>CM064572.1:48519995-49131375 GCA_032716605.1 Paralithodes platypus
GATGCATTAGAGAGATAAATAGATAGAAAGAGAGTCGCTAGGGGCGAGCGAGCGATAAAATACTAACATATACGAGACAGACTTATGTAGTAATATTGTTTTCAATTCCATCGTATTAGAATTGATTCATAGATTAAAAAAAGACCAAATAAGACATGGTTATATATATGTATAAGGGAGATAGATGCATTAAATTGGGAGGTTTGACGTACCTCCCAACCTACCAAATAGGAAAACCTACTATTTGGTAGTAGTCTTGGAAAATCCAACGTCAAGGCTATTAACCTAATTGCAATGACGACTTGTCTATTTTGACTGCTATGTCGTCATTCCAACCGCGGTTAAAAAAGAAAACGTCTAGAGTCTACTCCTTATCTTGCTCTAGGAGACGTTGTACATTAACCAAAACTACCACCGAAGGTGAAAAAAGCATAGAAGAGAAGAAAAAGGGGTTTACCTTAGTTACCGCTTAAGGCCCATCCCGTGTTCCGTCATGTGCAGATCCCTGTCGAACGTGCGCATGAGCGACCCTCTCTTGTCATCACATCTCACGTCAGCAGAAGAACGCGGATGGGCAGGGGTCCGGCGTGAGGGAGGGTATTATGTACGTTGGATTTTCCAAGACTACTACCAAATAGTAGGTTTTCCTATTTGGTAGGTTGGGAGGTACGTCAAACCTCCCAATTTGTTAGTAGTCTTGGCAAATCCAACGTCAAGGCTGCATAACAAATAGGAGGAGGACATCCAAGCCCAACATACCCAAAAAACGAATGCATAAAACAAAATTATGAACGACAAAGACACAATTTAAACAAAAGTTTAATAAAATAGTGAAAAACTGAGAAGTGGCTAAAAAGAACAGTTTTAACACATGCCCGTCATTCATAGTAATGCAAAAACATTGACTTGTCTTAAACCAAAAAGGTACTGTACCCAAAATCCCTTTTCTTCCAAAACCAACAAAAACACTGAACACAATAACAAAACACAATTTTCAATGTGGCAAAAACACTTATGTACTGTAACAATACATAATCCCAAACTTGCAATCAAGTGTTGCAAACCCGTACTCCCCCCCCCCCCTTTGTCAAATAAAACAAAGGAAAAGAACGAGGGACAAGGGGGGGAAGACCAGGTATCTTCGCCAGAGCACGAGGAAACGCGACCCCCGAGAGCCATCACCGGCCGAGGGGGTCGAACACTGGACATGGAGAGGTAGGAGGAATTGATAGAAGACCACAAAACCGCTGAGGCGATGTCAGATAAGGATCGACGTTGCAGGAACCGGAAGGAGGCAGCAAAGGATCGCACATCGTGTGCAGAACCCCTACAAACAGGGTTACTGGCACGAATGGGCCGACAAATGTGGCGTCCCATCTGCACCTGCGAGAGCCTCCCACCTGCCCGAGGAGACACCCACACAGCAGTACCCGAAGGCGGCGCCACAGACGCAACAGAGGAGTGCAAGGCTGACACCGGGCCCAACACATGGCGAGTATGCCCACGCTGGAAAGCCTGGACGGTGAAAGGCTGGAAAACGTGGGTCCCCCTCTCATTCGTGGCAACAAAATGAGGGGAGGAGGAGAACGTGACGCCATGCAAGGACGGGGAGAATCGCACGCAGTCCCGGGGCCGTGACAATGCCGCTAGTGCAGACACCCGATCCCCAGTGGGCAGAGCGACAAGGAAGAGCGTACGCCCGAGCAACGGAACCGGTGTAGCGGCCCGTGTATACGTGGGTGAAGCCAGAAGGTCCAGAGCCTGCCCCAGATCCCACCGTGGAGGGACCTGGCGCGGAGGCGGGCGTTCCCGGAAGGCAGCCGTCATGAAGGAATCCAGCTCCTGCGGCGGAACGACCAGCCCAGCGACGGACTCAAAGACCCCCCGGACGGCAGACAAGTGGTTACGTATAGCGTCGACGTGAAAGTGACGTGTACGGAAGAGGTGAAACAAGGAGTGGAGGACGAGGGAAGGAGAGCCAACTGGCTGGCGAGTGTCCCGTATCCACCTAGTAAAAGACCTCCAGCGGGACCCGTAAGGCCCCCAAGGAGAAGTTGGCCAGGAACGCTTCAGGAAGTCAGGCAGGTCCCGGCCGTGGACTGGGAGCCACCGTGCCTCATGAACATCCACGATGCGAAGGCCAACGAGGTCCGCAGGGCCCCAACCTAGCGCAAGTGGAAGTCGGAGACAGGTAGAGGGACTGGACTCGGGCACCACCGCGTCAACCGGGCGTACCAAGCCCGTGCCGGCCGCGAGGAGCCAGACGCTGCCGTGGTACAGCCGCAGCCTCGCGAGGACGTTGCACAGCAACAGTGCGTCTGGTGGCGGAAATATGTATATCGACCGCCACCTGTTTCAGTCTACCATGAAAGCGTCCGGACCCCCCTCCGGAATGCGAGGCCGGAGGGAGAGGTACCGAGGCAACTGGCGCGGCACCTCCGATGCGAACAAGGCGACCTCTGGAACACCCCAGGAAGCCGCGAGGTCGTCGAACACAGTCCGTTGCATTGCCCATTCGACAAGAACGCCCTGTCTTCTCGACAGGGCGTCCAGAGGCATGCAGGGAGGTGTGTCGATCCGCGAGGAAGAACAACTTCACCGAGAACCCCAATAGAGTCAATGACCTGGAGGACCCCGCTTTAGGAAACAGTGGACAGCTGTCTAAGTGTCCATCCCGAAGGCCACCGACATTCTCCGAAGGGCCAGCGCGTCGGCCCTCAGGAAGAACAAAGGAACCAACAGTTCGAGGGCATAGACGGGGAAGGGGCGTGAGTCCCAACCATCCGCCGGGAAGTTGACGGCCCAGGTTTGATGGGTAACCTCACCCTACCACGCTCGACGCATCTGTGTCTACCCAGATCGTCGGCGGGGGGGGCGGTCCAGGGCTCATCCGCAGAGAGCGTGCCCCGAGCAACCCAGTGTCCGAAGTGTCTGCGAATGGCACGCGGGAGCGGCAGGAGCCGATCCACAGGGGTCAACGGAAACACCTCGGTGCCCATGAGGAGGAGGCGGCGTAGCCTGAGGCTCCCTAAGGGAATGGGCAGAGCGGCCCAATGCAGCGAACCCACTAACGAGTCCCAGAGCCACCCCGGGAGGGAGACCGAGTGCAACACGGCGAAGACCTTCCGCCAAAGGTGCACCGCGTCCGGCAGACCCTGGGTCACCGGAGCGCCGGACAAAACCCAGGCGAGACCGACCCATGGCACGACACGCGACGGGGTCAAGCGTGACTTGGGAACATCGACGGGGAACCCTAACTGTGCGACGTGGCGAACGACTGTGAGGGCGTCGCGTACGCACAGTCCGAGGGCTTCGGAAACTATCAACCAATCGGCCAAGGAAAACAGGAGCTGGAGCCCGCTCCTGAGGAGAGGACCCAGAGCCTGTCCCACCAGTTCGAAGAAGATCCGCGGTGCGATGTGGAGACCGAAGGGAAGGCCGGCGAACAGGAACACACGATCGGAAGTCCGAACGGCCAAGAATCGCTGGAATCGAGGATGGAGAGGAACGAGCCAAGATGCATCCTGGAGGGCCAGCGACACTACCCACGACAGAGGGCGCAAGGCCAGGTGTACCTGGGGTACCGGCAGCATCCGAAACCGTGTGTGCACGATGCGCCCAGTGAGGGCCGACAGAGCCACCACCGGGCGCATTGCGTCGCAGTTCTACTCCGGTACCAGAAATACACGGGAGAGGAAAACCGGGTGACCGGCGTTCACCCCCTCGACGATGCCCTGCCCGTGCAGGGATGTGAACACGTTGGCCATCTCTGAAGAGACGGGCCGGCGTCGGTGACAAGAGCGGAGTGGGGGTCTGGACCTCCAGCTCCAGGTTAGACCCCTCCGCGCAATCTGCCGCCCTCACGTCCCTCGCGGCCATCGAGGGGCGCAAGGGCGAAAACAACCTGTGGGAGCTCCCGAGAGGAGGGGAGCGACCCGGGCGGCTAGGTGAGAAGGAGAACAAGGAGACCGACCCGGAGACCCGACACATTGTGTTGACGTGGAGGTACCCCCGGTACAGTCCTTGCGGTCATGAGCGCCACGTTGACCCCCTCTACCCCTCCCCAACTTCGTCGAAAAGGGCGGGCCACCCCCCCCCCCCCCCTTGGTCGTCGCGGGGCTGACCCCGTCGAAGGGCGGCCGGAAGTGGAAGGCTGGCCAGCCCCGACACGGCGGGGATGAAAGGGGGCAAGAACAGAAGTGCGAGGCGGAACCGACGCACTGGCCTGCAAACGGCCCTGTCCTGCGCCCGTGCATGGTGGCAGCACGTGCAGCAGCACCCCGAAGAGGACCGGCAGAAGGACGGGACTGAGAAGACCCCGCTCGCGACACAGCGCGTCGTTGCGTGTCGTAAGCAGGGTCCGCCGATAGAGAAGCGTAGCGGACCCTAGCATCCCGCGCAAAAAAGCCCCGATGGAGAGAGCGCAGAGTACAACAAACCCTGACGAATATCCAAGGGGGCTGTCCGGCAGAACGAGGACCGTACCGTCCGGCGTTGCCGAGGTGCCACGCACAAAACCGCCTTCAGCTCGGGAACCAAAGACACCGCGAGCCGAAGGGGGATCCGCCGAACGCGGCCCAAACCCTCGCGAAGATCGCCTGGTGCAGATGCCGCGAGAAGCCGCAGATGGTGAACAGAAGTCTGGAGGGAACCAAAAGACAAGAAGAATAAGTTCGGCACCCACCGCCGCAAGGGAAAAACCCTGTCGACAGAGGACTGAACTGGGCGAGAGAAGAACGGGGTAGCAATAGAATAAAGTTCAAGAACGGGCGCGCTGAACCAGACCCAGAAGGCGCCGTCCAACCCGCCGACAGACACAAGAGGAGGCAAAAGCAGTGATGACTCCGGGAGTAGGACTGAAGGAGAGCCGGCGACGGAACGGCCGGCGAAGACGAAGGCCTCAGCAAACCAGGCCCCCAACGGGAGAGGGTGATCGAGCAAGATGGCTAAGCCAGGCGTACAGTCGTCAAACCCGTCCCATAGGAGGACAGTCCCGTCAACACAGCCAGGGACGGAACATCCTGAAGGATGTCCCGGCGGCTGAAGTCTGACCAGAGCATAGGCCTGCAGAAGGGAGGGGGACCGTAGCAGGGGTAGGTATGGTGAGGCTCTGAGGGTGTGTCACCGCCAAGAAGCGCGATAAGAGGGAGTCTTGCATCGACTCCAAGCGCCCGTCGATGCGTGACACAAGCCACCCCTGCATAGCCGACAATCGATCCGAGAGAGGCGGCCCCCCCCCCCCCCCAAGAATGGTCGGCCCGCAGGGGTGAGCGCGAGCGGGAGCGAGATCCACGACACGAACCAGCAGAGTCGCGGCCCAAGGAAGGCGAGCGACCACGGTTGTGTCGCCGCTGAGGGACTCGTCCCTGAACACGAACGCCCGAGGGGGAAACAGCACTATCCCCCTCTTCCAGCGACACGTCAGCCCCTGAGAAAGGGGACCCCGAAACCACGCTATACCCCACCGAGCCAAGAGGAGGGGTACCCCCGTGGCGAGACGGTAAGTGAAGGTCAGGGAGAGAAGAAGGAGGAGGAGCAGGACGACGGGAGTGGGAAGGCTGGCCGGGTGAAAAGACAGCATCTGAAAAGAGGTCAGAAGTAGCCGCGGGGGGAAACAGAGCAAGGATCCCCGGGGCAGAGATAACAGGGCGGCCCGACACCGAGGCGGAGGAGGGAGGGACCGCCACCGTGGGACGAGACCGTGAAGGAAGAATAGGCACCGAAGCAGGGGAAGTAGGAGGAGAAGCAACTACATCCTGGCGGACCCTCCTAGACAGTGTAGGAGGAGGGAGCAGAGGGCCAGCTACAGCCGGAACCTCCGCGCGCGTAGAGGACAAAGGAAGAGGACGTCGTTCGAGCAGGGGAAGCGGGCGGAAGGTAGTAGAGCCCCGACCCGGAGAGGCCAGGGGAGGGCGCACAGGGGCAGAGCCGCTAACCCCGGCCGCAGGGCGAGAACCATGACGAGGGCGATGGGCGCCGTCAAGGCGATCAGGAGGACAACGAGGGGCAGGAGAGGACGGGCGACGAGGCGAGCGAGAGCGTGGACGGAGCAGGGGATCCCCCCGACAATGTGACGACCGGCTGCGGGACCCAGGGGAGAGGGCCCGTGCAGGGAGAGGGCCAGGCGAACGGCCTTCAGTCGGGTCAGGGATACCCAGGGCGACGCGGATCCGGGCGGCAACAAAGGCCGGGGAACGGTGGCCCACAGTCCAAAAGTGGCGGGAGACTATCGCCCACACCGACTGAAGGGAAGCAGAGGCCACTGCCGCCACCGAGGAACCAGGGCTATGGTGCACCACATCCACCAGGGCCAGACACGGGCCACACAGAGCAGGGAGGGAGGCCGTAGAGGACACACAGTGCGAGTGGCGCAAGCAGGACTTGTGGCTCACCAAGCACGGGGAGCTACAACCATGGCGAAAGCAAGGCAGCCTACCTACACTGGAAGAACACACACCATAATCAGCACGTCGAAGGAGTAAGTGGAGAGAATGTCCAAGAAGAACCAGGGAAGGAGCATGGGGAAACAGGAACACACATGCAAACAGGTATCCGTACTCACCCTAAACCGGGAGCACAGAGGTAGGTGAGTAGGGCGGGCGAGCCTATAACACCAGTAAAGTGCACACACCAAATAGTATCAGGCAACAAGATGACATAAAAAAGGTCAACAGTGAAAGCCAACTATTACCGCAAATTTGCGGGCCAATGGAGGCATAACCGTACCGACACCACCCTCCCGCAATTTTGCGGGACCCCCCAGCGATCTCCGCAAATTTGCGGGGAGCCGAAACGTCCCAGAGGACCGAATCGAGCTCCCGCAAATTTGCGGGACCGGCCGAGATGGTCCGGCGCCGAAAAAGCGAGAGGAGCGTCTAGGGAATACCAAAAAAGGCCACAAAAATGCGTCATCTCCTTATGAACTCCAAGCGATGATGGCCATCAAGCTGAGCAGTATCTTCCTTGATATATGATCCTAACTCAACCGGTAAAGGGGGAGGCAAGGAAGACACACCAGGGGAGAGGAGGCACATCCCCCAGGAACCACCCAACCCACAGAGATAGAGCAAAGCCCATGAGGAGAAGTGGCAGGGAGGGTGGTTTCGCACGAACAGGGGCCCCCCTGGGGTACCCCTGGATTGGGCATAAAGACTATGTAAGGATGGAGGTGAAAACAGGAATGGAAAACAAAAACCAGTAAACGAAACTGGTGAGAAAAAGGGTGGCCTAGCCGTGAGCAGAGAATGTGTCAGGTGCGAAAAAACCCTGTGGTGTGAAGGAGGGGCCCCCCTGGGGTACCCCTGGAATATCACGAACCACCTGTCGCCCAGGCCCTTGAGACACAGTGAAGGCTCGAAAGGGGGGACTCGGGAATAACGCTAAAAATGCGGCCGACACAAACTCTACAAACATCACCGCCACCATCGAAATCTCAGATTGTTTACCTACTTTACACCTTAGGCTATGAAAAAATGAAAACTCATAGGGGCATAGCAATTCCTGAATGAGAAAACGAGCTAGGCTAAAATAAGCTAAAAGCTAAACTATGCCCAGACTAACAGGAAAAAAGAATATGAAAAGAGAAAGAATGAAAAACATATACGAGGAACGCCAGGCGCACCCGTACCTGCGGTAGGCTATTTCCACACGCGTCTCCATTATACACACTTAGGAGCCCATTTACGTGTGCCCTAGATCACGTAACATCTGTCTAACAAAAAAGAAGGCCAGATAAGCCGAAACGAACCTAAACAGGGTGAATTGAAGGAGCACAATAAAATCGGACTCAACAGGGAGACGCGTGAAAAAATGATGACAAGAGAGGGTCGCTCATGCGCACGTTCGACAGGGATCTGCACATGACGGAACACGGGATGGGCCTTAAGCGGTAACTAAGGTAAACCCCTTTTTCTTCTCTTCTATGCTTTTTTCACCTTCGGTGGTAGTTTTGGTTAATGTACAACGTCTCCTAGAGCAAGATAAGGAGTAGACTCTAGAAGTTTTCTTTTTAACCGCGGTTTAAAAGACGACATAGCAGTCAAAATAGACAAGTCGTCATTGCAATTAGGTTAATAGCCTTGACGTTGGATTTGCCAAGACTACTAACAAATTGGGAGGTTTGACGTACCTCCCAACCTACCAAATAGGAAAACCTACTATTTGGTAGTAGTCTTGGAAAATCCAACGTCAAGGCTATTAACCTAATTGCAATGACGACTTGTCTATTTTGACTGCTATGTCGTCATTCCAACCGCGGTTAAAAAGAAAACGTCTAGAGTCTACTCCTTATCTTGCTCTAGGAGACGTTGTACATTAACCAAAACTACCACCGAAGGTGAAAAAAGCATAGAAGAGAAGAAAAAGGGGTTTACCTTAGTTACCGCTTAAGGCCCATCCTGTGTTCCGTCATGTGCAGATCCCTGTCGAACGTGCGCATGAGCGACCCTCTCTTGTTATCACATCTCACGTCAGCAGAAGAACGCGGATGGGCAGGGGTCCGGCGTGAGGGAGGGTATTATGTACGTTGGATTTTCCAAGACTACTACCAAATAGTAGGTTTTCCTATTTGGTAGGTTGGGAGGTACGTCAAACCTCCCAATTTGTTAGTAGTCTTGGCAAATCCAACGTCAAGGCTGCATAACAAATAGGAGGAGGACATCCAAGCCCAACCTACCAAAAAAACCAATGCATAAAACAAAATTACGAATGACAAAGACACAATGTAAACAAGAGAGTTTAATAAAAGAGTGAAAAACTGAGGAGTAGCTAAAAAGAACAGTTTTAACACATGCCCGTCATTCATAGTAATGCAAAAACATAGACTTGTCTGAAACCAAAAAGGTACTGTACCCAAAATCCCTTTTCTTCAAAAACCAACAAAAACACTGAACACAAGAACAAAACACAATTTTCAATGTGGCAAAAACACTTATGTACTGGAACAATACATAATCCCAAACTTGCAATCCAGTGTTGCAAACCCCATACACCCCCCCCCCCCCCCTTTGTCAAAAAAACAAAGGAAAAGAACGAGGGACAAGGGGGGAAGACCAGGGATCTTCGCCAGAGCACCAGGAAACACGACCCCCGAGAGCAATCACCGGCCGAGGGGGTCGAACACTGGACACGGAGAGGTAGGAGGAGATGAAGGAATTGATAGAAGACCACAAAACCGCGGAGGCGAAGGCAGGGAAGGATCGACGTGGCAGGAACCGGAAGGAGGCAGCAAAGGATCTGACATCGCGCGCAGAACCCCTACAAACAGGGTGACGGGCACGAACGGTCCGACAAACGTGGCGGCCCAGCTGCACCTGCTAGAGCTTCCCACCTGTCCGAGGAGACACCCACACAGCAGTACCCGAAGGCGGCGCCACAGACGCAACAGAGGAGTGCAAGGCTGACACCGGGCACAACACATGGCGAGGATGCCCACGCCGTAAAGCCTGGACGGCGAAAGGCTGGAAAACGGGGGCCTCCCTCCCATGCGTGGTAACAAAAGGTGGGGAGGAGGCGAACGAGACGCCATGCAAGGACGGGGAGAATCGGACGCAGTCCCGGGGCCGTGACAATGCCGCTAGTGCAGACACCCGATCCCCAGTGGCCAGAGCGACAAGGAAGAGTGGACGCCCGAGCAACGGAACCGGCGTAGCGGCCCTTGTATACGTGGGGGAAGCCAGAAGGACCAGAGCCCGCCCCAGATCCCACAGCGGAGAGACCTGGCGCGGAGGCGGTCAATCCCGGAAGGCAGCCGTCAGGAAGGAATCCAGCACCTGTGGCGGAACGACCAGCCCAGCGACGGACCCAAAGAACCCCCCGGACGGCAGACAAGTGGGTACGTATAGCGTCGACTGGAAAGCGACGTGTACGGAAGAGGTGAAACAAGGAGCGTAGGACGAGGGAAGGAGAGCCAACTGGCAGGCGAGTGGCCTGTAGCCACCTAGTAAAAAAAAAACTCCAGCGGGACCCGTAAGGCCCCCAAGGAGAAGACGGCCAGGAACGCTGCAGGAAGTCAGTCAGGGCCCGGCCGGGGACCGGGAGCCACCGTGCCTCATGAACAAGCACGATGCGAAGGCCAAAGAGGTCCGCAGGACCCCAACCTAGCCCAAGTGGAAGCCGGAGACAGGTAGAGGGACCGGACCCGGGCACCACCGCGGCAACCGGGCGGACCAAGTCCGTGCCGGCCACAGAGGCGCGAGGAGCCAGACGCAGCCGTGGTACAGCCGCAGCTTCGCGAAGACCGGGCACATCAACAGCGCGTCTGGTGGCGGAAAAATGGATATCGACCGCCACCAGTACCAGGCGACCATGAAAGCGTCCGGACCCCCCCCGGAGCGCGAGGCCGGAGGGAGAGGTCCAGAGGCAACTGGCGCGGCACCCCCGATGCGAACAAGGCGACCTCCGGAACACCTCAGGAAGCCGCGAGGTCGGCGAACACAGTCCGTTTCATCGCCCATTCTACAAGAACGCCCTGCCCTCTCGACAGGGCGGCCGCCCAAAGGGTGGCAGGCCCGGGCAGGGAGGAGGCATGCAAGGAGAAGGGGTGTCGGTCCGCGAGGAAGAACAACTCCACCGAGACCCCTAATAGAGTCAACGACCTGGAGGACCCCCGCATAAGGAAACAGGGGACAGCTTGTCTGAGTGTCCAACCCGAAGGCCACCGACTCACCCCGAAGGGCCAGCGCGGGGACCCGCAGGAAGAACAAAGGAACCAACAATCCGAGGGCATAGACAGGTAAGAGGAGGGAGACCCACCCATCTGCCGGGAAGTGGACGTCCCAGGTTCGATTGGGAACCTCACCCAACCTCGCTCGACGTATCTGTGGTTACCCAGACCGTCGGCGGGGGGGTCGGTCCAGGGCACAGCCGCAAAGAGCGAGCCCCGAGCAACCCAGCGACCGAAGCGCCGGCGAACGGTACGCGGGAGCGGCAGGAGCCGATCCATAGGGGCAACGGAAACACCGCGGTGCCCATGAGGAGGAGGCGGCGTAGCCAGAGGCTCCCTAATGGAAGGGGCAGAGCGGCCCAATGCAGCGAACCCACGAACGAGTCCCAGAGCCACCCCGGGAGGGAGACCGAGTGCAACACGGCGAGGACCGTCCACCGAAGGTGCACCGCGGCCGGCAGACCCCGGGTCACCGTAGCGCCGGACAAAACCCATGCGAGACCGACCCATGGCACGACACGCGACGGGGTCAAGCGTGACTTGGGAACATCGAAGGGGAACCCTAACCGTGCGATGTCGCGAACGATTGTGAGGGCGTCGCCAATGCACAGGCCTAGGGCGTCGGAAACTACCAACCAAACGGCCAAGGAAAACAGGAGCTGGAGCCCGCTCCTGAGGAGAGGACCCAGAGCCTGCCCCACCAGTGCGGAGAAGATCTGCGGCGCGATGTGGAGACCGAAGGGAAGGCCGTCGAACAGGAACACACGATCGGAAGTCCGAACGGCCAAGAATCGCTGGAAGCGAGGATGGAGAGGAACGAGCCAAGACACATCCTGGAGGGCCAGCGACACTACCCACGACAGAGGGCACAGGGCCAGGCGTACCAGGGGTATCGGCAGCATCCGAAACCGTGTGTGCACGATGTGCCCGTTGAGGGCCAACAGATCCACCACCGGTCGCATCGCGTCGCAGGTCGGCGACGGAACCAGAAAGACACGGGAGAGGAAAACCGGGTGACCGGCGGTCAACTCCCTCGACGCTACCCAGCTCGGGCATGGAAGTGAACACGTGGGCCACCTCTGAAGAGATGGGCCGTTGTCGGTGACAAGAGCGGAGTGGGGGTCCGGACGTCCACCTCCAGGTGAGAACCCTCCGCGCAACCCGCCGCCCCCAACGTCCCTCGCGGCTACCGAGGGGCGCAAGGGCGAAAACAACCCGAGGGAGCACCCGAGAGGAGGGGAGCGACCCGGTACGCCCAGGCGAGAAGGAGAACAAGGAGGCCGACCCAGAGAACTACACATTGTGTTGACGTGGAGGTACCCCCGGTACGGGCCGTGCGGGCATGAGCGCCACGTTGACCTCCTCTACCCCCGCCCCCCCCAACCTCGTCGAAAAGGGCGGGCCACCCCAACCCAAGGCCGGCGCGGGGCTGACCCCTACGAAAGGCGGCCGGAAGTGGAAGGCCGGCCAGCCCCGACACAGAGGGGATGAAAGGGGCAAGAACAGAAGTGCGAGGCGGAACCGAAGCACTGGCCAGCAACGTCCCAGTCTTGCGCCCGGGCAAGGCGGCAGCACGTGCAGCAGCACCCCGAAGAGGACCGGCAGAAGGACGGGACTGAGAAAACCCCGCGCGCGGCACAGCGCGTCGGTGCGTGACGTAAGCAGGGTCCGTAACGACACAGCACGGCGTCGTGTGGCGGAAGCAGGGGCCGCCGACAGAGAAGCGGAGCATTCCCAAGCATCCTGCGTAAAAAACCCCGACGTATATAGCGCAGAGTACAACAAACCCTGACGAATAACCAAGGGGGCCGGCCGGCAGAACGAAGACCGTACCGTCGTGCGGTGCCGAGTTGCCGCGCACAAAACCGCCTTCAGCTCGGGAACCAAAGTCACCGCGAGCCGAAGGTGGACCCGCTCAACGCAGTCCAAACCCTCGCGAAGATCGCCTGGCGCAGACGCCTCGAAAAGCCGCAGGTGGTGAACAGACGTCTGGAGGGAACCTAAAGACAAGACAATAAGTCCGTCACCCTCCGTCGCAAGGGAAAAACCTTGGCGACAGAGGGCTGATCCGGGTGAGAGAAGAACGGGGTAGCAATAGAACAAAGTTCAAGAACGGGCGCGCTCATCCAGGACCAGAACGCGCCGTCCAACCCGCCGACAGACACAAGAGGAGGCAAAATCAGGGACGACTCCGGGGGAGGGACGGAAGGAGAGCCGTCGACGGATCGGTGTGTGAAGTCGAAGGCCTCAGCAAACCAGGCCTCCAATGGGAGAGGGTGACCGAGCATGACGGCTAAGCCAGGCGTACCGGCGTCGCACAAACCTGTCCTTAGGAGGACAGACCCGTCAACACAGCCAGGGACTGAACAGCCGGAAGGATGTCAGTGCGGCTGAAGCCTGACCAGAGCGTAGGCCTGCAGAAGGGAGGGGGACCATAGCAGGGGTAGGTAGGGTGAGGTGCTGAGGGTGAGGCACCGCCAAGAAGGGCGAGAAGAGGGAGTCTTCCATCGACTCCAAGCGCCCGTCGAAGCGTGACACAACCCAGCCCTGCATAGCCGACAATTGATCCGAGAGAGGCTACCCCCCCCAGATTGGTCGGCCCGCAGGGGCGAGCGTGAGCGGGAGCGAGACCCACGACACGAACCAGCAGCGTCGCGGCCCAAGGAAGGCGAGCGACGACGGTTGTGTCGCCGTTGAGGGACTCGTCCCCGATCACGAACGGCCGAGGGGGAAACAGCACCATTCCCCTCTTCCAGCGACACATCAGCTCCTGAGAAAGGGGACCCCGAAACCTCGCGAAACCCCACCGAGGCAAGAGGAGGGGTACCCCCCTGGCGAGACGGTAAGGGAAGGTCAGGAAGAGAAGAATGAGGAGGAGCAGGACGACGGGAGTGGGAAGGCTGGCCGGGTGAAAGGAGGCCAGGAGCCGCGGGGGGAAACAGAGCAAGGATCCCCGGGGCTGAGATAACAGGGCGGCCCGACACCGAGGCGGAGGAGGGAGGGACCACCACCGTGGGACGAGACCGTGAAGTAAGCCTTCGGTAGCTATTTCCACACGCGTCTCCATTAAACACACTGAGGAGCCCATTTACGTGTGCCCTAGATCACGTAACATCTGTCTAACAAAAAAGAAGGCCAGATAAGCCGAAACGAACCTAAACAGGGTGAATTAAAGGAGCACAACAAAAGCGACTGCATTCAATGGAGCGCGTGAAAAAATGATAACAAGAGAGGGTCGCTCATGCGCACGTTCGACAGGGATCTGCACATGACGGAACACAGGATGGGCCTTAAGCGGTAACTAAGGTAAACCCCTTTTTCTTCTCTTCTATGCTTTTTTCACCTTCGGTGGTAGTTTTGGTTAATGTACAACGTCTCCTAGAGCAAGATAAGGAGTAGACTCTAGACGTTTTCTTTTTAACCGCGGTTGGAATGACGACATAGCAGTCAAAATAGACAAGTCGTCATTGCAATTAGGTTAATAGCCTTGACGTTGGATTTTCCAAGACTACTAACAAATTCAATCAATGGAGGCGCGTGAAAAAATTATAACAAGAGAGGGCCGCTCATGCGCACGTTCGACAGGGATCTGCACATGACGGAACACGGGATGGGCCTTAAGCGGTAACTAAGGTAAACCCCTTTTTCTTCTCTTCTGTGCTTTTTTCACCTTCGGTGGTAGTTTTGGTTAATGTACAACGTCTTCTAGAGCAAGATAAGGAGTAGACTCTAGACATTTTATTTTTTAACCGCGGTTGGAATGATGACATAGCAGTCAAAATAGACAAGTCGTCATTGCAATTAGGTTAATAGCCTTGACGTTGGATTTTCCAAGACTACTAACAAATACTCTGTTCCCGGTGGCCAAAGCCATAAGGAATCTATCTATCTATCTATCTATTGCCTGACGCCGTGATCCCTGAAGGGGTGGCCACGAACGAACCGCCCCCATGCACCTCTGTCCCCAGTCAGTCGACGCCCCTCCCCTCAACCAGCACCGCCTTCGTTCATGTAAAATCTGCAGTATTTTGGTACAGACGGGAATGAAGTAATGACAAAACTTTGTCCAGAGACCAAGTAGGCATGAGCTGACGGGGAGGTGGGCGGAGTTTAAAACATGCTCTCATAAAACCTGTTTCCTCCGCGACTGGTATGGTGAGACCGGTAAGGTTCCAAAATGGCATCCTAATCGCTGTTAAGTGATTTTTTAACGTTACCACAGATAAACGTTTCTGCTCGAACAGATAATTTAAATAATTAAAAACCAAAGCCACCGAGGGCACAGTTTGTTCTGTCCTAAAGATCTAAGAAGTAAAGGCTTGCCAATGTGATTGATACTGTCGTTTTGTAGACTGGGTATATTGATTCATGAATTTATTGGTCACATCTCTACCATACGGTGCTAGCCACTTGGCCTCCTGAATGTCCATAATGCAAAAGTCAGCGAGGTCGCTAGGTTGCCAATCGTGTCTAAGTGGAAAAACCCGACCGGGAGCGACACCGGGTGCGGGCACCACGTTTTCAATTGCTGGTACCACAACTGCGCCGGCCACAGGGGCGCGATTAGTGAGACTACGCCCCGATAATCTCGTAGTTTGTTTACTACTTGGCACATTAGAGACGCGTCTGGCGGCGGAAACAGATAAATGGAACTCCACCTGTTCTAGTCTGTCACCAGGGCGTCTGGCCCACCTGCTGGCGTTATCGTCCGGCGGGTGAGGTACAATGGGAGTTTGTGAGTCTCCTCTGACGCAAACAGATCCACTTGTGGATGGTAAGGCTCCGCAATCATTTGGTTGAAAATGGTTTGCTTGAGCGCCCATTCTACTGTTGTGCTCTGTCTCCGAGACAGAGCGTCTGCCCAGACGTTTGCTACGCCTGGGAGATAAGATGTGTGAAGTTGAATGTCCAGCCTGTTGGCTAGAATAAAAATCTCTTCTGACACGGTTAGCAACTATCGAGATCTCGTCGACCCTTGTTTCTGAATACAGTGAACCGCATTCAGATTGTCCATTCTGAAGGCCACCGACTTTCCCCGCAAAGTAGAGCCGTGAGCCTGAAGGAAAAATAAGGGGACTAGTAATTCTTTGACATTGATGTGGGAGATTTCTAAATGGGACCAAAGCCCTTGACCCTGGTGCCCTTGGTTTGACTGAAAACCCCAACCTATCGTGCCTGACGCATCCGTGTCTACCCATACCGTCGGCGGAGGAGAGGTCCATGACATTACTGAGTGCAACATTTCCCTCTTCGCCCAGACCGCTAGTAAGTTGTGGATTAATTTTGGTATGGGCCATAATTTTTCCGCCGGCAATAGCGGAAAATATTTGTTGCCCTCCAATATTAAACGCTTTACTTTCAACCGGCCCAACATTACAGTTCGTTGAACCCAGTTGAGAGAGCCGACCAGAGACTCCCAGATTCTCCGTGTCGTAGTCAGACTGTGAAGGAACCGGAACAGTTTCCTGCGAAATCTGTTTCGATTGTCCACACTCTGACTCAGAGTGAGAGCAGCTGTGTCCCAAACCAGCCCTATCCACTGAACTACTCGTGAGGGAACAAGGTTTGACTTTACCAGATTTACCTTGAACCCTAGAGTTTTGACATGATTTAATGTTATGTTGACATGATTTATGCATACTTGCTCTGTCTCTGCCACCACTAGCCAGTCGTCTAGGTACCACAAAATCCTGATCCCTTGTTTTAACAATGGCATCAGGGCTTGCCAGACTAATTTCGTGAATAAGCGAGGTGTCAGGTTCAATCCAAATGGCATCCTCTGAAAAACATAATTTTGATGCCTGATCCGTAAGGCCAGAAATCGTTGAAATCTTTTGTTTACCGAGACGTGCCAATACGCGTCTGTCAGGTCTAAAGAACACATCCATGCTCCCGGCGGAAGTGTTAGCCTGATTTGATGCACTGTCAACATCCTGAATGACACGTTGTGAATGTGAAGGTTCAGATAAGACAGGTCTACGACGGGTCTCATCTGAACACTGTCCCTTTTGGGTACCAGAAATAGCTTGGATGTGAAGACTGGGTAATTTTGAGGGACCGGGATGATGACATTCTTGGCGATCATTTCCTTGATCAGTGACTCCACCTCTAATGAAACTAGATTCGCCGTTGTCGGCTGACGTAAACGAGGTCGCCGGAGCCACTGCCAAGTGATGCCTTTGCGTGCCACCATCCTTGCCCACGTATTTAACGGCCATGCTTGGTGACACGTTCGGAACGACCCAGTTAGCAGACAAGGGTTCGCCGGCTGTACTACCCTCGGATCCACCCGCCTTGAGACCGGCACCGGGAGTGAGAGAGACTTTAGTTTTTTTATGGTGGTGGAGGTGATGGTGGTGGACGCTTAGCCTGCTGGCCGGCGTTGGCAGAAGACGGGCCCTGACCTGGTTTGTTATACCCTCGTCCTTTCTGACCTGTAAACTTACCCTGTCTATACCTGTACTGACCTTGGGGGGAAGAGGACTTAGGTAGGTGAAAGGGCTTAGATCCCCCCGGCTGCGCTTTTGCGACTGGCTTGGGTTTGGGAAAGTTAAAGGCAGGTTTCTTAGAAGGGGTGGGACTATGTTTAAAGGCCTGAGCCATATTAAAAACAGTTCTCCACACATCTGGGGACATTAAAGAGGGAGTAAGCACTGGTGACATGACCACCTGATTCGCAATTCGATCAGGAAGTTTCCTAACCAGGGACATTCTGAGATCTTGTCTCGCTCGTACCGCCTCAAGCAAGGCTGTGCGGATGTCACCCAACGACTGAATCGACGTCTGAAGGAGCAATCGCCGAGATAGTTCAACCGATCTTCTGACATCCGCGTCTGCGATTGCCTGAGTGGATCGTAGCATCGATTTCGCCACCTGGTGCGTCACAATGTATTGGGAGAAAAGTCTATACGCTTTCCCCCATAGCCTAAATTCCCGGTCTAGGTGAGTTTGGGAAGGTGTAGTGAAAGGGTCCTTGAGTTCACATAGATTGATTTTGGGGGCAGCTAAGAAAGCAAACAAAGCAGATGGGACACCGCCAGCAGCACACACTGGCATAGAGAACCAAGAATGACTGTCCTGAGGAATTTGGTGGGAAGATTTTGAGGTGAAGGTGGTAGCAAAGTTCTGAGCCTCCGTCTCCCATTCCACCCAAGGTCCCGGGCCCAACTGCCCCACCTTCAATGCTGGATTAGCGGCTGTGTCTGTGACGGTTTGCAAATCTAATTCTGGAGTGAGAGCTGACAGTGTTTTTATATCATTAAAACCATCATTCTTGGACCAGTCAGAAAACAGTTTTGAAGCTGAGGCAGGGGGCAGGGCAGGTGTAGCAGTATATACAAAGTAGTCCTGGTGATAATAGTTAGGAATGGCCTTAACATTAACATCTAGTACATTACCCAATATATCCAAGGCTCGTAACTTTTTAGATTTATTGCCTTGGATTACCCACTCTCGTGGCACTGGAAGTTCCCCTGACAAGGTGGGCTGTGCGACCTCTGGTTTAGTGGGGATCAATTGTACCCATGACTCGTCGGGACCGTATAATAGGGGCATCGCTACCTTTCTTAACGGTGCTTTATCTAAAGGGGGCGGATTCACATCCGTTACCACCCTTACACTAGAAGTAGTCAGTGCCGCCGAAGCAGGCCTAGCGACCACAGATGGTGATATAGAGGGAGGGTGAGGAATCTTAGTTAAGGCAATGGAAGAAATCAGAGGCCGAACATTGGAACTTGTCATGGAAGCTCCCAGGTCTACTGTAGGAGTCTCCGGCTGTTGGCCAAAATGTTTTGTTAGAGCATTAACCAATAACCCATCTATTTCTTCTGCCGTGACAAATTTAGTTGATGACGAACTCAGAGGTGAATCACTCCAATCCTGTGCGTCGTCTAAAACTGAACCCGACTCCTGCACCTCCATGTCCGAGATTAGAGACACCTCATCTTTGTCATCTGGCTCCCCGTGAGAGGATTCCGCCGAAGCCGGAATCCCGTCGTGTTGCCAAGTCAAGTCTGGAATGGATGATGGGATCGCCGCGTCCCGGTGGACATCAGCCACTGATTGCGTATCTTGAGCCAGACGTGGGCTTTCAGTCCCTGGTCGAGAATACCGCCATACCCCCAGGCCTTGGCCTGCACTCCCTTGGGAGTCCGATACTCCCTCAACCATGGAGCCCCCACTTGACCCTGCTAGAGGACGATCACTGTCCACCGAACTCTCCAATTCTAAGGTTAGAATACTAATTGGTAAACTGTCTTTTGTTGCTGACACCACACTAGCCCCATGAGAGTGAATACTAGATTTGCCGGGAGTAGAGGCATGAAGAGAGGCACTAGACTCCGGTGAATTCCGGGAGGCCTTTTGTTCATGCGAGTCTTTCCTAGAAGACTTGTGGCTACGGTGCGACCTAGAACTGCCTTTGGACTTTGTAGATTTCTCACTATAGCTACTTGTGGACCCCTCTGTCTTGCTCTTCTTACTCGCCGGCGAAGAAGAGAGATCAGGCGGCTGCTGTCTAAGAGGTGACCTGGACCTGGATCGCGCCTGTGACGAGGAGGCTGCCACCGGGGACGTAGGTTCTCGCGGTCTCTTAGATGTGCCTGAGGCTGGAGAAAGTGTAATACCCTTTCCAGTTTCTGCTGACTTTCATACAGTTACTCTAGAGGGACGTTTAATAGGGGGGTGCTCAATTAGTAACTTATCCCAAAGAGTTACGTTATCGCATTGAAGTGACTTATGATCCACTGTGGTAGTATAAGTGGTCATCTGCTGCCTAACCTCCCGTAAAGCGACCGCTGCGGTCTTATCATTGTCTTGCAAAACTTTATGGCTTAATTGAGAGCAAAAGGTACAGTTCCGCATCACCCACAGACCCCTTGAGCGGTCGAGACATTTAACACATTTAATGCAAAGGGTGTGTGCAAATATAGGGATACCTGAACAGGAGGGCGTAATGCACAAAGCAAAAACAGGGGCAAAGGTAGCCATGACAGAGACTGGTGGGAAACTTACTCCAGGTTCTCTATAGACCCGCCGGGACCCAGCTCTGGAAAAAAAGAAAATTTCCAGGAATTAATGCTCATAAGGTTAACCCAACATGTTCGCACACAAGTGTTAAATAACCCGCCGGGTAACGAGACGCAATACACAACGACTACAGCTCGCTACGCGGTGGGGTTCCTTAGTAAAGATTTCAGAATATCTTGACCTGTCCAAAAGATTTATGAATACCCTCTGACATGATATAAAGACCAGCATGGCGTTTATAACTGATTTAGTCTTCCCGGTGGTGTTTGTTTCAAGATATTATTGGAAAAAAAAACTAAAAAGACGCCGGCCCCCGTATTATCTCGCAGATCAAAAACTGGGAAGCCTGACAAAATACGAGATCTGACTTCTCCCGAAGTGTTTTTTAGATCGCCGTATGTTGAAGGCGGCGATACAAAACGTATCCCTCAATTGTCTGGTCAACTATACTGAATTGCAAATTCGTTATTCCACCCTTCCAGGGAGCACCCGCCGGGTGTAAAATAAAGTTACAAAAAGTTAACCCCAATTGTGCCTTAAATAGCCGTATGTTGAAGGCGGCGATACAAAATGCATCCCTCCATTGTCTGGTCAACTAAACTGAATTTTGCAAATTCGTTAATCCCACCCTTCCAAGGTGCACCCGCTGGGTGTGAAAATAAGTTTATAACGTTAACCCCAATTGTTCCTATCCCCACTTCTTTGTAAAAGATCGCCGGGGAGGAAAACCAAACAACAACAGCTTAGCTTTTACTGGCTTTGCAAAACCGGGAAAAAAACTACACACAACACGTGTCCGCATGAACACTGTTAGATGGGTACAGCCATCCCGCCGGGAATCATAGGGAGCCTGACACAGGCCCCACCAGAGACGCAGTCCTGGAGAGCCTCAAACACTCACTCGCCGGGGAACACAAGCCTGTTTTTAAAACCATGCGTGGCTAAAACTCGGCAACCAGCCGGGTTTTTCACGGTGTAACCGAGAAAAACCCGCCGGAAAAGGCAACCCACCCCGTCCAGATACCATCTGAACGCATCACAAGACCGTGGAGTTAGCCAAGCACAACTAACCCCGGGCCCACACAATAGTCCGTGGAATTAGCCAGTACACAACTAACCCAGGACACATAAATAGTCCGTGGAATTAGCCAATACACAACTAAACCAGGACACACATGACACAGTAGTACATATTTATAACATAAATCAATAACACTTGTACATGTGGCAAAGCTACGAGAGGCTGGCTAGACCTAGGCAGACGGACATAAAAGTAAACATTTCGTAATATAAACAAAAAGCACTGAATTTTATCACAACAGGAACCACCGTCAACACACCACTGTAGCAAACACTTCCGACAAAGGGAAGAACTGACTCGGGACCCAGAAAAAACTTCACTAAGTGAAGAAAAATACGCTGGGAACGTCAGAAAAAACAAGCTACCTCATCAGAAAGATAAAAGGAAGCAATAATAACGCGTAATGAAAGCCGCCTGCATCACAAAGCTAGCTAACTGTGAAAAAGTTCACATGTCCACAACAGGACCACGAGGGTACACCCGAAATAGATGCCCCAAAAACACGACCCAAAATACACTGCACTGCGGGCAACCCGCCCAGGACACTCCTGCTACGCATATCCTAACCTTACTCGATACATCCCGGAGTAAACAAATGAGAAAAAACTCACTAGGGATGCAACAAATGCGGAACGAGCGGAGCGTGGGGAGGCACGTCCGGGTCGGTTGAGCGCAGAGCAGAGAAGGAAGAATGACGCCTGAGTCAGCGTCTGGTCAAAGATTCACACAAGTACATCCACGATATTATGGAAAGCTTATTGAATAGTTATTCTTATTTTGTTTTTATTTTTTACGAAGTTTTTTCGTAGTGAGAACCCAATTTCATAATGACTGAACCATGAGTGAGGTTGCGTGCACTCATGATGAAGGCTCCTCAAATTTGTAATGCTCTGCGCGGTAGATTCAAACTACGGCGGATGAGTGTTTGAAGAGGGTGCCTTATGTAATAGGCATAATCGTCAATGATGGAGGGGCCACTAATAAATACCGCTATACGCTAAACTCCCATGTTACTGGTACCACTGTATGAGAACCACGAGTGCTACGTAGCTCGTTCTGGTCTCATTTTGAAGCTTTTAGCGCCTATTTTATTGCTGAATGCATTTCTTTTCATGCAGATACTTGATTTATCATTCAGGAGGGCCTGCATATGCCCAAATAAGCCCAAAACCCCCCCCCCTAGTTAAGGGTTAAAGAAGCTCAAGTAAAGGACTCTGAGTTAGCACCATTCTTTGACATGGCTGTTGAGGATTCTGAGATAGTGAACTTTCCCCAATGCTTCTATGTAAGGAACGGTATCCTAATGAGAAAATACAGACCTCCTAATGTACCAGCTAATGATACTTGGCAAGAATACCACCAAGTGGTTATACCTACAATGTTCAGATCTCTTATCATGTCCGTAGCTTATGACCTCAATGATGGTACATTACTTAGATTGTCTAGAGAAGCTAACACCTGAGAAGGGTCATTATCAGAAAATAGGTGGGAGAGATCAACATCCATAGAATTAGTGCTATCTTTACTGTCACTCTGTTGAGCTGCCATGCTCCTAGTCATTACACAAGAAGGTAACAGTCCTTTTCTAACTGTTCTGTGTTATTACATGATGAGGGAGACAAAGCTACAATGGGGACAGGTAATACTTTTCCACCTGCAATATTATTTCCTAACAGAAAGTTCACTCCTTCCACAGGTAGTGACTCTTGAACTCTACAGTGAAGTAACCACTAGCTAACTCAGTATCCAAATAAACCTTAGCCAGAGGAACAGTAATTCACTCACTAACTCTATTGATCAGAACACTCTGGGCCAAATAACAGTCCTCCAAATCAGGCACCAGACCTTTTAACATGAGGCTATGAGAGGCTCCTGTGTCCCTAAGTACTTGAATGGAATATTTAGTGGAAGTGTCAGTTCAAGAAACTGTTCCTATAGAACGAAAGGGTTGAAACTTATCAACAAAACAGCTAGGAAGGTCACTGCCAGCTAGAACACTGTCTTGAGGCTCTGTGGGGTTATTATGACAGACAGTCAAAACAGTCTATTTGGAAGTTTGGTTAGACGGAATGCATTGACTACGTATCCACTACTACATTATAGGTCTTCCTTACCTTTGGATTGTCAAATCAGAATTTTAAAAAGCTGCCAGATCAGAGTTACAAAACAAAAATTAAAGGAAAAGTTTGAGTGGAAGGATGAGCATTATAGGACAGGTAAAAGGAGCATATCTGGACAAAATAGCTTGGAGGTGGTTCTGCCACTGCCATGCTTAAGTGGGGGCATGACTTTGGGGATAATCTAATTTATTAATTGCACTCCCAACACCAAACACCTCCCAATGAAATTAATGAAATGTGATCCTGAGACAAACATTTTATCTTTAGTGCATACTTTACTTTCCAGACGAGGGTGAGAGTGTTAGTGCTGGGAAGGAGCTGATGGAAAAGAAGTACATCCTTTCAGTGGACAACAATGTGCATGAATTCCACAATAACTCAAAAATGTTTTACAGGCAAGAAGCTCTCATAGTAACACCTGTTGAATAAAGTAAAGATCACTAATTACACTGTATATAATGCAAACATTTAATTGTTTAGTATTCTCCTATTACTATGTTAGTACAAGCAGTACATGCTGCCTAATATTCCTCATCTGCGATTTAGCTTGTGCTGGGTCATTATACTTTTACTAACAGCAAGTGTGAATGTGATTGAAAGATAGTGTATAAATGTCTGTTTTGCTTAGTTTCTCATTTTGCTCTGTTATATTTCCTTCTCATTGTCTTTTTGTTTTACTGTGAATATTTTACAAGAATATATACAATTTTGTTGCTAATCCCTGTATTTGGAGGACTCCTAAATTGTAAACTTAAAGAAGCACGATTGTCTTACAAACCACTTAACAATATAACTGTAATATATTCCAGCAAGGTTTAAAACATTGACCCGCCTACTATTTTTCTACTTTGTTCACTACAGTATAATTATATAATTACGAATTTGAAACTTTTTTATTTTATCTTTGACATTTGTAGTTACTGTAAGCAAATGTATGGTATATGATTGTTGTGGCTCAAGACTGGTATGTCCCCCTCCAGTCTTGAGCTGTGTTTCCCATCACCACCACTGATTATCTATAGGGCTTTTGGCAGAAAATATGAAAAATTATCTGTGATATCCGATACATGTTTACATACAGCTATTCTCATTGTCCAACATTAATTACTGCTTCATAATTATCAACCAACTTAAAATAGCCCTATATAATATTTAATTATCACTAAAACAATATACTATACCATGTAGGAAGTCTTGTGGAGAAAGAGAGAAAAATTAAAATACAATTCAGGATAAGCTAAAACACAAATGTATGCTAGAATATAATTGAAAAGTCTAGATAGTCCCCAGATACTAAAAACTTGCATAATGCCACCATAAAAATATGTTGAAGTACAGTATATAATTTAATCTTTTGCAATCGAAAAATCTCTACAATTCTTTAAAATCGTAAAAATCTCTTTAATTATCGCTAGAATTCATATATCTTGATGTCGCTAGACGGAAGTGATTTGCTGGATTTAGTGGTAGCTGCTACATTGGCACCATTGTACAAAACCATTCATTCCGGTTATTATGAATAAGGCCAGATTTCAAAACTATTACAACTATTTCAAAGTTCTGAGATGAACAGATAGGTTTGGAAATTGATTTAAACAATTTCAGTTCCATTAGTTTAAAAAAACATTCACATAAAACGCTACTTAGAGGTTTATTAGTAAACGAAGCTTTCCTGCCCCGATAATGTCGGAGTGAACGTGCTGGTGTTTATGTCGTTGTTTGAACAACAACAGCAAACGCTATTATTTACCTCGTATATTCGGGTTTGGTGACTTTTTTTTTAGTTCCTAGTAGTATATTAGAACATACTGTTTTATATTTTGCACACTCATAAATATCAAAACTTAGCCTACTTGTTAAGGGATAAATACACAAAAGCTCAATTTCAAATGATCATGAATTACTTTGCCTTGGTGAATGTTTAGGCTATTTTAAGACTACATTTAGATAGATAGATTTGTTTTACATTCACCTGTGAAATATGATGACTTGCTTTTAGATATATACTAAAAGCCTGAAACAAATTTGACACCCAAAGGGAAGAGAGGAAAACCTAATAGTTAGTAGTGGCTCCAGAGTCAAATGATGTAATAGGACCCCTCCCTCTTTCTCCTTACCATATATCAGTAATCTCGATATATCAATGAAGAACGCTCAAGGAGCAAGGCGAGCGAGATGACGTGTTAGATAACAACAGAGGCATAGGAAGCACACAGTAACTCAAGAGCTGTATTTATGTATTTATCATATCTACTGTAAAGTGATTTTTTTCCTTATTTATTATATTGTAGAATTTTGTATTATTATTTACTATTACTTCATAGTGGCATCCTTGACAAACGAGGTCCCATAGGTATTATCGCAGTGTCGCCTATGAAGATAATTCTAATTTGTTGGTGGGCGTATGGGGTCTACCAGCTTAGCCCATGGGATATATATATATACACTCGAACCTCCATTCAACGGACTCCGATTCTCCGGATATCGGCAATTACGGTCAAAAAACGTAGTCGGACAATGGACCCAGCAACGGACAAAGTCCGTTGCTCGAAAAAAAGTTGGAGCAAAGTCCGTTGCTCTATCTATTTATCTCTCTAATGCACCTACCTAAATCCCTTATACATTAACATAACTATGTCTTATATGGACTTTTTGTAATCTTTGAATCATTTCTAATATGATGGAATTGAAAAATATAATATCCTTCCAGCACATAGATAAATAATAATTATTATGTTCCTTCCAACAACCAACCATACTCCTAAAATCGATTAATGAAATTTACAAACACATGTGGCAGTCCGTGGACTCGAACCCAGGATGCTCACACCGAAAATCAACACCTTATACATCGCACCACGAAGACAGTTAAAGGTTGGTGGACACTGCCTACGATTTATTATGCAACTTCGAATCCTGCATATCAATCTAAGCATGTACACACATCCCAACTGCAACTCACGTAGGCTATGCATATGTGAATGGAAAGAGCAATTAATGGGGCCTTAACCACTTAGGGACGTCCTCTCGATAAATTACTCCTGAACCAATATCAATTATTATGTTCCTTCCAACAACCAACTAAATAAGATAGTCAACAAAATATTTCAACTCTCCCCTCCGTGCCAGCAGAGACGGAAGATTTACGTTTGATAGGTATTTTGTTTTGTTTTTTTCCCTCGATATACACACTCTTTCTATTTATCTATCTCTCTAATTCATCTACCTAAATCCCTTATACATTAACATAACTATGTCTTATTTGGACTTTTTGTAATCTTTGAATAATTTCTAATGGGATGGAATTGAAAAATATAATATCCTTCCAGCACATAGATAAATAATAAATGAGATAGTCAACAAAATATTTCAACTCTCCCCTCCGTGGGAGCAGAGACGGAAGATTTACGTTTGATAGATTTTTTTTTTTTTTTTTTTCCTTCGATATACACTCTTTCTATCTATCTATCTCTCTAATTCATCTACCTAAATCCCTTATACATTAACATAACTATGTCTTATTTGGACTTTTTGTAATCTTTGAATCATTTCTAATGGGATGGAATTGAAAAATATAATATCCTTCTAGCACATAGATAAACAATAAATAAGATAGTAAAAACAAAATAGTTCAACACTCCCCTCCGTCTAGGCGCCGAGCTTCCCAGACGGGAGATTTACGTTTGATAGATTTTTTTTTTTTTTCCCCCACGGTATACACAAAATGATGGGAAATATTATAACATGTTTATAATTGACATTTGTGTCATTTTTGCTGATTATGAGTTGGTGGAAAACAAAATCTTTAATTCCATCATATCGGAAATGATTCACAGATTATATAGAGACCAAATAATATACACTTTTAAGTGTGTTCAATAGTTTTGCATTATCAATAGGGTGTAGCACAAGGGATTACCAGGATTTATTTCAGGTACAGTAAAAAAAAAGGATGCATAACAGTTAAATGTCAAGATCCAGACACCTGTACTCAACACCGGATTTTTCTCAAGGAATTTCCGGATTACATCCGGACTGGACAGTATTTAGCAGCAACGGCCATTTAGCAGGAACGGACAGGTGCTTGCACGCATTTGTCCGTTGAAAGGAGGTTGGAGTGTATATATATATATATATACAGTATATACAGTAAACTTCCGTTAATCCGAAGGGCAGCGGACCGGCCCTCGTTCGGATTAGTGGATTTTTCAGATTATTGGACTTTACCTCTATGAACCTGTGTATGACGAAAACATTGAGGCATTAGGCCACCCAAATGAGACAATGGTGCACACACACATATCATATGGTCATGAAATCACTTCTAAAGTTTACCATTGTCATTGTAGCCTATTACCTACTTCAAAACATTCAGATTAATGGTCAAAGGAATCTGCTGATATAAACGTAAACACCATATGTCCGCATCGTCGTCTTCTTCTTCTTCTGTCTACTAGCGAGTTTGTCTTGCTCTTGAAGATCAGATCAGATGTGGTTCGGGAAGTAATGCCTTAACAACGGCACTTCCCTGAGAGGTTCTTGTAATTTCCTTTTGTGATTTTCCTTTTGTGACGTGCTCTGTTATATTATATTGTATTGAAAGCACCCTTGTCTTGTTGTCTTGAAAGCACCCTTGGGACGCTCCGATCACTGAACTATAAATAGTAGCGTATCGGAACGTCCAAGGTGCGTTTTCAAGCTCAAGACTGAATGCGCTTGCAGAAAATGCGGTGCAAGCCAGTAGCGCATCGGAGCGTCCCAAAGATGCGTTCAAGAGCCATACAAACTCTCTAGCAGACAATGTGGAAGAAGAAGACGAAGAAGGTGTTTACGTTTATATCAGTAGCTTCCTTTGACCATTAATCTGAATGTTTTGAAGTAGGTAATAGGCTACAATGACAATGGTAAACTTTTAAATTGAATTCATGAACATATGATGTGTGTGCTCCATTATGTGTCATTTGAGTGGACTAATGCCTCAAAAAGGGGACGTTGGGACTTCTTGAAATTCGGACCATCGGGTGAATTCGGATTTGGCCTCAAATTGAAAAATTCGGACTATTGGGAGATTAGAATCATCGGTCGTCGGATTAACGGACTTTTACTGTATATATATATATATATATATATCTATCTATCTATCTATTGCCTGACGCCGTGATCCCCGAAGGGGTGGCCACGAACGAACCGCCCCCATGCACCTCTGTCCCCAGTCAGTCGACGCCCCTCCCCCCAACCAGCACCGCCTTCGTTCATGTAGTTCCTCACTCCATCCTTCCACCTCATATTCGGTCTACCTCTCCCCCTCTGTCCCTCCACCTCGCTCTCGTACACCCTCTTAGTCATTCTCTCCTCGCTTTCCATACGTTCCATATGGCCGAACCATCTCAAGTTGTTCCTTTTCACACTTTCCAGCACATCTACCTCCACACCACACCTCCTTCTTACTTCCTCATTAGTCTGTCTATCCCTCCATGTAACTCCGCACGCACTCCTTAAGTAATTCATTTCCACTGCTCTCACTCTTGGTCTGAGTCTCTCAACCAACGTCCATGCTTCGCTTCCGTAAGTCAGTGTCGGGATTACCACACTGTCATGCAAGGACTTCTTCACTTCCATACTGACCACCCTATTTCTTGTTACTGCTTTTAGCGTTCCTACAACCCTCTTCCCCTGTTGTACACTTGTACCCTCTCCCGCACCTCTTCATCCATAGTCCCATCTTACTCAACACACTGGCCCAGATACTTAAAAGAGTTGACGATCTCCATAGCCTGACCGTTCAGCTTCACCTCACACTCTGTGACTTCACCCCTTTCGAAGGACCATAACCTTGCTCTTCCCCGTATTTACCTTCAAATTCCGTTTTTCGCACACTGTTTCCAAAACTCATTTACCAGACCCTGCAACTCCCATTCATTATCACTCATCAGAACTGTATCATCCGCAAACAGCAGTATAGGTAGCTTCCACTCAATTCCCTCCCTTTTCAGCGATACACCAACATTCACTGCTCTTGATAGTATTTCTTTCATGACTCCATCCATATATACAGTAAAACAACCACGGGACATCAACACACCCCTGTTTCAAACCAACATTCAGGTCAAAGAACTCGCTCTGCTCACTCTCCACACGTACTGCCGCCTTTGCACCCTCATACATGCTCTTCACTGCTTTCAGCAACTTGCCCTCTACTCCGTATATTCTAAGTACTTTCCACAAACCTTCTCTATCCACTCTGTCATAGGCCTTCTCCAAGTCCATAAAGGCAACATACACCTTTTGTTTCTTCTCCAGATACTTCTCCACAACACAATTCAGGGTAAAAATCTGATCTACACATCCTCTTCCCTTCCTAAAACCTCCCTGCTCGTCGCCTATCCATTTCTCCGTTCTCACTCTCACTCTCTCAATCACTACCCTACTGTCTACCTTCCCTACTACGCTTAGAAGACATATTCCTCGGTGGTTACCACACACTCCTCTTTCCCCTTTGCCCTTATATAGGGGGACTATTATGCCAGTCTTCCAGTCATCGGGTGCACTCCCCTTCTCCCATGCTAGTTTGCACATTTTCCATACCCATTCTATCACTATCTCACCACCATACCTGCATACCTATATATATAAATATATATATATATATATATATATATATATATATATATATATACAGTAGGGTCTCACATAAAACGAGTATATGGTCGATAAACGAGGGCGTTTTATGCGATTTCGTTTTATGTGAACACGGCATTTTGGTGGCCCAATATCGTCAATGTTCACTGGAAGCGTAAATTTCCGTCAGGAGCGTACGATATTTTGTACGTTTTGTACGATATTTCGGCGTTCTATATGAAAGCGTACGATATTTTGTACGTTTTGTACGATATTTCGGCGCTCTATATGAAAACTCCTCGGATTTGCCCCACTTTGGCGGCGGACTCGTTTTATGTGATCACATTCGTTCTGATCGAAAATTAAATATTAATATTTTAGGTCGCTCGTTTTAATCGAGACTCGTTTTATGCGAACACGTTTTATGCGGGACCCTACTGTATATATATATATATATATATATATATATATATATATATATATATATATATATATATATATATATATATATATGGTGTATATACAGTATACAGTATATACAATATATATATATAAATTATAAATTATAAAGAGCCATTTTAATGTTGCTTGTATGGTTGATAGTCGCTATCTGCTCTACACCACCCTTTGTTACTTCTTTGCCCAGAAATGACATCTTAACATATTCTTCCCAACTTTTTGTGAGGCAATCCTTAGTTCTTCTCTCCACATGCATACAGTACATGCATCTCCTCACCCAACACTCCTTCACCATCCTCTTAACATGCTCTAACCACCTAAGCCTACCTCTGTACTGTACATAATCTCTTTTTTGGTTTATAATTATGTCTCTGAGCTCTGAACTCGAGATCCTACCCTACACTGTCATACCACAAATTCATACCACCATCCTCACATATTTTTAATTATGTTTCTTAATCTCTCTTGTTTTACTGCTGCACACCATAATGCTTACATGTAATTTTACATTAAAATGAAGAGATGTACTAATTTGAATCAGTATTGAATGCAAACTAGATAATACAGTGTTTTATTATAGCCCAAATGTTTCAGAACTTGTCATCAACAGCTCTAAAATTTGAATAGGTGTAACCTTATAATTATATGCTCACGACTGTACCTGTTGATGTTAACAGGGTCAGCTCTAAATTTGTCTTTCTACTCCTGATTGTTGACTACACCTACCTTTGCCCACCTGTCCTTATCATATCTGCAAGGTAACGGAATGGTAATACTATCTACGGCTTCAACACCCTTGTTTATCCTACCCATACTGTCAGGTAACATCTGGTTGCCAGCACAGAACGCACGGCCTGTTTACTCAAAGGTTGCAGAGTGCCAAAATAGTTTCTACCAACACCCTTTTTACAATTCATATCCTTTCCTTAGCTTGAACGAGTGGAGCAACTCTAGTGGATTGAATAGCGGGGCGGTGGAGGGCTGTGTGGTGGAGGACACCGGACATTTGGCTGAAGCATTGCGAAAATTGGTACTTCGCATTTATGCCGACCATCTCTCTTCAGATGGGAGGGTAGGTCTTATTTTTTTTGTTTTCTATTTTTTCTACGTGAATGAAGGAGGCTAAAGGCAAAGATGCCTGTAACAAGGGTCTCTCCCAAAGTTGAAAGAGTGACAGTGCCAAATTCAAGGTATAAGTAACACCCCGTTCATAACATTAATCATCAATTACAAACCCCAATGTACTTGAATAAACTAATGAAAGCATATGGTCCTCCCGGGATTCGAACTCGGGACACCACACCCAGAACATAAGCACTAAACCATTACACCACCAACACAGTATGTTAGAGTCAAAATGTCTGGACACACAGAGCTTGAAGCAGTTTAAATCATAGGATGAGAGAAAGACAGATTAAGGGAAAGAGTTCCAAAGCTTGTGTGTTGGGTAGGTGAAAAACTGGGAAAATCGGTTCAATCTTAGGTTAAAGAGTTGGACAGAATAGGGGTAGGAGTATGTTGAAAGATGGGTGCCTCCCACTCTGTAAGGGAGGGGGTATACAATGAGAAAGGTCTGAAGAATTTTGATTATTGTAATAGCGGTAGAAGAGTGAGAGAGATGCAACATTGCGGCATGAAGAGAGATAGTGTAGGGAAATAGTAAGAGGAGGTGAGTTGGTGAGACAAAATGTTTTTGACTTTACCCAATCAAGAAGTGCAGTATAGGTAAAATCTCCCCACACATGCGAACAATACTTGTTATATAGTTCTTGGCGGGTAGATAAATGGAGAAATTGGGTTTTGGAAGCATTGAAAGTAACAAGATTTTTTTGTGCCCCAATTGTAAATAGTTGAAAGATCAGAAGAAATGTGTGCTATGGTCTCATCACATGAGTTTTGGAGTGATTGCATGGTGGGTCGTTGTGGCTAACTAGTTAAATAGTAAGGTAGAGTCGTCAGCATAGGAGTTGACAGGTCTAAATGTACAGCCGAGATCATTTATGAATATTAGAAAGAGAACTGGATACAGGACAGAACTCTGAGGAACACTAGAGTTGATAGGTTGAGGTAGTGAGCAATGGCCATCCACAACCACAGCTATGGAACGACCAGAAAGGAAATTTGGAGACAAAGGCACTGATGGAGGGATAGAAACCGAAGGAGGGTAGTTTAGAAATTAGAGATTTGTGCTAGACTCTAACGCAGGCTTTCAGTATGTCTAGCACAATAGAAAAGTTCTCACTGAAGTACCAAAAGGAAGATGACCAAGAGATAGTAAGTTAAGAAAGAATATCACCAGTAGAGCGGCCCTTAAAGAAACCATACTGGCGATCTGAAAGTTGATTATGAGAAGACAAATGCTTAAGAAGTTTTGAATTAAGAATAGTTTATAAAACTTTAAAGATGATAGAAATAAGAGCAATTAGACGATAGTTAGAGGGTTGAGAGCAGTTACTCTTCTTTGGGACAGGTTGAATGAGAGCAAACTTCCAACAGCAAGAAGGAGAGACGTTAGATAAAAGACAGAGACGAAAGAGTTTGCCTAGGCAGGGAGTCAGCACGGAAGAGCAGTTTTTGAGTACAACAGGAGGAACACCTTCTTAATATTATGCCCAGAGAGGGCAGAAAGTACATCTTTAGATGAGATTATGATATTAGGCATAAGTTGTTATTGTTCCCCAGGCTTTCTGACCGAGCAGCCCAAAGGTCCCGAGCAAGGCCAAGGCCATAGCCGAGCGCCCCCACAGAACTCTCCCAGCGTTACCACTAAGAATGCCCAGGTGACCAAAGCTGCTCCCAGGCTAGGGGCTGAGGAGGGTGTGGAAACACCCGGGACACCGAAGCCCCGCCCAGGGCCCTGTGCCCCTTAACAGTTATGAAGTGAAAGTTGAGAGTCAAGGGGAAAAATGTGATGCTTTGGCTCTCAGTCTGATAACCTAGATTGACAGTAGAGAGGTCAATCCACGGAAGAGATGCTGCCACTTGAGATCTAGAAAATATATAAGTAAAAGAAACAGGCAGAGTAAGCAATAGGTATGGCAGACAATACTCAACTCACTCTGATAGACCAGCACGTCGCGATACATCACCTTTTTTTTTTTTTTTTTTTTTTAAAGAGACAATGAACGGAGGAAGGAAAAACACAGATAAAACAAAAAGGTCCATGTGCCTAAAGGCATCGTCCATTCATAAAATGTTTGTAACAACTGGATTTAAACATTTGTAGATTGTAAGTTTGTGGAAAGCAATTCGAGGGAAGTGAATTCCAAAGAGTAGTAGCTCTGGGGATAAATGAATTCTGATAAGCAGAAGTTCTGCATTGTGGAGGAGAAAGTGTAAATTCATGGGCGCTCTCAGCTGCCCTAGTTCTACGGGGAAAGATGTGGAGAGGCGGCACAATTGAAGCAAGTTGCTCGGAACAATTGCTGTGAAAATATCTGTAGAATAATGCAAGGGATGCAACGTTTCTTCGTATGGATAATGTAGGAAGGTCCTGTGTGATTGCAGGGTTATTGATTAATCTAATAGCTTTATTTTGAATTTTGTCCAACTGCCTCAATGCAACCACTCCACTTCCACCCCACAGAGGTGAACAGTAATCCATCTGAGAACGCACATGACTTTTATATATCACGGCCAACTGCTCGTTAGTGAAGAATTCTCGAACTCTGTACAGGAGTCCCAGTTTTTTAGAGGCATTCTTAGCAATGCTTCTAACATAATGTGTCCAGCTCAAGTTAGTAGTTAATGTTACACCGAGAATGTCAATACTAGGGGAAGTGGGAATATTTACATCATTAAAAAATATATGGGAGTCAGTGAGATTCTGTCGGTTAGAAAATTGAATGTACTTGGTTTTCTGTGCATTAAAGGAAACTAGATTCTTTTGTCCCCATCCATTAATTCTAGAAAGGTCCTGGTTCAGAGAAATTGCAGTGTTTATTTTTGAATTTATAAGATCGGGTTGGGTGAAAGAATTGGTAAATGTGAAGGAACTGTGAAGTGTTGAGTCATCTGCGTAGGAATGTATTGGATTATGAGTGGTAGATATGAGATCATTGATATGAATGAGGAACAGAATTGGGGCCAAAACTGATCCCTGGGGAACACCAGCATTTATTGAGTGAAATTGAGAATAAAGGCCATCTACCATTACACTTATTTTTCTGTTATGAAGATAAGAAGAAATTAGTGGAACTAATGATGCAAGGCCGTAGTGTGACATCTTCGACAATAAGGATTGATGCCAGACTCTATCAAATGCCTTTGATATATCCAGTGCTATTGTATGTGTTTCACCATGTTGGTCTGTAGCTTGGTTGATTTGATGCGTAAGAAGGCAAAGCATGTCTGCAGTTGATCGACATCGTCTAAAACCATATTGCCTATCACTGATTAATTTATTATTCTCAAGATGCTTAATTATGTGATTATTTAATATAATTTCAAAGACTTTACCAAGAGTGGAAGTTATCGCTATTGGTCTGTAGTTTGATGGATCTGAAGAGGCACCTTTTTTAGGATAAGTAAGTTAGGATAAGTTAGGCATAAGTAAGAGGCAGAAGCGGAGGAATATCACTGGAATCATCCAAGGTGGATTTTTTAGCAAACGTTTGAGCGAAGAGTTCAGCTTTGTCAGATGAAAAAGTGACGGTGGTGACATCAGAGTGGAAAAGAGGAGAAAAGGGCGAGGCAGTAATATTGTTGTAGAGATTTTTGGCTAGATGCTTGAAAGCTTGGGAAGAGCTAAATTTGGAAAGTTCAGAGCATTTATTATTGATGAAAGAGATTTTGGCGAGTTGAAGAACAGATTTGGCTTGATTCCGAGCAGAAATATAGAAAGTACGAGATTCTTGAGTTGGAAGGCAACGGTACCGTTTGAATGCTTCCTCTTTATTGCGGACAGCAGAAGAACAAGCGTGAGTAAACCAAGATTATTATGCTTAGAATGTATGCCTCTTTGCCCGAGATTATCCCCTTGGATTTTTTTTTTTTTTTTTTTTTTTTTTTCTATATTCCAACTTACTTCCTCTCGGGCATAGGCTGAGAGCCTTAACATTCACCGCTTTACAATGAACAGTGAAGCCCGTGAGGTCTTGTTCCAGTCTAGGGAGTGAGACATGTGAAGCACGTAGAGTACAACGAGCACCTGCCATCTTGCCTTCACATGAGGCACGGTGCTCACTCATGGCCCGAAACGACCCCATCTCTGAAGCCACCTCGTTCCCGTGCTTCACTGTCTCACCCACTACACTCGGACTCTCACACTTACACACACACAACGCCACCTGTTGAGCAGATAACTCACCAGGCATTGCACCCCTATAGCATATTTTGAATATGGGAATATTCATACAGTGCTATTTAATCAGGGAACAATGAGGGTATTTTATTGATGTTTCGGTGGGCTTGTGGTAATGCACTGATACCAGGTACAGCACAAATTCCATCCCAATAATATCATCCCATTGATACATCGGGATTTGAACCCGGGACCTTTGGATTACCAGGCCAGTGGCAAGACCACTCCTCCACACCTCCCCTGTGCTAATCACACTCCGAGGATCCTCGGCCATGGAAGCAAAAATAGTTCCACAGGAAATTAAAGAAGTACAGTTGGTCCTCCGTTAACGCGTGTTTTGGAAACGCGTGTTTTGGAAACGCGGTTTTGGTGGCACGCGGTACACCCCAAATATCCAAAATGTTGCTAACACGGTCAATACTTACACTGGCGCGGGGTCCAGCTGGGCGCCGAACCTTTACTCCTGACTTTCGTAGCTCATATATCTTCAAATATATGGCCTAACCAAGTGTTTATGCCTACCAGAGTTAGATATGATTGTTGTTGTGTGTTGGGTGAAGACTAGAACACCCTACATTGTGCAGTTATTGTGTGAGGTGAGAAATAATAAGACGGCGAGTTATGCGGGAATTCCGAAGCTACGATTTTCGTAATTTACCGATACTCATATCTCTGCAAATAAATGGCCTAACCAAGTGTTTATGCATACCAGATGAAGATATGGTTGTCGCAGTGCGTTGGGTGAACACTAGAACACCCTACATTGTGTAGTTATTGTGTGAGGTGAGAAATATGATGGAGGGATTTCAGAGCTTCGCTCGAAAAATGTCGGCTACTGCTGTGACTCTCTCTCCTTAGCTTAGCTGCCTAGCCTAAACGAAATATTTATTCAGAGGTAAGAGTTGTTGCAATGGGCAAATCAACTCCTTGCACATGTCAAATAACCTTTATAATTAATTTAATTATTATAACATAGGCTTCTATGGAGAAAAAGTGGACTTTGTGGAAATCCCCAGAACACCAAGGCACCTTTAACATGTAAACATATGGGTTCGGTAACGCGGATTTTGCTAACACGGGAGGTAACCAAAACACATTGGCCGTGTTACTGAAGGACCAACTGCACTGCCAAAGAGCCTCCCAGTCAGCAGCGCTAAAGTGTATAAGTACGCTGGTTTGGAGGATCGGATGGCCGTACAGGAAAGGCGGGACAGGTAACTGAGATAAGGTTATGATCGGAGAAGCCCAGTGGAGATAAATGGTTTACAGCATAAGCAGAAGGATTAGAGGTTAGAAATAAGTCAAGGATATTGGACTGATTTCCAACGTGGTCAGGAATATGAGTAGGGTGCTAGACAAACTGCTCTAGGTAATTTAGGATAGAAAAGATGTAGGCTTGTTAGGGGTAGATAGAGAGCGCAGAAATATTTAGTATGAGAGTGACAGGAAATATTGAGCTATAAGATTGAGAATACAGAAGAGTTGAAGTCGGGAACATGATAGCAAGTGAGTTTGTTGTGCACATACACACAGCATCCATCTTTGGCTTGGAAACTTGGGTAGAGAAAGTAGGAGGATACAGAAAAGGTGCTGTTGGCAGTTGCGTCAGACACCTGAGTCTCGGTGAGGAAAAGAAGATCAGGTTTGTTGAAGGAGAGGTGGTGTTCGACAATGGGAAAGTTAGAGGAAAGGCTACCAATGTTACAGAAATTGATAGTAAGAGTGACAGGCCGTGGTCCAGAGCATTTTGATGCATCGTCAGGCGAAGGACAATTGATTGGGGGGCATTTATGGTCTCCTTCCCTGCCTCTTGGGGGCTCTGAGGCAGGTACAGTAAAACCTCGCCCATCCAGACTAATTGGGGGAGAACCCTGTCTGGATCTGCCAAAAGTCTGGATACATACTGTATTCAGCCATCCAGAAAAATCCGGATGGCTGAAACATGAGTCCGGATATCTAACTTAAACAACCAGACTTAGGTTTCAGCCATCCAGACAAATACGGATGGCTGAGTGCTGACATACAAGTCTGGACATCAAAATCCGATGTACAACCCCTTCTGAAACTGATTACAATGTTCCCCCAGTATACACTGACCCAAAGCTTGTAATTGCTAAGTATACTGAAGATATAAATGATACTTGATTGTACAAAGTAGGCCTAGGCCTATGCTTTTTTTCTTTTTTCAAAGTACTGTGTGCGCACCAATGCACTTCAGTAAACAGTCTCTTTATTAAACAAAGACTCTTTCCAATACAGTTTATACCACCAACACCATCTACAAGCTATATTATCCCCAATTTAATTAAATTTAAGTTCACAACGTTACAAGATTAACGGATTCCCGATTTTCGGCACTTTAGTGAACATAGACCGATGCTCAGCTGAATGGTGGTACATAATAAATTGTCAATATTGAGCTTTTATATATTATTGTATTCGATGGGAATCAATATTGACAATATATGCTTTTATATATTATTGTATTCGATAGGAATCAATATTGACAATATATCATCATCATCATCATCTCCGACGCCTTGCTTCCCCCTGGGAAACCCCCACTAGAGGATGGCCATGACAGAAACGTCTCCAAGCTACTTTGTCAAGACATGCCTCCCTTGCCCGTGCCACAAGCTATATTGTCAATATTGACAATATATGACTAATAGTATCTCCCAAAATAATAAAAAATGTACCAGCGGTCTCTCACTCTCTATTTACTACAGTGTCGTACATCGAGAATGCGTGATCGTGAATCTCGTAAGGTTGTAAGCTTAAAATTACTTGAATAGGGGATAATAAAGCTTGTTTGATAGTGTTGGTGGCATAAACTGTATTGAAAAGAGGGATTTTGTGGAGGGGCTGTATTATAGAGAACAATGTACAGTAATTGGGATAATAGGCACTGCCTGTACCAAATGCAGGATGTAAACAAGACGCTCGGTGACTTGTATTCGTCTCACTCGTTTCCGGATTGATTTTTATTTTTCCCAAGCCATCCAGACAAGTTTGGTTGGCTGAAACATGAGTCTGGATTGAAATGCCTCTCCGAATCTCTTGGGTTTCCGGATCTGAGAGCACCGGATCGGCCGGGTTCTACTGTATATTTGTCGCCATTTTTTTAAAACAACATTTTGGTGTTTTGGAAAGGAGTGTGGTGTGCTTGTTTAGTATAGTGAAATGGATGTTTGTGAGAGCTAACTGGATTACTCTGTGTAGATAAGACCCAAACAGAAACAGTGAAGGAAGTCAGACATATGAAACAGGAGTTCCAGCAACTCCTTATTGCACATGATTAAAGGCCTCCCCTTGCTACTGCTCTGCTCGATTGGTGTCAAAAATAGAGAAGGTGGCTATATTGCTGACCAAATTTTTAATGCCAATGAGACTGGCCTTTTTTGGAAGTCCATGCCAAAGCGCACTTACTGTATATCCATGAAAAACAGAAGAGTGGCAAGGGATTCAAGGCTGTGAAGGATAGGGTGACACTACATTTAACCTGCAGTGCTTCTGGAAGTTTAATATGAAGCTTCTCATTATCCACCGAGCAAAGAAGCACTGTGCATATAAAAACCAGGATATCTATCTATCTATCTATTGCCTGACGCCGCAATCCCCGAAGGGGTGGCCACGAACGAACCGCCCCCATGCACCTCTGTCCCCAGTCAGTTGACGCCCCTCCTCCCAACCAGCACCGCCTTCATTCATATACTTCCTCACTCCATTCTTCCACCTCTCCCTCTCTGTCCTTCCACCTCGCTCTCGTACACCCTCTTAGTCAATCTCTCGCTTTCCATACGTTCCATATGGCCGAACCATCTCAAGTTGTTCCTTTTCACACTTTCCAGCACATCTACCTCCACACCACACCTCCTTCTTACTTCCTCATTCGTCTCTCTACCCCTCCATGTAACTCCGCACGCACTTCTCAAGTAACTCATTTCCACCACTCTCACTCTTGGTCTAAGTCTCTTCCCGAACGTCCATTCTTCGCTTCCGTAAGTTAGTGTCGGGATTACCACACTGTCATGCAAGGACTTCTTCACTTCCATACTGACCACCCTATTTCTTGTTACTGATTTCAACGTTCCTACAACCCTCTTTCCCTGTTGCACCCTCTCCCGCACCTCCTCATTCACAGTCCCATCTTTACTCAACACACTGCCCAGATACTTAAAAGAGTTGACGATCTCCATAGCCTGACCATTCAGCTTCACCTCACACTCTGTGACTTCACCCCTTTCGAAGACCATAACCTTGCTCTTCCCCGCATTTACCTTCAAATTCCGTTTGCCACACACTGTTCCAAACTCATTTACCAGACCCTGCAACTCCCATTCATTATCACTCATCATAACTGTATCATCCGCAAACAGCAGTATAGGTAGCTTCCACTCATTTCCCTCCCTTTTCAGCGATACGCCAACATCCACTGCTCTTGATAGTATTTCTTTTATGACTCCATCCATATATACAGTAAACAACCACGGGGACATCACACACCCCTGTTTCAAACCAACCTTCAGGTCAAAGAACTCGCTCTGCTCACTCTCCACACGTACTGCCGCCTTTGCACCCTCATACATACTCTTCACTGCTTTCAGCAACTTGCCTCTACTCTGTATATTCTAAGAACTTTCCACAAACCTTCTCTATCCACTCTGTCATAGGCCTTCTCCAAGTCCATAAAGGCAACAAACACCTTTTGTTTCTTCTCCAGATATTTCTCCACAATACAATTCAGGGTAAAAATCTGATCTACACATCCTCTTCCCTTCTTAAAACCTCCCTGCTCGTCGCCTATCCATTTCTCCGTTCTCACTCTCACTCTCTCAATCACTACCCTACTGTATACCTTCCCTACTACACTTAGAAGACATATTCCTCGGTGGTTACCACACACTCCTCTTTCCCCTTTGCCCTTATATAGGGGGACTATTATGCCAGTCTTCCAGTCATCGGGTGCACTCCCCTTCTCCCATGCTAGTTTGCACATTTTCCATACCCATTCGATCACTATCTCACCACCATACCTCAACATTTCCCCACACACTCCATCTGTTCCTGGTGCTTTCCCCAACTTCACTCTTTTCATGGCTTCCTACACTTCTGACCTCCTGATCCCCACCTCCTCCTCCACTACTTCTCTTCTTCTCCCTCCCATACCATATCCAACTATGTTTGCTGGCTCTTCATTCCTTACATTTAGCAACTCATTGAAGTACTCCCTCCATCTATCAACTCTCTCTTGCTTCTCGGCTAGCATTCTCCCATTCTTATCTTTCACACCCTTACTGTTTCCCTTGCTACCTTCCCTAACTTTCTTGACTTCTTTCCAGAACAGTTTCTTACTCTCCCTCCATTTTACACTCAGATTCCTTCCAAATTCCTCATCTAATCTTCTCTTACTTTCCTTCACTACTCTCTTCACCACCCTCTTACTCTCCACGTACCTCGCTCGTTTCTGTCTCTCGAAATCTTCATTCCCTCTACTACCCAACCACTCTCTATAAGCTTTCTTCTTTTCTTCCACAGCTATTCTTACCTCTTCTGTCCACTATGCTGTACCTTTCACTCCCCTCCCTCTCCTCCTCACTCCACACACCTCACATGCTACACAGATCTCATCCTTAAACACCTTGATTTAGTAGTAGCCTCTACGTTCCAACGTAGAGCTATATACTGTACTTATCGTATAATTCTGCTCCGCTCTAGAGCGGGCAATTATCGAAATCACTAGCGCAATAAAACGATAACATCTAGAGTAGCACCTTACTCTCTCTAGTAGGTACGTTGTACATACTTTGGAGGCCACTATTTGAAAAGGAAAATAAGAAATTATTGATGAGAAAGAAGAGAAAATTACAGGATTTTAGGCCATCCTATCTGGCTCCTTCAGCCGTCTTGACGGATCCACCCCACTACCCGACAGGGTTCATTGGGCATTCCTTTTCGCGCTCCTCAAGCCTACACACACGCTGTTTTCTATGCGCCCGATTTTTGTGCTTCTACTCCTGTCGCCTACCCTTTGGGTGAGTTGTGGGCCTTATTTATGGTACCTAAGGTTATTAGACGGATGATCTGTGATGTAAGCACGCTTCAAATGGGCTCTTAGGTGTGTTACTTTGAGTATGGCGTCGAAACTGGTTGGTCACGCTTCTGCGCATGCGTCGCCCTTCGGCGAGTGTTATTATTTAGGCCTTTGCCTGTTTTTATCATCATTTTCACTTGCGGTGGCTTAGTTTTGTATACCTGGTAGGTTCTATTCCGCTTTGTGCTTATTTTCTGCTTTCATTGCGTGGTTTTTGCGAAAAGTTAGGCTAACTTGTGCACTTTCGTTTGTGATGAAGGGGGCATAGCCCCCCTTGACTTGACAAGTTATTTTGGCCTTATGTTTTGCTTACCTTCACATGAATGTTTCGCATTGGAATGTGCCCTTTTTTTTTTTTTTTTTTTATCTGCCACTCAACCAAGGCTAGGCCCCCTGTTAATTGCCTAACTTTTAGTTGGAGGGGGGCGCCAGGGCTAGGCCTCATGTTCCTAGCCTAATTTTTTAGACGGGGGAGAAGGGACTTTTGGTAGACCGTCACTGTTGCCTCGTCGCTCTTGCTTGCCGATCTATGGTTTACTAAACCACCTTAGGCTCGCAGGGGTATGACGCTTTGGTTTTACTAAACCTTCTGTGGGGCCCTTTTTTCGTCTGACGCTCGCTCCCGCGCTGTCTCCCTTATTTTGTTGGCGCTCCCCTAGGCCTTGAGTTCATGAGACACAGTCTTCCCCTTACTTGAACTCCCTCATACATTGAGGTCCCCGCGGCACGGTCTTCACCTCCTTTGAGCTCTACGATGCCTTGAACTGTCGTCCCTTCCACCCTTTTTGGTGACGCAGGTCTCTGGGAAGGGGTCCGCGCCCGCTCCGCCCTGCAGCGTGGACAAATCCCGCTCCAGGTCGGTCCTATGCTTCCGACATGTTCTCTTTTTTGGCTGCTGTGGTCGGGTCACACTGGACCCGCTCCGCCCTAGGATGGTACTATCCGTCTCTAGGTCGGTCCTCTGCATCGCACTGTTTTCTTTTTGCTCATGCAAGCTCCCCTGCCAGCTGTCCTGCTGCGCACTTGGGTTGAGCTTTTTGGTTTGAGCTTTTTGGTTGGTATTTACCTCTATCTCCCTTTCCGCTCGAGGGCGGACAAATCCGCTCTGGAGCGGACATCTCCGCTCTGGTGCGAGTATCTCCGCTCTGCAGCGATGTCTCTTCCGCTCTGTACAGGGCCTCCTTGGGCTCCTTCTTCACTTTGGCTTCTACACTGGGTCTCTTCTCCACCTGTTCCGCTCTGGAGCGGACGCCAGTCCCGCTCCTGGTCGGTCCTAGGCCTTCCCTCCTGCTGCCCTAGCCCTCCCGTTTTCACCTGGTTCTACTCTACTATTGTTCCGCTCTGGAGCGGGCGCCAGTCCTGCTCCGTGTTGGTCCTAGGCCTTGCCTTCTGATGCCCTGGCTCTCTTGTTCGCTGCGTCTTTCTCCTTTGCCTAGACTGCCATTGTCATGCAGGCATGCCCCGCTCTGGAGCGGGAGGGTGTAGTCCGCTCTGGAGCGGGTCTGTCTGCTCCGCTCTGGAGCGTACTTTCCCGCTCTAGAGCGGACTTGCCCTCTCGGCCCTGGCACTCTTTTTTGGCCAATATTGCCTTGTTTGTACTTGGGGTTTGTCGGTTACTGTGTCTAATCGCCTTCTCCTTTACATCAGGCTGTGTTTCCGCTCTGCACTGCTGGGTCCCTTGGCCTGCCATCTCCTCTTCGGTCTCTTCACCCTCAGGTACCCTTTTCGGTTCTTATATGGCTGTCATGCTTTATTTCAGGGTGTTTGAACCTGCACCTTGGTCTTTTCTGACCTGGGTTTTTGGGGTTCTTCTGACTGTTGCTGCTTATGATGTATGCTTGGCCCTCCCACATGGGGGGGTCCATCTCCGTCCTTCTCTACATGGGGGGGGGGGGTTATTACTTTTATGTACCTATCATAATGCATGGTATCTTTTGTGTGTTTTTTGCGCATACTGTCATACCTTCCTTCAATTTATGCATATTCTTTCTCTGTGCTTCGTCTGGGACATCTTTCATTTCTCCTTTCGCTTACAGTGCGGATGTCGCTCCCTGCCTGCGCGCGCCATGGGTGTGCCCGTCCGGCTATGGGAGCTGGGCATACTGAGTGCCCCGCCCATGCTGCGTGCTACTGCCATGATGGCTTCACCCCCCGACGGTGTGGCCCGTGTCTCGTCAACATTATGACGATTGAGTCTCGCCCTACTTCACCGGATGCTGAGACGGCACGGATCAACCTCACCGCTGCATGGTCGGGCGTGGCTCGGTATGTGAAGGACCATTTACGCCGGGTCCCCCGCTTCATGGACGTAGGGGTTCGCGCCTTGCTGAACCTTCCTCTGGTGTCTCCGCGCCCTGTGGTCACCGCTTCGCAGGTCCCTCAGTCTGGTGTGTCTCCGTTATCGGCGGACACAGCGGGGTCGATGCGGCGCCACTCAGCTTCTCCACGTCGCCGGACGTCTTCGACGTCCCGCCGCCCTGCAGCTTCCGACCACACGTCTCTGGGCTCGACAACTTTTCGCCCTACGATGGCGATGCTTCCCCCGGTCCGTGTTCCTGCTGGTGTTTCGGCCTTCTCACCTGGTCGTCGTACCACCCATGGGCTGCTCAAGGAGATTGGGGCGTCGCAGGCCGCCGGACATCGACCGTCGGCTCCTCCGCCATCGTTGCCGTTGGCTCTGCTACCACCGTTACCGCCTACTCCACCTCCTACGAAGGCGGGGGCTCTGTTTGCTTCGGCCTCTCCTCTTCTTGTCCGCGATGGTCTCCCGGATTCACCTGGCTTTGTCGGGTCTGACATTCCGTGTGGCCTGCCTTCTCCTGCTCGGAAGAGTGGACCCCTCCCTCTGGCAGTGCAAGGCGCCAGTGTGGCGGTTTTCGGGTCTGGTCAGGAGGGGGCTGCCTGTGACCTCGTGGAACTGAGTGGCGGGAGCGATGACGTGTGCGATGACGAAGTGGTTGAGAACTCGCCACGGGAGTCTTTCTACTATCCTCCGTCGCCTCGTCGGTCGCCCAGCCGTAGGAAACGTCGCCGGACCGTCTCTTCCTCTTCCTCATCACCGACCGACGACCCTGGATGGGTCCTTCCTATTCGGGCCATCCAGGAGGCCCAGGTTAGGGCTGAGCAGTCTAACGCTGCACGGTTTGCCTCCCTACACGAGATGCTTGCACTGATGGCGGGAGGCTTGGAGCGTCCTCCTCCCATTCCTCCTGTGCTTCAACCTTGCGTTTTGGTTGTTAGACACTATTGCCTCCTAGGCTTGCTCTTGCTTGCCTGTCTCCGGATTTACTAAACCCTCTTGCAGGGCACCAGTATTCGTCTGATTCCAGCTCCTGTGCCACAGTCTTACCCTCCATTGAACTCACCAATACCTTGAGTTCCTGGGCCGCAGTCTTCACCTATATTGGACTCACCAATTCCTTGAGGTTCCTGAGGCGCAGTCTTAACCTACATTGAGCTCCCCTATACCTTGAGGTTCCTGCGACACGGTCTTAACCTACGTTGAGCTCACCAATACCTTGAGTTCCTGAGACACAGTCTTCTCCTACTTTGCCCTCGCTCATACCTTGCGGTTCCTCAGGCACAGTCTTAACCTACATTGAGCTCCCCAATCCCTTGAGGTTCCTGAGACACAGTCTTAACCTCCATTGTGCTCACCAATGCCTTGGGATGTCTTTTTCCTTCCGCCCTCCCCGGTGCCGCAGGTCTCTCGGAAGGGCTCGCTCCGCCCTGGTGCGTGGATGACTCCCACTCCAGGTCGGTCCTATGACTAGACACATTCTCTTATACGACCGCTCCCTTTATTACTGGAATCTGCCTAACGTCCTTCAACGGTGTCTTTGGCTTTGGTGAGCGGGACCCCTTAGGCCTCTCCACTTCCGTTGGGAATGTTTTTCTTACGAGCCTCTGGCGTCTGGGCTGGGGCCTCACGGGGCCCGTTCCGCCCTAGGGTGGGCTCTATCCTCCTCTAGGTTGGGCCTATGCTTTGCCTCTGTTCTTTACCCACGGACGCTTCCACGTCAGCTGTGATGCTAGACCATTCAGTTGGGACGCTTGGATGTACATATCTGATGTTTTTACCCAGGGAGGCTCCCACGTCGGCTATCGTGCTAGATGATTCTTTTGGGACTCTTGGATGTTCCTGGCCTTTCACCTTTACTGGTACCTACAGGCCTCTGACGTTTGGCTACCCTACGCCCGCTCCTCCCTGGTGCGGCGACTCCTCTCTGGAGCGGTGAATGTCTTTTTATTTCCGTGGATGCTTCCACGTCAGCTGTCCTGCTAGACTCTTCTGACGGAACTCTTGGATGTTTTCCCTTTCACCCTTCCTGATGCCTCCAGCCTCTCCCATACGACTGCGCTACATCTGCCCCGCCCTAGAGCGGGACTTCCCGCTCTTGGCCAGTTCTCTTCCATGCTTCTACTGACACCATGCCGGTTCCTCCCCTGTCCTATACCGCTCTCCGCTCTGGGGCGGAGCTTACTTTCTGCTCCAGAGCGGGATTTCCGGCCCGGAGCGGAGCGGGCCGTTCGGGGCCCCCTCCACTCTGGGTCGGTTCTCGGTGGACTTTGCCTTGCCTCTGGATGGGCCCTCGGTTGCGGTCATTCATCTTACTACTGTTGCAGTCATTCATCTTACTACTGGCTCCATCTCGCTCCCTTGCCTCCCTAGGCTAGGTCGTTCATCTTCCTACTGGCCCCATCTCGCTCCATTGCCTCCCTAGGCCTCCTGGGCCGCTCCTGCAGCGTGCAACGCTCTCCGCTCTGGTGCAAGGCTTCCATTCCGCTCCAGGGCGGCGAGGACCATTCCTCCTACATTCCGCTCCAGAGTGGATTTCCGCCCCGGAGCAGAGGGGACCATTCTGGACCACTCCACTCTGGGTCGGTGCTAGGGTGCTTTGCTTTACCTCTGGATAGGGACTCCGTTGCAGTAGTTCACGAACTTCTCTTTTTTATCAGACTGTGCTCCCACTCTCCTCTGATGGTCGAGTGGTGAAGAGGCGTCTTCTCCTATTTAGTGCCTTCACCCTTTGGGTATTCTTATTATCCTCTTCAATTATGAGGCTTTCATGCCTTCCTTCTGGGGATTTGCACCTGCCCCTTGGTCTTTTCTGACCGGGGTTTTGCGGGGTTCTTGCTCTTGCTGGTTCGCCTGGTCTCTCCCTGACCCTCCGCATGGGGGTCACTCTTCACCCCTCGCCTCGCACCGTTTGGGGGGGGGGGGAATACTCACTTTCATGAAAGGTGCTCCATTTTCGAGGTGTAGTGAGCACTTTTGTGCGTCCTTCGGCCCTTGTGGCTGTTCATTTTCAGGAGTTTTCTTCCAGTATTTGTGCACCCATGAATTATCCTCCTGTATAGCCCTCCGTTCGAAGGGTCCCCCTTTTTCGTCCTTTCCTTCCTACACAAGGGAAGGGGGTAATCTCCTGTCACGGTTTTCACAATATTGTGCTTACACACAATTCCTGTGCTTCCTACATGGGACGGCATTCTCTTTTTCCTTTCCGATTGCAAGGAGGATATCACTTCCTTCCTGCGCACACCATGGGTGTGTCCGTCCTGCCATGCCCGTTGGACATAGAGAGTGTCCTCCCCTTATCTCATGCTACAGCCGCGATGGTTTTCACCCTCGGAGGTATAGGTCGTGGCTCGTGGATATTGTCCTTTGTGTCTCGTCCTCCTTCTCCGGACACGGATGAGGCAAGGTCTCGCCTCTGCACTATGTAGTCGGGAATTGCTCTCTATGTCAAGGACCACTTCCATTGGATTCCACACTTCATAAGACGGAGGGGTACGCGCCATGCGTCCCCTTACCTCTGCTGTCTCCGTGGTGCCAGGCCACCTTTCCTCCAGTGCCTCGTTCGGCCGTCCTCGCGGTTTCCGAGGACGCCGAAACGACGGTGTGACGTCGCTCTCTTTCCCCATATCGCCGACGATTCCCGACTCCTACGTCCGGTTCATGCCATACATGTGGCTCTCGACGAGGCTCCGGTGCCCGTCACACTGCATGCAACCTCCCTGCCCGGGCCTGCCGCCCTATGGGCGGATGCTCTTTCGACAGGACAGAGCGCCCGGGTAGTATGGTATTCCCAACACACCGTGTTCGACGACCTAGCGGCCTCCTGGAGTGTTCCACAGGTGGCCTGGTTCGCCTCATGTGAGGCGACCGGGTTGCCTGTGTTCCTGTACCGCTGGATACCTCCTCCGGCGGAGGTACCGGTCGCGTTCAGCAAGGACTGGCGCAGGTGGCGGTCGATTTATGTGTGTTCCACCGACCGCCGCCCTTTTTGATGTGCAAAGTCCTCCACAGGCTGAGCGGGTACCAGTGCTTCGTTTGGTTGTCGCGCCCATCCGGCCGGCCCAGGCCTGGTCCGCTCGGCTCAAGCGGTGGTACCCGAGTCCAGTTCCCCTAGCGATCTCCGATTTCCACTTGGTATCGATTGGTGTCCTAGGGACCTCGTTCGCCTTCACATCGTGGATGTTGTGAGGCTGGGTGGATGCCTAAGTTTAGTCGATCTTTGAATGTCAAATCCTCTCCCCTGGATTCATTTTACATGGCAGACTTACAGATCTCACTGACACAGTTTTCCTTCTTGGTTACCTACACGTCACGGAAGCGACCATCGGTGGCGTTCGTGTTTCACTACCTCAATTGGTTACTCTTGAGAAGCGTCCCAACATCTGCACCACTCTTATGAACCGCCTGTCGGCCATTCGGGTACCGTTTGAGACTTTCCCGGGGTTGGTCGTTCCTCCCTAGGACTTGGGTTCTTTTTGCGAACTGCTTTATGCTTTGTCCAATGCCGCGTCAGCTTCCTCCTCAGTGGTTTCTGACGGAGGCTCTCCACCTGCTCTCGTCTGCCTCTTACGCTCATTACCCCACGCCTGAATGCTTCCGTGACATGACATTGTTCTTTATGGCTTTGGCGACGGGTGAAGGAGTCCCCGGAGATGACTGCCAGGTCTAGGGACCGACATTCCTTACATCGTTCTCCCGTCCTTGAGTCAGTTACTTTGGCTCCGTCTGTTCGTTTGGTTGCTACGACCATACGCAACACTCCCGTTTTTCAGCTTTTCCTGTACCGGCTTTCAAACATGGTAGGGTTCATCATCCGTTATGCCCGGTTCAAACCCTGCATCCGTATGTGTACTCGCCCAGGCCAGTGTCGGGGTTGCCTTTACGGGTGGCGCCTACGACCAGTAGGAGACTAGGTCGACGTGCTGTGGGACTTCGCCTGTGTCGGTAGTTTCGGGCCAGTAACCCTTACGTTCTGGACGCAGCTCATGTTGTCCGTTCGTACGCTGCTACGTTCAGATTTTACATCGTCTTTCTCGACCGAACGTTGCCAACACGGAGCTTTGGTTTTCCCCCACCACGTTTGTCTCCTCCTCTCTGGCCATGTCCACAGGCAGGCCGGGACGTCCTTGTCGTGCGTTGGGCCAGCAGGTTCACTCAGGGTCTACCTGCAGCGTTCCTTCTGTCTCTTATCCTTCTCCCTTCTTGTTCTTCTTTTATTGGGGGGGGGGGGGGGGGTATTGCACTATACCCATACTTGCACCTAAGTTAAAGGATTAATAACTAGGTTAAGATTTTGATATAATTTCTCGTCTTAAAGTATACTACGTTCTGTTGGTAGGTCTTGGCCTCATACCACTGAACTTTTCTCATGGCTTTCAGTGCTGGTCACTGTGTATGCTCATGTCTTTTCTCGTCACCCCCTGTATGGTACTCCTCTTCGACGTATGTCAGTATTTACTCATTACATTATGGGTCTTCCTGCCTTCGTCCGGAAGGAGGGGGGGGGGAGCATCCTGGACTTCATATTATTTTGATGAATTGCAGCAGTCTTTGTCTTAGGTTAGTTATCCCATGGCATAAGACTTGACTGTACTTGACCTCTCTTGATATGCACCTGTCAGTACACTCTTTCTATAAACTCTCTTGTTTAAGTCGGTCTTTCCATGGTCCTGATATTTCCTAAGGGCTAAAGTTTGTGTTTTCCGCTTGGATGTCCGCCTCCAATGTGGTACTCTAGCTCTACGTTGGAACGTAGAGGCTACTACTAAATTGGGAGGTTTGACACCTCCCCAATACCAAAGAAGGAAAACCTTCTATTTGGTAGTAGCCTCGGAGTATCCAACGTCATAGTATCCCGCCCTCGCGCCGTACCCCTGCCCATCCAATCTTGTCTCTTGTAACTTGATACCGGGAATGCCCAATGAACCCTGTCGGGTAGTGGGGTGGATCCGTCAAGACGGCTGAAGGAGCCAGATAGGATGGCCTAAAATCCTGTAATTTTCTCTTCTTTCTCATCAATAATTTCTTAATTTCCTTTTCAAATAGTGGCCTCCAAAGTATGTACAACGTACCTAGTAGAGAGAGTAAGGTGCTACTCTAGATGTTATCGTTTTATCGCGCTAGTGATTTCGATAATTGCCCGCTCTAGAGCGGAGCAGAATTATACGATAAGTATATAGCTCTACGTTGGATACTCCGAGGCTACTACCAAATAGAAGGTTTTCCTTCTTTGGTATTGGGGAGGTGTCAAACCTCCCACTCATCTCCTCCACTTCCTCCATAACTTCCAGGTCGAACCCACCTAATCGTCTTTCCACTGCTCTCCTGTACTCCTCCCTGACTTCCTCCTCCTGCAACCTCTCCACCCTCCTCACCATTCCACCCTCCTCTCGCCTCCCTCCAGCTCTCCTCACCCACTTCTTTTGTATCCTAATCTTAGCTACCACTACATAATGATCAGACAGATCCCCTCCAATAGCCCTATACACCCTAGCATCCATCACAGATTTCTTCATTCGTTCATCCACACATACATAATCAATCAATGACTTCGTTCCACCACTGTCTCATCCTCCATCGTCCACACCCGTTTCCATGTGTACCTGTGGATCATTCTGTGTCGGAAGAAGGTGTTGGCTATCCACAGCCTCCTCCCCACACATACGTCCACAAGTGCACTATCATTCCCAGGATGTATCTTGTTTAAATGTACATTTGATGTCCAATAATAAGGGATGGATGTCCAGTGCCCCAAGTTTGGAATGGTTTGACAAACATTTGGTGCCTGATCTTGAAGATTTTTTTTGCCAGAAGAGACTATCCTTCAAAATGTTATTTCTCCTAGATAATGCACCTGGTCATTCCAGCTTCCTAGTTCTTCGCCATCCAGTCATCAAAGCATTATTCATGCCTCCTAACATGATCTCTCTGATACAGCCCTTAGACCAGGATAATACTGAAAACCTAAAGGCTGGTTATGCAACGAAGACATTCCGCATGCTAGACCTCTCTACTGACAACTAGCAAGAAATTGATGAGATGTCTGATGTTGATTTGCCACCTACTTCACCTCAAGCTAATGATCCAGCCCCACAAGTTGCAGAGGCCCCTGATCCAGCACCACAAGTTGTAGAGCCTACAGATCCAGCCCCACAGGTTGCACAGCCCCCTGATACCGCATCACCTGATGAGGCTCCAAGCACCATGACTGACCAATTTTGGAAGAAATTCCACATAAAGAAGGCTATTGATGCAGTCGTCGATTATTGGAATGAAATTACATTAGCCACTATCCACCATGCTTGGCGCAACATATTGAAGGGCTTACCTGGCCACAAGCTAGATCTGTCAGGTGAGCTGCAGTCCATTGATGAGGTGGTAGGCCAGGCAGTGGCTGCAGCGAGACAGGTAGCTGATGATTTGCAGGAGCCCGGCAGGAGGTAAGCGAGGAAGGTGTCAGAGAGATGATTGCCCCCCTTGCTCTAGAATCGGAGGAGTTCATGCAGTAGTTGGACGAGGAACAGGATGAAGACCCAAAGGGATGCTGAAGATGAGCCTCCAGGGGAGCTTAGCACTGAATCTTTGCACCAAATTACTGGATTGATTGAAAAGATCACCTACGGTCCTACATTATCAACAATGAAAGCATTCGGGCTAGCCCTGTGAGAGTTCTTTTGTGGAGCTCAGTGGTCTGGTTAAACTAAATTATAAAAAAAAATAAAAACACACACACACACAACAACAATGATGATCCTGACTGAGATAGGGCTGACCACAGTGTATCTTTTGTTTCTAGTGCTCTGGCAACCCCTAGAAGAAGAACAAAATAATCTAAAAGTACCTATCATAAATAAGTGATTGAGAGAGTCAGAGTGAGAATGGAGAAATGGATAGGTGATGAGCAGGGCGGGTTTAGGAAGGGAAAAGGATGTGTAGATCAGATTTTTGCCCTGAAATGTGGTGTGGAGAAATATCTGGAGCAGGGACATAAGTTGTATGCTGCCTTTATGGACTTGGAGAAGGCCTATGACAGAGTTGATAGAGAAGGTATATATTAGTGGCCCCTTCATCATTGACGATGCGCCTTAACGTAGGTAATGGCCAATCTTTGAAATCAAGCTTGTCTTTCAAACTTCCCGCCCGGGAGAGAACAAAATACGATTGCCATACATCGTGAGCGAAACGCTCTTAAAAAACCACTCACGGACTCGTCCTTACGATGTGGGTACCACTACTAGAAAAAACTAGTAAAAAATAATAAAATAACAAAATAAACTTTGATCTTAGCATTGTGCTTCTCATACGTCTGCTGTTTGTGTATGCTCCGCCTCACTCATCGAAGCGCTAGCTCGCCCTTAATTCTCCCGGGCCCACATTGAACGGACGTGTCTCTTGACGCTCCTGTCCTGCCTTGTTCGTCACCTCCTCTCGTTTCTATTGAGTCTTTGCTCATCTTTACATATGTGCTGAGAACAGGTAGCTTATCGACTTGTGTAGGATGTGAAGTATTAAATGCGGGCCCTGGAGACTGTTTTTCAGGGTCTATCGTATACGTGTTAGAAGGGGTCCTCATTGTGCTAAGGCGAGGCTCCTAAGTGCGTTTTATATTATCCTAGCTCATTATTAGTTCACTGTGTAGTCATGGGGCTTCTTATAGGGTGAACTGGGGCCGGTTGTTGGGTCCTCTTTGGGTGTTCAACAAGCATGCCTCTTGGGCTAGTGCTCGTGGACTGTCTCACTTAGCTGAGGGGTCCTGCACGGAGCTATACTGCTCTTCAACCTACTCTTCGTGATTCTACGTGTTGGTGAGGTTTTCAGTGGTTCGCAGTTTTGTGCTACAATGACTAATTCATCGCCATGTGCCCCCATCTAGTTGGCCTCATGTAGGTTATTATATATATGGTTAGGGGGTGTTATTATTGATGTATTGATTACTATTCAGGTATAACCATGCCATGTATGTTTCATGTTGTTTATGCCACATAATGAAGGGTTGGCCCTTCCGGCGGGATTTGTAAAGTGAGACTTATTAACAACGTGCATCTAGTTGTTTCGCGTGGTTTTTCCGCCGGGAAACTTCTAAGAGTTATATTAAAATTCAAAACATCCGCCGTCTGGTACAGGATTGTTATGGATTGTTGTCTGTTTTGTTTACGGCGTATAGTTTGATTCTGGCTAAGCCGTCATTACCTAAAATGGTGTTTAGGAGGTCCGGCTATACCTTCTCCTTTATCACCGATTAATCTCCGCCGCAATTAACTTAACAGGTACAAACGTTCATTGCTTGGTACATTTCGACGTTTTATCCTGGGGGTGCATCGTGGGGAGCCACGTCTGCCGGGATCTTAACGGCTGAGCCGCGAAACGAACTCACCCATCCCTATCTTGTTGCTTTCAGTTATCTGTATTGCTCGCATGAAAGGCGCTGGTCCGCCGGGATTAAGAATTAAAATCTACAGTTGCGTTGTCGCCGGATTTAGTTCTTTCGTCACAAGATGCGATAAGGGTCAGTGTTTTACACTTAGGTAAGAAGTTATTATATAAGTAGCACATGGTAGGCTACTCACTACTCTCGTACATTTCTGGGGAATGTAATTAACGTTAAGGGAACTAAGATTGTCTAGTATTATTCAACTCTTCTTTTTCTTGAACGTTGGATATATATTTATTATATATTAACCTTGCCGACCTAGCGTGTCCTGATGAGCATTGATTCTTGGATCTTTCTCATCCTCTGGTTCGCATGTAGGACACCTAGGACGGTCGGCTATCTCCCTGGCAGGAGGAAGTTCATCATGGATTGGAGTACTTTCTCCTTTTGTGCTGCTTTGTGTCGTACAATTATAAAGGCCATCGGGCACTCTCGATGTGTGAAGTGTGTTCCTTGTTTAGACCGATCTCGTGGTGGTTGGCTTTCCCAATCATGCCTCGAGTGTTCAGCCCTCCGCAATGCTTATTTAAAACCATGCAGATAGTTGGTGCAAGACTATTTTACTTTATATTCAGTCAGTGTATGTAATGTACCGTTAGACGGTAGCCCGCAAAATCTTGACTATCGGATGACCATATATTCGAAGATTTGCTTCAAGGGGCATCATTTACTTCAGCCCCTGATGGGTTTCTGCTCGTGAGTCTTCCTTCCGCCAACCCAAGCGACCTAGGACCTCAGATCCGCCGGACGCACCTCGGTGGCCTAGCCGGCAGGACAGGTCCCGCTCATCTAGACAATAGACCCAAGTCGCCTTCTGTTGAACAAGCGGCTAAGAGGTCTCGCTCTGATTTGACGCCGCACTTTCTGCAGGTGATAACAAATCCAAGAAGAGTCGGTCTAGGACGTCCTCCTCCTCGTCGAAGACGGTGGCGCAGCCTCCACATAAACCGGTTAAAACAGTCTTCGTCAGGTAGGGAGGCACTCAGAGACACATCTAGTCATGTCTCAGGCCAATTCACCGGTTTACCATTCCTCACAACCCGCACCCATGGCCTTGCCGGTATTGGGAAAGAAAAAGGGCAGCAGCATGTGTTCTAGCCGGCAGGAGCATGAGCTCTTCTACCCAGCCCGCCTCAGTTAAAGACCCTTCCGAGTATGACGTACCGGATCTGAATTTTCGAGACCTTTCTGAGTTCGACGTTTTCGACGACTCACAAACAAGAACACAAGATTCCGCTGCCCGGGTCGAAGAGTCTTGATTGAAGACTTTACCGGCCCCCACCCCCCTGACCCGGTCACCGGGATCTACTTTACACCACCAAGGTGTACACGCCGAAGAAATGGCGTCTGGCCAACGTCCATCTTCACGGCATTCGGGAACGCAGGGCTCAGAAATGTCATAGCCCGCGTCCCAGTCAGACCAAGCAAGTGGGGTTTTTGTAGCGAGGGATCCATTATAGGAGTTATTTGATATCATGAGACAGGTTAAAGATGAGCGACAGGTATCAGTTCCAGTACCAATAGCTCCGGGGGTGCGACCCCTAGGGTACGTACTTGTTCAACCTCAGGTTGATACTGTATATTTAACTTTACATCCATCTACTGTCACTCCTGTCCCTTCCACTTTGGGGGGCTACGGCATTCTTGCCGTCCAATCTGCAGTTGTTCTCGGATTTGCTTCCTCCCCCTCTTAATAAATCCATCCCTAGTAAAAAGGGCCTTATGCCACTTTTATATGGGTTGGATGCATCTTGGTCTGTAGTTAAAGCCTTTACGCCCCGAGGTCACACAACCCACAGTCACGGGTGAGTCCCCTGTTCTGAAACATTGGGTTATCGAGGCAAATGAGGTTAACCCTCCTGGCCCGGGCAGGCTCTCCAAAGGACGGAGCTCGTATCCGGGCGATCTGGCCGAATATCAACAAAAGTAAACTAAGGTTAATCTCGCTTAATATATTACCTACATTAATCAAACATATATAGAAATAGGCGCCTTACTTTGCTGCGTAGAATGGCATTGAGTAGAGCTCTCTAGCTCAACTGGTTCCGGAGTGATGGTGATGGAAGTGGAGGTAACTTTTGCTGTGTATTTACCTCGGCGCGTCCGAACACTCAACCGCGGCCCCGGCTACGACGCCCAGTTGCACTCGTCGCTCCACCCGCAATTATGCCGGGAAGCGATTTGATAGTGTTTTATTGGTTATTATTTCATTTATTATAGTTATTATGTTATTTTCACTCAATAAAGTTATTTACATGAACTTATTTGTGTCTCTGTCACTTATTACTTTGTTTTATTATTATTATTATGATTATAGTGTCACTTTCACTGGACTTTGATAATTGATAGTGTCATTTCCCCTTTTATGTATTGTTAGGTAAGCTAATAATATATATAGTGTCACTGTCACTTGTTCATATTGTTATGAAGGCACTTTTTATTACTTGTCTGTGTCTCTTTCACTTATACTTAGTTTTATTATTATTATACTGTCACTTTGACTGGCCTAGGCTTATTGAGTGTCATTTTCACTTATTTATTGTTAGAAATATATATTTTAGTGTCACTTTCACTTGTTCATATTGTTATTGAAGGCACTTATTATTACTTATATGTGTCCTTTTCACTTATACTTAGTTATATTATTATTCTTAGGATGAGAGCGAGAAAACTTAAAACTAAATGATGGTAAAACTGATATTCTCATCATCCGAGGAAATAGAAGAGCTGATGATATAGTAGGTGCCCTCTCCATCAATGTGGGTGGATCTCAGCTGCGACCGGCCAACTCTGTTCGAAATCTGGGTGTATATGTGAACTCCCGATTAGATTTCAAAGATCATGTAAACCAGATAGTTAAAAGTTGTTACTTGCACATCAGAAATCTCTATTTGGTGAAGCCGTTTATAACCAGACGTTGCCTCCTGACGTTGGTTCACTCATTGGTCTTCTCTCGTGTTGATTATTGCAATGCCCTGTTGGTGGGTCTTCCAAATTATATTTTGAAGAAAGTTCAGTCTGTTCTTAACAGGGCCGCAAGACTAATTTTTGGTGTTCCACCTAGAACTCCTACTACATCTCTTCACATAGAACTGCACTGGCTGCCAGTAAGAGCAAGAATAGAATTTAAGTTGTGTTTGGTGACTTTTAAGGTTCTCAAATTTGGTGAGCCTAGGTACCTTGCAGAGCTGCTCAGGCGCCCACCGGCACACCATGGTGTAGTTGTGCGTCATGACAATGACCCTTTTCGTCTTGATGAACCAAGGGCTTTCCAGCAGTCTTCTTTCTTTGAGAGGTCATTCTCTTACATGGCTCCGAGGTTGTATAACAGGTTGCCGCTGTCCATGAGACAACTGAGTTCTGTTGAATGCTTCAAGAGACAACTTAAGACTTTTCTCTTTGAGAGAAGCTATGATCTTGAGAGAGGTGTCATGACAGATGGCTATAGAGTTTAGGCTATTTTGCCACTGCTAGTGATTGTTAAATGTGTGTTGTATATAAGCCTTCTTTTGATGCATTGATTTTTGTTCTTTTTTTCTTTCTCTTTTCGAGCGCTAGTGAATTCTTCGGAAAAATTGGCGCTTATGAGAAATAAGTAACATGCTTATTATTATTATTATTAGCCTACATTTGAGTGTCACTTTCACTGTTGTCACTTCCACTTCAAAAGTTTATTAGAGTATGGAAGCCGTTGAAGCAGGTGCCAGCACACAGTCCAACTTGACACTCGAGGCATTCCCAAGTGGTTTTTGTGGTTTTGTGGGGTCTTCTTGTTGTGTGGCTGCACACATGGCACCTCTTCTGGATTCTGCTGTTACTACCTGGTGCTTTGAAAGGAAGGGCGTTGAGCTGGTGCTTCCTGAAAAATTCAGCACACCCTGTTCTGTCCAGCTGGCCTGGTCCTTGTAGTGGCCTCCCTGGTGTACCCGCATGTTTAGCCAGGAGCTCAAGTATCACCTGCTTGTGGAACTTCCGTAGGGACTTGTACTTGTTGGCTCCTGGAGTCCTCAGACGGTAGATGTTGTAGGCATTGAGGACCGACATATCTACCGTATGCAGGATAAACTTCTTGTACCACCTGCAAGATGTTCGCAGGCAGTCGATGAAGCCCATCTGCATGTCGGACTTGTCAACGAGGCGCATATTGAGGTTGTAATCCAGGACAGCAGCTGGTTTCTGGACGGGGTTCTTGGTTCTTTGGTCCACCTTCCCAGTGGCGACCATCTGTGCCTTGTGGCATGTGGTGAGGAGGTTGACCTTCCGCTGGTCATGCCAGTGGATGGAGAGGATGGGGCCACTCTTCTTGTGGAAGATGTCCGCCTTCTTCGTCTTGGTTGGGTAGCCTGGCATGCCCTTCCTCTTGCCCTTGACTGTGCCGACAGTTCCGGTCTTGCGGTCATGGAGGTACTTGGTCAGGAGAGGCGACGTGTAGTAATTATCTGTGTAGAGGATGTGTTTTTTATTGAAGTGCCTCTCCATCATCTTCTTCACTACAGTGCCACCCAAACCAATGAGGGGGTCAGTCACAATTTCTCCACCCTTGCCGCTGTAGACTATAAAGTCCAGCACATACCCCGTCAAACAGTCGCAGAGGACGAAGAGCTTGATGCCGAAGCGGTGTCTCTTGGACGGGATATACTGTCGGAAGTGCAGCCTACCACGGAACAGGACCAGAGACTCGTCGAGGCACATCTTCTGGAAAGGAATCAGATAGGTGGTGAACCGATGACGTATCATGTCATACAGCTTCCTGATCTTCCATAATGAGTCGGGAAGGTGGACTGCCATGTTGTTTGTCAGGTGGAGATACGAGAGGATGTCGAAGTACCTGTCCCTGGACATGTACTTGCCAAATGCTGGAGTCGTTATGATGTCGCCAGTGATCCAGTAGTCTGCCAGAGCGTGCTCCCTGATATGTGTCATCAGCATTGTGAGTGCCAAGAACACATATAGTTCTGCCACAGTGACAGCTCTCCATGCCACCATCTTGGCACTGGTCTTCCTCCCAAGAAAGTTGGCACAGATCTCATGATGGTTGTTGGTCTCCTCGACGAGGTATTCCATGACTTCATTGTCATAGAAGCCACAGAAAATTTCACTGGGGGTAGCATCTGGGCCACAGGGAAATGTTGGTGACACCCCGGAACCCATCTGTACCTCGTCAAAGGCAGGACAATCTGGCTCAAAATCAGCCCCATCTGTCCACACAAACAGGTCGGATGCTGATGCTCGAGGACGTGCAGGTGCAGCAGGCACATGCCCTGGACGCCCTGGCACACGCCCTTGGCCACGCGGACGCCCTGCATGCCCACGCCCATGCCCAGGGGCAGCGGCGTCGGCAGACTGACCACGTCCACGACCTCGCCCTCTCGCTCGTCTTGTCGGGACTTCCTCTTCCTCTTCCTGTTCCTGTTCCTGTTCCTCTTCCTCCTCAGGCGACGTCAGGTCATCTGGGGCAATGTTGGGGTCGTCAGCATCGTCTTCAGGAGACAATTCGGGTGAAGAAGTGACCGGGCGTCGGCGGTGTGAGGCGCGGGAGGCTGCGGGAGCTTCAACAATGGGAGCCTCGGCCTCGGGAGTTGGGCTCCTTTTGCGGCGAGCCGAGGGCTTCTCCGCAGCAAATAATGCTCTGCGGTGTGTTGAGGGCTGTGGCACACTAGTAATACCACTTGAAGAGGCCCTTTGGTCATCCTGAAGGAGAGATGAAGCCGAGAGCTGTGGGTGACCCACGCGGCGTCCCGGGTCAAGGCGTCGGGACAATGGAATGCGGGTGGTTGCTAGACCAGGGTCGGCGTCATTATCACTGTCTTCAGCTTCCCTATCCTTTTCTGCGGCTGCCCTGCGTGCTTTTTTAGCTGCACTTTTCACCAACGATTGTTTATAGAAATATTTGCCCACTTTCAAGGGCGTACGGGCAGGCAAAGGGGAAGGTCCTGGGCTAGGGCTAGGCCTAGGCTGACATAGCAAAGATGGCGAGGGGGTAGGCCTAGGTTCTAGCACACTTGGAAGCTCAATGGCACCTTCCTGAAACACTTCCACATCAGGATCATCACTACTGTCTCCCCCATCAAATAAATCGACATTATCGTCGTCTCCAAAGCCAACGAAATCGTCATCTTCGCTTGCACTTATAAATTGTTCTTTGTCCACCAAGCTTTCGCCACTGCTCTCTTCACTATCAAAAAGTTGTCGCTGTATAGCGCTATCACTCAACAAACGCTTAACTTTCTTTCGTTGAGCTTTCTTCTCGGTTGCAACAGGCGTTGAAGTTGCGAGCGGGGTACCAGTGGGGCCCGCGCGAGGTTGCAGTGATTCGGACACGTCGGATTTTTTTTTTTCAGTATAACTCGCTATGGCGGCCACGTACGAACTGATAACACTAGTAGTTGAGGCTTGGTGGCGCTGCGGTCGCTCCTGCAATGCAAAATTTGGCCGCGCGAATTTTGAAACACGCTTTCAAGCACAGGGAATTTAAAATGACACCCGGGCACCTGCCCTTTTTTCGTGGTGTCATTTTAAAATGACACCCGGGCTGGAAGGGTTAAGCAATGAAGGGCCAATCTGGAGAGGTACTTGATGTCGTCAGGTCCTTTCCTACATTTTTAATCCTGACTATTGTGTGTCCTGCCTTGCCTCCCGCTTCCGCCGGAAATTTATTTTTCCGACTGGACTAAGTTAGATGGGTTTAACGATTTAATGCTGTTACAGGGCTTGACCCCAGAATTAAATGCGATAACCTTCAGGGACCCTGCGGGGTCTTCACTAGTTCAGATGCAAAAGGGGGGGGGGGGGGGGGTGGCGGGGGGAGTCAGGGCCGAGGGTTGCAAGGATACAAGAGGCCCAGCTGTTTACCAGCACAATAACAAACAAAAGCAGTCAATTGCTTCCGCAAGAAGACCATCATTGGGTTTTCAAATGCCGGTTGGCATGGCGGTAGGGATACCTCCATATAAGTTTTATTTTGGGGGGCCGCTAAACTTTCTTTATGCCAGTTACCTGAACCTTTTTGTCCTATGACACAGGTTCAGATCGATAAAGACTACAAGATGAGGCAGAAAGCCTGGCGTCCCAATGCTTACTCAGCCGCCAACTTGCGGCCTCTCTGGCCAGGACGTCTGAGTCAGTAAAGGACGTCAATACCCAGAAAGCTCTTTCTCTGACTAGGCGCTTTCTTCTCCAAAACTCCATTCAGTCTCTCCGCGACATCCGGCTGCTCTCTTTGAGGCGGTACGGGTCCGTAAAGACCTGAGGGGGTACTTGGTTAGCAGATGCCCTGCAGAGATAGGTGGAAGACAGATTTGATCAGATGTTTTCTCCAAAAACCTAGCCTCAGGCGATGCCTGGCGCATTGTCGATCTACTTCTGGACTCACAACCTGCCACTAATTCTAAGTTGAAGAGTGGGCAGTAGGTTAAATTCTATATTTAATGCTAAGAGTTCCTTTTGTGGTCAATCCCAGTCATTTCAGTCATCAAAGACTTGCACAGCCCCTGAGAGTGGTGGGACGTCTAGTGGACAAGGCCGATCCAAGGGCAGAGGGGGTTGGTTTAGGGATCAGTCTAAGAGTAAATCCAATAGTGATGGTAGTAAGGCCTTTCATCACCCCCTTTCCGACATTAGAGTCACAACCCTTCTCTTTAATAAACTGAGACACCACAAGGCTCTCTCACTCCCAGTGCCTAAGCAAGGTGAGTTGGAAACCAGAATAGTACTACTGGACAACACCAGTCATGCGACTGGCAACTTCCGAGATTGTCATCGGGCGTGGCCCCGACGGAACATGGGCAAGGACAGTCGTCAGCAAAAGCCTCTCCTGACGGTGGTCTCGGCGACCCAGTTTTATGTATCCCCACAGACTTCAATCTTGTTATTGAAGGTGGGATCCACTGTCAAAGAGATGGCCCAAAAAGCAGATTATTATCCCCAGTCCTCTGTCACAGCCCATGTTCACATCCCGGTTGTTCCTGGTGCCAAAAAAACGGGACAGTGTTTAGATGAGGCCGGTGAGCGACCTCTCTTTTCTCAACATCCATATTCACAATCAGTCGTTCGGTATGCTGACTGTGAATCAGATCAGATTGACACTCCCGCCGCAGGGCTGGCTGTGTTCCATTGATCTAACAGAAGCCTTTTGGCAGGTCCCAATCAACAAGCGTTTATCAAATGTATCTAACTTTGCGTAACGGGGATCAAACGTTTGTCTTTCAAAGTACAGTATGCCCTTTGGATTAAAATCTAGCACCTCGACTTTTTACAAAATTAGTCCGACAGGCTTTGCTGCCATTACTCAAACAAGGGATCATGGTGTCCTAGTACTTACCTAAACAATTGGTTAATGGTAGCACAATCCACAATGATGCACCTCCAACATGACGGTTCCGTTAGGACGTCTGAAGGTAAAACAAATTATTTTGGAAGGAAACAGGTACTTTCTGCTGTTACCAGCAGAAACACTGACGAAAATTCCAACCTTAATCCACAACCTCCTGGCGGCTTGGGCGAAGCCAGGGGATTACACTCCTCCTTGACATGGACAGCTCCACCTCCGACGGTCTGGATACATACAGACACGTCAGGTACCCTGGGATGGGGATACCAGCCAAACCTAGGTCAGGGTCAGGATCTATGGTCCAAATCAATCATCTTAATATCAATGCCAAGGAGTTGCTGGTCCCAATTTTTTTTTTTACAGGAGCACGGCATGAGCCAGGTAGGAAAGTTCCTAACCTTCAGAATGGACTATCTGACTGCAGTGACATGCAGTCAGAAGCAAGGGTCAGTGAGATCTAGAGTGTTACAAGGGTTGTCGGAAAAGATCTTTCGACTAGCCGCGAGGCTGGAGAATTATCTTCATGCAACGTATCTGCCCGGCGTGGCAAACGTCTGGGCAGACGCTCTGTCTAGGCGACAAAGCACTCTAGTAGAAAGGGCTCTCGAGCAAACCATCTTTCAAGAGATGTTTGCCGAACCCTACCAATCCGCAAATGGATTTGTTAGCGTCAGAGGCCAACCACAGGCTGCCTCAACCTCTCACACCTCGGAGTAAGACTCCGGCGGGGAAGGGGAGTCCAGACGCATTTCTGGTAGAGTGGAACAAATGGAGAGCTCCATTTAGCTGTTTCCACCTCCAGAAGCATCCTTAATGTGCAAAGTAGTCCACAAACTACGGGGTTATCGAGGCATGGTCTCGGTGATCGCGCCGCTGTGGCCGGCTCAAGTTTGGTACGATCAATTAAAGACGTGGTGCGAGAACCCGGTGTCGCTCCCGATCTCGTACTGTACTTCCACTTCGACCTCAAGACCTCGCTGACTTTTGCCTTCTGATTATTCAGAAGGTCAAGCGGCTAGGCCAGTTTGGGGAACCGTGACTCACAAGTTGATTACTCAGTATGCTCTATCAACACAAACAGTACCAATCTTATTAGCAGTCATTCACTACCTGGATCGTAGAAACTGACCAACTGCAGTCCTCGGGGGCTCTGGTGTTTTATTGTTTAAATTACCTATTGGAAATACAAAAAGTTGTCAGTTGTCACATTAAGGAATCGCCTCACAGCAATTCGGACATCTTTTTTCGAATTAACTGGTTTGTCCCTGCCAGAGGCGAAGGAGAAGGGGTTCATGCGGTCTTGCATCTGGCTTCGCCCTCCTCCTCGTCAACTCGCACCCACCTGGTCTCTCGATATGGCCCTTGAAATGTTTCACTCCTGTAAATATCGTCATGATCCTCCTTTAGAGTGACGACTTACGAAAGCCATTTTCCTAATGGCATTAGCTACGGGTGACAGGGTGTCTGAGTTGGCGGCGATGAGTTTGGAGCCATCTTGCTTAAGATTTTCGAGGCGCAACATGAGTGTACATATTGCTCCTGCTCCTAATTTCATCTAAACGTATGAACACAGTAATCATATTTTACGGAGTTTGAAGTTCCTGCTCTGAAACTGGGAGATCAGCACCATTTACTTTACCTGGTGCAATCACTCATGTCATTTATGCGGGACTCTCGGCCGGCACATGCGGGGTCCCTCTGGGTTTTGCGGACAGGTAAACGCCTCCCAAAAAACGCCGGCTAGCCGCGTTATTAGTAGAAGTAACCAGAGAGAGTAATCCGGGCATTTTGGCTAGGTCACACGATATCCGGTAGTGGGCTGCATCAGGCAGATTCCTACACATTTACTCAATCGATGACATGGTCATTTAATCATACTTTCTCAACACGTTACCTATCCGTGAATCGCATGAAACCTTCTCGTACATGTATAGCATTAACCCTTGCTACCCGTGCTGTCTTACCCAATGACGGTCGCCCCTACCCGGGCGAAATGGCTGAAAAACGTCTAGGCCTAGGCTACCGTATTTATGTTTATTTTCAATGCTAGAACTTTCCCACTCACCTATAATCATAGTGCGGTTTTCAATCTGTATTTTGGCATTGAGTAGAGCTCTGTAAGTCAACTGGTTCAGTTGTGATGACGATTTCAGTGGAGCCAATATTGCAGAGATGTTGCCAATATGGGGGCTTTTCAGACACTAATTTCGTCATGACGTCAGAACAATAACATTGAGGAGTCTTCTCCTTCTTGTTTTCGGAGGTGCGGTGACGAACGCTTGGGTTTGTTGACATACGTCGTACGCACGGCGTTCAGACCAAGCTTAACCCGGGAGCTGCTGGGAGACTCATAAGAGTTCCCCCGGCGCACTGCGGGGAGACTCTTAAGAGCAGAGACTTTGAACACGTACCAAAACCGCGCGTTTATAGCCAGGCGGCTGAAAATTGGTGTGGGTATAGTACTACATGTCAACTCTCGATACCACCCTGCCAAACGCTCGCCCCGCACTCGTGCAAGCACCACCGCGCCAGTAACCACGCACTAGTCATGGAGCCCACACGTCCCTCACGCTCGCTCCCTGATGACACAACCAGCCCTTCTTCTGGTGGTGTTAGCCGCCGTGGAAGGCAGAGGGTGGCTGCCAAAGACCCTAGCTACCAGTACGACACGCCCTACAGCTCAGAGGACGAAGCACCAGCACCCAAAGCACGAAAAACACGTGCAAGCAGGGCAATGGCACAGAGGTCATTGGTCTTTCGGGACACTGCCACCACGACCCAGGCCACTGCAACAACCACTACCACCACCACTGCCACCCCTGCCACCCCTGCCACCGGTACCAGCGACGCAGGAGGCCGCCCTAGGGCTGCATTACCTGCGGGGGCAGGAAAAATGAAAGGCACGGGCGTAGGGAAGAGAACCCGTACGCCAGCCACAGTGCCCCTACCACCACCACCACCACCACCAGCCGCCCCTGGCCCGGCTGCCCCTGCCGCCCCTGCCGCCCCTGCCGCCCCTGCCGCCCCTGCCCAAGGAACAGGGAAGGGGAAGGGGAAAGGGAGAGGGAAAGCGACTGGGAAAGCGACTGCTGGCCCTGGTGTCCCTGCCGGCCCTGCTGCCCCTGCTGCCCCTGCCGCCCTTGCTGCCCCTGCCGCCCCTGCCCAAGGAACAGGGAAGGGGAAGGGGAAAGGGAGAGGGAAAGCGACTGGGAAAGCGACTGCTGGCCCTGGTGTCCCTGCCGGCCCTGCTGCCCCTGTTGCCCCTGCCGCCCATGCCGCCCCTGCCCAAGGAACAGAGAGAAGGGCGACAGGCACCACCATCATCTTGCCATCAAGGCCACGCACCACTGCTGCCCCTGCCGCCCATGCCGCCCCTGCCCAAGGAACAGAGAGAAGGGCGACAGGCACCACCATCATCTTGCCATCAAGGCCACGCACCACTGCTGCCCCTGCCGCCGCCGCTGCCGCCGCCCCTGCCGCCGCCCCTGCCACCGCCTCTGCTGTCCCTGTCCATAAGACTCCCGCACGTGCCAAAGTGACCCGAAAAACTCTGACACCATCTAAGTATGCCGCCCTGCTGTTTGATGGTGATTCGCAGGACATTGGCAGCCCGGGTTTCGACGACGAAGCCCTAGCACGGGACCAAGGGTGGGGGGATTTGGGAGTGGACAGTGGGAGTGAGTCCGACGTCGGTGACGAAAATGAGGAAGGGCATCGTCTGTCAAGTGAAGAGGAGGGTAATGATGATGAAGTGCTGTATCGCGACCATGGAAGCGATATTTCAGACGATGAAGCAGACGCAGACGACATTCCGATCCCTGAGCTGCCTTCGTTCGATTGGTCTGACGGGGTCAATTTTGTACCTGACGTGCCCCAGTTCAATCCTGGGACGTCAGGAACAACTGACGACTGGCCCTGTGATGATCAAGCGAACGAAAGCGACTTCTTCCTCGCTTTTTTCGACATGGAGGTAATGACGTACATCGTTGCCCAAACAAACGCCTACTACAGGTGGGTGTTTGGCAGATTGGACGTCCTTTCTCCAAAAGCGAGAATACGAGGCTGGGTGGATACGACTGTGGAAGAATTTATGACGTTCTTTGCCTTGTTGTTCCTCATGCCTCTGATCAAGAAGCATGTGTTGCAACACTATTGGAAGCACGACCCTCTCATCGCCACCCCAACTTTCAATAAGTTCATGACTCGTGACAGATTTTTGTTGCTGCTAAGATTTATGCACTTTGCAGACAACGAAAATCCTAACAGGATTGACAGGATATGGAAAGTTCGGGATGTGTTCACCATGTTGTTGGAGAAATATAGGAAATACTTTTACCCCTTCCTCAATTTGGTGATTGATGAGTCACTCGTGCTCTTCAAAGGACGTCTTGTTTTCAAGCAGTATATCCCCTTGAAGAGGCATAGGTTCGGAATCAAGCTCTTCGTGTTGTGCGACTGTGAAACTGGAATAGTGCTTGACATGATCGTGTATACAGGAACTGACATTGACGTACCGAAAGCCGCTGCCAATGACCCCATGGGCATGTCAGGTGCCATCGTCAGGAAAATGTTGGCACCTTACCTGGGCAAAGGCCACATCATCTACACTGACAACTGGTATACTTCTCCTGCTCTCTGCCAGTTTCTTTATGACAACCAAACGGGGTCATGTGGGACTGTCAGAAAGACAAGAAAGTTTATGCCAAAGTTCACAGGTGATGTCATTCCTCTCACAGATGCCTCCTCCAGTGACACACCTTCAGAAGACGACCTGGCCCAGGAACACCGCGAGAGGCATGTGCGAAGAAGGCGACGAAAGGGGCAGAAATACAAGCAGCTCGAGAAGTGTGGGAAACTGATAGCCCTGAAGTGGAAGGATAAGCGAGACGTCCACCTGCTTTCCACCGTCCACACAGGTGCCCAGGTGGATTCTGGCAAAATCCACTACCGAACCAGGAAGACAATCTACAAGCCCGACATGGTAGTGGACTACACAAAAAACATGCGCCTGGTGGACAAGTCTGACTGTCAGCTGTCAGGCGTTGAGTGTCTGAGGAAGACTGTGAAGTGGTATCACAAGCTCTTCCTCCACCTAGTTGACATAACGATGCTGAACGCCTACAACTTGTGGTTGGTGAAAAAGGATATGGCCCCAAACCAGAAGCTGAAATTCCGGGAGTTCGTGTACAACGTCTCCTACCAACTCCTGGAGAAGTATGGCACCACCACTCACAGACGTACGGCATGGCGTGGGGATCACGTTCCTGACCGCATCCAGCTGGGTGTCGAAAGACACTACCCCATCAACACTGAGATGCTTGGCACTCGCCACAGGCAGGCGCAGTGCACCGTCTGCAGCTCCAGTGTCAGGAAACCCCATGTCACGAAAAGAGTCACCTCAATGTGCGCCGAGTGCAAAGTTCCACTCTGCCTGGGTGACTGCTTCAGGGACTACCACACCTTCAAGAACTACTGAGTGTCGGCCCCTGCCCTGCCCTGCCCTGGACTCGCCCCGTGCCCTGCCCTGGACTCGCCACCTGCCCTGCCCTGGACTCGCCCCCTGCCCTGCCCTACCCTGGACTCGCGCCCTACCTTACCTGACCTGACCTAATTGATCACGCTACCTCATAATGTAACATATATATTATATAATGTATAAGTTCCAAAGATGTCCCTGTGATATAGCTTTTACATTATATAATTGTATGTTTCATTATTTAGTTTATAAGTTTCAAAGATTTACATGTAATATGCCTTATTTTTTTAGTATATCAATATATATGTTTGTTATTAGCCAAAGTAATGTGTATATAATTATTTTCTTACCTCAAATGAATTGTACAAAAATAAATATGTTTCAATAAATCCTGTCAAACCTACTAAGATAATAAAAAAAAACAATAAAAAAAAAAAAAAAAACAAGGTCATGTCATTGTATTCTTACAATATGATATATTCTATGAATATTTCATATTGTTTGAATACAATGGCATGATCTTGTAAAAAAAAACATTTATCAAAAATTTTCTAGACAATATAAAACCTTCCCCATAACCCCCTCCTGGATTCGATCCCACTACCCTACGACACTTTGAGTTTTCCAGTCATTACCAACCATGCCACAGGAGCTCATACCAAATATCACTCAAAACTTCGTGTCTACAATCGAAATGACAATATACAAAAAAAAATGAATTATCCCACCAATTTACGTTTGTAAATTGATGGGATTATATCATACCCAAGGTTTATAAAAGTTTGTCTCTGTCAAGAATTAGTAATTATATAACTTTATTCTGTCAAAAATTGCCCAAACACTCAGCAAAATTGCCCCTCTCAGTGTGACTCCACTCATTTTCACACGGTCAAGCGGTCACGAGGTGACCCTTGCCGCTCCTTGATGCTCCAGCTACAGCAGCTCTGTCTGGGAACAAAATTGGTATAAATACAATAATGGATAAAATACTCTTCACAAATACATTTGTGTTGTATAATATTGTAAATAAAAATGAATAATAACTGTGTGGGTGTCGAAAATTGCTCAACCAGCTTTCTTATGTCTCGCCTACGCGCGTATATTGGATTATACATAGTCATGACTGTCATACAAATAATTGCAGTAGGTCTCGAATATACATTTAGATTGCATATTACTTCGAAATAAATAAGTAAACGTTTCTCTGGTGGCAATCTACCCTTTCGCAAGTGTAAGGAGACACCAGTCTATATTTAGCCCTCTATCACAAAGGCAATCTGCCTGTGTTGACTCAGCACCATCGCTGGTGGTCTATAATATAGTACTTTATTTACAGTCAATGGCCTACATGTTTCTGTGGTACTTCACATGTGTCTAAAATGCAATGTCTGCTTGCATAAAAATGCAATTCTGAAGTCCATTTATACGTACGACATATGCATGTCTCAGTTTCTCTCTCTCTCTCTCTCTCCATTCCTGACTCATGTTATTGTAGACCTGTTGATGGCAACGAACACCAGCCATCTGGTAGACATAAGGTTCAAAATACCAAACATCAATACGCCTGGGGCGCCTCCACAATTATCACAAAGCTGGTTATCTATCTAGAGATCTGCCTGACTTCCATCTCTCCACGACTCACTCACTCACTGCACCCCTGCATGCCTCCCTCACACCCACCCACCCCCAACCCACCCTTTCAGGCTTCCGTCTGCTAGAAACACATTCACAATTTGCGTAAATATCGCATCAATTGGGCTATATGCGGTATATTCCTTGTTATATGGGACGCCTACATATGTACACGTCTTTATTATAGCATGAGAGTGCTCTAAATACAAGATTTACGTGATATTTATGGCGTAACACACCCTCTCCCCCTTTCATTCCCACCACAACTCACTCACACCTTGGTTCACGCATAGAAACTCATTGATAATGTGCGTAAATATCGCATGAATTGGTCTATATGCGGTATATATTTTGATATATGGCACGTATACATACGTACAAGTCTGTATTATAGCATGACAGTGCTCTACGTACAAGATATATGTGATATGTATGGCGTAAACCACACTCTCAGCTCATAAATTGCCGCCAAACCTCCAACACATCTTCATTCCCGCCTAAAAATTATCTTATAATTCCCTTATATATTGCAATTTTTGGTCACTATGAGGCATATTCATTGTTATATGGGTGCCCTACACACGTATACATACTCTACATAGCCTAAAAGGGCTCAAAAAAGGACATATACGTGATAATACGCGGTAACCCACCCCCTCCTCCCTCTCCTTCTATCCCCTGCGCGCGTAAATATTCGGCAGGGAAATCTCGCCGCTCGATGACAATCTAGCCGCGCGGTGCCATTCGCTCCACATTTTTCAACTACGGACCGTTCCCCTACCCCCCCCAGACATTTTTTGGGGGGTCAAATATATATGGGCCGATGCACGCAAACATTCCCTACACGATGATGTACTTTTTATCGAAATTGGCAATAGGTCCCAAAATCATCATAGGTGCGCACAGTCTTACCCTGTAGAAAACCCCCTGTGCGCCGCGGAGAGGTTAATTAGGCTATTAAGCTCATGCCTTAGATAAGGCATACCGGGTAGTGGCCCTTCTTTCGTGCTGTCCTTACCTAAGGCAGACCGGGTAGGAAGGGTTAAGGCAGAGAGTCTCGTTTTAAGCTATTTTTGTAAAGGAAAAAAGGAAGGGGGGGGGGGGGAGTATCCTAGCTAAGGACTCTGACCTGCCTCTTAGGTGATACAAGATATGACGAGAATGAAAGGTCATGTGATAACCCATTCCTTAGACTCAAACAAGTCTAGTCAGGAAAAATGTTTGTTTACTTTATGCATGCAATAGAGTTCACTATATATACTCATTAATCTTAAGGATTAAGATTAAAAGAGAGAGTACAAATATTTTTTCATATAGTACCTGAGGCCATAAATATATAGGCCAACTTGTTATCAGCATTGACAACTGATTTATTTTAATTTTTGTATTATAGGCTATTTGTATAGTTTATGTGTTTCACCAACTGTTCTATCAAACGTAAAGGTGACAACACCGCAGGCTACCTTTAACCCAGCTAGTGCGGCAAGACTTATATAAGGCCTACCGGTGGGCTGCGGGAAGCCTTATATAATCTAAGGCCTAAAAAAAAAACATTTAAATCAGCCCAGTATCAATTTTTTTTATTTTATTTTTTTATTGCCCCTTGGCCATGCCAAATTGGGAGGTTTGACGTACCTCCCAACCTACCAAATAGGAAAACCTACTATTTGGTAGTAGTCTTGGAAAATCCAACGTCAAGGCTATTAACCTAATTGCAATGACGACTTGTCTATTTTGACTGCTATGTCGTCATTCCAACCGCGGTTAAAAAAGAAAACGTCTAGAGTCTACTCCTTATCTTGCTCTAGGAGACGTTGTACATTAACCAAAACTACCACCGAAGGTGAAAAAAGCATAGAAGAGAAGAAAAAGGGGTTTACCTTAGTTACCGCTTAACCCTTCGTTCCCGGAAGGGCTCTTGAACGCCCATAAAAAAGCATACCCGAGCTGCCCGGAAGGGCTCTTGAACGCCCAGTGGTTGAAAGCCTGTGAGCTTGGTGTGCGAGGCGTCGGTCCGACGCATGTAAACAACAGCCGGCTGGACCGACGCCCCGCATCTCCGGCCACAGGAAGGAGTGCGTCGCTTGTTCGTGTGTGCCTGTATGTTGTTGTTAAGTATCGAAAAGTAGTGTAAAGTGGCTGTTTTTGCCATAAAGTTATCTCCAATGAAATCATCATCACAACTGAACCAGTTGACTTAGAGAGCTCTACTTAACGCCATTCTACAGGTAAGAAACACATCTACGCTTGGGGATGCGCGGGAATGCGGAAGCAGTCAGAATAACAAAGATACGGTAGCCTAGGCGTAGACGTTTTTCGGCCAAAACCCCCGGGTTTCGGGGAATATATATATAATACATAGCCGGGGCTGGAGGGTTAAGGCCCATCCCGTGTTCCATCATGTGCAGATCCCTGTCGAACGTGCGCATGAGCGACCCTCTCTTGTTATCACATCTCATGTCAGCAGAAGAATGCGGATGGGCAGGGGTCCGGCGTGAGGGAGGGTATTATGTACGTTGGATTTTCCAAGACTACTACCAAATAGTAGGTTTTCCTATTTGGTAGGTTGGGAGGTACGTCAAACCTCCCAATTTGTTAGTAGTCTTGGCAAATCCAACTTCAAGGCTGCGTAACAAATAGGAGGAGGACATCCAAGCCTAACATACCAAACAAACCAATGCATAAAACAAAATTATGAATGACAAAGACACAATTTAAACAAGAGAGTTTAACCTCTGAAGTGCGCATGGGGGTAATTGGAAACGTCCCCCTGTGCTGACGTATTTGAGGTGTTTCCGTAACTAAAATATTCATTGTGCCATTAATAGCATTAATACTTATCCATATGCGCCTATTATGGGTTGATTATAAAGGTATTAACCTGAAACAACAATAAAACGAGTGAAAACAGCGTTTGGATGGTCAAAATCGGAGATATAGCCCGCGAGTTGTATAATGTATGGGTGAGGCAATCTGCTTTCCCGCCAATTTCCCCCAAGGCCACTGAGACACAGTCGATCGATACTCTCTCTCTCTCTCTTGCACTCGCTTGCTATCAGTGATGACCACACCCTCCAATCGGATTTCTAATGTTAGCACGAAAATATACCTCAGAATAAGGGAATAACAGGGAAAATAGGTGATAACTGAAGGAGAGGAGGAAAGTGGGGAAGGAGGGGAGGTAGAGGACTGAGATTTTGCATGGCCCAGGGGCCAAAAAAAAAAAAATAAAATAAAAAAAAAAAAAAAATTTTTTTTTTTTTTGGATGTCAAAAGTTGATTTTTTTTTTCTCTGACTCTTAAGAGTCTCCCCGCAGTGCGCCGGGGGAACTCTTAAGAGTCTCCCCGCAGCTCCCGGGTTAATAAAAGAGTGAAAAACTGAGGAGTAGCTAAAAAGAACAGTTTTAACACGTGCCCGTCAATCATAGTAATCAAAAAGGTACTGTACCCAAAATCCCTTTTCTTCCAAAACCAACAAAAACAGTGAACACAATAACAAAACACAATTTTTAATGTGGCAAAAACACTTATGTACTGTATACATAATACATAATCCCAAACTTGCAATCAACTGTTGCAAACCCGTACTCCCCCCCCCCCCCCTTTTACAATGAAAACAAAGTAAAAGAAAGAGGGACAAGGGGGGAAGACCAGGTATCTTCGCCAGAGCTCTAGGAAACACGATTCCCGAGAGCTATCACCGGCCGAGGGGGTCGAACACTGGACATGGAGAGGTAGGAGGAGATGAAGGAATTGATAGAAGACCACAAAACCGCTGAGGCGATGTCAGGTAAGGATCGACTTTGCAGGAACCGGAAGGAGGCAGCACAGGATCGCACATCGTGCGCAGAACCCCTACAAACAGGGTTACCGGCACGAATGGGCCGACAAATGTGGCGTCCTATCTGCACCTGCGAGAGCCTCCCACCTGTCCGAGGAGACACCCACACAGCAGTACCCGAAGGCGGCGCCACAGACGCAACAGAGGAGTGCAAGGCTGACACCGGGCACAACACATGGCGAGTATGCCCATGCTGTAAAGCCTGGATGGTGAAAGGCTGGAAAACGCGGGTCTCCCTCTCATTCGTGGCAACAAAATGAGGGGAGGGGGCTAACGTGACGCCATGCAAGGACGGGGAGAATCGCACGCAGTCCTGGGGCCGTGACAATGCCGCTAGTGCAGACACCCGATCCCCAGTGGCCAGAGCGACAAGGAAGAGTGTACGCCCGAGCAACGGAACCGGTGTAGCGGCCCGTGTATACGTGGGTGAAGCCAGAAGGCCCAGAGCCCGCCCCAGATCCCACTGTGGAGGGACCTGGCGCGGAGGCGGTCGTTCCCGGAAGGCAGCCGTCATGAAGGAATCCAGCTCCTGCGGCGGAACGACCAGCCCAGCGACGGACTCAAAGACCCCCCGGACGGCAGACAAGTGGTTACGTATAGCGTCGACGTGAAAGTGACGTGTACGGAAGAGGTGAAACAAGGAGTGTAGGACGAGGGAAGGAGAGCCAACTGTCTGGCGAGTGTCCTGTATCCACCTAGTAAAAGACCTCCAGCGGGACCCGTAAGTCCCCCAAGGAGAAGTCGGCCAGGAACGCTTCAGGAAGTCAGTCAGGTCCCGTCCGTGGACTGGGAACCACCGTGCCTCATGAACATCCACGATGCGAAGGCCAACGAGGTCCGCAGGTCCCCAACCTAGCTCAAGTGGAAGTCGGAGACAGGTAGAGGGACCGGACTCGGGCACCACCACGTCAACAGGGCGTACCAAGCCCGTGCCGGCCACAGAGGCGCAAGTAGCCAGACGCTGCCGCGGTACAGCCGCAGCCTCGCGAGGACTTTGCACATCAACAGTGCGTCTGGTGGCGGAAATACAGTAAACTTCCGTTAATCCGAAGGGCAGCGGACCGGCCCTCGTTCAGATTAGTGGATTTTTCGGATTATCGGACTTTACCCCTATGAACCTGTGTATGACGAAAACATTGAGAGTCGTATTCTTAAAAACCCATACCTTCCTTTAACTTTCCTTTCCCTTCCAAGGAATTTTCTTTCCCTTCGGTATTCTTAAAGAATTCCTTGGAAGGAAATTTTTTCGGAAGTGTTGGTAGCTGTTCCACAGGCGAAGCTAGGCGCGCACCAGTTGGTATGCCTGAACTCCCTGAAGTAGTAAACAAACCTTGTCAAACAAACGTTTCCAAGGGTTGACTTGCATTATTGTTGCCCAAAATAATGATTTAGACCACAAATATTGTCTTCAAAGCATATTATGTTGACTTGCACAAACACAAGCATGAATTGTCAACATGATATTAATAAATACAGGATCCTAGCTCTAAATCGCGCATGTACACCAACAAGCCATATTTTGTTGTAGTATTTAGACCTAGCCTATAGGCTATTATCCAAGAATATAATTACATATAAACTGATATGATAAGAAACAGGGATGGAGATAAATTAGATTAGCCGAATGTAGTGCGAATTAGTGTACCGTATATCAAGCATGAGAACTTTTCAATTACAAGGTCAAGTCTTCCATTTCTGACCAAAACTTAACAACTAGGCTATAGGAATCGCACAATAACCCACTATTGAGAAGTATTTACCTTCAAAGTTCAATACACATTATAGCCTGACATATTCTGGTGTGCTGAGTTCAAATACTAACTTGAACTTCTGTAGGCCTAGCCTATATATTGTATAGGCCTAGGCTAGATTGGTTTTCTATTCAGCGAACAAAAAATAAAAGCTAGGCTATAATTATTTTATCTGGCCCAATTTGGTAAAAATTGCAATTCATGGCCCATAGTAGATTTACTATGCTATTGAAACTAGTTTTTGTTCAATGTTTATATTTAGCCTAGGCTACCGATATTTATTTATTAATTATCTAATTTGACCATTTTATATTTTTATACATTATTTTGGGCAAGAATGTAGTTACCAGGTGTACCGGCAGTACCGCCCACCTTGTTTACACTATGCGGATGCCTTTGGATATAAAAATACATTAGCCTAACCAAACAACCTAACCTAACCTAACCTAGTATTCATGCAGTAATGACAGGGGGCAAATAGCAGAAAATATAGCGTCGAAATGGATGGGAACGTAAGTGCGAGCGCACAACATGACATCCTTCCCTATTTTGATAAGGGTTGTGTTAGCGGGCGTACCGCCTGCTTTGTTTCCATATTAGCACACTCGCAGTTAAATTCACGTCTAATTTGACTGCTGTTATTTGCCCCTGGTAATATACTGTATATGATGATGACAATGTCATGGGGGGTGAGGGGACATAGCACCCCTCAAACCATTATTGTATCCCACGGCCAGGTGTTGGGTAAATTGTTTTGCCGTGGGATACAATAATGGTTTGAGTGGGGCTCACCCCCCCCCATCATCCCCATGACTTGTCATTATCATACATATTACCAGCAGGGGCAAATAACAGCAATGAAATTAGACGGGAATGTAACTGCGAGCGTGCGACTATAAACAAAGTGGACAGTACGCTCGCTAACACAACCCTTACCATTATTTGTTATTTGCCCTTCTGCAAACAATATATACTGTATATTGATGACAATAATTCCTGGGAAGGTGAGGCCCCCCCTCAACCTAAGAAGCGAACATAATAGAAGTGAACTTAACGGTCATGGCCCAGAGCGTGCAAATCGACGCGGAAGGTTACTTGGATAATACTGAACCTTTAAATAAGATTCTTCCAATTTTTAAATTTATTTTTGTTCTTGGGTAATCTGAATAAAAGATGAATTGCCAATAGTTATGATTTAGGCATCAATGAGTAGGTTATTCATCATATTAGCTATCCATTAGTATAGTTTTGAAGATTGGGTGATATTCTTATGTTCTTTACTCTCCCCTCAAAGGCTAGGCTATCATATAGTTTGGCAAAGGCTAGGTTATCATGTAGTTAGGCAAATATCTTTGTAAGGCCTCGCCCAATTTCTTACAGATTACTCACATACACCAGTGGTTTGCACTATTTGTTTCACTAACTGGCCTTCCTTGTGCAGCCCAATATAATGTGCAATTAGATCCGATGTCACGTTCTTTCGCTGACCCGTACACACTAAAAACTGACGGGGACTTGTCCACCACTGCCATACTGATCATAATAATGACTGATACCGATCCACCCACAACAGCTGCTGGAAGCACTGATGTTCCAACACTGTATGTACTGTATGTAATAATACCATAATTATTCCTAACCTTCAAGACTAGAGAATACTAAGGATGTAAAGTAAATTCAGACAGAAAATCCACAAATTTTATTTGAAACAGTGTGCGAGGGACTCTGGTGACTAGTGGGGTTTTCCTTACAAACATTGAGTAGGCTATATTTGACTATTATTGCTTAGCTGATTCAGTCCTTTCAATGCATTAATATTGTGCACAGTGTGACTACATTTTGACACATTAATGTAATAAGTTTGAAAATTCAGGTTTTGAGGCTTGCCAGGGATCAAGAACAATCCCAAGTTTTCAACAAAATCTCATACCATACTGTATACAGCCCAAAATAAGTAGCCACATTTTTTCATTAGCAATTTTGGGCCCTAATCTTATAAATTTTCTTTTAGCATACCAGACTTTTAGCTACTACCAATGTTAGTAAGTTAGCCTATACACTCGGCATAATCAAACGCTGTATATTAGCATAGCCTAGGCCTATCTTAGGTTCTCAGGTTAAGTTATATTGTTTGGATATTTAAAGAAAGTAGAGGGATTAGGCTAGGATATACTGTAATGAAAAATTAGGGTAGCCTATAATTGTACTCACAACCAATAGTATTGAATAGGCTAGTGTTTACAAATATGTTTTTCAAGGGATTTTGTTTTGATTAGGCTAATATGATGACAATATTCAAGCAGACACTGCGGCAATATTAGCACGCTCTATGCGTCAGATTGTGCCACTTTTTTCTGAAATCATCCCTCTGCGAGTGGTTATTTGCCTCCTGCTGGCATTATATATGAATATGATGATGACAATTATGTCCAGGGGGGGGGGGGTTTGAACACCAAACACTGTAAAATTAAAAATAAACACAGAGAGCGTGCAAACTGCTGCTGTAGTCTCCTTGAACTGTAGTTAAGATACCCGGTAGCTACCGAATAATCTAAAAACACGCTCCCTGATAGTGTACAAGGCTATGAAAATCAGGGAAAATATTATAGTGAAAAGGTAACTCAGACTTTCTATAACATAAAGTAATAAAGGTAAGGATGTAGTATTCGAGGAATTTCGAGCTTATCGCCTGCCTTGTTTACACTACTCGCACGCTCGCGATCACGTTTCCGTCTATATTGACTGCCGTGGGATACAACATTAGGTTGAGGGCCCCCCTCACTCCCCCATGACTTATTGTCATCATCATATATAGGCATTTTGCCAGCAGGGGGCAAATTACTTTAACAACATGTAATGGGGGGGGGGGGGGGGGTGAGGACCCCGTCAACCTATTATTGAATCCTGCGGAAGTCAAAATAGACTGGAACATGATCTCGAGCGTTCACTGCTTCCGCGTAGTGTAAACCAAGGCAGGCGCCATGTAGTATGTCCAAATACTACATCCTTCCCATAGGCCTAATAAATTCACAACATTTTAAAATCCAGATAGCCTATCTGAGGTGAGCCAATTCTGACAAAATCTAACAAATGTTGGCTTGAACATTATGATGGGCTAGCCTAGAGGGACAGAGACTAGCCTAGGTTAGTTTATTCAGTGGGGATGTAGCCTAGGAAAAAAAAAATTAGGCCTACAATCCTGTATGAGTCATGAAATTCATAAGAAAAATAGATTAGCCTGGGCTAGGCTAGCTTACATGATGATGTAGCCTACTGTAGGCTAAGCCTAGGCCTAGCCACCTAGCCTAGGCCTAGCCGCCTAGCCTAACCCAATATGTGGTACTGGTAAGGTAGGCTAAATTAGTATATAAGATGATTGACCACTATTACTGTTAGCCCACAAATTTATATTAATATTACAGTATATGCCTAGCTATTTTTAGTTATGTAAAGTATGGTATTACTGGGAATTGTTGATAGCGTATCTCTGGCAAGCCTCAAAACCTGATAATGTTGACACTTATTGCATTAACACGTGCCAAAATATATTCACACCGTGCACAAAATTGATGCTTTGAAAGGGCTACATCAGTAAACCAATGAAAATCAATAATAATCAAAATATGTATAAGATGAGGCTATCAGCTGGCAGCCCGAAATTGCCCGAATCGTCCGCACTCGAATTCACGCCGAGCCTCCGAGATCATTGGTCTTCTAAAACTTTTAATAACATTACTTTATTTTCAATATCATTTTCAATATCGTGCATTATATCATGTTAATAAAATTACATAGTGGTCAAATCCAATATTTAGTCACACTGACTCCAATTATATAAGAATGTTATGAACAAAATGACGAAGGGAAAACTGAAGACCTGCCTAGTGAGAGTCCTTCAAATTCCAATATTTTCCCCTGTTTAAGGGAAAGATTTTTCGGAAAATATTAAGGAAACCACCCACCAATTATTTTCATTATTTTTTTTTTAGTTTTAGTTTATTTGCATCAATAAATAGTGATTGACATTAGTTTAAACCTCCGCAAAAATCGTTTTCCCCTTTATCCAACGATCTTAAGACACGGCGCCCGATAGTGGGGAGGGCTATGAAGATCAGGGAAAATGTGGGGTTAAAGACATAAAAAGGCGATATAATGGTTTTTATGATGAAATTTGGCTCGGGTTTTGTTGTTTTTCAACTTGAGAAAACCCCTAAATGAAAAAACCCGAGCCAACTTTTGGCAAAAGTTGGCTCGGATTTTATGATTTTTTCAGCTGCATAATAGACGGTAAATGCAAAAAAGAAGTTGGCTCGGGTTTTCTTGTTTTTCAACTTAAGAAAACTCCAAAATGAAAAAACCCGAGCCAAGTTTTGGCAAAAGTTGGCTCGTATTTTAAGATTTTTCAGGTGCATAAAACACAGTAAGTGAAACAAATAAGTTGGCTCGGGTTTTCTTGTTTTTCAAGTTAACAAAACCCCAAAATGGAAAAACTCGAGCCAAGTTTTGGCAAAAGTTGGCTCGGATTTTAAGATTGTTCAGCTGCATAAAAGTCAGAAAGTGGGACAAAAAAGTTGGCTCAGGTTTTCTTGTTTTTCAACTTAAGAAAACTCCAAAATAAAAAAAAACAGAGTCAAGTTTTGCCAAAAGTTGGCTCGTATTGGACAATTGTTAGGCTTCATAAAAGCTGAAAATGTAGAAAATGCGAGCCAACTCTTCGCCATTGGATACAGGATGGATTGTGGGGGGGGGCTCTCCCCCCCTGTGATTCATTGAAATCATCATCTATGTTGCCAGCAGGGGGCCTAATTTAAATTGCCATTGGATACAGGATGGGGTGTGGGAGAGCTCTCCCCCCCCCCCCCCCCCCCCCCCACAACCCTGTGATTAATTGAAATCATCATCTATGTTACCCGATAGTGGGGAGGGCTATGAAGGTCAGGGAAATTGTGGGGTAAAAGATGAAAATAAAGAGAAATATTGAAGAACTTATTCCAAAAACCCAGTAAGCTAATTATCCATTATCCAACAATTAAGCTACATTAAAGATATTAGCCTAACCTGCCAACCTTACCTAACCTAACCTAGTATTATGAGTGGGGGCTGCCGCCCCCACACCCCCGCTGGTTGGAGGCTACATGGGATAGAAAATGAACTTACCCAGTAAGCTCATTATCCATTATCCAACAACTAAGCAACATTAAAGTTTTTAGCCTAACCTACCAACCTTACCTAACCTAACCTAGTATTATGGGTGGGGGCTGCTGCCCCCACACCCCCGCTGGTTGGATGCTACATGGGATAGAAAATGAACTTACCCAGTAAGCTCATTATCCATTATCCAACAACTAAGCAACATTAAAGTTTTTAGCCTAACCTACCAACCTTACCTAACCTAACCTTGCATTATGGGTGGGGGCTGCCGCCCCCACACCCCCGCTGGTTGGATAGTACATTGGCTAGAAAATTACGTAAATTCAGTGTTAATTAGACTGAAAGGCAGGGAGAAAGAGGTCCGCCGAGTCGTGCTGTGTGCCATCTATGGGGAGGTAAATATGTTTTGTTACAGTAGCTATAATTGCTTTAATGCATTTCCGCCGCTACTGACATATATAGGAATGAAGTCATAGAAACTGATGGGTGCGCTGTGTAAGTAACGCTAGAATAATACCGAAAAAACACTATTGGTGCAAATAAACTTTATATATATAATAATAATAAATAACCTACCTTATTTAGAAGACGTGGAAGGGGTAGGCTGAGCTGCGTCACAGTCGGCAACTACAGACGGCGTGTAGGCCTGCAGTGACGCGGTCTCCCAGGCCTCCCAGATCTAACTCTAGCAGGTCGACCTCTGCGTGAAGTAGGTGAAGCGGCAGTGGACTCAGTGGAGGTAGTGGGCAGCGGTAGATGATAGGGCAAGTGACGTGCAGTCCGACGAGGTCTTCCACGTCTCCCGGATCGATCTGAGCAGGTCGACCTCTACGTCGAGTAGGTGATGGCAGGCTGACACTTGAGGTACTCGGCAGAGGTATGGCATCTACCGACTGATGACAGGCACGTGTAGATGTGGGTGTTGGTGAGGAAGAAGTGGAGGCTGCACTGGAAGTGGGTTGTAGTTGGCAACAGTCCACAGCCTCCACAGTGTCCGGCTGGTCTTCACAGTCAGAAAGGACATCAATTTCAGGATCTGGTGGACCAGGTGGAGGTCGCACCTTGTCAGACTGTGGAGGGTATAACTTGGCGGCTTCAATTAAAAATTGATGGAAAGCTCTTCTGTGGTTATGAGCCTTAAGAAAAAGGTATCTGCCTAGATATTGTTTGAGAAAGTGTGGACGGATGCCAGGCCTCTTTATATATTCCTTGACATCGCGCCAAAGCCGTTCCACAGTCTGAGTATGCACATCATTGTTATCTGGATCTACGAAATTTACACTATGATTAACTGTTGCATGTTGATAGCCCTGTTCATCAATAGACTTGTAAGCTTTCCAGCAATCTGAATAAATTATGGAGCCAAAGCGAATATATTTGATGATGAGTGGGAAGAGTGTGGCACGATTTCTAGGCAGAGGTTCTGCATCGTCGCTAATTAATGGGACCACAAATCGTTTCCCAGAGTCGCGTTCGATACCACCAAACAACCAATACTGTGTGTGTGCCAACTGCCTGCCCACGTTATGTTTAGCCTTCACAACATAAGTTTCATCTATTTCAACCACTATGTTTTCCCCACCAATAGGCTCTTGATTTTCTAGCCATGAAATAGTTACTTCAGAACAAAAGCTTCGCCAGTCAATACTAGTGGTCAGGGAAATGTCCAAGTTCACTACAGCGTCGGAATGTGCAAATCTTTTATTAAGCCACTTACTAATATAACGCACAATTTGCCATGGCTCAAGTTTAGCTTTATACAAAAAGGTGCCCTTGCGGTGACAGGTAACAAAGGGACACTCACGGCGTGTTCTGGACTTCTCCTCGTAATAATGGTGTGTACACCGCCAGTGATCTTTATCTGGCCGATAATGGCAAGGATGTCCACACCTAGGACACTCAACACTTGTAGGCAATATACCGTGGTCTGTAAGTATTTTAAGGGCTGCCTGGTTGTTTTGCGAAATTTCTATAATTAATGTATCAGGGGTAAGTGCACAACCACTACAGACACTGGCCATCCTGTAACTGACATTAAAAACCAATCTGCCTGCCGTTGAGCTGGAGTTCAATGCACTCATTGGCTGACTAAAATGACGTAATTGTCCATATAATAATCCATGATTGGGCGACTCCTTCAATACCGTGACGTATGGTGACGTATACAAAAAAATAACCAATAATATGGCAGAAACATAGTGACGTGTTGATCATTAGTTCACATAGAGAAAAGCAGAGGGCGTTATAGTCGAATATGTACGATAAAAGCGCTCCTCAATTATAGTATCAACATGGCTGACCTAGCGGGGTGGCGTCTGTGGGAAACCCTGGACAAATATCGTTACAGGTTACAGGTTCTAGGTTCTGTATCTCCCTTAATAGAATTTATCGAGGGTTGACACTTATTTTAACATGGAGTATAGGTTATATTACATCCTAAATGAAATTTGAAAAATCTGTAAAATTCTTGGGTTGTTTATATAATAGAAGTTACAGTGCGACACGTAATATGTTGAAGGGGGAGCTCTGCCCCCTCTAAACACCCGTCACTTATGTCATCATAATCTGTTGTACTTCATAGGGGGTCCAATTAAGGAGAAAGTTAATTAACAGACTAAATTAGGCCGCAAATTACAATAACAAGCGGGCAGCCGTTTATGGGAGACTTTTTACACATCACTTTCAATGTTAATTTTCTCCCTTAATCGATTTTTCCAAATTATCAAACTTACATAAAAATGAAGTACAGTTTATAGGGATTCCAACATGCATTTCAAAATTGTCATGAAAATTGGTGGGTGGTTTGCTTAATATATACCGATTTTTCCTTCCCAAGGGAAAGGAACGGGAAGGATTTTTTAAGAATACCAAATCGAAAGAAAATTCCTTCCTTTCATTTTCGAAGGGAAAGAATTGTTTAAGAATACGGCTCTGAGGCATTAGGCCACCCAAATGACACAATGGTGCACACACACATATCATATGTTCATGAAATCACTTCAAAAGTTTACCATTGTCATTGTAGCCTATTACCTACTTCAAAACATTCAGATTAATGGTCAAAGGAATCTGCTGATATAAACGTAAACACCATATGTCCGCATCGTCGTCTTCTTCTTCTTATTATTGTTTAAATGTGCAGTTTGCTTGGAGGGTTGTGGTGTCTCCAGATTACTGCACAGGCGTTTTAGGAGGGGTGAAAAGAACAATTGTTAGTATAATAGGGGTTAGGAGAGATAGTAAAGGTGGATTTTATACTACTGTACTGTATATGGGGGGTAAGTTTGTCGTTGTCTTTTGAGGTCAGGGTGATTTAAGTCTAGGTGAGGTCAGAGATGATGATGATCAGTTGTAGTACAGTACAGTACTGCTCTATGTGTACTGTGTGATTCAAGTCAAGGTGAGGATGAGGTCAGAGATGATGATGATGATGATCAGTGGTGGTATAGTACAGATTCAGTTGGATGGTAATTTTATATGCTTGTGATTTTGTTTGTTGTTCTGATGTAGGTTCCTAGGGCTGATGCGATGACATGTTTACTGTGCTGTGGTAGGTCTCCTCCACCTAGGATATGCTTGATGTTGAATGTTCCTCCTTGTTGGGTTACTACACTTCTGAGGTGGGTGCGGGCACCGTAATGTCTGTGGCAGTGGAGTAGATAATGCTCCACTGTCTCAGGTGTGAGGCAGTACGGGCAATTTTAATTTGCTTGCAGTCCCATCCTGTACATATGCCCTCCCAGTCTGGTGTGTCCTGTTCTGAGGCGGAGAGCCGCGGTGTTTAAGGCTTTGTTCTTGTAGATGGAGTGTTTCCACACTGACCACTCTGACTTGATGTTACTGTATTGTGTGCCAGCTATGGTTATTTTCCACTCTTCCTTGAAGTCTTGGAGGACGTCTTCTCTGAGGATGTTTGTCCGGTCGGTTGTGGTGTAGGGTATGACTGTTGTTAGGTGGAAGGAGTGCATCCCTTTGGCTAGTCCATCCACTATTTCATTATGGAGGATGTCAATGTGGCTGGGTACCCATTGGAGGGATATTGTATATCCTTGAGAGTGGAGGGTGGTGAGGAGTTGGATCATAGGGTATACTATTTCCTTGTTTGTCTTGGTGTTATAGTTGATGGCTTGTATGGCACTTTTGGAGTCACAGCAAATGGTGTAGGCACTTACTGGGAGGGTGTTGATGATCTCAAGTGCACGGAGGAGTCCATAGAGCTCTGCTGTAAACACTGTGGTTTGTTTGGGTAGCTTCCATCCCATGGTAAGGTGAAATTTTGGGATCCATAATGCTGAAGACACAGATTTGCTGTTGCATCGTCGTCTACTAGCGAGTTTGTCTTGCTCTTGAAGATCAGATCAGATGTGGTTCGGGAAGTAATGCCTTAACAATGGCACTTCCCTGAGAGGTTCTTGTAATTTTCCTTTTGTGATTTTCCTTTTGTGACTTTCCTTTTGTGACTTGCTCTGTTATATTATATTGTATTGAAAGCACCCTTGTCTTGTTGTCTTGAAAGCACCCTTGGGACGCTCCGATCACTGAACTATAAATAGTAGCGTATCGGAACGTCCAAAGGTGCGTTTTCAAGCTCAAGATAGAATGCGCTTGCAGAAAATGCAGTGCAAGCCAGTAGCGCATCGGAGCGTCCCAAGGATGCGTTCAAGAGCAAAACAAACTCTCTAGCAGACGATGTGGTCTTTACGTTTATATCAGTAGCTTCCTTTGACCATTAATCTGAATGTTTTGAAGTAGGTAATAGGCTACAATGACAATGGTAAACTTTTAAAGTGAATTCATGAACATATGATATGTGTGTGCTCCATTATGTGTCATTTGAGTGGACTAATGCCTCAAAAAGGGGACTTTGGGACTTCTTGAAATTCGGACCATCGGGTGAATTCGGATTTGGCCTCAAATTGAAAAATTCGGACTATTGGGAGATTCGAATCATCGGTCGTCGGATTAAAGGACTTTTACTGTATGTATATCGACTGCCACCTGTTCCAGTCTACCATGAAAGCGTCCGGACCCCCCTCCGGAGTGCTAGGCCGGAGGGATAGGTACTGAGGCAACTGGCGCGGCACCTTCGATGCGAACAAGTCGACCTCCGGAACACCCCAGGAAGCCGCGAGGTCGTCGAACACAGTCTGTTGCATTGCCCATTCTACAAGAACGCCCTGTCCTCTCGACAGGGCGTCCGCCCACAGGGTGGCAGTCCCGGGCAGGGAGGAGGCATGCAGGGAGAAGGTGTGTCGGTTCGCGAGGAAGAACAACTTCACCGAGATCCCCAATAGAGTCAATGACCTGGAGGACCCCCGCTTTTGGATACAGTGGACAGCTGTCTGAGTGTCCATCCCGAAGGCCACCGACTTTCCCCGAAGGGCCAGCGCGTGGTCCCTCAGGAAGAACAAAGGAACCAACAGTTCGAGGGCATGGATGTGTAGGGGTGTGAGTCCCACCCATCTGCTGTGAAGTTGATGTCCCAGGTTTGATTGGTAACCTCACCCTACCTCGCTCGACGCATCTGTGTCTTCCCAGATCGTCGGCGGGGGGGCGGTCCAGGGCACAGCCGCAGAGAGCGTGCCCCGAGCAACCCAGTGTCCTAAGTGTCTGCGAATGGTACGCGAGAGCGGCAGGAGCCGATCCATAGGGGTCAACGGAAACACCTCGGTGCCTATGAGGAGTAGGCGGCGTAGCCTGAATCTCCCTAAGGGAATGGGCAGAGCGGCCCAATTCAGCGAACCCACTAACGAGTCCCAGAGCCACCCCGGGAGGGAGACCGAGTGCAACACGGCGAAGACCTTCCGTCGAAGGTGCACCGCGTTTGGCAGACTCTGGGTCACCGTAGCGCTGGACAAATCCCATGCGAGACCGACCCACGGCACGACACACGACGGGGTCAAGCGTGACTTGGGAACATCGATGGGGAACCCTAACTGTGCGACGTGGTGAACGACTGTGAGGGTGTCGCGTACGCACAGTCCTAGGGTTTCGGAAACTATCAACCAATCGGCCAAGGAAAACAGGATCTGGAGCCCGCTCCTGAGGAGAGGACCCAGAGCCTGCTCCACCAGTGTGGAGAAGATCCGCGGCGCGATGTGGAGACCGAAGGGAAGTCTGTCGAACAGGAACACACGATCGGAAGTCTGCACGGCCAAGAATCGCTGGAATCGAGGATGGAGAGGAACGAGCCAAGACGCATCCTGGAGGGCCAGCGACACTACGCACGACAGAGGGCGCAGGGCCAGGCGTACCTGGGGTATCGGCAGCATCCGAAGCCGTGTGTGCACGATGTGCCCGTTGAGGGCCGACAGATCCACCACCGGTCGCATCGTGTCAGAAATACACGGGAGAGGAAAACCGGGTGACCGGCGTTCACCCCCTTGACGATTCCCTGCACATGCATGGATGTGAACACGTTGGCCACCTCTGAAGAGACGGGCCGGCGTCGGTGACAAGAGCGGAATGGTGGTCTGGACCTCCATCTCCAGGTTAGACCCCTCCGCGCAATCTGCCGCCCCCAGGTCCCTCGCGGCCATCGAGGGGCGCAAGGGCGAAAACAACCTGTGGGAGCTCCCGAGAGGAGGGGAGCGACCCGGGCGGCTAGGCGAGAAGGAGAACAAGGAGACCGACCCGGAGAACCTACACATCGTGTTGACGTGGAGGTACCCCCGGTACGGTCCTTGCGGTCATGAGCGCCACGTTGACCTCCTCTACCCCCCCCCCAACTTCGTCGAAAAGGGCGGGCCACCCCAACCCCTGGCCGTCGCGGGGCTGACCCCGTCGAAGGGCAGCCGGAAGTGGAAGGCTGGCCAGCCCCGACACGGCGGGGATGAAAGGGGTCAAGAACAGAAGTGCGAGGCGGAACCGACGCACTGGCCTGCAACGACCCTGTCCTGCGCTCGTGCATGGCGGCAGCACTTGCAGCAGCACCCCGAAGAGGACCGGCAGAAGGACGGGACTGAGAAGACCCCGCTCGCGACACAGCGCGTCGTCGCGTGTCGTAAGCAGGGTCCGCCGACAGAGAAGCGTAGCGTTCCCAAGCATCCTGCGCAAAAAAGCCCCGACGTATATAGCGCAGAGTACAACAAACCCTGACGAATATCCAAGGGGGCTGTCCGGCAGAACGAGGACCGTACCGTCCGGCGTTGCCGAGTTGCCACGCACAAAACCGCCTTCAGCTCGGGAACCAAAGACACCGCGAGCCGAAGGTGGATCCGCCGAATGCGGTCCAAACCCTCGCGAAGATCACCTGGTGTAGACGCTTCGATAAGCCGCAGGTGGTGAACAGAAGTCTGGAGGGAACCTAAAAGACAAGAGAATAAGGTCGGCACCCACCGTCGCAAGGGAAAATCCTTGTCGACAGAGGACTGATCAGGGTGAGAGAGGAACGGGGTAGCAATAGAACAAAGTTCAAGAACGGGCGCGCTTATCCAGGACCAGAACGTGCCGTCCAACCCGCCGACAGACACAAGAGCAGGCAAAAGCAGTGATGACTCCGGGGGAGGGACTGAAGGAGGGCCGGCGACGGAACGGTCGGCGAAGTCGAAGGCCTCAGCAAACCAGGCCCCCAATGGGAGAGGGTGATCGAGTAAGATGGCTAAGCCAGGCGTACCGTCGTCGCACAAACCCGTCCCATAGGAGGACAGTCCCGTCAACACAGCCAGGGACTGAACATCCTGACATCCTAGTCCTGCCACGTTAGTGGCAGGGCAGTAGTTCCCTTTCCAATGTTCCCTTACCCACTCTAAACCACTGTTTGGACACTTGATCCTCAGTGTTTTGGAGGACAAGCAACCTAGAAGGGTCACTAGATCTGTTGTTGCTTGATTTCCTTTGTACTGTAACATATTACTATGTTACAGTCCACACCTACTGTACATTACTGTAACATATTACTATAATACAGTCCACACCTACTGTGCTGTATGTAACATATTACTATAATACAGTCCACACCTACTGTACTGTACTGTAACATGTTACTACAATACAGTCCACATCTACAGTACTGTACTGTACTGTACTGTAACATATTACTACAATACAGTCCACAACTACTGTACTGTAACATATTACTACAATACAGTCCACATCTACAGTACTGTACTGTACTGGACTGTACTGTAACATAGTACTATAATACAGTCCACACCTACTGTACTAAGGATGTCCCGGCGGCTGAAGTCTGACCAGAGCGTAGGCCTGCAGAAGGGAGGGGGACCGTAGCAGGGGTAGGTAGGGTGAGGCGCTGAGGGTGTGTCACCGCCAAGAAGCGCGATAAGAGGGAGTCTTGCATCGACTCCAAGCGCCCGTCGATGCGTGACACAACCCACCCCTGCATAGCCGACAATCGATCCGAGAGAGGCGACCCCCCCCAAGATTGGGCGGCCCGCAGGGGCGAGCGTGAGCGGGAGCGAGACCCACGACATGAACCAGCAGCGTCGCGGCCCAAGGAAGGCGAGCGACGACGGTTGTGTCGCCGCTGAGGGACTCGTCCCCGATCACGAACGCCCGAGGGGGAAACAGCACCATCCCCCTCTTCCAGCGACACGGCAGCCCCTGAGAAAGGGGATCCCGAAACCTCGCTAAACCCCACCGAGCCAAGAGGAGGGGTACCCCCCTGGCGAGACGGTAAGTGAAGGTCAGGGAGAGAAGAAGGAGGAGGAGCAGGACGACGGGAGTGGGAAGGCTGGCCGGGTGAAAGGAGGTCAGAAGGAGACGCGGGGGGAAACAGAGCAAGGATCCCCGGGGCTGAGATAACAGGGCGGCCCGACACCGAGGCGGAGGAGGGAGGGACCTCCACCGTGGGACGAGACCGTGAAGGAAGAATAGGCACTGAAGCAGGTGAAGTAGGAGAAGCAACTACATCCTGGCGGACCCTCCTGGACAGTGTAGGAGGAGGGAGCAGAGGGCCAGCTACAGCATGAACAACCGCGCGCGGAGAGAACAACGTAAGAGGAAGTCGTCTGGGCTGGGGAAGCGGGCGGAAGAGAGTAGAGCCCCTATCCGTAGAGGCCAGGGGAGGGCGCACAGGGGCAGAGCCGCGAACCCCGGCCTCAGGGCGAGAACCATGACGAGGGCGATGGGCGTCGTCAAGGCGATCAGGAGGACGACGAGGGGCAGTAGAGGACGGGCGACGAGGCGAGCGAGAGCGTGGACGGAGCCGGGGATCCCCCCGACGATGTGACGACCGGCTGCGGGACCCAGGGGAGAGGGCCCGAGCAGGGAGAGGGCCAGGTGAACGGCCTTCAGTCGGGTCAGGGATACCCAGGGCGACGCGGATCCGGTCGGCAACAAAGGCCGGGGAACGGTGGCCCACAGTCTTAATGTGGCGGGAGACTATCGCCCACACCGACTGAAGGGAAGCAGAGGCCACTTCCGCCACTGAGGAACCAGGTCTATGGTGCACCACATCCACCAGGGCCAGACACGGGCCACACAGAGCAGGGAGGTAGGCTGTAGAGGACACACAGTGCGAGTGGCGCAAGCAGGACTAGTGGCTCTCCAAGCACGGGGAGCTACAACCATGGTGAAAGCAAGGCATCCGACCTGCACTGGAAGAACACACACCATAATCAGCACGTCGACGGAGTAAGGGTAGAGAATGTCCAATAAGAACCAGGGAATGAGCATGGGGAAACAGAAACACACATGCAAACCGGTATCCGTACTCATCCTAAACCGGGAGCACAGAGGTAGGTGAGTAGGGCGGGCGAGGTGGAAGAGCACTAGCAGAACCTGCAAAGATGGAGAAAGTGTTAACCACCACTCAACATCTTACATGCAGGGCCTATAACATCAGTAAAGTGCACACACCAAGATAGTTTCAGGCAACAAGATGACATAAAAAAGGTCAACAGTGAAAGCCAACTATTACCGCAAATTTGCGGGCCAATGGAGGCATAACCGTACCGACACAACCCTCCCGCATCTTGAAAAAAAAAAGTACTGGGACCCCCCAGCGATCTCCGCAAATTTGCGGGGAGCCGAAACGTCCCAGAGGACCGAATCGAGCTCCCGCAAATTTGCGGGACCGGCCGAGATGGTCCGGCGCCGAAAAAGCGAGAGGAGCGTCTAGGGAATACCAAAAGAGGCCACAAAAATGCGTCATCTCCTTATGAACTCCAAGCGTGGATGGCCATCAAGCTGAGCAGTGTCTTCCTTGATATATGATCCTATCTCAACCGGTAAAGGGAGAGGCAAGGAAGACACACCAGGGGAGAGGAGGCACATCCCCCAGGAACCACCCAACCCACAGAGATAGAGCAAAGCCCATGAGGAGAAGTGGCAGGGAGGGTGGTGTCGCACAAACAGGGGCCCCCCTGGGGTACCCCTGGATTGGCAAAAAGACTGAAAGGATGGAGGTGAAACAGGAAGGGAAAACAAAAACCAGTAAACGAAACTGGCGAGAAAAAGGGTGGCCTAGCCGTGAGCAGAGAATGGGTCAGGTGCGAAAAAACCCTGTGGTGTGAAGGAGGGGCCCCCCTGGGGTACCCCTGGAATATCACGAACCACCTGTCACCCAGGCCCTTGAGACACAGTGAAGGCTCGAAAGGGGGGACTCGGGAATAACGCTAATAATGCGGCCGACACAAACTCTACAAACAGCATCGCCACCATCGAAATCTCAGATTGTTTACCAACATTACACCTTAGGCTATGATAAAAAATAAAAACTCATAGGGGCATAGCAATTCCTGAATGAGAAAACGAGCTAGGCTAAAATAAGCTAAAAGCTAAACTATGCCCAGACTAACAGGAAAAAAGAATATGAAAAGAGAAAGAATAAAAAACATATACAGTACAGTAAAAGTCCTTTAATCCGACGACCGATGATTCGAATCTCCCAATAGTCCGAATTTTTCAATTTGAGGCCAAATCCGAATTCATCCGATGGTCCGAATTTCAAGAAGTCCCAAAGTCCCCTTTTTGAGGCATTAGTCCACTCAAATGACACATAATGGAGCACACACATATCATATGTTCATGAATTCACTTTAAAAGTTTACCATTGTCATTGTAGCCTATTACCTACTTCAAAACATTCAGATTAATGGTCAAAGGAAGCTACTGATATAAACGTAAACACCACATCGTCTGCTAGAGAGTTTGTTTTGCTCTTGAACGCATCCTTGGGACGCTCCGATGCACTACTGGCTTACACCGCATTTTCTGCAAGCGCATTCAGTCTTGAGCTTGAAAACGCACCTTTGGACGTTCCGATACGCTACTATTTATAGTTCAGTGATCGGAGCGTCCCAAGGGTGCTTTCAAGACAACAAGACAAGGGTGCTTTCAATACAATATAATATAACAGAGCACGTCACAAAAGGGAAATTACAAGAACCTCTCAGGGAAGTGCCGTTGTTAAGGCATTACTTCCCGAACCACATCTGATCTGATCTTCAAGAGCAAGACAAACTCGCTAGTAGACGATGCGGACATATGGTGTTTACGTTTATATTAGCAGATTCCTTTGACCATTAATCTGAATGTTTTGAAGTAGGTAATAGGCTAATATGACAATGGTAAACTTTTGAAGTGATTTCATGAACATATGATATGTGTGTGTGTCATTTGGGTGGCCTAATGCCTCAATGTTTTCACAGGCCATTAATACACAGGTTCATAGGGGTAAAGTCCGATAATCCGAAAAATCCACTAATCCGAACGAGGGCCGGTCCGCTGCCCTTCGGATTAACGGAAGTTTACTGTACGAGGAACGCCAGGCGCCCCCGTACCTTCGGTAGGCTATTTCCACACGCGTCTCCATTATACACACTTAGGAGCCCATTTACGTGTGCCCTAGATCACGTAACATCTGTCTAACAAAAAAAAGAAGGCCAGATAAGCCGAAACGAACCTAAACAGGGTGAATTAAAGGAGCACAACAAAAGCGGACTCAATCAATGGAGGCACGTGAAAAAATGATAACAAGAGAGGGTCGCTCATGCGCACATTCGACAGGGATCTGCACATTTCTTACAGTTTCTTACAGTTTCTTACAGTTTCTTACAGTAGATCCTCTGGAAAAAGGCAAACTATGCCTGTGTATCCAGCTCAGTACCAGTACTTGCACTGCTGCGGTCGTTCACGGTGTTGGCGGCGGCGGTAGCACATGACGGAACACGGGATGGGCCTTAATCGGTAACTAAGGTAAACCCCTTTTTCTTCTCTTCTATGCTTTTTTCACCTTCGGTGGTAGTTTTGGTTAATGTACAACGTCTCCTAGAGCAAGATAAGGAGTAGACTCTAGACGTTTTCTTTTTTAACCGCGGTTGGAATGACGACATAGCAGTCAAAATAGACAAGTCGTCATTGCAATTAGGTTAATAGCCTTGACGTTGGATTTGCCAAGACTACTAACAAATATCACTCCTCCACATCCCCTCTTTCCCCCCCCCCCCTTCAATTATCACCTATTCTCCCTGTTATTCCCTTATTCTTAGGTATATATTCGTGCTAACATTAGCGAGTTGCTAGCAGGGCGTGGTCATCTGTGTTACCAAGCGTGGGAAAGAGCGAGAGAGAGACTACCACGCAACAGTGTCTCTCCAGCCGTCTTCACGGCTGGCTGGCTGGCTGGCTGCCTCAGCCATAAGTTATGTAACTCCCGGCCTCTATCTCCGATTTTGACCATCCAAAAGCTGTTTCCACTTGTTTTATTGCTGTAACAGGTTAATACCTTTATAATCAACGTAAAATAGGCGCATATGGATAAGTATTAATGATATTTATGGTACGATGACGATTTGAGTTTAGGAAACAGTCTAAATACCTCCGCACAGGGAGGGGTGGCCAATACCCCACCTACGCAGCGGAGAGGTTAAGGAACGCCGCCTGCATAATACTTTATTCTTTTTATTAAACTGATCTTTTTAGTAAGTGTACCCTTGGACCTCCGTAATTTATTAAGTGGTTTTTAATGTTCATGATGAATGTCCCCCTCCAGTCTTGCGATATCAGGCGCATTGTCAATGATGAAGGGGCCACTAATAAATTGTAGGTTTGAGTCCCGAAGGGAAGAAGGAAAACCTAATATTTAGTAGTGGCCCCGGAATCATTGACGATTCTGGCCCTCCCTTCCATCCCCTTCCCATTAATCTGCTTATTTTGAGAGTCTTGATATGTCAGATTAATTAAGGGCGAGCTAGCGCTTTGATGAGTGAGGCGAAGCATACACAAACAGCAGACGTATGAGAAGCACAATGCTAAGATCAAAGTTTATTTTTTTATTTTATTATTTTATACTAGTTTTTTCTAGTAGTGGTACCCACATCATAAGGACGAGTCTGTGAGTGTTTTTTTAAGAGCGTTTCGCTCACGATGTATGGCAATCGTATTTTTTCTCTCCCGGGCGGGAAGTTTGAAAGACAAGCTTGAGTTCAAAGATTGACCATTACCTACGTTAAGGCGCATCGTCAATGATTCCGGGGCCACTACTAAATATTAGGTTTTCCTTCTTCCCTTCGGGACTCAAACCTATAATGTGGAAAGTACTGAGAATATACGGAGTAGACGGCAAGTTGCTGAAAGCAGTGAAGAGCATGTATGAGGGGGCAAAGGTGTTCGTATGTGTGGAGAATGAGCAGAGCGAGTTCTTTGATCTGAATGTTGGGTTAAAGCAAGTGTGTGTGATGTCCCCATGGTTGTTCAATATATATATGGATCGAGTCATGAAAGAAATATAAGGAAGAGCAGTGGATGTTGGTCTACCTCTGATAAGGGAAGGAAATGAGTGGAAGTTACCTGTACTGATGTTTGCTGATGATACAGTTCTGATGAGCGATAGTGAATGGGAGTTGCAAGGTATGGTAAATATGTTTGGAATAGTGTGTGAAAAACGGAATCTGGAGGTAAATGCGGGGAAGAGCAAGGTTATGGTCTTTGAAAGGGGTGCAGCCACAGAGTGTGAGGTGAGGTTGAACGGTCAGGCTATGGAGAATGTCAGCTCATTTAAGTATTTGGGCAGCGTGTTGAGTAAAGATGGGAGTATGGATGAAGAAGTGCGGGAGAGGGTGCAACAGGGGAAGAGGGTTGTAGGAACTCTAAAGCAATAACAAGAAATAGGGTGGTCAGCATGGAAATAAAGAAGTCCTTTCATGACAGTGTGGTAATCCCGACATTGACTTACGGGAGCGAAGCATGGACGTTGGTGAAGAGACTCAAACCAAGAGTGAGAGGGGGGAAATGAGTTAGAGAGAGAGAGAGAGAGAGAGAGAGAGAGAGAATGTGTGTGAGAGAGACACACACACTACTTGAGAAATGCGTGCGGAGGTACATGGAGGGATAGACAGACGAATGCGGAAGTACGAGAGAGGTGTGGTGTGGATGTATATGTGCTGGAAAGTGTGAAAAGGAACACATTAAATTGGTTCGGCCATGTGGAACATATGGGAAGCGAGAGAATGACTAAGAGAGTGTACGAGAGTGAGGTGGAAGGACAGAGAGGGAGAGGTAGACCGAGTGAGGTGGAAGGATGGAGTTAAGAAGTATATGAGTGAAGGCGGTGCTGGATGGGAGGAGGGGCGTCGACTGACTGGGGACAGAGGTACATGGGGCCGTTTTGTTCATGGCGACTCATTCGGGGATCATGGCGTCCGGCACTAGATAGATAGATACAGTAGATGAATAAGTGTGTGATGTTGATGATAGCGTAAACGGTAAATTGTTTTCTCCACCACAGAAAGTTAGATAAATAAGTGTATGATGTTGATGATAGCGAAAATGGTAAATTGTTTTCTCCACCACAGAAAGTTGACTACGGAGGCATGCGGTCGTCGGAGTTGTTCCAGCAGTATGAGGCTCTGGCCAGGCAGCTGCAGAGAGCACCAATAGAGAAGCTGGATCAGGTGTGCACTCACTCATTCAACACACTCACCTACCACCTACCACCAGACAAATTTATTCAGTTTAGGAAGAACAACTCATGGATGTAGTTAATAATTATACTCAATTAGATAACCATATTTGGTAGTGGCTACTGCATCAATGATGCTTAGCCTAATATATAATGTATGGCTCCCGGGTTCTAAACCCGGGTTTCATCTGATACACCAGACTGAGAAACCATAACATCATAAGTGATACCTTATTCATTTCTTATGGAGTGTCATCGATTTATAAACCACTACCTAATCAATTCAACTTAATTCAATTCAAAAATTTCAATTCAATTCAAAAATCTTTATAATGAAATAATAAAATGAAAACAAACAGAAATCTTTGGTTTAACCCAGGAACTGCGATAAGCCCTCCGGAAAGCACAGTATTTAAATGTGTAAAAATGAAACCTTCAAATACCGTGCTAGTGCCCGGTAATGTCTCAAAATTGGGTGACACATACTGTAGAAAGTAGTCTCCATACCACATCCTCCACTCCCACTCCCCCCCCCCCCCCCTTATACCCCGAACCCCCTCTCTCCCTCAACTTGACCTTTTATTTTGCCCATTTATTAGCAGACCATCGGTTAAGTACAGCACTCTTGTCTTCCCATTTTCTACTGCGCATCACTCTGTGCACGCGAAGGCCTTATCTAATTCGCTCGTAGTCCTGTGGTCATAGAGAGAGGTTGTGTATTACTTTTACTCATCCCTATGATTGCTTTTCCTACTTCACCACTATTTACCACTAGTGAGTTTATTGTACTTTATTTATATGTTTATTTATTTGTTTATTTATATTTATTATACACAGAGGGCCTCGGAGTTGGACGGATCCTAAATTGAGTGGTCAATCCTGTAAGTCCTTCACTAAACTGGCTCGGGTTGTCCCTCTCACAGGGAATAGGTCCGCTTGGGGGCATTCTGTGTATGGCCACCCTCGTAAGGGGAGTAAGGCGTCCGGCAATAGATAGATAGATAGATAGAGTTTATTGTACATTATCCGCAGTGTTCGTTGTATAGGAATGATTAATTAGTGAGTTTTACAGAACCATAGGATATATGTTTGGACTACTGTACTATGACCACCTGGACGAGAAGCTACGCCACTGCATATTTTTTATCTTGACTTCCAATTTCTATGTGTACAGCTATACGCTATGCAACTCAACTTTGCCGCTGGCCTTAACAGCAGATATGAGACCGCGCCCGTGTTTGGCTGGCAATGACGTGTTAATTAAATTACAGAATTTCCAGAGTTTATATAATTTTCACTTACCCTGGACATTGTGGTTACAATTTAGCTAAGTTATTATACTAGAAAGTAGCATACAAACCACTTTGTTATTTCGCATACAACACACCGAGCATAATTTTCAGAAACCGACAAAAAGCTGGAAATGCAGTGCATAAGTATACAAAAAAACACCTGGCAACACTGCACTGGCCCGGTGTCTTTAACCCGTACAGCCCCAGCGACGCGCCTGACGCGTCGGCGATGTATGTAACGCACAGCCCCAGAGACGCGCCTGGCGCGTCACCCTAATTGCGCCGACCGTAACCTCAGGTGTAGCCACTCAAGAGGGCTCAGATTTGTATGGGAACTGTGTACGTATCCCACGCAACCGTGCCGATGGTTGAAAACTCTCAAAGTCCACGTGCCTGCGCGTGAGCGCGCAATAACCTGGTTTTTTGGGGTAATTGCCTTCAATTTTTTACTCTTGTAAAATACGTTTTCGGGGGCTCTGTAGGACCATTCTTTAAACTTTTTGAGCGGTTTTTCGTGGTTTTTCCTTCATTCCTAACCCATTCGCTATTGTTTCTGGAATAAAACAATTTTTTGAAAACCAGCCGGGTTCTGGTGAACAAACATTACAAAACTAGCCGGGGCTGGACGGGTTAACTCGCAAATATTATCCTATTTGTGTCTGTATGTGCAGATATAACTAATATCTATTAATTTTTAACTTTCAAGTTACCTTCGTGCTATTGCTCATAAGGTCGCAGAGTATGGTAAACAAAATAATAACATTTAAAATATATTACAGAACATAAGGATATCACTGTAGATTATCATATTATCCTATGAATTAATTAAAAATTTCTTTGATATTCCTTATATATTAATTGAACTAGATAAGTTTTAGTAATTCTAATGATTATGTGATAGGTAATATCCGAACCTTAACCCGGGAGCTGCGGGGAGACTCTTAAGAGTTCCCCCGGCGCACTGCGGGAAGACTCTTAAGAGTCAGAGAAAATAAAAATCAACTTTTGACATCGAAAAAAAAAAAAAATTTATATTTTTTTTTTTTATTTTTTTTTTTTTTTTGGCCCCTGGGCCATGCAAAATCTCAGTCCTCTACCTCCCCTCCTTCCCCACTTTCCTCCTCTCCTTCAGTTATCACCTATTTTCCCTGTTATTCCCTTATTCTGAGGTATATTTTCGTGCTAACATTAGAAATCCGATTGGAGGGTGTGGTCATCACTGATAGCAAGCGAGTGCAAGAGAGAGAGAGAGAGTATCGATCGACTGTGTCTCAGTGGCCTTGGGGGAAATTGGCGGGAAAGCAGATTGCCTCACCCATACATTATACAACTCGCGGGCTATATCTCCGATTTTGACCATCCAAACGCTGTTTTCACTCGTTTTATTGTTGTTTCAGGTTAATACCTTTATAATCAACCCATAATAGGCGCATATGGATAAGTATTAATGCTATTAATGGCACAATGAATATTTTAGTGGCGGAAACACCTCAAATACGTCAGCACAGGGGGACGTTTCCAATTACCCCCATGCGCACTTCAGAGGTTAAGAGCTATAATATACCACATGGAACACATAAAATTGTAGATATAATACTGTAAACACAAGCAAGGTAAGAAATGCCATCACTGCCTATTTTAAATGTGTAAGAAGTAAAGCACGGCCTGTGATTAGCTAAGCTGCGTGGGCCTAGTCAGTCAGTCTTCACTCTCGCTTACTTCTTGAGTTTATAATTTCTTTATCTCGCTGTGTTTACTTTATGATATAATTATATATTATTATTGTGTTTCATGTGATATTTGATAGCTCTTTAGATTCGGATAGCACTGTAATTTATTAAATAATCATTACAATTTCTTAAACATATCTATAGTTTAATGAAATTATAAGGAATAATAAGGATAATGAATAAATTATCATCTCTGCCTCTCATATTGGCCAGTGATCGAGCTAGGGTACTGATAAGATAGCCAATCATGAACGTCAATACAAACACCAGTTAGGAGTCAGAGGCACGGGTCAAGTGAATAGAGTATAGCTAGGCCTTATTGTATATTATTATTTCCGTTAGTTAGTTGGAAGTCCATCGTTAGCTCTGCTCTTTGATATTTTTCTGTGTTTTTGTTCTTGGAAAAAATGCAACCATATGCTTCGTTTGACGATCTTACCCTTTTTCCTCTGATTAGGCATCAAGGTTAGTTTTGAGCTATTTGTATAGGTCATTTAGGATTTGTTTACATTCCTTGTGATTGTTATTTGTATGCGGTGTTTTCATATCCTCAGGCTTCACTGAAAGTTCTGTGTAACCTCGGTTTCTCTTGACTTTATTGTTTGACCTAATCTGCATTTCCATCCTCATTATTGTTCCTTCCTGCTTTTATTTCAGTCAATAATTATATTTTGTCATAAATAATTCTTGCATATTTCACTACTTAACACTTGTTTTTGTGATTATTAGTACATTTTCTATTCATTATATGTTCGTTCGTTATTTTCAGATTAACTAAAGTTTATTCTTTATCTAATGGTTGATTTCATCAATAAATAAAATGTTATGCTGTGTTTATTTTTTGAGTTCTTCGTAGATTTTGTGCGTCATGATTTTTCCTGCATATAATATCTTTCTTCATGGCATTATTTAGTACTGCGTAGGGATGTGGCGACCCTACCGCCCGTCACTTTGTGGCACAGTCAGCTCCTGGAGGTTGGGACTGGGAATCCCATCTCCAGAATTGTTAGGAGGAGGCTGTAGGCACCAGCCAAACAGGGTGGTATTCCCGGGGAGTGCTAGGTGGTTGGTAAGGACAGCTGGAACTCCTGTTTCACTACCTGGCCTCCCTAGCTGATCCTTTCTGTGCCTCATCAACACTGAGGGCAACCCCAGCCTGCCCTTCAAAACACCTTCTCCTACTATCAACACACTATACTACAAACATGACCAGTCTTGGAGTCCCCAGGGTGGTGGTGATGGTGGTGGTGGGGTGGGTGGGTGGGGGGCAGAAATGCCCCCATCCGACTGTCCCCTGACAATGACATTCGTGGCCTCTCCTCTAACTTCCACTCTGTGGAACATCACCTCTCCTCTGCCAACCCTGATCTTCTCTTTCTCACCAAGACACAGTTGTCTAGGACTACTGACAGCAAACCCTTTTCTGTATCTTCCTACTATATCTATCCTCAGTTTCAAGCCAAAGGTGGATGTTGCGTCTATGTACGCAACAATCTTGCTATCTCTCGTGTTCCCAACTTAGATTCTTCTGAATAACGACAAGTCATATGATATACTGTAGTTTACTTAGATTTCAGGAAGGCCTTTGATAAAGTTCCACATGAAAGGCTGTTAAGGAAGATAGAAGGACATGGTATTGGGAGGATGCTACTCAAGTGGATTAAGTCATGGCTGATTGGTAGGAAGCAGAGAGTTAGTATAAATGGTGTAAAATCGGACTGGGGATTAGTTAAAAGTGGGGAAATCGTAATTTAGATGCGAAATACAAACTAAACAATGTAGAATTGGATAAATCAGAGTGTGAGAAGGATCTGGGGGGTGCTCGTTAGTAATGATCTGAAACCCAGAAAATAATGTATAAGTGTTAGGAACAGGGCAAATAGAATTCTAGGATTCATATCTAGGAGTGTTGTTGTTGTTGTTGTTGTTGTTCCCCAAGCTGCCTGGCCGAACAGCCCCAAGGCCCCGAGCAAGGCCAAGGCCACAACCGTGCGCCCCCACAGAACCCTCACTGCCGACCACAACAAAGCCTGGGTGACCGAAGCCACTCCATGGCGGGGAGCTGAGGAGGGTGCGGAAACGCCCGGGAAACCAAAGCCCCACCCAGGGCCCTGTGCCCCTCAGCAATTATGAAGAGAAAGTTGAGGGGCAAAGGAAAAAAATGTGACGCTTTGGCTTCCAATCTAGGTAGACTGGGATGACCTCCCACGGACCTCTCCACCTCTCCACGGAAGAGACGCCGTCACTTGAGATCTAGAAAATATAAAAGTAAAAGGAACAGTCAGAGTAAGCTATGGGTATGGCAGAGATTGCTCAGTTCTCACTCTGATAGACCAGCCCATCACCAGTCTAGGAGTGTTAGCAACAGGACTGCTGAAGTTTTCTTAAAACTATACTTAGCACTAGTAAGACCCCATTTAGACTATGCTGTTCAATTTTGGTGCCCTTATTGCAGAATGGATATCGACCCTTTAGAGGCAGTCCAAAGAAGAATGACAAAAAAGATACATAATATTTGAAATTTGTCGTATGAGGAGAGGTTGAAAGTCTTAACCCTTTGGCTGCGGCCATTTTTGGGCTATGTAGGGCATATTCAGGCACTCCTGAATGATAAATCAAGCATCTGCATTAAATGAAGTCTATTCTGCCGAAAACTAGGCGAGAATAGCTTCAAAATGACACCAGAACGTGCCCTGTACATGGTCTGGTTCACCCGCAGTGGTGCCAGTGAAACGCGGGAAACCCGCTACAGTAAACTTCCGTTAATCCGAAGGGCAGCGGACCGGCCCTCGTTCGGATTAGTGGATTTTTCGGATTATCGGACTTTACCCCTATGAACCTGTGTATGACGAAAACATTGAGGCATTAGGCCACCCAAATGACACAATGGTGCACACACACATATCATATGTTCATGAAATCACTTCAAAAGTTTACCATTGTCATTGTAGCCTATTACCTACTTCAAAACATTCAGATTAATGGTCAAAGGAATCTGCTGATATAAACGTAAACACCATATGTCCGCATCGTCGTCGTCTTCTTCTTCTTCCGTCTACTAGCGAGTTTGTCTTGCTCTTGAAGATCAGATCAGATGTGGTTTGGGAAGTAATGCCTTAACAACGGCACTTCCCTGAGAGGTTTTTGTAATTTTCCTTTTGTGATTTTCCTTTTGTGACTTGCTCTGTTATATTATATTGTATTGAAAGCACCCTTGTCTTGTTGTCTTGAAAGCACGCTTGGGACGCTCCGATCACTGAACTATAAATAGTAGCGTATCGGAACGTCCAAAGGTGCGTTTTCAAGCTCAAGACTGAATGCGCTTGCAGAAAATGCGGTGCAAGCCAGTAGCGCATCGGAGCGTCCCAAGGATGCGTTCAAGAGCAAAACAAACTCTCTAGCAGACGATGTGGTGTTTACGTTTATATCAGTAGCTTCCTTTGACCATTAATCTGAATGTTTTGAAGTAGGTAATAGGCTACAATGACAATGGTAAACTTTTAAAGTGAATTCATGAACATATGATATGTGTGTGCTCCATTATGTGTCATTTGAGTGGACTAATGCCTCAAAAAGGGGACTTTGGGACTTCTTGAAATTCGGACCATCGGGTGAATTCGGATTTGGCCTCAAATTGAAAAATTCGGACTATTGAGAGATTCGAATCATCGGTCGTCGGATTAACGGACTTTTACTGTATTATGTAACACTCGCTCGCTTGGCTACACTGCTGGGAGACACAGAGAGAGACCCGCGCGAGACACAGTCAACCTCAGTGAGCCGCTCGGTACTCTGAGGGTCGGAGGTGGGCCCCTCACGCTCCCGCCCACTGACACTCTATTTTTACGGTTTTTACAGGCTTTTAAAGCCTGGAAATTGCTATAACTTGCCAGGACGTTCCAGAACGTCACCCGCAGCGAAAGGGTTAAGGGGGTATCACACTGGGCCAATTCTCGCCATTCTACCGCAAAAAATGGAGCTACCGCCAGTCTCCAGCACAAATCTCACCATTTGACGGAGCTAGGATGCTTCCCGCACAGGATGGGAAGCACCGTTTTTTGACGGAGGTAAATTGTCAGTCTCTTTACAGCTCGCATTTAATCTCATTGATATCTCAAGTATATGACGTCGAAATATATATTTTGCTACATAATTGTGTGTTTTGATCGTGAGAAGGGCTGCAGATAAACATAAACTAAGTGAATTAATGCTAAAATAGCTAAAGCACTTGCAGCTAAATAACCACTTCCTAGCTACGCCACGGCGATTGGTATGAAGCGAAAACATTCGATCCTGTGTAGCGGGAGGAACTGTTTTTCAGATGCCTATTTACTAAGAATCATTGAACAATATATTTAACCTAGCCTAACCTAACCTAACCTAGTATATTAGTGGACTATTTATGAATATAAAATGTAAAATATATATTGTAACATTACCAAATTATTTAGATAAATACAGGGGAAGGATGTAGTTACCGGATGTACCACTACCGACATACAACATAAATCATCTATAAATACTTATAATAAAATATATACTTATAAATCTAATAAAATATATACAGTACTGTACTTATAAATCTATAATGCTGTACTAGGTTAGGTTAGGTTAGGTTGTTTGGTTAGGGTAATGTATTTTTGTATCCAAAGGCAGTCAAAATAGACGGGAACATGATGGTGAGCGTCCGCGTAGTGTAAACAAGACGGGCAGTACACCCAGTAACTACATTCTTGCCAAATACAGGTCTACCCGCTACACAGGATTATACCAGGCATTCTACAACCTCCGAAAAGTTCAAAATATTTCCTCATATATGTTCCAAATATAAAAAATAATAACGCAAGCCTGTAGATTGACTCGTATTGAAATATAATTGTCGATACAAATCCATATTACTCTAAATTATTGGTGAAACAGCACAATATAAACGATCGCTTAGTGCCGAGGTAACGACAGGGGCGCCGTCAGGCTATAGCCTATATACATTGCGAAAAACTTCCTCATAGCTACTTATATAAGCTTCAAACGCAAAACATAGCAACATTAACGTATAGATTGGGTCCTATTACACAAAGTTTGTCAATATCAATCCATATTATTCTACAGTTTAAGTGAAACACCACAATATATCGATCGAAATATATATTTTGCTACAACATTAAAGACGTGATTTTCCGGTCCCGTCGCAAGATCACCGTCTCAACCTAGCCGTCGCAAGATCATCACAAGACGGGAAAAACAACACAGGCTTGCTCCAAGCCAGAGCACCATTTTACAAATATATAGGCTAGGCTATACAACTTCCATTTCATTGGAATAACATTCACCGCCAATTTAATTATCATAAGGATTATATAAATGAAATTCTGATGTGAAAAAACAATCGGTAAATAGCATAGTCACAGCTGGGGTTTGTTGTTATTTCGTGGACAAAATCTAACCAAGCGTACTGTCCGACATTAATTTATCATCAACAATTGGATATTCGTTACTGTGGGCTCTTATTACTCTACTTCCTAATAATAGGCAAGTAAATTATAAGATCATGTTTGGATAAACAAATATACCGAAATAAATTAGAATGAAGAAACAGTAAGTTGAGTGAGATGTTTCAGCTTGCCGTCAACCCAGCTCCGGAGCTCTCTTGCCGTCGCAAGAGAATATTGGTGTCTCTCTTGCTAAAAGTGGGCTTGCGACGGGACCGGAAAAACAGTTTTCGGGTTAGATCTTGCGACGATGGTCTTGCGACGGGACCGGAAAATCACGTCTCTAGTGTTTTGATTGTGAGAAGGGCTGCTGGTAGACATAAGCCGCATTTTCCTTTACCATCACTATCTCCGATAGACTGGAAATGGTGTCGTATTTCACACCCTAATGCCATAAAAGGGTGTCCAATATCAAGCCAAGTCAAACCTGCTCTTCTACAGGGTCGAAACTCAAACCAATTCAGACTTTCTGAGTTTGATAACAGTTTTAAGACTTTGTGTATATATCTGAAATAACAGAAAAACATTCTCACCACCACAGCCAACATACCGAGATCCCCACCCCTACCTCCACCATCTCCACCACCATCACCAACACTACCACCACAACCAACATACCAAAATCTCCACCAATCTCCACCACATCAAAGAAAACGACGTCTACCTCCCCCGCATCAAGGAAAACAACTCGAGGGCAAACAATTTTTATAGAGAACAACATGTGATCAGTTTCTCGCCGATTTTTTTTCTTTCTATGTGATTGAGGGAGACAAAAGGCATAACTGCCTATAGCGAGTGCCTCCCCTATAGTTGAAAGAGTGACGGCCAAAATCAAGGGACGTTCGAGCCAAAATGCCTAGACACACGGAGTTTGAAGCAATTTAAGTCATAGGAAGCGGGAAAAACTGATTCTGGGAGAGAGTTCCAGAGCTCAGCTGTTGAGTAGAAGAAAGTTTGAGAGTAACGTTTCACTCTTGGGTTGGAGAGTTGCACAGAGTAGGGGTGGGATTGAGTTGCAAGACGGGTACCACGTGCCCTACGTAAAGGAGGTGGTATGCACTGGGATAGCTCTGAGGAACACTGATTATTATAGTATCGATAGAATAGCGAGAGAGATGCAACATTGCGGCGGAGAGAGAGAGATTGCAGAGAGTTGGTGAGTGGACGGGAGTTAATGATACGAAAGGCCTTCCTTTCAACCTTGTCTAGGAGAGCGGTGTGAGAGGAACCTCCCCACACATGTGAACAATACTCAATACAAGGGCACACTATGCCCCTGTACAGAGCAAGAAGCTGTGCAGGGGAAAAGAACCCCCTAAGGCGGTTAAGCACACCCAGCTTCTGGGAGGCTGCCTTAGCAAGACTGGTAATATGGTCCTTCCAAATGAGAGCAGAAGAAAAAGAGACACCAAGAATATTGAGAGAAGATGAAGGGTTGATTTTTGTATTGTTGAAGAATTAGGGATAGTCCGCTGGGAGATCCTGACGGGTAGATAGATGGAGAAATTGGGTTTTGGAAGCATTAAAGTTAACAAGGTTTTCTCTGCCCCAATTGGAAATAGTATTTAGATCAGAATTTAAGAGTTGTATGGCTTCATTACATTTGTGGTTGAGGGATTGCTGGCTGGGGCGTTCTGAAAAAGTAATGGAGTAGTGTAAGGTTGAGTCGTCTGCGTATGAATGGATGGGAATTAAGGTACAGTTAAGGAGATAATTTATAAAAATTAGAAAGAGAATAGGAGATAGGACAGAGCCCTGAGGAACACCGGAGTTTATAGGGTGAGGAAGTGAACAATGGCCGTCCACAACCGCGGCTATGGAACGGCCGGAAAGGAAATTAGAGACAAAGGCACAGATGGAGGGATAGAAACCGAAGGAGGGTAGTTTACAAATTAAAGATTTATGCCAGACTCTATCGAAGGCTTTTGATATGTCTAGTGCAATAGAAAAAGTCTCACCGAAGTCCTGAAAGGAGGATGACCAAGAGATTACACTCCTCCTGCAACATCCCAAACCTACAAACTTGCAACCACTGTCCACTCCATCTACCTCCAGCCTACAAACCACCTAAGCAGCTCCAGAACAAACCAGAAGGACAAATATAACTTACCAAAGCCCAAGATGCCCACCTTCTTCATCTTTCTTCTTCTCTCACACAGACATCCCCACGCCACTCTAGAGCGCAACCGCCTCGCCGCCATGACCAGAGAAGCTGAGATATATAGTTAGCAGATGTCACCCCACCTCCAGGCCACACGGACTCAACCGCCCTACAATACCCTACCCCTAGGCGCCTTTCTGATGCTCAGCCACACCACTGCCAAGACGCTGAGAAAAGAGGTGACCTCAGCAGGAAATTCTAAGATCGACACTCAGTCAGAGAACTGTCCTTGCTATCCACAGACGTAAGGCTGTTTCGACTGAGGGCTCGATATGACAAATTGTTCTCACTACCCACAGACGTGAGACTGTTCTAATATTGAGGAAAACCCTATTAATTGTTTTGAGTGGGTATCAACAAGGCTCGTTATTAGACTCCTTCACAGAGGCTAACTAATATCGTTCTCTTACCCCAGCTGGTGCTATCGTAGATAAAGTACGCTACCCCACAGGGCAAGTAGCTTAATCCGAAATAGATCAAAAAGCTTAAAACACCCATCCACCCTCAGTTCTGAAAAGTTCTGCAACAAAGTTCTTATAAGACCAGAGTAGTCAGGAGTTCTCTCCTGCGTTAGCTCGATTCTATTGTACTAAGGCCACAGCATAGTATATAGTATTCAAGGTCTTACACCAGAGAGCGCGAGGTAAACTGTGGGAGCCCAGTCACGTCAGGACAACCCCACGGCCAACGCATCTACCCAAGATTGGATTACTAATTCTACACGCATTGGATTACTAATTCTACACCCATTGGATTACTTATTCTACACATCGAAAGTGAAGTTATTATACCGTAAAAGTTATAGAAGACCTAACTGTGGAAAGTATATACTTGGTGTATTATCAGAGAGAAAGTATATGATAAGAAGTATTCTAGAAACATCGGATACTACGCATGTATACAAAAAGCGAGAGAAAGGAAGTTCTAGTGAAATCCAAAGAAATCAGGGAAGTACTGATAATAATTCTGTTAAAGTTAATAACAAATAAATTCAAGTTAACTTATGCGTAAGCACCACAGTGAATTAACATCAGAAAAATAACTACGTTCAGCTCCCAAATCCAGAACCACTCTACGCAGGTAAATACCAAAAGTTCACATATATAATTACTACATAGCCTTTCTAAGCACAAGTGTAAATCCACGATTGAAAGGAGTGCTGTTCTTATCTCTGAAATACATACAGGACAAGTGTAATCTTTCAGTTAGAAAGCGGTCCCCAATACTCACTTGGATATTGCATAGAATAATACGGTTTTGACAACCCGTAAGGGGAAGAAGGAAAAACTACTATTTATTGGTGGCTCCTGAAGTCAATGACGTAAGAGCCTATGGTAATATGGCCTCGTTCCGGGCTCCTCTGAGCCCGGGTTAATCCTGATCACTACGGTTGAGAACCAATATCTTCTTAGGGGGTACCCCTTAATCATTCCTAAGGTACGTCATTGAGACGGAGCCACTGAAAAGTGAAAAATAAAAGAAAAAGGAATAGTACAGTTCAAACGCCGCGCCACTTGCGCATTCAGATCTTCCTCTGTTCCCATGAGCATGCCTTGAAATCCCAGTTGGCCTTAAACTGGCCTCTAAAGTATATACCAAATTGAGCATGCGAATGGGAAGGGGATGGAGGGAGGGCAATTTCGTCATTGACTTCAGGAGCCACCAATAAATAGTAGTTTTTCCTTCTTCCCCTTACGGGTTGTCAAAACCGTAATTTATTGGTGGCTCCTTACGTCAATGACGTAAGAGCCTAGCATATCACGACCGGTGGAGGGACCTTCAGATGCTCTTTAGCTATAAAACAAAATAAAAGGAAGACTGAGAACTAATATATGAACTGTGACATGTATTTACTTATAAAAGGTATAACAGTAAGAAAAAATATACAGTATAAGGCGGGTACCATTAAAAGAAGCCTTATTTCATAGAAACAGAACTATTGAGATGTGAATACATACTGGTAATCTATCTCATCAATTTAGCGTAAAAACTAAAATAATGTTAAACATTTGTAGTTGCAATAGACAGGTATTGCTATGTAATAGATATCATGTGGTCATAACATTCTTGTTATATGTTTCAGATTGTGTGACCTGCCTTTTCGTCATGGGACTTCAACACGCCCCCCTCTTTTCTTTCCATTTATAGTGACTGTCAGGGCACACTCTCTCTTATGCTGTTGGACTGGTAATAAAAGTGTTGAATCAGATACAACAGACTACTTAATGCCCTCAAGGGGTATGTTTTTGCCTTAAAGCTATGCATGGTAAATTGGGTCTCTCCAGGTGTACTGACAAATATCTGGATAGGAAAGTATTGCTCGAGGACCAAAGACCTGTTTGAGAGATATCTTCTACTGAAAAGTTGTTGAGGAACCTGATGGTAGTGGCCCACTTGCGGATGTCGTGAGCTTTGGCAATCACCTGGGGGTCTGCCTCCTTAATTACATCTACTATCGTGGATGCTAAAACTTTTTTCCCCAACCTTGATGAGCCATCTGGAGAAACCCATAAATGTTCCTTATTTCTAGGGATAACAGACTTAAAGTAGGTATATAATGCTTTCACAGGACATAGTGCATGGTGTATCCTTCCTTTTTTCAAGGCAGGAATGGAGAAAGGTGTAAAGATATGTTCCTGGTGCTCGTTTTTTGCGATAAAATCTGGTGCAGGTGCAATATGTACAGAGTCGTTATTAGGGGCAAACTGTAGACAGTTTGGGGACCTTGCCATGGCCGCCAATTCTGAGACCCTATGGCCAGTTGCTAGGGCCATCAGAAATACACACTTCTTGAGTTTCTTCTCTATGTTTGGTTTCACCGAGTAGGGCCTAGACTGTAACAATGCTAGGACCCTCGAGATTGACCATTGAGGAAGTAGCTGACGATTTGGGGCTCTGAGTTTGAAGCAAGCTCTCATAAACCCTTGTTCGTCTTTCTGGGGTAAGGATAGACCGGTAAGCGTGAGGAAGGGTTCCTTCACTGCCGACAGGTGGTTTCTAAGTGTGTTAACTGCTAGATTCTTAGTTTCAAACAAGTAATTTAGGTATTTCAATAACAAGGAAGCTGATGGGTTCTTCTGGTTAGTATCTACAACCCACGTTGTAAATTGTTTCCAGTGAGAGCTGTATTGTCTCAGAGTGGAAGCTGTGTACTGGTTCGTGAGCTTGTCCGTGACTTCCTCGTCGTAGGATGGGAGCCACTTGGATTTGAGAATGTCCACATAGCAAAATTGAGCGAGGTCTGCAGGTTCCCAATTTCTTCCAAGTGGAAATCTGTTAGGGGGAGTTGCAGGGGGTTGTTGCACCATTGAGTAAGTTGAGTGTACCACGCTTGAGTAGGCCACATTGGAGCGACCAGGGTTACTTGTCCCTGGAACGATCTGAGGTGGTGAATGACTTTGCACATTAGTGAGGTGTCTGGGGGTGGGAAAAGGTAAATCGATGTCCATCTGTTCCAGTCTACTGTGAAGGCATCCGGGCCTCCCTCCCGTGTCTTGAGGTCCCAAGAAATGTGAGCCTGGAGTTTCGTTGATTGAAGAGATGCGAACAGATCGATTTGTGGTGAAAGTGGTAGCACTAATTGGTTGAACGTTTCTTGTTTGAGGGCCCATTCCACTGAAGTGCTCTTTCCCCTGGATAGAGCGTCGGCCCATAGATTGGAGACCCCTGGCAGGTATGTTGCGTGGATTACTATGGAGTATTTCTGGGCTAGAAAGAATATCTTTTCTGAGAGGTCTTGAAGGATCCTGGACCGGGTGGAGCCTTGTTTCTTTAAGCAAGTTACGGAAGCCGTGTTGTCCATCCGGAACGCTATTGATCTGGAGGTCAATGATGTCGCATGGTCCCTGAGAAAGAATAGAGGAACTGCTAGCTCTTTGGCATTGATGTGATACTGACTTAGTGTGGTCCATTTCCCGTGGTTCTGATGGCCTTCTGTTGACTGGTAGCCCCATCCTATCAGGCTCGAGGCATCTGTGTCTATCCATAAGGTGGGAGGTGGATCTGACCAGTGTGTCACCGATTCCCGTACTTGAGATCTTGTCCAGAAAGCCAGGAGATGTAGGATCCTCTTTGGGATGGCGAGTGGGTAATTGTGAGGTGTTAGAGGGAAGGCTTTGTTGCCTAGCCAGATTAGTCTCTTCAGTCTGAGGCGGCCTAGGGGTACTGTCATTTGTACCCAATTTAGTGAGCCCATCAAAGATTCCCAAAGTTTCCTGGTAATATTCTTCGCATGTAATACTCTGAACAGTTTTAATTGTAGACGTTTGGCATTGGCTGGGCTTTGCTTTATCGTTTGGAGTTGTGTGTCCCAGATTAAGCCTACCCATTCCGCTGATTGTGAGGGAGTGAGCATTGACTTCTCCAGGTTCACCCTGAAGCCCAGCTTTGTAACATGTTGTACTACTTTCAAGGTTTGTTCTTGGCATTGGAGAGGTGTGGACCCGAGAATCAACCAGTCGTCTAGGTAGAACAGGATCTTTACTCCATTTTTGAGTAGTGGGAGGAGAGCTTGTTTGACTATCTTGGTGAAAATTCTGGGGGCTATGTTCAGACCGAAGGGCATTCTGGTGAACATTACTGCTTTGTTTCTGAATGGGATAGCTAGGAACTTTTGGTATCTTTTTGCTATTGGGATGTGCCAGTAGGCGTCTTTCAGGTCCAGGGTAATTATCCAGGCCTTTGGTTGTAGTACTAGCCTTACTTGGGAGATAGTTAGCATTCTGAATTTTGTATTGTGAATTGACTTGTTGAGAAGGGACATGTCTATCACGGGTCTTAGTTGCCGGCTGTCTCTTTTTGGGACGAGGAACATGCGTGACAGAAAAACTGGTGTGCCCTCTGGAGGGTGAGTGAGAACTTTGTCCGTTAACATTTTGTTTATCACTGTTACCAATTCTGGAGATAGCTGTATCTTGTTGGGCTGAGCTCTGAGGCGGGGTCTTGCCAGCCATTTCCATGTGAGGCCCTTCTTTACCACTCTCTTTGCCCAGGATCTTTGAGGCCAATGCTGGAAATTTTCCCTGAATTGGCCTGTCGAATGCCGGGCCATTTCTTGGTTGATGGCCTCTTGGAAAGTCAGTTTTTTGGATCCTGGGTCGTTTGGTGAGAGTTGGTGGATTGGTGGTGACCTTGTGGTTTCTGGTGGTTGGGAGCATGGCGTCCTGCTTGATGAGTCTGACGTCCTGTATGTTGAGGTCTTTGTTGTGACCCGTAGTTTTGTTGTTTTGGTGGAGGTCGTGTGTAGGGTGATGGTTGGGTCCTTTGTGAGCCTCGACCTCTGGCCTGGTAGTGTCCTCTGTGCCCTCTGTTGCTTGATGAGTTACCCCTGTGCGTCTGAAATGTATGAGGGGTATATTGGCGAGGGGGGAACTGGCCCTTCCCCCTTCCCCGGTGAGGGTGAGAGTGAGGGTGGAACCTACTAGGGTGGCCTTGTCTATATGCTTGAGACTGTCTTGACGTTGCTATCTCGGGTCGTAGTAGTAGGGAGTGGACTTCGTTCCATGTTGTTTGGGGCATTAATCTGCTGGTGAATAGGGGTGAGAGGAGGACTCGAGCGGCGATATCTTTTGGCATTTTCTTGGACAAGTGGATGTGTATATCTTGTCTTGCTCTGGCTGCTTCATAAATAGCAGTCTTGACATCACCCGTGGTCATTAGAGAGTTGACGAGAGATGCTCTCCTGATGAGATGGAGAGCTGTTCTGGATTTTTGTTCAGCGATGGAATCTGCCACCTGTCTCATGGAATTAGAGAGCTTCTGCCACGTGATGAAGCTTGATAACAGTCTGTGGGCTTTTTGGCGTAGTCTAAAATCCTTGTCGATGAGCGCTGGAGTAGGTGTCGAGATCATGGGGTCATTGGATGGCTTGCATACTATCTTTGGAGCTCTGAGATAATCCCAGAACCCCTGGGGAATGGAGTCGGAGTTGTGCACATACATTGTGGCAAACTGATGATCATCTTGTGGGATTCTTTGGGGTGTAGTATCCATATTGGAAAGGGCAAATTTTTCTGCCCCAGATACCCATTCTGACCATGGGCCATAGCCTAAGGATGAAACCTCCAGCATGGGAATTTTACTTTCGGACATTTTTGTGGAGCATTGTATGTCTGTTGCGAGAGTGGATAGAGATTTAATGGCATTATGCCCATCGGCTTTATTCAAATCCGACCATGGTTTGAAGCGTTTTCCCGAGGGGACTGCGGATATCTGTGTGAACGTAAAGTACCTAGCGTCTGACATAGACGGGAAAGGTTTTATGATTACGTCCAGTACTTGGTTATGTGCGTCTTTTGCCCGGAGGTGACGCAGTTCGTCCATTTCGATCACCCAGTCATTTGGGACTGGTATCAGTTCTGGATGGCCTGTGTCCGCATCTTCAGGTGTTTCCACTGGTATTTGTTTCCAGTGACGGGAGTCCCCAAACAGAAGAGGGAAGGGTTTCTTGGAGATTTCCGGTTCCTGTTCAATAGGGGGGGGGGACGAATATGGGACAGGAATAGGTTACTGGGAAGGCCAGTGGCTTGAAGACTGGACTGAGTGGAGGATGACGGAGTGGGTGTTAATTCCTGATCATGCTGTTTTGGCTGGGCAGGTATCTGAGCTAGAGGGACTGGGTCAGGTGTGGCTGGTTGTAGCATGGATGGGGACAGGGTCCTACATTGAAGGTCCTGGATAGCCTTATCTATAGAAGCCAATTTATGATGTAAGTTGTCTGTTAACTCGTTGGTCAATGATCTTAAAGTATCTTTCATCTCTCTCCATAAGTCATTACGAGGGCTCAGTCTTGAGTCTATGTCAGACTGGTGAGGGTCTTCTCCTGAATGGTCTCCCTGATAAGTGTGGGAGTCCTTGTCATTCCAACTTTCGTCAGTGTGGCTGCTGGAAATGATGTCGTAGCACTCTATTCTGTCGTCGGCCATATCATAGGGTTCTTGGGTATCTTCAGGGGGTATTGTATGTTGATCTTCTTCAACTGTACTGTACCCTACTTGGTCTGGTTCTGCCAGAGTGGAATGGTAAGGTAAGTGTCCTGGGGTATGTATTTCCGCTCTTGTGCATATCTTGATTGTATGAGGGGGAGCTGGTTCGGTAGGGGTAGGTAAGGGGGTTAGTTCAAATTGTTGATCCAAAGAGTCTGCCCACTTGTCTAGGGATAGTGGGGAGGGGTTGACCTCCTCAGAGCCTGGTTCAGTCTGGATGCATGGTGGTTCTTTGGCATGGGGTTTCCTTGTATGTTTGTGTCTTTTACTGGGCGACTGGGGGCTGGTTGACCTCTCTCTCTTCTTGCTAGAATGTGACTTTTTCCTGTCGTGTGATGAGGAAGAGCTACGGGATCTAGCTACGGATATCTCTAAGAATTTTACGTACTCTGGGTTTGCAATTTCTGGGTGTTTCTTCAATGTACCTGAAATATACGATTTTACCGCATGCCACACAGCTTTCAGAATATTTTTACATGTGTCGGGGGCTAGTGTAGAAAGTGGGTTATGGAACTTAGCTATGTAATAATTACACCTGTCACAAACTTTAGGGTTCCACTTAGCTTTTGTCCTATCAATACACCTAGCATGATAGGGGCAGAGATTATGAGCTGTAAGGGATAATGTGGTGCAATCCCTGCTTGAGCATAGGGTTGAGTCCTCGGGAGGGTCCATTTCATGTACTGTGATACTGTCCATGTAGGCTGGTGAGGGTTCCGGGGAGGAGAACCCTCTGAAGGAGAAATCGTCTTCCAGGATGAGGACTTCTGTTTGTTGCACCTTAGCTTTCTTCTATGGTTGCATGTAGGCCCTGACGAGAGGGGAGAAAAGAAAACAAAAGGATTCTTTTAGAGAGGGAAGACAATTTGTGTTTGTTTCCTGAAAAACTAAAATTTTGTACGTAGGCCTACCCCTGTAAATTAATTAAATTAAGTAATTAGTGGGAATAATCTTAGCCGGTGGACCAGAACAAACGTCTAAAGATTTGACTCGTAGACTCACCTGATATTGCAGGTTTGTTAGGTGTGGGCCGGGGCCCACAGGTGGCTTGGCTCGGGCTGTCAAGGGCTTGGAGTCCGGGATAATGTACAGGACCTGTTGTGGTATCTCTTGGTATGGAGGGGGTAGGTCTAATTGATGATCAGAGCTCCTCCTCTGTAATGTCGTGTCTTGCCTGAGCCTGTTGAAATATCAAGGAGTCAATGTTGCATAATGAGGTAAGCATTGTTCTTATTAGGTTTACTTTGTTTGGGCTAGGATTAGGGTCTAGCCTTGCATGATTTGCTTTAATTTAATTGGTTATACAGATGTGTTTATCATAAGTTCTCGTATTTGACTTAATTCTGAACATTTTGTTAAATATTGTTTAACATGTTTAAGGTTAATTAGCTTACTATAGTATGGTTTAACCAAGAGTACTCAGTAATAATTTCTATTTGAATCCTGTATTTGGGGCCCTTCTCTTAGGGTACCTGATGTTGATGGGATAGGCTTAGGCCTAGCCTAGTGTTAGAGTACCCGGTTCATAGCTTGATGGTATCCGGCCGGATGTTGTGGGTTATAAAAAGACCTAATCTAGTCTGGGGATATCTGGGTACCAGGGACTGTTGTCATACCCGGTAGTTCCGGTACCGGGTCTTGGTGCTCTGGTTTTATAAATATAAGTCCTAGGGAAAAACCCGGGAGTCTTGGGTTATATTTATATGGTAGTAATGTCTTTCCAGACCATCCGGGTACCCGGGACTTTCGCCATACTCGGTAGTCCCGGTTGCCGGGTCTTGGTGTCAGAGTTTCATCGAAATGAGGACTAGGATAACCGGGGAAATTATGAGTGTATGGTAACATAGTGTTGTCCGCCTGTTTGGGTGGATTTCCCTGCCCGGCAGTCTTGAAAACCCGGGTCTTGGGGACCGGGGTTTGTTGAGATAATGACTCAGGAACCGGGAATTTGTATTGAATGGTATTCTGGTGTCTCCCGCCTGATTGGGCACTCGGGACTGCCACCTTGCTGGCGGTTCCGGTGTCCGGGCCTTGGTACCCGACCCTTTTGTGATGGGTCTAGGTTACCTGGGTAATTGGAATAATATCAAACCGGGGATTTGGTCTTGAATGGTATTCTGGTGTCTCCCGCCTGATCGGGCACTCGGGACTGCCACCCTGCTGGCGGTCCCGGTGGCCGGGTCTTGGTACCGGACCCTTTGTGATGGGTTTAGGTTACCTGGGTAATTGGAATATTATCAGCATGTCTTACATCATTTTTCCATTGTAGTGGGACAAGGGCAACTATGATATTATTATGGGAGCTCATTGGGAAAAAATAAATTTATATATATGAATGTTTAGATGAGCAGAACCCGCGGGATAATACAAATCCGAACCCTAGATGATGTAATGCTGGTTTATAGGAAACATTGTCATGTGACAAAACTTGAAGGTAATAAATATGAAGAGTGAATCGTGACCGACTAGAGTGGAAACTAAACGAAATAAATTAAAAGAGACTTGAATGTAAATAATGAAAGCACTTTTGTCCCCAATAAACAAATTCGGTGGCGTGACGAGTAAACCCTGGCCAGGGCACAACCAGCGGTTACTGTCTAAACGAATTAAATTAAAAGATGCTTGAATGTAAATAATGAAAGCACTTTTTGTCCCCAATAAACAATTTCGGTGGCGTGACGAGTAAACCCTGGCCAGGGCACAACCAGAGGTTACTGTCAGCCGATATAGTTAAAAGGGATAGGGCACTTTATAAAACACTGATACTTAAGGGAAAAACTGACGAATTACACTTCAAAAACAAATTTACAGAACACTAAGACACTGTAGCTATAGAGCCGAGGTTCGTGTGATACGAACAAACGAGATAAAACATAATAGTTAGCGGCTCTGTGGAAAGTGGCTTCTTGAATGGCACGTTCGTAGGCCAGCCAGACGAAAGATCTTACTTCACAGGCTTACAAGTGAAAATTAGTCCATATACATACTTTCTTAGACGCATATACTATTACAACTGCATAAAAACTCACTATGGACAAAGATTTCGCGTCGAAGAGGGGCTATATAAACACTGTGGTGGAGATAAGAAAACTTCGTCTGCCTCCTATGGCCTACGGACGAGAGAGGCCAGTATAAGGCCAACTGGGATTTCAAGGCATGCTCATGGGAACAGAGGAAGATCTGAATGCGCAAGTGGTGCGGCGTTTGAACTGTACTATTCCTTTTTCTTTTATTTTTCACTTTTCAGTGGCTCCGTCTCAATGACGTACCTTAGGAATGATTAAGGGGTACCCCCTAAGAAGATATTGGTTCTCGACCGTAGTGATCAGGATTAACCCGGGCTCAGAGGAGCCCGGAACGAGGCCATATTACCATAGGCTCTTACGTCATTGACGTAAGGAGCCACCAATAAATTCCACTCTTGCGAGTCAGACGTAGTGGAGCCTCGTTCGTGCACTATTATTGTTTTGTTCTTGACCATTGTTCTAGTTTTTACGTATGCGATATTCTTGTGCAAATAAACGGAATATGAATACACGTCTTGTGATAATTATCCTCTATTGTCTTTCTGTGTCTGTGGTAAAACAATAAAACTTCTCCAGTTAGGAAGAGCCCAATTAAACCCCAGTAAAAACCTCGCATAACATTGGCGGCAGCTGGTGGTTCTTGATTCGGGAAGGAAGTTGTTTGACACAGTAATCAGGAAAGAGATAGAGAGCACATACGTCATCATGGATCCAAAATTCCTCATACTGACGTATGACGCGGAAACTCATGATATTCGCACGTACCTAGAGATGGTCAGCCCGCTAATTAGCCTGGCATACCCGACCGATCAAATGAAGGTCTATGGTTTAATTCACCTGGGGAAGGCCGTGCCCCTGGTAGCCGAACATGTACACCCAGAATTGACATGGGACAACTTTCGGATTATTGTGATCAACGCTATTCAGCCATCACTAGGCCCCGTTGCAGCCAAAATCAACGAAATCAAGTACGGAGGGAACCTAAACAGTACCTTGAGAATAGTGAACCGACAGGTAAAAGCTGCTTACCCTCTGTACACTTATGAGCAACAATAGCAACAGGTGTTCTGTGTGCTCTTAAGGATCCTTCCCTCAAGTATTAGGGAATACTTTGATGTCCACGATCCCATGGGATTTACAAAGGATATCATCACTATACGCAAGCTGTTGGCCAACCGACCTAAAACTTCCGCAGTAGGAGCCATCAGAAAGAAAGGTCCAAAAGACATAGAAGAGGCCATTTCCAACATGCCATCCCACTCGGCACCAGGCCCGGACTCATGGAATTCGATCCTAATGAAAAAATGTAAGGAAAACCTCTCAAAACCCCTGGCTATAATGTGGAGAAGGAGTCTAGACACTGGTGACATACCAGATAGCTTGAAAAACGCAATAATTGCCCCACTGCATAAAGGAGGGAGTAAAGCACTACCAAAAAACTACCGCCCGGTAGCTCTAACCTCTCACATCATTAAAGTTTTCGAGCGAGTCCTGCGAAGCAAAATTTCAACATTCATGGAGACAAATGAACTACACAACACCGGTCAACATGGGTTCAGAGCGGGAAGATCATGTCTCTCACAACTTTTGGAACACTATGACAAAATTCTTAAAGCGCTAGAAGAAAAGAAAAACGTGGATGTCATTTACACCGATTTTGCTAAGGCATTTGATAAATGTGACCATGGTATAATAGCCCACAAACTGAAAGCTAAAGGTATAACTGGGAAAATCGGACGGTGGATATACAATTTCCTCGTAAACCGAAAACAATCGGTAGCAGTAAACCAAGTCACTTCTGAGCCTTCGGATGTCAAAAGCTCAGTGCCCCAAGGAACAGTGCTAGCGCCCCTTCTGTTCCTCATACTAATATGCGACATAGATACCAACACCAGACACAGTACGGTGTCGTCTTTTGCTGATGACACAAAATTAAGCAAGATAGTAAACACACAAGAGGACACGGGCCGACTGCAGGAAGACATGAATGTAGTGTTCCAGTGGACCAGGAAAAACAACATGCAATTCAATGAGGAAAAATTCCAATTAATACGGTACGGAGATAATAATGGTGTTAAAAAAATTACAAATTACTTAACAGAATCTAACCACATAATAGAACGGAAAGACAGTGTGAAAGACCTTGGGGTATTAATGTCTGAAAATATGGGTTTTCAAAGTACATAACCAGGTCAAAGTGGCGGCTGCGAAACGTCTAACGGGTTGGATTCTGCGTACTTTTAAAACACGCGGTGAATTGCTTATGATAACGCTCTTCAAATCTCTAGTGCTACCGCGGCTTGAATACTGTAGCGTATTAACATCCCCATACAAAGCAGGTGAAATAAATGACGTAGAGAGTGTACAAAGAAATTTCACTTCGCATATAAGTTCGATAAAACATCTACACTATTGGGAGCATTTAAGAGCACTGAATCTGTACTCACTGGAACGTAGAAGAGAACGTTACCTAATAATATACACATGGAAAATCGCAGAGGGTTTAGTACCAAACCTACATACTCCGATAGTCATGAAATTCAGTGATAGGAGAGGCTGGGAATGCTAAATCCCCCGGATGAATAACAGGGGTGCTATGGGCTCTCTGCGAGAGGGCTGGTTATCACACAGAGGCCCACGTCTCTTCAACAAACTCCCACGGCGAGTAAGAGACATGAGGGACATCTCGTTAGACAACTTCAAGAGAGCCCTAGATGTCGAACTGCAAAAAGTGCCAGACGAGCCCATCCTCGCAAGGGAGCGAGCTGTCGCTTCAAACAGTCTACTGCACCAAATCACCACCCATAACGAGGGGCGTCGCGCTCCTTGGTTCCGCTAGAGGAGCGGCGAACACATCCATCCAAAGGTAAGAAGCTCCCCCACGCACCCTCAAGAGAACCGAAGACCCTGGGAACCAAAGTATAAAAAGAAAAGACCGCAGTACTCACCCCAAGGCCGCCCCCAACCCCCCTCGTCAGGCCGTCCACAAGGAAATCTGCGAAGCTACCCTAACCACCATCATCCTGGTCGATCTTACCAGAACAACCAACAAGAAAACCGAGGCCCTCAACACTGCGGCCCCCCCCTGAAGAGCCGTGACAGTCCCATCGTTAGTTTAAATTACCCATTCAGTTGGGAGGCTTACAATTCCGCTTGCTCGATCCAGGACACCTGGGACCCAGCTAAGACAATGGACATTGAGTGCCAGTGTGAGGAGTGCTGCCCCCCAGAAATTTACCAAATTCAAGCCATCGATGAAGATCAAGAGGAAGAATAAATAGAGGAGATGGAAGACCCTCCTCGAGATTTTTTTGAAATTCAGGATCTTCGCCCGTGCCTAGAGATGGCCTCGGCAATGGAGCCTGTACCCTGGAACACTCACCCTCAAGAGCCCATTAGGTTAAATTACCCATTCAGTTGGGAAGCTTGCGATCCCGCTTACCCGATCCCTGACATCTGGGACCCAGCTAAGAAAATGGACATCGTGTACCAAATTCAAGCCATCGATGAAGACCAAGAGCAAGAAGAAATAGAGGAGATGGAAGACATTGAAGACCAAGAGGAAGAAGAAATAGAAGAGATGGAAGACCCTCCTCGAGATTTTTTTGAGCCTCCCCTGCCCATTTATATGGCCTCGGCGAGGGAGCCTGTGCCGTGGAAACCTCCACCCATTTACCACCCAGCTAAGAAAAGGGACATCGAGTACCACGATGAAGAATACTGTCCCCCGGAAATTTACCAAATTCAAGCCTTCGATGAAGACCAAGAAGAAGAAGAAATAGAGGAGATGGAAGACCCTCCTCGAGATTTTTTTGAGCCTCCCCCGCCCAGTTCTATGGGCCTCGGCGAGGGAGCCTGTGCCCGGAAAAACTCCACCCATCTACCACCTAGCTAAGATTGAAGACGTTCCAGAAGACTCCCCTAGAAGGATTCCGAAAATCAAAATAGCGATCAGGAACAAAAGCCATAACCGTCAGGCTAAAGCCAATCCTAAAGCCAAATCACCAAAGAAAAGAGTCAACATCCAACCACAGCCACCTCAGAAGCCTCCACATCCTCGACCACCTACCTCCACCGGTTTTTATGGTAAAACCTGTTCTACATCTTCACCACCAGCCTCCATGTCTACCACATCACCTTCAGCACCTCCGAAATCACATAAACCTCCTCCATCCAACCCTTCTTCACCTGCCCCATCCGCCGAAGATAATCTCTCCTCCTATGATACAGTCGGGCTAAAACACCCGCCTGCACACAACATTCGTCGTTCGGCCCCTGTTCCTTTCGTCTCCGATCAATCATCCGTGTTCGCTCCAACCTTGAAGATAGCAAGCAATACTCACGTAATTCCAGCACCCTCATCCATCATCACTGTAATCCATCAAAATCCAGTCAACAAAAAGGGTTCCCTGGCTCCCACAAGGATTAAGAAAACCAACACCTCAACAAAACTAAGCCTGCAACAACCCACATTCCCAGAAGTGGTCCTTACATCAAGAAAATCATCGGGACCCAAACAAATGACGTAACTAAGAATATTAAGGCCCTACATCAACTAGAAGCAGCCCTCGGGACATATACGGAGATACCTTGCATAACTCTTTATGCTAACCTGAGCAAACCAGCAGATGGAAGCTCAATGACATGGTGGGAATATCTCGATAAATGGAAATTTGTTTCCACCAAGAAAATACCTGGTGTGACCAGCTCCAGCCACGAGGTCGTGGCTTTGATGGGGAAGAAGTAAGTGAAATAACAGAAAAGCATTCTCACCACCACAGCTAACATACCGAGATCCCCACCCCTACCTCCACCATCTCCACCACCATCACCAACACTACCACCACAACCAACATAAAGATTAAGTGGTGATGGGCTGGTTTATCAGAGTGAGAACTGAGCGATCTCTGCCATACCCATAGCTTACTCTGACTGTTCCTTTTACTTATATATTTTCTAGATCTCAAGTGACGGCGTCTCTTCCGTGGATTGACCTCCCAATATACCAAGATTGGAAGTCAAAGCGTCACATTTTTCCTTTGCCCCTCAACTTTCTCCTCATAATTGCTGAGGGGCACAGGGCCATGGGTGGGGCTTTGGTTTTCCGGGTGTTTCCGCACCCTCCTCAGCTCCCCGCCATGGAGTGGCTTCGGTCACCCAGGCTTTATTGTGGCCGGCAGGGAGGGTTCTTTGGGGGCGCTCGGTTATGGCCTTGGCCTTGCTTGGGGCCTTGGGGCTGTTCGGCCAGGCAGCTTGGGGAACAACAACAACAACAACATAAAGATTAACCAAAATCATCCACATAACGAGTCGCGGTTCTGTGTAGTGAAAAATCTAATTGATAACATAAATATCTTGGGAAATATAGCAAATGCGTTTGAAAGAAACCGTTATATCACAGTGCCGGGTAGAAAATCAAGCCAGTGCCAAGGCATAACCCTAAAAGCCGATCAGTGAACGACGGGATTATAGCCCAGGGTGCAAAATTAGATCGTCATAGTGAATAAATTGAGTGCAACATATATTAAATTACGACCAGGATAGTGAAGAAAAGCCTGTTTTAGTGTTATGGCCAACGGTTTTTCAAATCGGTGCCCCGGAACAAATGCTGACCTGGTGAAAACCGAATTGCCACGAACGTCAATCGTAATAATATATACGCGTTTCCTCTGAACGTATATCAATAGTGGATTATCCAGTAGTACCAATAGTTAAAATTAAAGTGAAATCCAGTTATGTAAAAGTGTTAAAAGTGACCAAGGGAAAATAAATAAGAATCTAGAGAAAAAATACAACGGTCACCCATACAGACAAGGCAACACCCATAGCGCGGCCGCCATAGTGCCTACCTCCAACTCCCCCCCCCCTGGTCGACCTTGCACCCGACACTACACGACGCGCGGGCACCAGCCACACCACTCCAGCTCACACAGGTCCCTACACACACACAGTGTCATGCATCACACTCCACACTTGGTTGGAAGGAACGAATGTGAACTTTGTAGAGAGGAAATACCTTTGAATAATGGCAGAATATGTCAGATATGTAATAAGACTTTTCATAACAAGTGTGTTGGACTGAGAGAAACAAAAAGCAAATATAAAGAACATGGAACAAACATTCACTTCTGCAATGACTGTCTTTCGCTGGCATTGCCGGTTATTAGGATTGTGGAAAATACAGAACCGGAGTTAAGAACCGAACTTATCCAGGTTCTGAATGTATATCACACAAAATGGATATCCGAGTAAGTACCCACTCACCCTCCCCAAACACTTCATGCTACAACCCCCCCTCCTCACTACCCCTCATCACTCTCCCCACTCCACCCCGCACCTACCCAAATTCTTATAACATATACATCTACCCAAATTCCTTTATCCTACACAGCTTCTCATCCACCCACAACTACCACAACTATACCTCTACAAAAATCCTCTGCACACGCTAATTTGCCAAGCTCTGGCCCGCCCACTCCCATCTCGCCGGAGGAAATAATGAGAGGCACCCCTCCTCACCACCAGTCTCACCACACACCTTCTCCCTCCCCTAGTATTTTGTTCACCCCAACTGGTGCAACAGCTATGGAACAGATCAATTCCACAGATGCCATCATTAGGCTAAATGAGGAAGCAGAACATGAACTAGCTAGAACAACGTCCACAAACCCTACCCCCACTCAAAATAAGACCACCATAGATATCCCCCCACCACCACCATTTTCCCCACCATTAACTCCACTTTCCACCCAGATGGCCTCTCCTCCACCCCCTCTCATCTCGCCGGAAGAAATGGTGACAGGCACCCCTCCTCACCACACTCCCCCCTAGTTTTTTGTGCGGCCCAACGGGGGCCACGGCTATGGAACAGATCAATTCCACAGATGCCAACATTAAGCTAAATAATGAAGCTGAACATGAATTATCTAGAACAACGTCCACAGACCCTACCCCCACTCAAAATAAGACCACCAGAGATATCCCCCCACCACCACCATCTTCCCCACCATTAACCCCACTTTCCACCCAGATGGTCTCCCCTCCAATACGTAACCTCATGACTGCTACACAACTCACTCCAATATCCCCCACACCATTCCCTACGGCACTACCCAATCATGCCCCTTCCCCTTCCCCTACCTCTACCACTACAAGTCAGACAGAGAGACGCTCAGCCCAAGCAGTGAGAGAGATGCCTGTGTGCCGCCGTTATCTCAGGAAAAGCTGCCCCTTTGGCCAATTGGGGATTATAAATGGGAAGAGGTGCAAATTCAGCCACCCTAAAATATACTACAATGTAATTAAGCTTGGAGCATATTCAATTAGGGAAATCATGTACTAACTATCACCCACCCCTGTGTAAATCCTCTCTGGCCACCAGAACCTGCTATGATTGGTACTGTCTCTAAAGTATATCAAGTTGGGCATGTGAATGGGAAGGGGATGGTGGGAGGGCAATTGTCGTCATTGACTTCAGGAGCCACCAATAAATATTAGTTTTTCCTTCCTTCCCTACGGGTTGTCAAAACCGTAATTTATTGGTGGCTCCTTACGTCAATGACGTAAGAGCCTAGAATATCACGACCGGTGGAGGGACCTTTATATGCTCATCAAGCTAAAAACAAGAATCTATTAGGAAGACCAAAAAACGAAAACTGTGACATGTGTTTAAATATAAGAGTATAGCAGTAAGAAAAATATGTATAAGGCGGGTACCATTAAAGAAGCCTTATCTCAGAAGAATAGAACAACTGAGGTGTGAATACTGGTAATCGTATATCACAAAAATAAAATTAACAATAAAGTTACACATTGCAATAATGTATAGGTATTGCTATGTAACAGATCTAGTGCAGTAATAGCACTCCTGCTATCCATTCGGATTGTGTATCCTGCCAACTTGTCATGGAACTTAACACGCCCCCTCCTTTTTCCTTTAAGGTGGATGGTAGGACACAACTTCTATTACCTTCCAACACTGGTAATAAAAGCATTGAACAAATATATCCATCTACTTATTGGCCTCAGTGGGCATGTTCCAGCCTCAACGCTATGCTTGGTAATTTGTGTCTTATCCAGATGTACCGATAAGCATATGGCTAGGGAACGCCGTGTTAGAGGACCAAAGACCCGTCTGAGTTATATCCTTCACTGAAAAACCAATGGGGAAAACTCCTGGTGGTGGCCCATATGTGCATAACCTGGGTTTTATGCAATCAACTGAGGCTAAGGTTCCTTAATTATATCTGCAATAAAGGTTGCTAAAACTTTCTTTCCTGACCTTATTGAACCTTCTGGAGGAAACCACAATTGTGTCATATTCCTAGGAATAACAGACTTAGAGTAGGTATATAGTGCCTTAACAGGGCATAGAGCATGGAGTATCTTTTCTCTTTTCAAGGCAGGAATAAAGAAAGGTGTAAGGATATGTTCCTGGTGCTCATTTTTGCGATGAATCTGGTGCAGTAACCATATGTACAGAATCATTATTTGGGGCAAAAAACATAGACAGTTAGTGGGCCTTGCCATGGCTGTCCATTCTGAGACCCTATGGACAGTAGCCAGGGTAGCCAGTGACCCTGGCTACTCATCAGAGACACACACTTTTTTAAGTTTCTTGTCTGTATTTGGTCTCACAGGATAAGACCTAGACTGTGACAAAGTTAGGACCCTCGTGATTGACCATTGAGGAAGCAAATGACGATTTGAAGCTCTGAGCTTAAAGCAAGCCTACATAAAACCATGTTTGTCTTTCTGGGGCAAAGATAAACCAGTAAGAGACAAGAAGGGTTGCTTTCTGCCAATACGTGGTTTATAAGTGTGTTAACTGTTAGTTTTTAAAAACCGATTAAGCAATTTAGGTGCTTCAGTAACAAAGCAACCGATGGAGACTGCTGGGTTGACTCTACACTCCAAGTTGTAAATTGTTTACAGTGTGAACTATACTGTCTTAAGTTGATGCTGTGTATTGATTAGTGAGCGTATCCGTGATTTCCTTGTCGTAAGACGGTAGCCACTTGGATTTGAGAATGTCCACATAGTAAAATTGAGCGAGGTCTGCAGGTTTCCCATTTCTTTCGAGTGGAAATAGGACAGGGGGGAGTTGCAGAGGTTTTTGTACCACTGAGTAAGTTGAGTGTGCAATACCTGAGTAGGCCACATAGGGGCAATCCGGCCCATTTGACCCTGGAAAAATCTGAGGTGATGAATGATTCTCGCATCAAATTCCATGTCCACCTGTTCCAATTCACTGTGAGGGCATCTGGGCCCCTTTCTCGTGTTATGTCATTCCGAGATATGTACGACTGGAGCTTCGTTGATTTTACGAGATGTAAACAGATCGGTTTGGTGTAAAAATTGGGAGAATTAAGTGGTTGGCTGCTTTTTGTTTGAAAGCCCATTCCGCTGAGGTAATCTTTCCCTTGGACTGAACATCCGTCGACAGGTTGAAGATCCCTGGTAGATATGTTGCATGGATTAATATGGAATGTTTTTGGGGTAGAAAGCATGTCTTTTCCCGAGAGATCTTGGGGAAACCTGGCCCGGGTGGGGACCTGTTTCCTCAAGCAAATTACAGTGGTCATGTTGTCCATCCGGCATGCCATTGACCTGCAGGTCAATGACATTGCATGAACTCTGGGAAAATTAGAGGGACTGTTAGCTCTTGGGTATTGATGTGACCCTGACTTAATGTTCTCCCTTTCCCGTGATTCTGATGGCCTTCCGTTGACTGATAGTCCCATCCTATCAGACTCGAGGTGTCTGTGTCCACCCATAGAGTGGGAGGTGGATCTGACCAATGTGTCACTGATCCCTTTATCTGAGGTTTTACCACAAACGACAGAGGGTGTAGGATTCTCTTTGGGATGAAGAGAGGGGAATTGTGAGGTGTTAGAGGGAAGGCTTTGTTGCCTGGCCAGATTATTTCCTTCAACCTGAGGAAGCCTAGGGGCCTTGTAATTTTGAGCCCAGTTTCGAGGGCCTATAGGGAATTCCCAAAGTTTCCTGGTTATAGTCTTGGTATGCAATACTTTGAACAGTTTTATTTGAAGACGTTTGGCATTGGTTGGACTTTGTTTTATAGTCTGAAGTTGTGTATCCCAGATTAATGCTATTCATTCTGCTGATTGTGTAGGAGTGAGATTTTGATTTCTCTAATTTTACTCTGAAAACCAACTTTGTCCCATGTTGCATGACTATCAAGGTTTGTTCTTGGTAATGGTGTGGGGAAGACCACAGCATCATCCAATCTTGAAGGTAAAGCAGTAATTTTACACCGTTTTTGAGTAGAGGGAGGAGAGATTGTTTCACTATCTTGGTGGAAAATTCTGGGAGCTATGATCAAGCTGAAAGGAGTTCTGGTGAACATCGCCGCTTTGATTCTGAATGGGATAGCTAGGAACTTTTGGTACCTCTTGCTATTGTGATGTGCCAGTAGGAGTCTTCTATAGCTAGATTAATTATTCCGACCTTGGTTGTAGAATTAGGTTTACTTGGGAAATAGTTAACATCCTGAACTTCATATTGTGAATTAATTTGTTGAGGAACCTGTCTATCGTAGGCTTTAGTTGTAGACTGTCCCTTTTGGGGAGAGGAACATGTGTGATAGAGAAGCTGGCATGCCTTCTGGCACCTAAGTCACAACATTGTCTGTCAACATTTGGTTCATCGATGTTTTTTAATTCTAGCGATAGTTGTCCATTGTTAGACTGGAGCTCTGAGGAGGGGTTAGCTTGTTTGCCAGAAAACTGCCCAAACATATCCCTCTGAGGGCTTAGGAACAGAGCATGAACCTTATTCCAGGTCGTTTGGGGAAACAATCTCCATGTGAATCGAGGTGAGAAGAGAGCCGGAGTAGCAATATCTTTGGGTATATTCTTGGACAATTGGGTGAGTGGATACTGTCTAGCTCTAGTTGCCTTAAAAATGGCAATCTTGATATTCCCAGTGGTCATCCGAGAATTACCACGTGAAGCTCTTCTGATAAAAAAGTGCAGACCTGGAGTTTTGTTCAGGGATAGAATCTGCTACTTGCCTCATGGCTTGTGCAAGTTGTTGTTGTGTGATAACATTTGACAGTAACCTATGGGTTCTTTGTCGTAGTTTAAAGTCTTTGTCAGTCCGTGCAGGGTAGGTGTATTAATCATGGGGTCAACTAGTTGGTTTACAACTATTGTTGGAGATCTGAGATATTTCCAGAACTCCTGGGGAATAGAGTCGGAGTTGTATATATGCATAGTGGTAAATTTTTGATTACATCCAGCAATCGGTCGTGTGCATCTTTGTATGTAGATGCCTAAGCTCGTTCCTTTTAATAATCCACTCATTTGGTATTGGCACCAAGTCTGAATGACCTGTGTCAGCATTAGTAGGTCCTGGTAATTGTTTCCAGTATCGAGATTCACCAATTAGTAGAGGGGGAAGCTTCTTGAACATTTCATGAGCTGATACCCTCAGAACTTGGATCAGTCAAGGAAGTAGATGAGACAGGTAATTTATGTTTTTTTATTTAATAGGGTTAGCCGGGTGGCTGACCACATTAGACAATGTCAAAAGTATGGGGGTATGTGGTGTAGAATGTAGGATTTTGGAATCATGACTGCGAGTCGAGTCGGGGAAGTTTGGTACTTAGCAGGTCGCCTTTTAGTTTGAGATTTGCTCACTTTCTTCTGTTTATTTACTGGAAGAATTTGAGCTGGAGGACCTATGTCTTTTCCTGCTAGATCCAGACATTTTCTTGTCAGGAGATGGAGAGGAGCTAGGGGTTCTAGAAAAGATATTTCTAAAAAAGCTTACATACTTTGTCTCCATAATACCTGGATATTTTGTTTAAGGTACCTGAAATGTAAGACTTTTACCGAACCCCACACAGATAATAACACTTGTTTGCATGTGACCGAGAGCATAAATGTTTTTTTGGGTCATGGTTATTAACAAAAATATGATTAGTGACTTAGTCACTTAGCCGGTGAGCCGGAAACGTTTGGTGTTTTGTAAAAATGAACTCGCCTTAAAATTATAGGTTTGACTCCTGTAAGGAGATAAAGAAAACCTAATATTTAGTAGTGGCCCCGTAATCATTGACGAACATGCCTATTACATAAGGCATCCTCTTCAAACACTAATCCGCCGTAGTTTGAATCTACCGCGCAGAGCATTTAAAAAACTGAGGAGCCTTCATCATGAGCGCACGCGACCTCACTCATGGCTTCAGTCATTATGAATTGGGTTCTCACTACGAAAAAACTTCGTAAAAAAGAAAAAAGAAAAAGAAAATAAGAATAACTATCCAATAAGCTTTCCATCATATCGTGGATGTACTTGTGTGGATCTTTGACCAGACGCTGATTCAGGCGTCATTCTTCCTTCACTGACATATCAAGTAAACCAAAATCCTTAATACATCAACGAATGGGAAGGGGATGGTCGGGAGGGCCCCAGTCGTCAATGATTACGGGGCCACTACTAAATATTAGGTTTTCTTTATCTCCTTACAGGAGTCAAACCTATAATTTATTAGTGGCCCCTCCATCATTGACGAACATGCCTGATTTCTAAGACTGGAGGGGGACATTCGTAATCATATCATAACTCTAGAAAAGCAGATAATCAAACAACCACATAGTATTCTTACTTTTGTAAAAAAGAGATATTCGGGTGCATAAACTTTATACAGCCTAAATCTTCAAAAAGGGGTACAAGCAGGAGCGTGCTTCAAAGAAGCCTGCTTGAAAAAGGGTTAACTCTGAGATTCTGTGCACAGATCTGCTAGTTAAGAAGGCACCCCACTTAAAGTAAGTGGTGAAAACTAAAATGTATAAGTTTACATGTGCACATATAAACCCCATTAACTAGTGGATATATTCCTAAAATATAACCAAACATAAATGAATTCTTGTACATTCGTAGAAGTACTGAACTCGTGTACTTATGCAGAAGTAATTACTTCAAAAGTAAAAGTCGTAGTTGCAACTACCAAGATTTCTCAAAAATCTATTGCTTCACAGCCAAAGCTACTTACAACAAGAATTGTTGTAACACTCCTATTGGCCTTTAGCACAATTTCCTGCAATGAATACTACAGAGAAATGTTATAATACAATGCCTACAACCAGTATCACAGCTCGTATGTTCCGAACACATACTCCGGAGGGGTCTAGGGTGTCCTATGTCACACTGACTGCACCCCCCCCCCCCCTTTTTCTTGAAATTAAACAAAATGTGACTAAAAGGGCCACCTAGACCCTCTGCCATAAAGCTATACATGGCAAGGAAGGTTTGTCCAGAGCTACTGAAAGGTATCGAGGCAAAAACTCCTGAATGGAGGCCCACAACTGTGTGGACGTAATAACTTCCACCGAAAGATTATTAAGGAAACGTAAAGAGGCTGTCCCCTTGCGTAAATCGTGGGTCTTACCTACAACGCCGGGATTCTTCTCTTTAAAGTCCTCGACCAAGAGAGAAGCCAGTGTACGTTCCACCCGGACTTGCGACCCATAAAGCACCCTGGTGATTTAGAGGTGCCACCCTTAAATATTTGGTTAGAGCTTGCACTGGGCAAAAAAGATGGAGCACCTTTCCCCTGTTTAACGCCGGCACCGTGAACTCTGAAAACAAGTGTTCACTGTGCTCAAACTCGGCTAAGAATCCTGGGGAAGGTGCAATGTGAATACACTCATGAAGCCTATCAAACCTGAGGCAATTAGGTGCGTTGCTCATCGCCGCCAGCTCAGATACTCTGTTCCCGGTAGCCAAAGCCATAAGGAATACTGCCCTTTTGTAAAATCTGCAGTCTTTGGTACATACGGGAACGAGAATAACGACGATGCTTTGTCCAGAGACCATGTAGGCCTGAGCCGACGGGGAGGTGGGCGGAGTTTAAAACCTGCCCACATAAATCACTTTCAGATAAATGTTTCTGCATGAACAGATAAATTAAATAATAAACAACCAACGCCACCGAGGGCACAGTTTGTTTTGTTCGAAGAATCCGAGACATAAAAGCTTGCCAATGCGATGGAAACTGTCGCTTTGTAGACTGGGTATATTGATTCGTGAATATCATGGTCACGTCGCTACCAGATGGTGCTAGCCACTTGGCCTCCTGAATGTCCAAAATGAACAAGTCCGCGAGGTTTCTAGGTTGCCAATTGTGTTCTAAGTGGAACAACTCGACCAGGAGTGACACTGGCACCACGTGTTCAAATGCTGGTACCACACTGCGCCGGCCACAGGGGCGCGATTAGCGAGACTACGCCTCGCTAATCCTGTAGGTTGTGGACTACGTGGCACATTAGAGAAGCGTCTGGCGGCGGAAAATAGATAAATGGAAATCAACCTGTTCTCGTCCGTCATCAAAGCGTCAGGCCCGTCCGCCGGCGTTATCGGCCGGCGGGTGAGGTACGACTGTGAGAATCGCCATACACCTTGGCTGTGGCTGTCCCTCGCTTGCGAGCTCGGTATACTCCCTGAATGGGAGCCCTCGTCCGAGTCCCGAAAAGGTTTACGATAATTAAAAGCTCCCATAGCTCATTAACACATTGAAAGCAGAGCTGGTGAGCAAAATCATAAAGTATACTAATTAAGTTAATTTATATTTAATTGTATTAAAATAAATTACTATAAATAAACATAATATTATCATAATATAATCATAGAAAACATATATGTTTTTTATGATTCAGCTATTAAATTATTTCATTAACAAATAAAAATAAGATAGGGCTACCTGAGCTTAACGGTGTTGAACATACAGCAATGAGAGGTTCAAGTGCCGACACCACAGAGACTGGGGGAAAACTACCCCGCCCCCGGGAACTACCTGGTCACCTGGTGCAACACCGGTACTCCGCCCTGGAAAGAGAAATTTCCGTGGATTAATGCTCATAGGGTTACACCCAAAAAATGGTACAAAATATGTGCCTCAAAACCGCCGGTCAACGAACCGTAGCACTCCACCACTACTTTTCGTTGTCCCTTTAGTTTCATATTAAATATTTCAGCATATCTTTACTTGTCCAGAAGATTTAAGCATATCTTCTGAATCCTCATAAAGATTAAGCATATCTTTATTAAAGATGAAGTCTTGCAAGTATCCCTTTACACTTGAAACACTAGTAAGATTCCGGCATCTTTTTATCCTATAAAAAGTCTAAGCCTATCTTAATCTCTAATCTGGCTTCTCCCAGAAGCCCTCATAGATCGCTGTCTTGAAGGCCGTGATACCCTATTGTATCAATCAATTGTTTGGCAAATTATCGCGAATTGCAAATCAGTCAATATAACCACCCAAAGGTACAACCGCCGGGTTTTATATGCAATGTCAAACCAATTGTACCTGCCCCAGACCTCTGTGTAAAAAGGTCGCCGGGAGGGAAAGACTAAACAAACAAACCGCATTGTTTCAATGGCTTATTAAAGATTTCAGCATATCTTTTACTTGTCCAAAAGAATTAAGCATAACTTCTTAATTCTCATAAAGATGAAGCATATCTTTATTAAAGATAAAGTCTTTCAAGTATCCCTTTACACTTTCAATTGTTTGGCAAATTATCTTGAATCGCAAAACCGTTAATATAACCACTCGAAGGTACAACCGCCGGGTTTTATATGCAATTGCAAACCAATTATACCTGCCCCAGACCTCTTTGTAAAAAGGTCGCCGGGAGGTAAAGACCAAACAAACAGACAGCATTGTTTCAATGGCTTTGAAAAACAGAGAAAACTAAGTCCAACAGGTGTCAGCCTGATCACCTAGAAAACTGTGTGGAGCCCCCCTCGACGGGAATAACCCAGGAAGCCTGATCCCAGGCTCGACCATAGAAAACGCAGTTTCTGATGAGCCCTCAAGCGACCAAACTCGTCGGGGTAACTTACCTATTTTAGCCATCCTGACTAAAACTTGGTAAACAAAAACGGTGTCCTCGGAGCAACGAGAAAAACGCCGGAAAGGTAACCCACACTAAACTATACATGACAGGAGGGCGTAATGCATAAAGCAATGAATAACACAGGAGGCCTGATCCCAGGGTCGACCACAGAAAACGCAGTTTCTTATGAGCCCTCAAGCGACCAAACTCGTCGGGGTAACCTACCTATATTGAGCCATCCTGACTAAAACTCGGTAAACAAAAACGGTGTTCTCGGAGCAACGAGAAAAAACGCCGGAAAGGTAACCCACACCAAACGAGACATTTTAACACATTTTATACAAAGGGTGTGCGCAAAAATAGGGATACCTGAACAGGAGGGCGTAATGCATAAAGCAAAAACCGGGGCAAAGGTAGCCATGACAGAGACTGGTGGGATACTTACTCCAGGTTCTGCATAGACCCGCCGGGACCCAGCTCTGGAAAAAAAGATAATTTCCAGGAATTAATGCTCATAAGGTTAACCCAAACATGTTCGCACACAAGTGTTCAAGAACCCGCCGGGTAACGAGACGTAATACTCAACGACTACAGCTCGCTACGCGGTGGGGTTTCCTAAGTAAAAGATTTCAGAATATCTTAATATGTCCAAAAGATTTACGAATACCCTCTGACATAATATATAAAGACCAGCATGGCATTTATAACTGATTAAGTCTTTCCGGTGGTGTTTTTTTCAAGATGCAATTTTGGAAAAACCCCCCTAAAAAAGACGCCGGCCCCCGGATGATCTCGTAGATCAAAAACTGGGAAGCCTGACAAATATACGAGATCTAACTTCTCCCGAAGTATCTTTTTAGATTGCCGTATGTCGAAGGCGGCGATACAAAACGTATCCCTCAATTGTCTGGTTAACTAACTGAATTGTAAATTCGTTATTCCCATCCCTCCAAGGAGCACCCGCCGGGTGTGAAAAATAGTTTAAAAAACGTTAACCCCAATTGTGCCCTAAAGCGCCGTATGTTGAAGGAGGCGATACACAATGCATCCCTCAATTGTCTGGTCAACGAAACTGAATTTTGCAAATTCGGGCATCCCACCTTTCCAGGTTGCACCCGCCGGGTGATTTAAAGTTTAAAAGTTAACCCCAATTGTTCCTAACCCCACTTCTTTGTAAAAGATCGCCGGGGAGGAAATACAACAACAGCATAGTTTTATATTGGCTTTGCAAAACCGAAAAAAAATACAAACAACACGTGTCCGTATGAACACTGTTAGATGGGTACAGCCAACTCGCCGGGAAACATAAGGAGCCTGAAACAGGCACCCCAGAGACGCAGTCCTGGGGAGCCACAGACACCCACTCGCCGGGGAAACAAGCCTGTTTTTAAACCACGCGTGGCCAAAACTCGGCAACCAGCCGGGGTTATCAAGGTGAAACCGAGAAAAACCCGCCGGAAAAACCCACCCCGTCCAGATACCATCTGAACGCACCACCGGACCGAGGCGTAGCCAAAACACAACTAACGCCGGGCCCAACATAGTCCGTGGAATTAGCCAAAACACAACTAACCCAGGACACATAAATAGTCCGTGGAAATAGCCAATACACAACTAAACCAGGACACACATGACACAGTAGTACATATTGAGAAAATAAATCAATAACACTTGTATATGTGGTAAAGCTACGAGAGGCTGGCTAGGCCTAGGCAGACGGATAACATTAACATGTCGGAATATAAACAAAAAGCACTGAATTATATCACAACAGAAACCACCGCCAACACACCACTGTAGCAAATACTTCCGGCAAAGGGAAGAACTGACTCGGGACCCAGAAAAAACTTCACTAAGTGAAGAAAAATACGCTGGGAACGTCATCAAAAATACGCTACCTCATCAGAAAGATAAAAGGAAGCAATAATGCGTAATGAAAGCCGCCTGCATCACAAAGCTAGCTAACTGTGAAAAAGTTCACCTGTCCACAACAGGACCACGAAGGTACATCCGAAATAGATGCCCCAAACACACGACCCAAAATACACTGCACTGCGGGCAACCAGCCCAGGACACTCCTGCTACGCCTATCCTAACCTTACTCGATACATCCCGGAGTAAACAAATGAGAAAAAACTCACTAGGGACGCAGCAAATGCGGAACCAGCGGAGCGTGGAGAGACACGTCCGGGCCGGCTGATCGCAGAGCAGAGAAGGAAGAATGACGCCTGAATCAGCGTCTGGTCAAAGATCCACACAAGTACATCCACGATATGATGGAAAGCTTATTGGATAGTTATTCTTATTTTGTTTTTGTTTTTTTACGAAGTTTTTTCGTAGTGAGAACCCAATTCATAATGACTGAAGCCATGAGTGAGGTCGTGTGCGCTCATGATGAAGGCTCCTCAGTTTTTTAAATGCTCTGCGCGGTAGATTCAAACTACGGCGGATTAGTGTTTGAAGAGGATGCCTTATGTAATAGGCATGTTCGTCAATGATGGAGGGGCCACTAATAAATATAAGGTTTTGGGCTCCTCCAGTGGTTATTACTTGGCCGAAAAGGATCGTTCTAATTGTTGAAGAGTATCTTCTCTGGTAATGCAGCAGCTCGCCTGTGAATAATACCAAGGAGTCAATGTTGCATGGTAGAAATAATACCGGAATTATTAGATCTGCTTAGATTTGGCAAAATAGGATCTAGTCATGCATCATTTATTTAAAATAAACTGCAGTTGCCTTTTATGTAAGAAATAGTCTAGTGAATTATTACTCGGTGTCACTGGGTATAATTACTTGGTAATTTTTAGTCAGGTATAGCCTTTTTAGAAAGGGAAAGAAAACTTGTACTTGTTTCCTGGAAATTAATTACAATTATGTAGTTAGTGAGAATCTACTTATTAGGTGAACCTGAAACTTATAGAGTTTTGCCCAGTGAACTCACCTTAAAGATTACGGTTTTGTTAGCCGAGTGAAGGGAGTAACAGGCGAGATGGTTAGGTCTACCCTGGCCTTGAATTATCACTTGGCCGGGAGGGAGCGTTTTGATGATGTCCAGATTCTTCTCTGGTAACGCAGCGCATTACCTGAGCCTGTGAATCATACCAAGGAGTCAATGTTGCATAGAGAGATGTAAATAGAAGTACTTATTTAAGCTCTCGTCTCTATCGTAAGTCTGATAGTTATGTTAATTACTGGTAGCCGGGCCTGTCTCTAATATGGTATGACATCCTTATTATAATGTGACCAAGCCTAGGGTACCTGACAATAATTTCCATTTGATTCCATTATTGGAACCCTGGTTTGTCTTTATTAATGTGTGACAAAGCTTAGGGTACCCGGTAAAATAATATCTGTTACTCTTACTGTTACTCGGACTTGTTCTTGTCATAGTATGACAAGGCTTTGGGTAACACAGCACCCATATGGTGGTCTCAATTTTTTCGGTACCCGGGCCTGTCATAGTGAAACTATGAACTATGTCATGGTGCCCGGTATTGTAATATGTCTCTAATATGTTAAGACATCCTTATTATAGTATGACCAAGCCTAGAGTACCCGGCAATAATCCTAAACAGAGCAAATAACAAGAGAAACCTTACATGACAAGGTCACTGTCGTTCCAGCTGATCTGTGTAAACATTCAAGGTTGAGTATGAAAACGCATACTAGTAAACGTATGAAACGCACTTAAACAGGTGCCGTTTCAAAGGCTTGATATTTGTTTTGGTAAAATGATACCATCCGGGGATATTGGTATTCCGGTTATTGGTACCTTACATGACATGGTCACTGTTGGTCCAGCTCGTGACAGCCGGCTATGGCCTATTAGTATTCGGGGCTGTCTAGGTAAGGCCTAGAGTTCCCGGTAAATGTTGTCTTGGAATCTGGGTTTGTCATCGTCGTGACAGCCTCCAGAGTACCCGGCTATGGCCTATTAGTACTCGGGGCTGTCTACGTAAGGCCTAGAATTGCCGGTAAATGTTGTCTTGGAATCCGGGTTTGTCATCGTCGTGACAGCCTCCAGAGTACCCGGCTATGGCCTAGTAGTACCCTGGGCATCGACTCCAAGATTCTTCTATATAAGCATTTTAACACAGATTGTACTAAATTTGATTGTAAATACAAAATTATAGAAATTGTTCAAAGTAATCAAAATGTTTTAGATAGAGAAAATTATTGGATTGGAAAATTAATGACCATCTATCCATTTGGACTTAACAATCAAATAAAAAATGTAGGCAACATTTTGTATAAAGATTTATTAAAAAACGATTTTAATAACCCATATTTTAACTTCCCTGTTTTAAACAGAAGACCTGGTAGACACGGTAAAAGAAGACTAAATACATTTAATAAAAAGAAAAACAGGTCTGATATTAAAATTATTGTTAATAATTTATATTCATTATATCGAAATTTCGGAATTAAAAAATTAAAAGACTCATTGAAAGGCCTACAAAAGAAAAGTTTTGCTCCTTTTATAGAAAATATTCTAAATAATAAACATAATTTCACAAATAAATTTAAGAATATAGTCTTTGCTTTTATGGGATATATTAGAGCTAATTCTAAGAAATCCAAAGATAACCGTATTAAAGATAAAGTCATGTCCACTTTAAATTATTCCTCTAAAATTTTAGACAAAATTAATGTTAACAGTCTTATTAATTCAAAGAAAGTTAAGTCCATGTTACCAGATGGTTGTAAAGATTTCAAACCATTAATAGTGTATTCATATGAACGACCTGTTATTATTTGTAATTATAATAAAGTTTTAGGAAATCTTTCAGATAATGATATTTTCAATAATAATAAATGCGTGTGTGAAAGAGTCATGGATATGCCAGCTAGCAGACGTGATGCACTAGCAAAGTTCATTTATAGTCCGATATGTCACATATTAACAGGTGATGTAGAGCTAGTTAAACATTTTGCAAACGACAAATTAGCGGAGCTATGTCGTAAAGGGTTTAAATTTAGAATAGGGAGTAATAAAGTAACATGGGACATAATTTTAAAAGATATTGTTTTTTCAGTCAATAAATTAAAAGATAAATTGTTAAAAATTGCGTGCTGCAATGCAAGAGAACTAGAAGCATGGTCTAAATTATTAATTAAGTTAATTAGAAATACAAATTTCTCGCTTAAAAATGAATTTAATCTTTCAGATTTTATAGACTATAATTATAATAAGCTTAAAGCTGATTTAATAAATTTACATAAACATTTTGTAATCACTACAGTAGATAAAGCCAGCAATAATTATAGCTTCACATGTAAGAAATTTTATCTTGAAAATATGAAAAAAGAATTAGGTATTAAGGGTAACATATTACGTAAAAATATTTGCGGTAATTCTGTTTATGAAATTCAAAATAATCTGAATATTGATAACTTAATCGATGAACATACCAAGAAAAATATAATATTTGATATTAAACTTTCTGATAAGAACAAGTGCATTGCAAAATTATACATGTTACCTAAATTTCATAAAAGACCTTATAAATATCGCTTTATTGCCGGAGCAAAATTTGCTACCACTAAAACTCTATCAGAACAAGTCGTAAATTGCTTAAAATACATTAAAAGTACTCATAAAAGATATTGTAATACCATCATGAAAAGAACTGGCATTAACTATTATTGGAGTGTTGACAATTCGTTAGAAGTTATTGATAAAATAAATACCATGCCGAAAGTTACCTCGGTACATAGCTTCGACTTTTCAACTTTGTATACCAATTTGCCTTTAGATTTAGTATATTCAGAGCTTTGCTTTATTATAGATTTGCACTTTGACAGGTTCGTTAGGAATGGTAATTATTTCATAAATGTTTATACATATTTTAATAATGCATCACTTAGCTCTACTCCCACTAGTTCTGTATATTTTGATAGAACTAAACTTAAAGATGCCCTTAAATTCCTCCTTTTCAATACTTATGTTAGATTCGGGCCGTACATTTTCAAACAAATATTAGGAATTCCTATGGGTGGAAATGCTAGCCCTTTAATTGCAGACTTATTCTTGCTTGCTTTAGAATTTAAATATATAAAAGACTTAGTTGACAGTAGCAAGAAAAATAAAATTCCAGAAAAATTAGCACTTGCTAAACTGTTAAGTAATAATAGTAGATATATTGATGATATTCTTGTTTGCAATTTGTTAAATTTTAATCAAGTTGCTAAACTTATTTACCCTAATTCTATTCCCCTCACACAATGTAACGTAAATTATAAAGTTGAAAATTTTCTTGATATAAATATAGAGATTGTTAATGAACAGTGCATACTTAAAGTATATCACAAAGTTGATGATTTTAATTTTAACGTAATAAACTTTCCTTTCCCTAGTAATATCGATAGTAAAATAACTTATAATTGTTTTTATTCCCAATTAATAAGATTTTGTAAAATCTGCACTAAAGTAGATGACTTTTGGGCTAGAGCTAGGTTACTATACAGACTCTTAGTGGACAGAGGTTTTGAGGCAAGTAAATTGTTCCATAAATTTAATCTTTTTAGGGTCAATTATTGTGACTGTATTCTAAAATTTGACATCAATAATTTTAATCAAGCATTTTTAACTTGAAGTTTCTTGTATAACCTCTGCTTACTTTTTGTCTGTATTTATTGTTTATCTTTTTCTTTTTCTTTTTCTATTATTATTATTATTATTAATATTGATGATTTTTTAAATTTATTGTTCTTGTTAAAAGAGTACTCTTTGTTTAAATCTGTTGTTACTTCATATTTTGTAATTATTTGTCTTTATATTATATGTATTCATTGTCGATAGTATCAATTGCTTACTTTTGCGATTTCCTTAGTTTATTTGTGCTATAAATGTAGGTTATTTGTAGGGTAGTTATTGATAGGGGTCACTTGAGGCATGCTATGCTTACAGGTACCTACCCGATAGCACTATCGTTAGTGAGTGCTGTACTGTATTTTATATATTATTTTGTAATAGTATAGATATCTTATCAATATTTGTATTTTGTACTATTTTAATGTCTTGTCATGTTGCAAATTTGATTTTAAATAATATTTTGACATTTAACATATAGTTTCTTTATTCATGCAGAGTTTAGTAAAATTTGCCAGAACGTCCCGGACTTCCCAAACTTGACTACTTCCTTTAACGTGATGATAGTGCGTTGTTATATGTGCGATTAGTTTGCTTGGGAAACAGATTAACTTGCTCATGTAGTAATGTACACCCTATGTGGTGGATTGTGTTCTTTTATTTAATAATTTTCATTTTAGTAAACGTTGTTTCCACATAGCGATTTTGATCATTTAATTTGACTTTATATTGTCCTTGTCCCAATTTTGGTTTGTTTAGTTTGCAAGTTTTACATTTTAATTTATATTTTATATGGATTATAATACTCCCCAGGAATATTTAGTTTCTTAAAAGTCTCCAGAGTAACCGGCCGAAGCCTATTGGTACCCGGGACTGTTTTTTATACTGGATCTGTCTTTTACTGGCCGTATTGGTACCCGGGACTAGATAAGGTCTAGGGTACCCGGGGGCTTGAACATTTTCAACAAGGCCATGGACTTTGCACTCGTAAGGTTAGGCCTACTCGGCCACGAGTGTTATTTGGCGATCCTTTATGTAACTTGTACATGTTTTTTAAATTCTTATATCTTTGTAAGTCAGTGAGAGAGATATAAACATGTTTTTTTTTTAAATTCTTATATCTTTCAATTTTTTATATCTTTGTAAGTCAGTGAGATATAAATCTGTTTTTTAAAATTCTTATATCTTTGTAAGTCGGAGAGATATATTCAATCAAGATTTTATTGCGAGTACTTTATTGTTGTAGGCTTACTTGGTACCCTTTGGAAAAAATAAATACGAGTGCCTAAAAAGTGGTATAAAATAGGCTACTATAAAAAGGTTGATAATGCATTTGAATATCACAATATTATGTCATCAGCCATAAATATTTGGCGTTTAATATTGAAAATAATGCATATAACTGTCTTGAAGGCAAATAATGTATGAAAAGGCACTCTTGATTGAATAATGTAAGGCATTAAGAATTCTACCATCACATAGAAAGTTTTGATGGTAGGTACTGAAGGTATTGCAGTTGATATGGTAAGAACCATTTATTTTCTACAATGTGTGATAAATTAATGAGTAACTTAGCAGTGATTGGTTATGAAAATAACCCCTGGTCTGGGTACATCTATGGGGAGAACAAGCAAAGAACTAAAATTCTATGGATTTGACACTAATATAGTAATTTGTTAGTAGTCTTGGCAAATCCAACGTCAAGGCTATTAACCTAATTGCAATGACGACTTGTCTATTTTGACTGCTATGTCGTCATTCCAACCGCGGTTAAAAAAGAAAACGTCTCGAGTCTACTCCTTATCTTGCTCTAGGAGACGTTGTACATTAACCAAAACTACCACCGAAGGTGAAAAAAGCATAGAAGAGAAGAAAAAGGGGTTTACCTTAGTTACCGCTTAAGGCTCATCCCGTGTTCCGTCATGTGCAGATCCCTGTCGAACGTGCGCATGAGCGACCCTCTCTTGTTATAATTTTTTCACGCGCCTCCATTGATTGAGTCCGCTTTTGTTGTGCTCCTTTAATTCACCCTGTTTAGGTTAGTTTTCGGCTTATCTGGCCTTCTTTTTTTTGTTAGACAGATGTTACGTGATCTAGGGCACACGTAAATGGGCTCCTAAGTGTGTATAATGGAGACGCGTGTGGAAATAGCCTACCAAAGGTACGGGGGCGCCTGGCGTTCCTTGTATATGTTTTTCATTCTTTCTCTTTTCATATTCTTTTTCCTGTTAGTCTGGGCATAGTTTAGCTTTTAGCTTATTTTAGCCTAGCTCGTTTTCTCATTCAGGAATTGCTATGCCCCTATGAGTTTTCATTTTTTCATAGCCTAAGGTGTAACGTTGGGAGACAATCTGAGATTTCGATGGTGGCTGTGCTGTTTGTGTCGGCCGCATTATTAGCGTTATTCCCGAGTCCCTCCTTTCGAGCCTTCACTGTGTCTCAAGGGCCTGGGCGACAGGTGGTTCGTGATATTCCAGGGGTACCCCAGGGGGGCCCCTCCTTCACACCACAGGGTTTTTTCGCACCTGACACATTCTCTGCTCACGGCTAGGCCACCCTTTTTCTCACCAGTTTCGTTTACTGGTTTTTGTTTTCCCTTCCTGTTTCACCTCCATCCTTTCATAGTCTTTTGCCCATTCCAGGGGTACCCCAGGGGGGCCCCTGTTTGTGCGAAACCACCCTCCCTGCCACTTCTCCTCATGGGCTTTGCTCTCTCTCTGTGGGTTGGGTGGTTCCTGGGGGATGTGCCTCCTCTCCCCTGGTGTGTCTTCCTTGCCTCTCCCTTTACCGGTTGAGTTAGGCTCATATATCAAGGAAGACACTGCTCAGCTTGATGGCCATCATCGCTTGGAATTCATAAGATGACGCATTTTTGTGGCCTTTTTTGGTATTCCCTAGACGCTCCTCTTGCTTATTCGGCGCCGGACCATCTCGGCCGGTCCCGCAAATTTGCGGGAGCTCGATTCGGTCCTCTGGGACGTTTCGGCTCCCCGCAAATTTGCGGAGATCGCTGGGGGGTCCCGCGAAGATGCGAGAGGGTTGTGTCGGTACGGTTATGCCTCCATTGGCCCGCAAATTTGCTGTAATAGTTGGCTTTCACTATTGACCTTTTTTATGTCATCTTGTTGCCTGAAACTATCTTGGTGTGTGCACTTTACTGGTGTTATAGGCCCTGCATGTAAGATGTTGAGTGGTGGTTAACACTTTCTCCATCTTTGCAGGTTCTGCTAGTGCTCTTCCACCTCGCCCGCCCTACTCACCTACCTCTGTGCTCCCGGTTTAGGGTGAGTACGGATACCGGTTTGCATGTGTGTTCCTGTTTCCCCATGCTCATTCCCTGGTTCTTATTGGACATTCTCTACCCTTACTCCGTCGACGTGCTGATTATGGTGTGTGCTCTTCCAGTGCAGGTCGGATGCCTTGCTTTCGCCATGGTTGTAGCTCCCCGTTGTGACGCTCACCGCTTCCCCCAGAACCGCATGGCTTACTCGCTAGGACTCGCCAGGGCAGAGAATGTAGCTACAGTCTACCTATCAGTGTGTACTTTCCTTCTCGAGAAAGCTTGTGTTGCAGACAGTTCAGAACTGTTCTTTATTTTCGTCTGTCACAATCCTTTCTATTTTATTTAGTCAATTGAAAGTATTGTGTTAAGTAGTTGAATGATGGGAAGGCGAGCGGGAGAGAGAGAGACCAGGTGGTGTGACTTGGTGGTGAGTGTGGCACGTGGCTAGCTCCCTTACATAGGCCTCGCGAGATTCGTTGCCTCCTGCCTAACATGGCCTACTAGGCGGCTGCTTACTGGGCGACTGTCGCGCGCCCTCGTGCCATTCCTGCGAACTGAGACTCCAGCCATGCGGTCCCTGAGAATATCCTTGTCAGATCCGTCCCAGACAGCATACTCTAAGCATCTCCCATGAACTGTTCCACACTCTTGTCTTAGAACCTTTCTCTCCTACTGCCTCTATCATTTCCACTACTTCCTCACCTTTTATTAATATCAATTCCCCTCTGGTTCCCTGCCTCCACACCTTGAATTGGTGGCCAGACTGTATTATATGCTGGATCTCACATTTCTTATGTACTAGGCTAAGGTTGAAGATAGTCATTGTCTTTTTGGGAGATTGTATTGCTCGGACTGTCTCCATCAATCACTAATGTTTCTACAGGGTTAAATAATGCTAGACTAGGGATCAGGTACCTTGCTGTTGGTGTTTTCACTGTGTGTAGGCTACTTTTGAGCTGCACGACACTACGGATTCTGTGGGTTACCTGGGTGGATCTTTTGTCTGTGTACCTTGGAGTTTAGACTGTGTAGTGCGTGAGGGCTGCTTGCCTAATCCACCCAACACTGTTCTAACTCTATTTGCTTTTACTTTTGAGGGTCACCAGGAGAGAGAGCACCCCTTCATATTAACGTAATCAGGCCGCACAGACCCAAGGTCCACACTAGGCTAGGAGCTGCCTTGCTCCACCAGAATTCTGTACCTTTGCGCATCCCAGCTAGACTTTATTAACCCGGGTAGACATTAGCTGGATTAGATCATATTCTCTTTTATGCATACCCATTATTTCTACACAAGCATTTTGAGGTCTAGGTTGCTGTAAAGAGACACAACCAGCATAGACCGGTTTTGTTAATAGGAGTACTACTTTTTCGTGGCGAGCATTATTACTGTTGCACCGCTTATAATATTCTTGTGTCCAATAACATTATAGGTCCAGCCTTTTTGTGTATTTAGCCTGCACATGCATTGTCCTGCCTCCTGCTATTTTGTGGTTCCATTTCCGATACGTTCTTCTTAGTAGCATCCGACATTATTCAGAAGATTCCTTGTTCGGTGCTTGAGGACTTTACAACACTTTCTTTCATAAAGGAGTGACAGATATTATTGATTAAAGTAACGTAAGGTAAACCTTCTTCTTGTTTGCATTAGATCACTCTTGTGATTTAATTAAGTTAACTATCTTTTCCTTGTGTACCATAACTAAGCAACCATATGTTATAGGTAATAGGCTGTTTCAGAGAACATCAGCCTATAGTAGAAGCACATAGATACTGAGAGTTAAGATACCCCGCTATCGCAGATATAACTCTGGAGGGTATATGTATTTACCTAATTGTATTTACCTATTTGTAGTTTACAGGAGTTGAGCTAAGCTCATGTTGTCCCGTCTCTCAGTCTACTTTTTATCCAATTTTTTCTTGAAAATATGGATATTCCTTGCCCCTACCACCTCATCCTCCAGCCCATTCCATTTGTCAATACATCTATAGGGGAAGCTAAACTTCCTGATATCGTTCTTGCAGGTAGGTCTTTTTACTTTGTAGCTGTGGCCTCTAGTTATTCCTGTATCCATAATTAATATATCCTCCCTATCCAGCCCCCGGGCGCATTTGTACATCATTATCATGTCTCCCCTCTCTCTCCTCTCTTTTAGACTCGGTAGATTTACTTTGTCTAGCCTCCCTTCATATGGCAGTTCTCTGAGACTTGGAACCAATCTAGTAACTGCTCTCTGGATTCTTTCTAACTTGTGAATATGTTTCTTTAGATGCGGGGACCACACCACTGCTGGATACTCCAATCTTGGTCTAATCATACTTCTCATAATTTTCGCTACCATGGTCTCATCCAAGTAGTTCAGAGCAACTTTCATAATCCCGGCCATTGCATACATTCCGCTAAAGAGCTTGTTAATATGTTTCTCTGGCGACAAATTATCTTGTATAATCAACCCTAAATCCTTTTCTTTTTCGTCCTTGCTAATTATATTATCTCCCATCCTGTACTCCCAATTTGGTCTATTCACACTTCTTCCCATATTTAACACATGGCATTTACTTATATTAAAATTTCATTTTCCACTTGGTGCTCCATTCGTATATTTTATCTAAATCCCCTTGCAGCTCCTCACAACTACTTTTATTTGTTGTTTGTCTCATAATTTTTACGTCATCTGCAAACATTGACATGTAGTTTATGCCTATCGGCAGGTCATTCACGTACATAAGGAACATGAGAGGTGCCAACACAGTTCCCTGCGGCACACCACTCTCAACTTTCCGCCACGATGAGTAAGTTCCTCTAATGTTGGTCCTCATTTCCCTATCTGTTAAATAGCTCTCCATCCATTTCAGCAAACTCCCCCTGACACATCCTAGCGTCTCAAGCTTAGATAACAATCTCTTATGTGGTACCTTATCGAATGCTTTGGAAAGGTCTAAGTAGACGCAGTCCACCCATCCGCCTCTTTCTTGGAGTACATCTATCACCCTACTGTAATAACATAGCAAACTGGTAACACAAGATGTCCCTTCTCTGAATCCAAATTGCTTTGGGGTTATTATCTTCTTTCTCTCCAACATTTTCATCCATCTCTTCCTAATTAGCTTTTCACAAATCTTGCATACAATACTAGTAAGTGAAACTGGTCTATAGTTTAGAGGGTCCTCAGGGTTTCCATTCTTTTATATCGGAATAATATTAGCTCTTTTCCATTCAACAGGAACCTGTCCTTTATCTAAGGAAGCTTGAATTATGTCCCTCACTGGCTCCACTAATTGCTCTGCACACTCCTTTAAAACCCAAGCAGACACTTCATCCGGTCCCATAGCTTTCCTTACTTCAAGTCCTCTCATCGCAGATAACAGCTCATCTCTAGTTATTTCAATCTTACTAAGACCACTCTCCAGTACTCCCGCCTGTGGTTCGTCAAAACCTTCCTCTCTAGTAAAAACTGACCCCAATTTGTTATTCATTACCTCGCACATGTCCGATACATTTTCATACGTCCTAGCATCAACTCTTAATTTAGTAATTTGTTTCTTTACCTTCAACTTACTGTTTATATATTTATAAAATAATCTAGGGTCACTTTCACATTTATTTACTATGTTCTCATAGTTCATTTTAACTTGCCTAATTATGTTGACATATCTATTCCTCTCCTGTTTATATTTATCCCGATTACTCTCAGTGTTCCTTCTTCTTAATCTAGCCCAAGCTGCATCACGCCTACCCAAAGCTCTTTTGCATTTCAAATTAAACCAATCTTTCTGCTTAGTAAAATTTCCAGTTTTATATCTTGGGACAAACAGATTGGTTCCTACTCTATAAATTTCGAGGAATCTACTATATTTACCTTGTACGTCCTGTTCCTTCAAATAAGATCCCAATCTACTCCCTCTAAATATCTTTTCAAGGATACATAATCAGCTTTACTATAATTTAATCTGTCATTTATGTAGCTATTGTCTAATCTATTGGCATTACTCGAGGTCAACTTCCATTTTAGTAATAGGTGATCACTTTTACCTACAGGACATAGATAGTTTATATCACTAATTTCGTGAGGATCCTTTGTAAAAATCAGATCGAGTTTAGAAGGTTCGTTATTACCCCTCATTCTTGTATTTTCCTTCACATGTTGTGCAAGTACATTTTCCGTAACCAACTCCACTAGCCGACTTCCCCAAGATCTCTGATTTGGCCCTGCATCTCCCGATTCCCAATCAACCTCACTACAGTTGAAATCTCCTACCAAGATCAATCGATTCTTCCTTAAAAGCAATCTTCTCAACGACTGAATCATATCCTCGACCATCTCCTCAAACTCCAACTCCCTCCATGCTCTGGTCTTTGGTGGCATGTAAGCTACTGCTATGTCTAGTTTTTTTCCTTCTATATCATTGAGTTCAACTGCCATTATTTCTGCCTTGTCATTATTTAACTCCACTTGCTTTGCTGTCATAGGGTTCTTAACTAATACTGCCACTCCACCTCCCCTTTTTCCCTTTCTATCATATCTCCATATATTATATCCTTCACTAAACACTATATTGCTGTCAAAGTCCTGGTTCAGCTTTGTCTCCGTCAAACAGACTATCTGTGGTTGATCCTTTCTTAATATATCATCCAATTCTACCTTTTTACTGTTTATTCCATCTATATTAGTGTAGTAGCACAGTATATTGGAATCCTCCTCCTTGTTTCTCTTCCCTCCCTGCCTCCTATCAGGTTCACCTCCTCCTCCATCCTTTCCCTGACCTACCTCCACATTCCCTGCTAGTTCTATTCTCCTCCCCCCCCCCCCCCTCCACAATCTCCCGCCCCTCCCTCACCATCTCTCCGTCCTCGGGCTGATCCACTACCTGACTCACCGTCTCCATCCCCTGCTCCTCCCTCACCATCTCTCTGTCTTCGGTTTGATCCACTACCTGACTCACTGTCTCTATCTCCTGCTCCTCCCTCACTATCTCCTTGTTCCCGATTTGATCCACTACCTGACTCACTGTCTCCTTGTTCATTTCTCCTCGTATTTTCCGTTCTTTCTGACTCTGAGTGTACCACTTCTTTAGTTTCCCTTCCTTTACTCTCCAAAAAAAAATCCTTTTCTCCTCATCTGACAATTTTCGATTTTCATCGTCAGCCCTTGCTTGAACTTCTTTCAACTTTTCCCTTTCCTCTATGCTTAAGTCCTTTTTCACCCTAATATGTTTCATTCCAGTACAACTATTTAGCCTCCAGCTTACAATGGTTAATGCTTCAACCACTGACCTAGATTTAAACTCTGCTTTTATCGGTCTCATCTCACCCTTTTTATATCTTCCTAGCCGTCTTACTTCGTCCAGTTCTTTCCCCCAATCACAGCCTTCGTCTAGACACTCCAATATTTTTTTACTTTGTCCTCATCCCTTCCCCTTCTTTCCCTCATATCTGCTAAATGTTCTTCAATGTCTCCAAAAATTATTATGCTTTTACCTCTATCTACAGTTTCCCTCACTACCTTTTCCTTGCTCTTCAAAACCTGCACTACATTCTTCTCAAACTCTCTTTTCTCTTTTTCTCTAACGGATCTAACGGAGTGGTTAACGTCACACCCCCCCAACAATACACAAGATTTTTCTCAGAGGCCCAAGGCTCACAAAAATCTGATGGTTAGAACCCATGCTATATCTCTACTTCCCATCACCCAGCGGCAGTAAAATATCTGGCACAGTTCCTCAACAAAACATTTTACAAAATTATAACCCTCCCCAACACAATAGGTTAAATTATATGTAGTTATGCTCCTCAAGAGCGAGCTTCTCTAGCCCAGCATTCTGAGAGGAGTGCAACTCAGAATTACTGCTATAACATACTGAAAAAATTCAACTATCAAAGAAAGTTTTTATTTGATTTTTATGTTTTTAATTTGTTTATTTCGGCTGCACTATAGGGGCAAGCCTAGTTTTTTCTTCTATACCAAACGCTCAACTCCTGCTTTACGACCCAATACGCTGGGCTACAACCGCGAGCCAACAAGCACCAAGCGCAAAATACTATTCAAACTAAAGCAGGAGGCTACCCGTGTGTCAATCTACCCAGGATCATATACCCTTGAAAGACAATCTGCAACCACGTTGTCACAACCGGCAATATGGCGTATGTCCAGGTTATATACCAATAACCTTAGTGACCACCTGGTCAGCCTCATATTCCGATTGTGAAACTGGTCCAAGAACTTGAGAGGGTGATGATCTGGGTAAACTACAACGACCGGACCATAGGCTGGAACATAGACCTCGAAATGCCCCAGCGCAAGCACAACCGCCAGCAGCTCCTCCTCGACAACAGAGCAGCTCCCCTGGGCCGAATTGTACTTCTCCGAGCAGAAACTAACAGGATGCTCCAGCCCATCATCGTCCTTTTCCACAAGGACGGCACCAGCCCCCACACCACTAGCCTCCGTTGCTAGTTGGAAAGGTAGGCTAAAGTCAGGGGCCCTGAGGATCGGGTGAGTGCACAACAGGTGTTTTACTTCTCTAAACACCTTCTCACACTCAGGCACCCATTTGAACTTCTTATCCTTCCAGTTATCCTCCACCTGAGCTTGACTGTCCCGTTCTCCTTCTCCACCTTGACTGCTAAACGTCATCACAGGCACAGTGAGAGGCTCAGGGGGGTGCCTCCCATACTCCTTCACGAGATTAACATGACATAACTGATTGCGCTTCAGTCTGTCTGGAGTGGCTACCAAGTAATCCAGGTCTGATAGCTCCTCCACCACCCTATAAGGACCAGCGTACTTCGCAGATAAGGGGTGACCTACAAGGGGCAGTAGAATCAACACCTCCTGACCCACGTGAAACTCCCTGAGTTCAACCTTGAGGTCGTACCTGTCCTTCCTGAGGGCCTGAGAGCTAGTCAAATTACGGCCAGCCAACTCCAGACTGCGCAACATCCGTTCTCGACTGTTGAGGACACACTTGAGCATAGAACAAGGTTTTTCTGCGCCCTCCCATACTTCTTCAACCATATGGAGAGGCCCTCTGACACGGTGTCCAAAGACGAGCTCATTAGGGCTGAATCCCAAACTCTCCCCAGGTACCTCCCGCACAGCAAACAAAACATATGGCAGGCCAAGATCCCAATCCTTCCCACTCTCAAAGCAACAACAACGAAGCACAGATTTCAAGGCTGAGTGCCATCGCTCTAACACACCCTGGCTCTCCGGATGATATGCAGAAGACACAACCCCAACAATCCCATGCTGCGGCATTGCTTGAACAAAGAGGCTAGAAGTGAAGTTGGGTCCCTGGACTGACTGAATACCCTGCGGGTAACCATACCGGGAAAAATACACTAGCAAGCTTCGGACCACCGTCTTCGCCGACCCATTTCCCCATAGGGTACGCGTCAGGGTACCTTGTCGCTACATCTCCCGACTGTGGATCACTGTCCTCCTTCAACTCTTTCGTCTTTTTAAGCCCATCCTCTGCCTTTTCAGGAACAGTTACTGGGTCTTCTCCAGACTCGAAATGTGGTCCTAATAATGAGTCCCCGAGAAGGTCCGTTGATACTAAACTCTCAACCGCATCAACTTTCAACCCCTTCTCGGTACCCTTCCTCCGCTGATCTAAAGATTGTTGACCAGAATGTGACTCCCTGGATGCAGGATCTCCGGTGACAACACACGCCATAGGCTGCACCGGACACTTCTCAACCCACTCCTGCTCCTCCCTACTCACGTCGGCCGGCTTCTCGGCAACGACCAAGGGTGGAGCCTCAGAAGTAGGTCCCGCAAAGTCGTTGCCGAGAAGGAGGTCGACGCCCCCAACAGGTAACTTCTCCACAATTCCTACATCCAGGTCCCGAGTCACACCATCAACTTCCACCTTCATTCTTACAAGCGGGTATGACCTTGTCGCATTAACTCCCTGAACCACAACCACCCGCGCCGTATTGACAGGTTTACCAGTGAAATTTCTCAACAGTGTTTGCGATGCCCCAGTGTCACGCAAAATTCTCACCTCATGTCTTCTACCCCCCCACTCCACACAACCGAGTCCCCTGTGGTCACTAAAGGCATCACGGACAGGGAATAAGCCTTCCGGATCCTTCTGCACTGGCAGTGTATTTACCTCGGAAGAAATGCCTCTAACAAACTCCGATGTCCTCTTGAACACTCCAATGCCGTGAGCAAAAGACACGGCTGCCGGAGGAGGTCGACTAGGGCACTCATTTGCCTTATGACCCTCCTGGTGGCACCTAAAACACATAAATTTCGGTTTCGGCTTATACTGTGATGTAAAAGGCCCCTGACTTTTCTCATATGGCGTGGTGTTAGGTTTGGATTCAGTTTTAGTTTCATTGCTCTTTTGTTTAAATGTGTCATTGCTACGGGGAGGGGGAGGATAACGGTCCCTAGCACTTGCATCGTACTTCTGTGAGGACCCGCAACCCCGAATCAACGACAGCCGTCGATCAGCCATTTCTGCTGCTTCGACTAGAGTTCTTGGGTTTTTCTCCTTTAAGTTCAAAGTTAGATCACCGCCCGTGCTCTTAAAGAACTGCTCCAACATCATCAACTGCTTAACTCCATCAAACGTTGTTACCTTCTCAGATCGGAGCCAGTTCCCCATAGCATCGGACAAGTCCCGGGCGTGTTCCAAAAAGGTGCTATCTCTTCCCTTAGTTACACCCCGGAACTTCAAACGGTACGTTTCTGGGTGCAGTTCGTAAGCCCTCAGTACAGCCTCCTTGAGATCCTCGTACACAATACATAACTCCAAAGGTAACGCATCGTAGGCTTTAAGACCCTTGCCTATTAATCTAGAGGATACAAGTGCTGCCCATTTATTCTCTGGCCACTGATGTTCCTGGCACTTCTTCTCAAAGCGTGCGAAAAATTCTGTTACACCACTCTCATCAAACACCGGAACCAGTTTCAATAAGTGCGAGAGATTGATCATGAGCACGGTTACCAGCCCCAAGTCGCTGTCCCGTTGTCTCTACTCGCGACTTCTCTACGTCCCTGTCGGCACAGTACCTAGTCGACTCAGCTTGGATTTTTGCTAGCTCTATTTGCTGCTGAAGCTCACCTGCCCTTTGTTGCTGCTGAAGCTGAAGCTCAGATACCCTGATAGCCTTTCTCTCTTCGATCTTAGCTAATTCGAGCTGATACAATAATTCTGGAGTTAACCCTGGAGGAGGTGAAGGTGCTACAATGTTTGAAATTACCGGTGGTCCCCCCAGGGGCAACCCACCCTGCCAGTCACCACCCAACTGCGGAAGCGTACCCGGGGTCGGCAAACTACTGGGATGGCTGGGAGTCGAGTGTAGGGGAAGCATGGCCGAAGGGCTCTGAGCACTCAACCCATCTCGCTCACCAGTCACCCTGCCCAGTACACACGTTATCAAGTTATCCCTGGTCATGCTGCTAGTAACCGCATGACCGATAGCTGTGGCCAGGCATTGAAGACCGTACCGATTCACACCCTCCAACCGCTCGACAGTAACAGGCCATTGCAAAAATATCCTAGCATCCTCCTCACAGTTCACCTGATTAACCATTTCATTGTGCTGCTGTTCCTCAGTTTCGACATGACGTACTGTGTCTCCATTCTCCTCTGATCCGGTATAAGACATGATGCTCACAAAAATTTCCCACCTCAATATTCAGAAAAGAAGCACCCCAAACTCTTATACCTCAATATACACACAAAAATTCTCGGAAATACTCAAGGGCTATACTATGTTGCAAAAAAAAAAAAATTCTTGCTGATCCCCGCAAAATATTCCCCAAAACAACAAATGTTCCCTGCTAATAAATGTAGGTTCACCAAATCCTAGGTAAGGTCGCCATTTGTTACGACTGAGGTTTAAATATATCAGGGCTCTTATTCATTGGACTAGTAATGGCATAAATGCTACAACGGAAAGCGCTAGATCCAACCTCTGATGTATATTCCCAGTGAACAAAGAACACAAATACTCTACAGAGTTCTATATGCAATAATAGGCTATCAAACTCTCAATAAATGTGCGTCTACTCTAGGCTTAATGTTATGTGAAAACAGCCTATTACTACCTATAACCGAAGGTGCTTGGTTATGGTATGCAAAGTAAGGTAGTAAGAGAAGTTACGGCTTACGTTACTTTAATCAATAAATGTCAGGCACTCCTGCATGAAAGAAAGTGCACTAAAGTCCTTCAACACCAACAAGGAATCTTCTTTAAATGTTAGATGCTATAAAGATGCTCGTATCGGAAATGGAACCCCAAAAAAGGCAGGCAGCGGAACAAGGCTCCTGCAGGCTATGCACACAAAAAGGCAGAATATATAATGCAGTCGGGGCCAAGAATATCCTAAACGCTACAACAATAATAATCACCACGACAATGCAGTATTCCTATCAACAAAAAGAGCCTAATTCGTTTGTGTCTCCATACATCAAACTAGGCTGCGAAATGCTTGTGTAATCATAAATGGGTATGCATAAAAAGAGTAATTGGGTTAATATACTTAATGTCTACTATGATTGATAAAGTCTAGTTAGAGTCAATGATACGAGATACTGGTGCGCATGGCATGCCGCATAGCCTAGTGCAAATCTCAAGTCTGTGCGTCAAATATTACGTTATAGGGAAGGGTAGCTCTCTTGAGAAACCTTAATACCGAAGTATTAAGCATTCTCCTGGCGTACCTCAAAGACAAACAACGAGCTTAGAACAGTGCAGAATGGTATAGGCAAAAAGCCCTCATTCGTGCATGCTCCACTCTCAATGGCACACAGACTAGAATTTACCCAATCAACTCCAGTTCTCAGGTATGTCGTGCAGCTTTTACCTAAAGCCAGTACTCATAGGAAACAATATCTTATAATATCAGACCCCTAGTCTAGCATTATCTAATCCAGCAGAACACTAATAATTATAGGAAGCGGTACTTAAACAATATAAATGCCAACCAATGCATCGTGATCAACTTATCTTAACAACTAACATACATGGGTTATATCAGACCTTAACGCACAATACAACTGGCCAGCATGAAGCTGATTTTGCAGAGTTAACCAGAGGGGATATGGTATTAATAAAAGGTGGTGAAAGATATGGAAAAAGAGAGAGGTAGGCAGAGGAAAAGATTCTCAGGTGCAGAGCGGGTGACAGGTATCAAAGGATTAAGAGAGATGCGTTCTAGAAACCAGATCTGAGGGAGAGAGTGGCGAGGAACCTGTATATATACCGGGACTAGTTTGCACCGCGCAGAGTAAAGCGGTAACAAGTCCTCTAGCCACTAGCAAAGAAGCTAGCAACATGGTAAGGACCTCCCTCAACCAACCCCCACGAGGCAGCCAGCCGTGACGTCATCGAGAGGGACAAAAACACTGCGCGCCCCCTCTCACTCTGTTCTACTCTCTCTCTCTCTCTCTCTCCCAGATCCCATCATTACTAGTTAATGATAAAACATATACTTTACAATTAAATATATAAAGCCTTGACATGGGTGAAAACAAAGAGCCTTTCTGGACTGCCCATGACACGAGCTTTCATATGAAATAAAGCACACAACAATACACAAACTGTAGCCACATCCACTGTCCTGGCAATCCTAGCGAGTCACTGTAGGACAAGCCATGCGGTTCTAACGGAGTGGTTAACGTCACACTCTCCGTCCTCGATTCCAGCGATTCTTGGCCGTTCGGACTTCCGATCGTGTGTTCCTGTTCGGCAGACTTCCCTTCGGTCTCCACATCGCGCCGCGGATCTTCTCCACACTGGTGGAGCAGGCTCTGGGTCCTCTCTTCAGGAGCGGGCTCCAGATCCTGTTTTCCTTGGCCGATTGGTTGATTGTTTCCGAAGCCCTAGGACTGTGCGTACGCGACACCCTCGCAGTCGTTCACCACGTCGCACAGTTAGGGTTCCCCATCGATGTTCGCAAGTCACGCTTGACCCCGTCGTGTGTCGTGCCGTGGGTCGGTCTCGCATGGGATTTGTCCAGCGCTACGGTGACCCAGAGTCTGCCAAATGCGGTGCACCTTCGACGGGAGGTCTTCGCCGTGTTGCACTCGGTCTCCCTCCCGGGGTGGCTCTGGGACTCGTTAGTGGGTTCGCTGAATTGGGCCGCTCTGCCCATTCCCTTAGGGAGACTCATGCTCCGCCGCCTACTCCTCATGGGCACCGAGGTGTTTCCGTTGACCCCTATGGATCGGCTCCTGCCGCTCCCGCGTCCCATTCGCAGACACTTCGGACACTGGGTTGCTCGGGGCACGCTCTCTGCGGCTGTGCCCTGGACCGCCCCCCCCCCGCCGACGATCTGGGTAGACACAGATGCGTCGAGCGAGGTAGGGTGAGGTTACCAATCCAACCTGGGACATCAACTTCCCGGCAGATGGGTGGGACTCACACCCCTACACATCCATGCCCTCGAACTGTTGGTTCCTTTGTTCTTCCTGAGGGCCCACGCGCTGGCCCTTCGGGGACAGTCGGTGGCCTTCGGGTTGGACACTCAGACAGCTGTCCACTGTATCCAAAAGCGGGTGTCCTCCAGGTCCTTGACTCTATTGGGGATCTCGGTGGAGTTGTTCTTCCTCGCGAACCGACACACCTTCTCCCTGCATGCCTCCTCCCTGCCCGGGACTGCCACCCTGTGGGCGGACGCCCTGTCGAGAGGACAGGGCGTTCTTGTCGAATGGGCAATGCGACAGACTGTGTTCGACGACCTCGCGGCTTCCTGGGGTGTTCCGGAGGTCGACTTGTTCGCGTCGAAGGTGCCGCACCAGTTGCCTCCGTCCCTGTCCCTCCGGCCTCGCACTCCGGAGGGGGGTCCGGACACTTTCATGGTAGACTGGTACAGGTGGCTGTCGATATACATATTTCCGCCACCAGACGCACTGTTGATGTGCAGAGTCCTCGTGAGGCTACGGCTGTACCGCGGCAGAGTCTGGCTACTCGCGCCTCTGTGGCCGGCACGGGCTTGGTACGCCCAGTTGACGTGGTGGTGCCCGAGTCCGGTCCCTCTACCTGTCTCCGACTTCCACTTGAGCTAGGTTGGGGACCTGCTGACCTCGTTGGCTTTCGCATCGTGGATGTTCATGGGGCCCGGTGGCTCCCAGTCCACGGACGGGACCTGCCTGCCTTCCTCAAGCGTTCCTGGCCGACTTCTCCTTGGGGGACTTACGGGTCCCGCTGGAGGTCTTTTACTAGGTGGATATGGGACACTCGCCGGACTGTTGGCTCTACTTCCCTCGTCCTACACTCCTTGTTTCACCTCTTCCGTACACGTCACTTTCACGTCGACGCTATACGTCCCCACTTGTCTGCCGTCGGGGGGGGTCTTTGAGTCCGTCGCTGGGCTGGTCGTTCCGCCGAAGGAGCTGGATTCCTTCATGACGGCTGCCTTCCGGGAACGACCGCCTCCGCGCCAGGTCCCTCCACAGTGGGATCTGGGGCGGGCTCTGGACCTTCTGGCTTCACCCACGTCTGCATGGGCCGCTACACCGGTTCCGTTGCTCAGGCGTACACTCTTCCTTGTCGCTCTGGCCACTGGGGACCGGGTGTCTGCACTAGCGGCATTGTCACGGCCCCAGGACTGCGTGCGATTCTCCCAGTCCTTGCATGGCGTCACGTTAGCCCCCTCCCCTCATTTTGTTGCCACGAATGAGAGGGAGACCCACGTTTTCCAGCCTTTCACCGTCCAGGCTTTACGGCGTGGGCATACTCGCCGTGTATTGTGCCCGGTGTCAGCCTTGCACTCCTCTGTTGCGTCTGTGGCGCCGCCTTCGGGTACTGCTGTGTGGGTGTCTCCTCGGACAGGTGGGAGGCTCTCGCAAGTGCAGATAGGACGCCACATTTGTCGGACCATTCGTGCCAGTAACCCTGTTTGTAGGGGTTCTGCACACGATGTGCGATCCTTTGCTGCCTCCTTCCGGTTCCTGCGAAGTCGATCCTTACCTGACATCGCCTCTGCAGTTTTGTGATCTTCTCTCCATTCCTTCATCTCCTCCTACCTCTCCATGTCCAGTGTTCGACCCCCTCGGCCGGTGATAGCTCTCGGGAGTCGTGTTTCCTAGGGCTCTGGCGAAGATACCTGGTCTTCCCCCCTTGTCCCTCTTTCTTTTACTTTGTTTTCATTGTAAAAGGGGGGGGGGGGGAGTACGGGTTTGCAACACTTGATTGCAAGTTTGGGATTATGTATTATGTATACAGTACATAAGTGTTTTTGCCACATTGAAAATTGTGCTTTGTTATTGTGTTCACTGTTTTTGTTGGTTTTGGAAGAAAAGGGATTTTGGGTACAGTACCTTTTTGGTTTAAGACAAGTCTATGTTTTTGCATTACTATGAATGACGGGCACGTGTTAAAACTGTTCTTTTTAGCTACTCCTCAGTTTTTCACTCTTTTATTAAACTCTCTTGTTTAAATTGTGTCTTTGTCATTCATAATTTTGTTTTATGCATTGTTTTTTTTGGTATGTTGGGCTTGGATGTCCTCCTCCTATTTGTTACACAGCCTTGACGTTGGATTTGCCAAGACTACTAACAAATTGGGAGGTTTGACGTACCTCCCAACCTACCAAATAGGAAAACCTACTATTTGGTAGTAGTCTTGGAAAATCCAACGTACATTATACCCTCCCTCACGCCGGACCCCTGCCCATCCGCGTTCTTCTGCTGACGTGAAATGTGATAACAAGAGAGGGTCGCTCATGCACACGTTCGACAGGGATCTGCACATGACGGAACACGGGATGGGCCTTAAGCGGTAACTAAGGTAAACCCCTTTTTCTTCTCTTCTATGCTTTTTTCACCTTCGGTGGTAGTTTTGGTTAATGTACAACGTCTCCTAGAGCAAGATAAGGAGTAGACTCTAGACGTTTTCTTTTTTAACCGCGGTTGGAATGACGACATAGCAGTCAAAATAGACAAGTCGTCATTGCAATTAGGTTAATAGCCTTGACGTTGGATTTTCCAAGACTACTACCAAATAGTAGGTTTTCCTATTTGGTAGGTTGGGAGGTACGTCAAACCTCCCACTCAACACTTAAGGAAATAAATATCAGTTACATTGTTAAATACAGAAAAAGGGGACACTGCAGCTAGACAGCCAAGGCTCGTATGATAATAACATTTAGTTGGAGTGGCGTCCTGAATACACAAACGTCGACCAGCCTGGAAAACTAAGTCCTTGCTTATTCAGGTTTACAAGTGAATACGATTACGAAAAATACATTCCTAAACGCATGTACAGTACAACTCAATATGCAATTAGACTCACTATGGACTAAAAGCTGATGCATTTAGGAGGAGCTATGTAAACTGAAATAGGGAGCACGGAATAGTTGTTGTTTCCAGCTGGCCGGCGGTCGAGAGAGGTCGCTCCTGGGCAGGAGGAGGTATGAGTCAGGCTCATGGGAAGCATAGGAAGATCGGAATGCGCTAAGGCGCGGTGTTCAAACTGTGTTAATTCTTTTCTTTTTTATTTCCTATTTTTTCAGTGGCTCCGTCTCAATGACGTACCTTAGGAATGATTAAGGGGTACCCCTAAGATGATCTTGGTTCTCGACCGCCGTAATCGAGGTTAACCCGGGCTCTGAGGAGCCCGGAACGAGGCCATATTATCATAGGCTCTTACGTCATTGACGTAAGGAGCCACCAATAAATAGACCAGCTGGCAACCGTGTTTGAACTTTAGATATAAAATTCTTCTCTATTCATGATGATATAAAGTCTATTTTCCTGTGTGGCTCCTGTCAAACTACCCACTTTCCTCACCCTCCTCCCTCCCCCAGTTTATATTTTGAGTACCTTAGCCTTTGTTGCTCTCTGACACTAGGTTGAGATTAGCATGATTTGTTATACAGAACCCTCCACCAACACCAATTCTACTGCTAAATTTCACATTTCTTACTCGTAAGACCTGCCAACATGGTTCAGGGTAAATTCTATGACTAACTATTCAGCTTCAGTACCAATCTGGTTCTTTCTGATTAACTTCCACTAAATATGAACATTAATAATACATATTTGCTAACTTGGAAGACAATAGACACAATAATTACAACTATATAGTAGAAATCTGTAGGTATGATTACATACATACATACATACATAACATTTTAAGACTGAGTGTTCCACACATACGTGCAGTTTCAGTCTCTTGTCCTAATGGCGGCGTTCCAGGCAACCCTGTTAAGGGCTGCTTCACTTGTCAAGTTCTTGGATTTGAGATCGGCACGTATAGTCCGATCCCAGGTCTTCCTCGGTCCACCCCTTGGTGCAGCTCCCTCCACAATCACAGACCTGCATTTTTTCACTCAATATTGTTCATCCATTCTCTCCACACGTCCATACCATCCCAGTCTACTTGTACGCATCACCTCGCTAATACTCTTTATACCTAAACGTCTCCTCAGCTCAACATTTGTTATTCTATCCTGTAGCCTGGCCCCACACATCCATCTCACCATTCTCATCTCATTATGTTCCATTCTGTTGACATCTTCTACTTTAACGGCCCATATGTTTCTGAGGCATACGTCATTGCACTTCTAACACATGAGGCATACACCTTTCCCTTCAGGGGGAGAGGCATTCTTTTCATGGTCAGGATTGGCAGCAGTTCTCTGAACTTCCCCCAGCCACACCTAATTCTAGCAACAGTGGCAGCCTCGGCCCCACCACCGGCAGAGATGGTATCTCCTAGGTAACAAAACTTGTTCACCAGCTCCAATGACTCATTTCCAAATTTCACAGCCACAAGATCATCACTTAACACAAGCTCGCCTTTGCATACTGTGCACTCAAATTTCTCTATTTCTGACTTATCCTTTGGCAGGGGTCCCTTTATTCTACTACAGCGCTTACTCCCATGGTGTACCCAACATCGACAGATGCTACATTGAATTGAGTTAACGCCCACACCCTTTCCACACACTGCACATGGGTATGCACCGCTCTTTTCCACATTGCCTCGTCTCAATCTACAATGCATAACCTTGGTTTTGTTAATATTGACTCTTAACCCTCCCGCCCCGGCTACGCATTACATAAATATTCCCAGAAATCCGGGTGTTTTGGCCGAAAAACTTCTAGGCTAGGCTACCGTATCATTGTTATGCTGACTGCTTCCCGCATTCCCGCACATCCCCAAGCGTAGCTGTGTTATTTACCTGTAGAATGGCGTTAAGTAGAGCTCTCTAAGTCAAGTGCTTGATTTGTGATGATGATTTCATTGGAGATAACTTTATGGCCAAAACAGCCACTTTACACTACTTTTCGATACTTAACAACAACATACAGGCACACACGAACAAGCGACGCTCTCCTTCTTGTGGCCGGAGATGCGGGGCGTCGGTCCAGCCGGCTGTTGTTTACATGCGTCGGACCGACGCCTCGCACACGAAGCTCACAGGCTTTCAAGCAATGGTACAATGTTGTACCACCCGGGTTCCTCGTGGCAAAACTTAATGGTACACACGTGTACCATCCGAGTTTGAAGGGTTAAACCCTTGCTCACCATGCCCTCTCTCCACTTTCTGAATTTGGCCTCAGCATCTTGCATACTGTCAGCTATTAGGACTAAATCGTCTGCATAAAACAGTTCCAACGGGAGTCCGCCTCTAAAAACTCTAGACAGTGCCTCCAAGACCATAATAAAGAGGAGGGGGCTTAACACTGAACCCTGATGGACTCCAGCACGGACTGCGAACTCATCACTCAATACACCCTTCACCCTCACCGCACTTCGCGAATCCTCATACATCTTCATTATCATACGCACCAGCCACTCTTCCACACCAAGTTTCCTCATAGCCCACTGCACAACATCTCTAGGCACCCTATCAAAGGCCCTCTCCAGGTCTACAAACACAAAGTAAAGATCCCTGCCTTTTAGTAAGTATCTTTCCTGTATCTGCCTGACTATGAAGATAGCATCGGTTGTACCCCGTCCTGGCATAAAACCAAACTGCATATCATCAATGGAGATGCTTTGCCTGATCAAACCCTCAAAGATTCTCTCACAGACCTTCATGATTTGGTCGAGCATTTTCAGGCCCCTATAATTTCCTCTATCTAGCGCATCCCCTTTTCCTTTGTATATATTTACTATTACACTTTTGAGCCAATCCTCTGGGATTTTCTCATCTTTAATAATGGTGTTTATCAACTCAGTGACTAAATTTATACCAGTCTCCCCTGAGGCTTTTATCATCTCAGCGACAATGTCAGAGCAACCTGGAGCTTTACCGTCCTTCATTTTATTGATTGTGTCGCTCACTACAGCTGGTGCTATCAAAGGAAGGGGCCCAGATATTGGTTTTTCGATACTAAGCTGTTCCTTATCCCATTCAAATTCTACATTTAGCAATCGTTCATAGTGTGCCTTCCATGCTTCTCTGATTTCATTTTCTGCATACACAATCTTCCCATTATCGTTTCTAACATACTGTTCACCTATAATATCCCTACTGTAATTTTTAACTCGCCTAGCTAGGTTGAAGATCCCATTGGGATTGTCAGTGTTACACACTTGTTCGAGGACCAGGTCCTTAACACCTTAAGAGCGGGTGGAGGAGTATATTTGATGTGCCGCCCAGCGGGGGGTTTTACCGTAAATGAGCGTGTTTCCGTGCTCGTTTTCATGCATAAACAAGAGCCAGAGCATAATACAAGTATGCATCCCTGAAAGGGCGTTAATTCAGCTTTCCAGACCAGAACCATCCTTCTACGATCACTGGTTGTCTTGCAACGATCGTGCAACCGAAGGGCAAAATCGGTAAAATACGGTAATTTTCTTATATTATTACGTGTGAAACAGCTCAGTAGCTCCACGGCCACCGTGGTGAGCGGTCATGAGGTAACCTACGCTCCTCCCACTGCTCCGCTCTCTCTCAGAGCCCATTACGTGCTCAAAATTGCACTCGACAATAGCTGTGACCCGCCACATAGGCCACATTTATTTAACTCGACAATAGCCGGGTGCCGCCAGTTAAGGGTTAATGCCTTTTTTAGCATTGTAAATAACTCTTTTGGCAGTTCGTTTAGCTGCCTGGTATTCCTCCTTGCTGCCTCCCTTCTTCCATGCTTTGAAGCATCTCCTTTTCTCTTTCACAGCATGTTCTACCTCATTGTTCCACCACCAGGAGGTCTTATTCCTGGGGTGACCCTTTGTTTTCCCTCAGACTTTGTCAGTGGCAACGATAAGGCTATGCTTAAGAAAGTTCCATTGACTATTTACATTGTTAGGCCTAGCTTCCTTATTTCTATTCATTTCCTCCAGTTCACTATGAAACCTATCCCTAACTTCCTTGTTCTTCAGCAGCCACACTTTCCTTTTGGGTATGTATACCTTCTTGCGCTTAGGATCTCTGTATAAACTCATGTCGCACACAAGTAGCTTATGCTGGGGGATACATTCTTCGCTCGGGATGACCTTTACATCTCGAACCAGTTTCCAATCTTTCCTGTTAACCAAGAAGTAATCTATCTGGCTACTGGAGACCCCAGAGTTATATGTGATCAGATGGCTCTGTCTTTTCTTGAACTTTGTGTTACACACAACCATGTTGAGTGCAACGCAGGACTCCAATATATATTCGCCTTCCAGATTCCTCCTTCCGTAACCATTTCCTCCGTGTACTCCCTCGTATCCATCTTCAGATGCTCCCACGTGACCATTCAGGTCCCCCCCCCCCACGATTGTTATTTCATTCTCCGAGAGGCCTGAAATGAAACTGACGGTGTCATTCCAGAAGTCCTCTTTTATCTCTTTCCGTAGACCAGCCTGTGGGGCATATGCAGATACTACATGCAGAATTCATTCACCAACTTTCATCTTCAGAACAATCAGCCTTTCACTAACTCTCGTAATCTGAAGCACACTTTCCGCCAGCTCTTCAGCCACCAGAACACCCACTCCTCCTTTCGCATTATCAGAACCCTGTCCAGTTCTTCGGAGAGAGAGAGAGAGAGAGAGAGAGATAAAGAGTATTATGCTAATTTCTATTCAGACTATCAAATTTCAATATGATTGCAAATGGCATATTACTGCGTGGTGTGAAGAATAATTACCAGCGATTAAATAGAAGATTAATATCGTTAACCAAATCAACATATTACATAGCATAAAGCCCCATATAATCCTAACCAGCTTAGGGCTCTGCATAATTTATTCAAGTGTGTCTCACTACAGTTTGTCTTGCACCGTCTATGTTTTTTTTTTTTTTTTTTTTTGGTTCTTGTAAATACTAATATCGTCATTGACAAAAGGTAGAACAACAAATAGGACCGTATTTCTAGTCATGCCTACGTCTTCTCTACTGCTTAATGAATAATGACAAAGTGAGACTGAGTGTTATGTGAAAAATAACTTCATATCAGACAGATTCTTCAAGGTAACACTTTGTTTCTACAATTTTCGTTCATGAACGAAGATAGTTTAACTCTGCACATACCCATTCGCTGCTATGCAGGGATACCACTAGCCATTACTGGGTCACCTGTGTCTGTCCTGTATATTATGACAAATTATATTATGCAATGATCACATTGTGAAGACAAATACCTCCTTCATTATGCAGCCAACATTAAAACACGATTATATATTCATGAAACTCGAGTATGTTGTGGCAGCCAACGGGTTTTATATGCGTTGCCAACCAATCAATATAATGTGCCTAATTGTTAAAGCATATCTACGAACTTTTGGTGACATTTCATGATCATATATAGCGATGTATACATTTGCATTAGGCTATTTGTTTCCTTTGCCTTGTTTAATATGTCTTCTGAAGTCAAGAAAGTTAGGGAAGGTAGCAAGGGAAACAGTAAGGGTGTGAAAGATAAGAATGGGAGAATGCTAGCTGAGAAGCAAGAGAGAGTCGAAAGATGGAGGGAGTACTTCAATGAGTTGCTAAATGTAAGGAATGAAGAGCCAGCAAACATAGCTGGATATGGTATGGGAGAAGAAGAAGAGAAGTAGTGGAGGAGGAGGTGGGCATCAGGAGGTCAGAAGTGTGGGAAGCCATGAAAAGAGTGAAGTTGGGAAAAGCACCAGGAACAGATGGAGTGTGTGGGGAAATGTTGAGGTATGGTGGTGAGATAGTGATCGAATGGGTATGGAAAATGTGCAAACTAGCATGGGAGAAGGGGAGTGCACCCGATGACTGGAAGACTGGCATAATAGTCCCCCTATATAAGGGCAAAGGGGAAATAGGAGTGTGTGGTAACCACCGAGGAATATGTCTTGTAAGCGTAGTAGGGAAGGTATACAGTAGGGTAGTGATTGAGAGAGAGAACGGACAAATGGATAGGCGATGAGCAGGGAGGTTTTAGGAAGGGAAGAGGATGTGTAGATCAGATTTTTACCCTGAATTGTGTTGTGGAGAAATATCTGGAGAAGCAACAAAAGGTGTATGTTGCCTTTATGGACTTGGAGAAGGCCTATGACAGTGGATAGAGAAGGTTTGTGGAAAGTACTTAGAATATACGGAGTAGATGGCAAGTTGCTGAAAGCAGTGACGAGCATGTATGAGGGTGCAAAGGCGGCAGTACGTGTGGAGAGTGAGCAGAGCGAGTTCTTTGACCTGAACGTTGGTTTGAGACAGGGGTGTGTGATGTCCCCGTGGTTGTTTATTGTATATATGGATCGAGTAATGAGAGAAATACTATCAAGAGCAGTGGATGTTGTGTATCGCTGAAAAGGGAGGGAATTGAGTGGAAGCTACCTATACTGCTGTTTGCGGATGATACAGTTCTGATGAGTGATAATGAATGGGAGTTGCAGGGTCTGGTAAATGAGTTTGGAACAGTGTGCGAAAAACGGAATTTGAAGGTAAATGCGGGGAAGAGCAAGGTTATGGTCTTCGAAAGGGGTGAAGTCACAGAGTGTGAGGTGAAGCTGAACGGTCAGGGTATGGAGATAGTCAACTCGTTTAAGTATCTGGGCAGTGTGTTGAGTAAAGATGGGACTATGGATGAAGAAGTGCGGGAGAGGGTACAACAGGGGAAGAGGGTTGTAGGAACGCTGAAAGCAGTGACAAGAAATAGGGTGGTCAATATGGAAGTGAAGAAGTCCTTGCATGACAGTGTGGTAATCCCGACACTGACTTACGGAAGCGAAGCATGGACGTTGGTTGAGAGACTCAGACCAAAAGTGAGAGCAGTGGAAATGAATTACTTAAGAAGTGCGTGCGGAGTTACATGGAGGGATAGACAGACTAATGAGGAAGTAAGAAGGAGGTGTGGTGTGGAGGTAGATGTGCTGGAAAGTGTGAAAAGGAATAACTTGAGATGGTTCGGCCATATGGAACGTATGGAAAGCGAGAGAATGACTAAGAGGGTGTACGAGAGCGAGGTGGAGGGACAGAGAGGGAGAGGTAGACCGAATGAGAGGTGGAAGGATGGATTGAGGAAGTATATGAACGAAGGCGGTGCTGGTTGGGGGGAAGGGCGTCGACTGACTGGGGACAGAGGTGCATGGGGGCGGTTCGTTCGTGGCCACCCCTTCGGGGAATCGCGGCGTCAGGCAATAGATAGATAGATAGACACTGATATAGCCGAAATCAGATCGACCAATCACAATCCCTGTAAAAAATGCCTCCTTACTACACCAAGTATTGCCAGATAAAACTGTGAGTCCCAGAGCGAGGGTGGGTCAGCTGGATCTTTGACAGATTGTACTTGGATAAAAATATGTGGTGAGAGGACCAGACTTTTGTTTGGTTAATATCTTGTACCAAGTAATTGTTAAGAAATCTGACTGTCGTGGCCCATTTCCTCACATCATGAGCCCTAGCTACTGCTGTCGGCTCGACTACTTTGATAACGTCAACTAGAATTGATGCGAGTTGTCGTTTGACAATCTTGATTTATCATGTGAAGAGATCCACAAGTGAGAAGGGTGTAAAGGTGAAATTTTCTGTACATAATTATACAATGCCATCACTGGGCATAGAACATGGTATATTATTTTGTTTCAGGGCCATAATATCAAAGGGAGATAACACATGATCTTCTCTTTCATTCTTGGCTATGAAATCAGGAGCTGGCGCAAGGGTGGCCACGCTCAGAGCCTCTTTAAATTGTTAGCAGTTATCAGATCGAGCCATGATAGCAAGCTCAGATATTCTATGAGCCATTGCTAAAGAAATTAAGAAATCACATTTAAATAATAATTAGTCATATGATGGGTGGATGTGTTGTCCATGCAAAAGGCTATTACTCTGTGTTGAAGTGTGTGTGCATGATCTTTGAGGAAAATAAAGGGACAACTAGCTCCTCTGTATGTATGTAATAGAGATTGAGAGAAGTCTTGTGACCTCGGGTCTGGTGACCTTCGGACGATTGGTAACCCCAACCCAGGGCTCCCGCTGCGTCCGTGTCAACCCACACTGATGGTGGAGTGTCTGACCAGTGGGCTGGTTAGGAAAGAGTCTCTGGTTTTATCCAAAAGCTTAGAAGTCTGATTATCTGCTGATGGTTTGTAGATAGGGTATGAGGTTGATTGACTGGGAAAGTTTTGTTGCCTAGCAGATTAAAGCGTTTCAGGCGAAGTCTGCCTTACGGATCAGTTAGCTGAACCCAATTTATGATCCTATTAACGACTCCCACAGTCGTCTGGTAATTGTTTTGCATGTATTACTTTGGATAATTTCACATGTAGTTGTCTAGCATTTGATGTTGTTTGTTGTATGGTGAGTGACTGGGTGTCCCAAATGAGGCCTACCCAGGTTACTATCTGTGTTGGTACTAAGTTCGATTTCTCGAGATTGACCCTGAAGCCCAAGTTCGTGACATGGCGAATAACTAGTAACGTGTGATCCCGGCATTGTTGTGGTGATATCCCCATGATGACCTAGTCGTTTAGATAGAAAAGGATGTTGATGCCTTGTAGTCTTAATGGTAACAGTGCCAGATTGACCAGTTTTGTAAAAATTCTGGGTGCTAGATTGAGACCGAATGGGAGTCTGCGGGATACCACTGCCGTGTTTAAGTAGGGAATTGCTAGATATTTCTGGTATCTGGTGGTTATGGGGACGTGCCAATAGGCGTCCTTCAGATCCAGTGTTATTACCAAACTTTAGCTGAAGGGTTAAGAGTATTTGTTGTATTGTTAACATCCTGAAAGTGTGGTTTACAATAAACTTGTTGAGAAGCGATAAGTCTATGACTGGTCTGGACTGTAGGCTGTCTTGTTTTGGGACTAGAATAAGCGAGACAGAAAAACTTTGATGTGGGAGGAATAGTCACTAGAATTTCAAACTGAAGCATTTCTTGCATTAGTGTTTGCCCATTTACCGGTATAGGGAATTTGTTTGAGCACGGGCGAAGGAACGGTCATCTCTTCCAATTCCAACACAGACCTTTCTATATATTAAACGTCTGGCCCAAGTCCCTTGTTGGCCAGGCTGTTTAACTGGACTGGAAAGAACCGGTTGTGCATTGAGATATATTGTGATGCACAGCTAGGGTGAACGAATCTAGTTGTTGTTGTTGTTGTTGTTCCCCAAGCTGCCTGGCCGAACAGCCCCAAGGCACCGAGCAAAGCCAAGGCCATAACCGAGCGCCCCCACAGAACCCTCCCTGCTTACCACAATAAAGCCTGGGTGACCGAAGCCACTCCATGGCGGGGAGCTGAGGAGGGTGCAGAAACGCCCGGGAAACCAAAGCCCCACCCAGGGCCCTGTGCCCCTCAGCAATTATGAAGAGAATGTTGAGGGGCAAAGGAAAAATGTGACACTTTGGCTTCCAATCTTGGTAAATTGGGAGGTCAATCCACGGAAGGGACGCCGTCACTTGAGATCTAGAAAATATATAAGTAAAAGGAACAGTCAGAGTAAGCTATGGGTATGGCAGAGATCGCTCAGTTCTCACTCTGATAGACCAGCCCATCACCACATGACTAGAACCCAATCCTCTCAGCATCAGCTAGGAAAGGCCCTAGAAAGCCGCCTTTGGCGGGGGGATAGCTCCCCTATTTCAACCCCTTTCGGGGTTGGGCACCCGCCATGAACGAATCTAGTTATTTGAATCGGTGTGTGCTCTTGGATGGTCAGACTGACATTGTTGGTGTGTCTGATTCCGTCTAATTTGCCATCTGTTTTGTTGCTGGTTATCTAAGTAAGAGGAGTGAGCTGGTTGATGAGATCTATGTGAGGGTTGAGTACCTGACTGGGCCTGATTGTATCTAGGGATGAAATTTGTCTAGGGGTAAATCTAGACTGGCTTAATCTCCTACTTCGGTGAGACAGGGTGTCGAATCTGCCCCTGAAGGTGTGTTGGCTGCGAAAAGGTGGTTGAAAGAAACCTCTAGAGTGTGTTGTGTAGAAAATGTGGATGAATGAACCAGTCTGTTCCGACTACTGTGGCCCTTTGAGTGTCGTTGAGATCTGAGTTTAGGAAAGTTAGCACAGTAGACACTTGGAGACGGTTGTAAAAGCAGTGCTGATACTTCAGACCAAGAAGTTGTGGGGACTAATCTGTTAGAATAGATTGGAGAGAGCAAGATTCTAGTCTTGGTGTCTTTGGGCAGATTTTTAGATAGAAAGATACGGAGATCCTGACGTGCTCTGGTCGCTTCGAGAAGGGCTGTACTGACATCTCCCACAGTCATAGGAGTGTTGCAAAGAGAGAATTTCCTTGTGTGTGATAATGCTGCCTTAGAGTTTGTATCATGAATAGAATCTGCCACCTCACGCATAGCGTGAGTGAGTTGTCTGTTTAACAAAAGGTTGGATAATAGCCTATGGGCTTTTTTGTCTGAGTTTAAAGTCCTTCTTTAACCTGTTATGAGTCGGTGTAGATAAGACTGGGTCTGATAAGTTCTGGTATGCAATGTTGGTCCTCTCAAGAATTCCCAGAATTCTTTGGGAAGAAAGTCTTAATTGGAAACAAACAGAGAAGCAAAGTGATAATCTTCATTAGGGATTTTGGTAGGTGATGTATCGGTGGAACTCAGAGCGAATTTACTGGCTTTTTCAATTCAATTCAATTCAAAATGGTTTATTGATACAATTAGAGTACAATTACAAAGGTATGGCTTTACAATAACAAATAAATAGCTAATTGCATCAATGAGGATTTGATGCCAAGTGGCATATATGTCAGCCCACTCTGACCAAGGACCATAATCAACAATCGTCAGTTCTAACATTTGAATTTGTGATTCATTTAAGATAGTGGAACAACCAGTTGTGCAAAGGGAAGATAGCAATTTGAAGGCATCGTGGCCGTCTGATTTTTAAAAATCAGACCATGGTTTGAACAATTTAGTAGAAGAAATGGCTGGTGCCAGTTATACACAAAACTCGAGCATTTTGTGCTGAGGGGTAAGGAAAATCAAGACATCCAATCCTCTGTCCTCCTCATCTTTTGCTCGTAACTGACGAAACTCATTAATCTCAACTGACCAGTCTCTGGGTACTGGAAAGGATTCAGAAGATTCTGATGTGGCCCCTATGCTGTTAGGATGAGCAACAAGGTGCTTTATGGGTATCGAGTACAGGTAAAAGATTAATGAAACGTAAAATGGCTTCTCTGCTAGTAGAAGTCATTAAAGAGAGTAATCCCGGCGTAGTGGGTAGGGCCCACGATTTACGCAAGGGGCCTCTAAGTCACTTATTGTTTAGGTTAAGAAAGAGGGGGGGGGGGGGGTGCAGTCAGTGAAACATAAGACACCCTAGAACCCGCCGGAGGATATGTACAGAGTATACGAGCTGTGATTAAAATTTCTCTGTAGTAATGCCTACGGGAAATGTTGTTGAGGTACAGTAGTACAACAATGGTTTCTTTCAGTGGGATACACTGTTGAAGCAATTTAATTTTAAGAGTTCTCGGTAGTTGCAAGTACGAGTAGCATTTTAGTAAGTACATCTGCGATAGTACAAGAATTTATTCTAATTTTTGTGTCTAATTTTAAGGAATATACACATTAGAATAATGGGGTTTATATGTGCACATGTAAACATAAAGTTTTATTTTTCACCACTTAATTTAAATGGGGTGCCTTTAACTTTCAGATCTGTGAAAAGATTCTCATAGTTACCCTTTTTCCTCAAGCAGGCTTCTTTAACCTCTGAAGTGCGCATGGGGGTAATTGGAAACGTCCCCCTGTGCTGACGTATTTGAGGTGTTTCCGTCACTAAAATATTCATTGTGCCATTAATAGCATTAATATTTATCCATATGCGCCTATTATGGGTTGATTATAAAGGTATTAACCTGAAACAACAATAAAACGAGTGAAAACAGCGTTTGGATGGTCAAAATCGGAGATATAGCCCGCGAGTTGTATAATGTATGGGTGAGGCAATCTGCTTTCCCGCCAATTTCCCCCAAGGCCACTGAGACGCAGTCGATCGATACTCTCTCTCTCTCTCTTGCACTCGCTTGCTATCAGTGATGACCACACCCTCCAATCGGATTTCTAATGTTAGCACGAAAATATACCTCAGAATAAGGGAATAACAGGGAAAATAGGTGATAACTGAAGGAGAGGAGGAAAGTGGGGAAGGAGGGGAGGTAGAGGACTGAGATTTTGCATGGCCCAGGGGCCAAAAAAAAAAAAAAAATAAAAAAAAAAAAATATAAAATTTTTTTTTTTTTTCGATGTCAAAAGTTGATTTTTATTTTCTCTGACTCTTAAGAGTCTTCCCGCAGTGCGCCGGGGGAACTCTTAAGAGTCTCCCCGCAGCTCCCGGGTTAAGCACGCCCCTGCTTGTACCCCTTTTTATAATTATGTTGTATAAAGTTTATACAAATATATTATTTTTACAAAGTAAGAATACTATGTGGTTGTTTGATTATCTGCCTATTCTATTTGCAATGGTTATGATATGATTACGAATGTCCCCCTCCAGTCTTAGATATCAGGCATAATCGTCAATGATGGAGGGGCCACTAATAATTTATAGGTTTGACTCCTGCAAGGAGATAAAGAAAACCTAATATTTAGTAGTGGCCCCGTAATCATTGACGACTGGGGCCCTCCCGACCATCCCCTTCCCATTCGTTGATGTATTAAGGATTTTGGTATACTTGATATGTCAGTGAAGGCGGAAAAATGCGCTAGGCAGCGTCTGGTCCAAGAATCCACAGAAGTACATCCACGGAATATGGAAAGCTTATGAATAGTTATTCTTATTTTATTTTTATTTGTTACAAAGTTTTTTCGTAGTGAGAACCCAATCATAAAAACGAACCATGAGTGATTTTGCGTGTGCTTATGATGAAGGTTCCTCTGAGCTCTGCGGCGGTAGATTCAAACTACGCTTATGAGCGTTTGAAGAGGTAGCCTTATGTAATAGGCATAATCGTCAATGATTACGGGGCCACTACTAAATATTAATTTTCTTTATCTCCTTGCAGGAGTCAAACCTATATTTTCTCCATAGAAGCCTATGTTATAATAATTAAATCAATTATAAAGGTTATTTGACATGTGCAATGAGTTGATTTGCCCATTGCAACAACTCTTACCTCTGAATAAATATTTCATTTAGGCTAGGCAGCTAGGCTAATGAGAGAGTCACAGCAGTAGCCGACATTTTTCGATCGAAGCTCTGAAATCCCTCCATCATATTTCTCACCTCACACAATAACTACACATTGTAGGGCGTTCTAGTCTTCATCCAACGCACAACAACGATCATATCTACCTCTGGTATGCATAAACACTTGGTTAGGCCATTTATTTGCAGAGATATGAGCATCGGTAAATTACGAAAATCGTAGCTTCGGAATTCCCGCCTAACTCGCCGTCTTATTATTTCTCACCTCACACAATAACTACACATGTAGGGTGTTCTAGTCTTCACCCAATGCACAACAACGATCATATCTACCTTTGGTAGGCATAAACACTTGGTTAGGCCATTTATTTGCAGAGATATGAGCATCGGTAAATTACGAAAGTCGTAAGTAAAGATTCGGCGACCGAGATAGCATAGCCATGTTGTCCACACAATGACAACACACACACTCACTCGACAGCCAAACAATAACATAAGTGTGTTTCGGTAATTATTCTCACCTCACACATTAACTACACAATGTGGAGTGTGCTAGTATTCACCCAATGCACGGGAACGATCATATCTACCTCCGGTATGCATAAAAACTTGGTTAGGCCATATATTTGAAGAGATATGAGCTACGAAAGTCGGGAGTAAAGGTTCGGAGCCCAGCTGGACCCCGCGCCAGTCTAAGTATTGACCGCGTTAGTAACATTTTGGATATTTGGGGTGTACCGCGTGCCACCAAATCCGCGTTTCTAAAACTCGCGTTACCGGAGGACCAACTGTAAATTCTTTATGCCGATGACGGACTACTCTTAGCTCATACAATCCAGGAAGCAGAAAAGGTAATAGATAAATTAATAGAGATTGGGGGAGAGACAAAAGTAAAATCCTAATATTTAATATGAAAAACAAACCAAACACCATACGAGAAATAGAAGTGGTAAAACAAATTAAATATCTGGGAATAAAAATTAATGATAATAAAAAAAAATTAAAACCCAGAAAATAGAAGGTTTGGATAAAGCAAATAGAATGGCTAACCTTACATACCCTGTAATATCACAAAGTTGTAATAAGGTACTTATTGGCAAAACATATTGGAAAAGTATTGTGATACCTGCAGTCCTGTATGGCTCGAATGTTATAGGTTTTTCCAAACAAGAGATAAATAAATTGCAAAATATACAGAATAGGGTTTTTAGACACATACTAGGGGTGCCCAGATATGCCCAAAGGGTAACCTTAAGGGGGGAAATAGGAGCCTCATCAATGGAGGCGAGAATTATGGAGGGTAATATAAAATATCTTAAATATTTAGTAGGAGAGGAAAGTAATGACTTGCTAAGAAGAATTACAGAGGAAAAACTTAGAAATAGTAAAGATCCCTGGACTGTAGAAATTCGAAAGTATGTAGGAAATTTGAAGTTAGGAGAAACAAATTTAGCAAATATTAAGAATGATAACAGAAAAAGAGTTCTGGAATGGGATTCGGGAAGACGGCGAGAGGAGTTGGGAGAGAAGAGTAGCCTAGAAGTGTACAGAAGGTATAAAAAGGATATTAGGAGCGAGGAAGATATTTATGACAACACACAGGCATCGATAATATTTTACAGATGTAGGACAAATAACTTAAATCTAAAAGATAGAAATAGGCATGTAGGTGGAGAGACGCAATGTGATCTATGTAAGGAAGGAACAGAAGACCTAAAACATTTTCTACTACACTGTTCATTTTATAAAGAATACAGAATAAAAGATCCAGGGTTCCAACAGCCTTATATTGAAAATGAAAACCAAGTCATCGGACACCTTTTGTTCAACAAAGAAAACAGAGATGCTGTAGAGTGAAACAGACAATTTATCAAATGTGGAGAGTACGAGAGAAAAATATGAAAGAACTGAAAGAAGAAAGAAGAAAGAAGACTCAAGAAAGAAGAGATAAGAAACAAGACTTCAGAAAGAAGAGAGAAGAAACAAGACTTCAGAAGACGGGATGAAAAATGAGATACTGTTTATTTATTTTTGCAGACAAATAGAGCAAGTCACAAAAAAAAAATAACAAAACCTCTCAGGGAAGTGCCAACATTAAGGCTAAACTTCCCGAATTCCAACTGAACTGAACTGATGGCCTTCTGGTGGTTGCGTTCCTTGACGAAGGACGTGCGGTTATAGTGCTTCCCTTTAAGTGCTTCCTTTCATCTTATGTCGCTTCCTGCTGCCTCTTCAGTCAGTCTTTATTGCTTTATTAGTAAGGAGGCATCATAGATATGTATTTTATATTGAGCATTTTCAGGGAGAGCTGAGACACGTCCGAGGATCGCCACCTTATGCTACGACCATATTTATTATATATTTTATTAATTATTTCTTTCTTTCTCTTCCTTATATTATTCTGTTATGTCAATTAGGCTATGTTAGTTAGAATGCCTCTATTTAAATTTTCTAGGTTCCGTTAGCTTTTGTCTAGCGGTAACCAGAATTCGTGAATATTTATGCTCAGCGATTTTACAGAGCTCTTAATTTCGAGGTTTTTATCATTCCGACTATATCTCCTTGACAATTCCTGTTAATCGTTGCAATTCTTCCTTTGCGTCATTAACCTCTGAAGTGCGCATGGGGGGTATGAGACACCACACTCCTGTGCTGACGTATTTGAGCTGTTCCCATCACTATCATTGTTATTTTACCATAAATAGCATTAATACTTATCCAAATGCGCCTATTATAGGTTGATTATAAAGGTATTAACCTGTTACAACATAACCTCCCTTCCCACCACTTTTCTCCACGTCTGGAGAGAGACTGTCGATCGATACTCTCTCTCACTCTCTTGCACTCGCTTGCTAACAGTGATGACAATGCCCTGCTTGCAACTCGCTAATGTTAGCACGAAAATATACCACAGAATAAGGGAATAACAGGGAAAATAGGTGATAACTGAAGGAGGGGAGGAAAGTGGGGAAGGAGGAGGAGTGATATTTGGCATGGCCCAGGGGCAATAAAAACAAAAAACAAAAAAAAACAAAAAAACAAAAATTCCCCCTTACTCTTAACCCTTCCAACCCGGAAGGGTTCTTGAACGCCCATAACAAACTCGGCCCGCGCAACCCGGAAGGGCTCTTGAACGCCCATTGCTTGCGTGCGTGCTTTCGAATGCCGCGCGTAAATTTTTGGTATCGTGGGAGGGTAGGTGGCGCCACCAGACGTAAACTACGCCACAGCAACAGTATCTACCCCGACGCCATCATGGATAGTACGCCAAATAGTGATTCCGCTGTGTCCGATACCGTGCTTCCTACGACGCCCGTCCTAGTTCGTCGCGCCTTACCCCGACGCCATCGCCTAAATGTGTTATCTCCCGGAGGTATTGAGACGACATTGAGACTTTATGAGCGTGCTGATGCCAAGCATAATGTTGATGATGAAGGCAGTGATCACTCCAGTAATTATAAGTCGAGTGATTATGGTGATCAGAGTGACAAAGAGGAGCAATTCCTGGGATTTGCAAGAGAAGATGAGAGTGATGAAGGTGATGTACCAGCTTTTGAGGAAGCTGTTTTACCTCAAGACGGTGAACTTGAGAGAGTGAGTGAGTGGGAGAGTTCAAGATCACTCTCCAAGTTTCGCATGAGTGACACGACCCCAAGCCCTTCGCCAGCTAAATCGCCTTTCAAGTTACACTTGTATAAGAAGAAAATACTTGAAAAGGCAGCCGCGGAAGCTAGGGAAGAAGCAAAAATACTTGGTGAGGATGAGGCTGTGAGTGAGGGTGAGGGTCAGCGTGGTGGTGACTCATCTCGCCCGTCATTGTCTCCCTTATCTACCCAAGCCACCCAAGATGACCCGGGTGCCCCGCATTCTTCCCCACCGCCCCCACCACTGCCAAGGGTTGAGGACCCCCCACTTTCCGCCTATTTGCCTCCTAGGTCCCCCGACAGGAGACATACTGCTGCCGAAAAGGGGAAAGGCAGCAAATATATAAAAAAAGGAAAGAAAAGTAAGCGGGTTTTGTTCGAGGCTCCCGCGGCGTCCACCCCTGCCCGCCCCAGCCATACGCCTCCGCAACTTTCCCCACGGTCCTCCCCACCTCTCCTGCCTTCAACATGTCTTCCTGAAGAAGTATTTGAGCTTGCATCACCAATACCTGGGCCTAGTGACAGTAAAGCATTGCTTTCTGTCACTCGTCGCAGGCCAAGGAGCCCAGGACCTCGGGGGGACATAGCCTCACCTGCCACTCCTTCCCCACCTCGCCCACCCGCACGCCGCCCACGCATCACTCGTTCCCCGCCAGATTATGTGGGGGCCACTGATGATGAAAGGCACCTCTCTGAAGACTCTGGCCATGATTACATAGGTCCACCGTCAGGGCAAGATGACCACTCTGACGATGACTATATGGACATCGACGACCCTCGACCCATCCGCTTGGCCCGGCGTCGTGCTGCCCGTCGTGCTGGCCGACGCCCTCGCCGCCCTAGGGCGCGCGCCTCCCGAGTTTGCCGTGGGCATGCTGGGCCACCAGCTGGAGCTCCTCGTCAGCGTAGACAAGACCCATTCTACGTTTTTCAGTGGCAAGACGTAGTTGACGGGGATGGATACAACCCTGATGTGCCAGCTTTTGATGAGGTACTGGAGGGTTCAGGCATTACCCCCAATTTTCCTGCAGGCCCCAATGCTCCACCACACGAACTATTTGAGGCCTTCTTTGATGAGGAGGTGGTAGGGTATGTTGTCAAAGAGACAAATAAGCAGCACCAATTCCAGGTCCACTTTTTGGGTAAGGTGACCAAGGGCCACATGAGGCAGTGGACCCCAGTGACTCATGACGAGTTCATGGTGTTCCTGGCACTCACCATGCTAATGCCTCATGTCAAGAAGCATAGGTTGCCTGACTATTGGATCACCAATGATCTCATATCCACCCCTGCCTTCGGGAAATATATGTCTCGCGACCGGTACCTTGATATCCTCGCAGCGCTCCATCTTGTCACCAACCTTGACGTCCACCTCCCAGACAAGCTGTGGAAGATTAGGACGTTGTACGAGATGATGCGAGAATGCTTCACCTCCTACTTCAAGCCCTTCCGCAAGGTCGTCATTGACGAGTCTCTTGTGCTGTTCCGGGGAAAACTCAGCTTCCGGCAGTACATCCCCTCAAAAAGACATCGCTTTGGCATAAAATTCTTTGTGCTGTGCGACTGCCAAACTGGCTATGTCCTGGACTTCCTGGTCTACAGCGGGAAGGAAGGGGACGTGCTTGTGGACCCCCTCATTGGCTTTGGCGGAGCAGTGGTGCAAGCCATGATGGACCGCTATTTCCACAAGAATCACGTCCTCTTCACGGACAATTACTACACGTCCCCCACTCTCTCAAAGTACCTGCATGAGCGCAAGACGGGGACTGTAGGCACAGTACGAGGGAAAAGGAAGGGCGTGCCAGCTTTCCCTCCAAAGACCAAAAAAGATGATGTGTTCAAGAAGAAGTCGGGGCCCATTCTGGCTATCCACTGGCACGACCAGCGGAAGGTCAACCTCCTGAGCACCATCCACAAGGGGGAAATGGTGGAGACTGGCAAGGTGGATCGCCGCACCCAGGCCAGGGTGACCAAGCCCGATGCTGTTCTGGACTACAACATCAACATGAGGCTGGTGGACAAGTCCGACATGCAGATAGGCTTCATTGACTGCCTGCGTACCTCGTGCAGATGGTACAAAAAGTTCTTTCTGCATATGGTGGACATGTCAATTCTGAATGCCTACAACAAGCTTCGGAATGTGAACACACCCATGAAGTTCAATAGCCTGCGGAGGTTCCAAAAGCAGGTGTTGACGGAGCTCCTGGAGAAGTATGGTACGCCACAGAGGGCAGTGGCACATGCTGGGCCCGCCGCTACTGACCGCTTGCACTGTGCATATTACATGAATATGCACAGGCTTGTTCCCCTGCCTCAGAATGAATCAAGAAGAACGCAGCAGAAGCGGTGCCATGTCTGCTACAACACCAGGCTGAGGGCGAGGTCAGGTAAAAAGTCCACCCTGGAGTGTGTGGAGTGCAAGGTGGCACTCTGTGCTGTAGGGTGCTTCTTTGATTACCACTCCAAGCAGGAGTTCTAATAATCATAGTGAAAGTGCCAAAGATATTGACAATATGTACAGTATATATATATAGGCAAAAAGTGGAAGTAAACCAATTTATTGTTATACAAAAGTCTTGTATTATGAGAACATTTATACAAATACAATTACACCATAATAATATGTGAAAGTGACACATATGTATATAATAAGTGACATTCATATGATTACAACCTATAGAAATATATAAATCAGTGAAAAAAGACAATAAATTGTATATAAAACGTTTACAAAACATATAACTAAGTGAAAGTGACACAAGACCTAATATTTGATGGCCAAAGTATAATAAACACCTGTGATAACGAATAATCAGTGCCTAATATAACAATAACCTACCTCAATTACTAATAAAATGTACCGTATCGAGTGAAAATGAGCATTATCAGTGACAGTGACACTCTCTAAAGCATATTTATCAAAGTGAAAGTGACACAAAACCCAATACTTGATGGCCAAAGTATAATAAACACCTGTGATAACGAATAATCAGTGCCTAATATAACAATAACCTACCTCAATTACTAATAAAATGTACCGTATCGAGTGAAAATGAGCATTATCAGTGACAGTGACACTCTCTAAAGCATATTTATCAAAGTGAAAGTGACACAAGACCCAATACTTGATGGCCAAAGTATAATAAACACCTGTGATAACGAATAATCAGTGCCTAATATAACAATAACCTACCTCAATTACTAATAAAATGTACCGTATCGAGTGAAAATGAGCATTATCAGTGACAGTGACACTCTCTAAAGCATATTTATCAAAGTGAAAGTGACACAAGACCCAATACTTGATGGCCAAAGTATAATAAACACCTGTGATAACGAATAATCAGTGCCTAATATAACAATAACCTACCTCAATTACTAATAAACTGTACGGTATCGAGTGAAAATGAGCAATATTAGTGACAGTGATACCCTAATAAACATACTTTATATAATTGGCCTCAAAATAACTATAAAAATATCAAATAAACATCACATTCTCAATATCAAACACTAAAATCGTCTAAGGGAGATAAACACTTTGGCGCGACGAGCGGCTAGGTGCGTGGTAGCCGTGGCCGGGGCGACGCATCCGAACGCGGGAAGAATTTTCCGCCGAAAAGCACTCGTCTTCCCGCGCTCACCATTATGCAACCAGTGGGGCTAGAGACCTCTACTCAACGGCATTCTACAGAGGAAGGTTTGTGGAACATTTTTCTTTTTTATTCATAACATTACATGCCATATTCATTGAATTACAGATGAGTTAACATAGCCCAAAGATCGTTAAAACCCCCGGTACCACAGCACAGTCGCGAGCTAGAGTGCCCGGGGCTGAAGGGTTAAGAGTCTTCCCGCAGTCCGCCGGGGGAACTCTTAAGAGTCTTCCCGCAGTTCCCGGATTAATAAGAATTCTTTCTTATCTCTACACATTTTTTGCAGATAGCCTAACTGTTTTACCAATGATGTCGCACTTTCAGTCCACTTCTTTAATGGCGGACTTGATTCACTCGCGTTAATTTTATATCTCATCCCGAAATTCTAAATAATTAAAAAAAAATTCATATTGATATTTTTGCTCCTTTGAGCTTTTATCTTATGTTTTTTATATAGTTACCTTACTAAAAGATATTATTTTAACAATTGTGAGAATTTATTATTACTTTGCCTTAACATCTTCATAGTCACTATGCCTTTCAGGTTTTCTGTCTTTGTCACAGAGTTGGTGAATTTATATTCTATTATGATGTTTTTGTCTATGATTGTCTTCATGATACGAGCCACCGTAGACACATTTCAGGGTAGGCCTAATTATGATATTTTAGGCTCCGGGCCATTAGGTTAGTCAGTGATTATTTGAGGCTCACTCCGGTCCCACTTTGGGTCGGCTAGTGATTAGTCCGGGGCTCTTATATACATCTCCGGTCACTAGGAGATCCCCGCGTTCTCTCTGAGTCCGGGTTTGAAGCGGAGTAGGCTGAGGAAGGAGGGCCTCTTAGATATCTATTCATTGCCTTCTTCGCCGGAGTTCCACAATTATTCATATACAGTAATAGGATTCTCTGGGTAGATACTTTTATGTACCATTTATTACTGAATAACTTTTGATCAGTCAATTCCGGTCGACTCTTGGGTCCTCCCCACAAGTCTGCTCGGAATATTAGGTGCTTATTAAATAAATTCCCCCGCACCTCTTAATCAATACAGAGTTATTTTCCGTCAGTCTTTACCGAGTCATATCTTTGACTCCGGTTTCCATTACATTTTACGAGTCCTCACAGTCAACGAGGACACATCTTAAGAGCTAATAACCATACAGTAACTCCGGGTGCTCTAGCCTTTAGTTGAGAACACAACTTCTATTTCTTCTCCGAGTCATTAACTCTGAGTACTTTTGAACGTGACTGTCAAGGATCTCCGGGTTTTCACTGTACCCATAGATCTTCCTTCAATGTTGTTAACAATATTCACTTAACTCCGGTTCCCAGACACTGAGATCTACCAATTAGAATTGGTCATCAATTCACGAGTCTGACATAAAACTCCGGGTATTCAATTAACCCTCCAGCCCCGGCTATTGTATTCTATAATTTCCCCGAAACCCGGGGGTTTTGGCCGAAAGACGTCTACACCTAGGCTACCGTATCTTTGTTATTTTGACTGCTTCCGCATTCCCGCGCATCCCCAAGCGTAGATGTGTTTCGTACCTGTAGAATGGCGTTGAGTAGAGCTCTCTAAGTCAACTGGTTCAGTTGTGATGACAATTTCCGTGGAGAGAACTTTGTGGCGATATCAGCCACTTATCACTACTTTTCACTACTTAACAATAACACACACCACACACGAACAAGAGACGCCTCTCCTTCTTGTGGTCGGAGATGCTCAGCGTCAGTCCAACCGGCTGTTGTTTACATGCGTCGGACGGACGCCTCGCACACCAAGCTTACAGGCTTTCAAGCTGCCGGAGCCTCAGAGCCCTGCCGGGTTCCGCGGGGGGTATTTGTTATGGGTGCCTCAGAGCCCTACCGGGTCTGGAGGGTTAATATTCAAATTTACAGTCCTAGAATGACGAAGTTCAGTTTGGTATTTACTAGAATCACAATCAAGAACTTTTTACAAAAATTTGTCTATGCTTAGCATAGTGATAGAGATAACTCGGTTTAAAAGATCCCGAATAAACTTCATTAAATCAGTGTTTCTGATAATGTTCATGCTCCTCCAGAGTGGCCGAAAAGGTGCACTACACTTTCCAATGTCAAGGATATCCCTCGCAGAAGCCGGAGCCTAAGTGTCCCCGCCTAATACAAGCACTTCTTCGTCGCCCTAAGCTTCCACCAGAAGCCAGAGTGAGAGGCCCTGCTCTCCTCCATTCCGCCCCACTTATTTTTCACTTAACTATAAGGGTAAATCCGGGCTACTGTTTCAATATCAGGGAACTACAGAAACTCCGGGGATTCATCCGGGCTTTCAATTAAAGCTCCGAGTCATTCATAACTCCGAGTAAACGATAACTATTGATACCTTGTCAATTATTATTCCTACTAGTCAATAGTTTTGCTTTCATTATATTGGTGTTGATTTTCGGTGTGAGCATCCTGGGTTCGAATCCACGGACTGCCACATGTGTTTGTAAATTTCATTAATCGATTTTAGGAGTATGGTTGGTTGTTGGAAGGAACATAATAATTACTAATACAACGTTTTTCAAACTTTTGATTCCTAAATTATGGGACAAAGTCATAGAATATTTCCTATCTTTTATTAGAACAGTATTTCAATAAACATTATTAACCTGTTCACTCTTATCCATATATATTAGTAGGATTCATTTTACAAACTTGTATTCCAAAAAAAATGTGGGACAAAGTCAAGGGATATTATCTATCTTTTTTTAGAACTATATAAATTGACATTATTAACTCCTTCAGACATAAATAGTTAACTTACTGGCGAGGAGGCAGGAGACACGGTATTATTGCCACTGTACCCCACAACTGTCAAAACCACACTGCGGGACCGTTAGAAGTCGGAGAAACTTGGGGTTGCCACCAATCGACAGATTTTCATCTAACTTACCTAACTTACTGAGCTCCATATGACGCTAGAGCGTCATATAACTTATTAGAGAGCTATGAAGATAAGTTCATATGACACTCTAGCATCATATGAGTTTTTTGGCATAAGTTTCATATGACGCGATAGCGTCATATGAGTCGGAGGGAGTTAACCTGTTGGATTTCATCCATACATATTAGTCAGATTTTACTTTTATCCCTACTATTAGTAGATCAATAGTTTTGATTTACAAAGAATCCCAGTTTATCACTCATTCAATAAGGATACTATGATATAATCAGTATCATTCAAGGCTAAAGCTTGACTACCCAACTCAGTAATAAACATTATTAACCTGTTCACTCTTTTCTATATAATATTAGTAGGATTTTATTCGATCCCTAATATGAGTAGATCAATAGTTTTGATTTACAGGAATCATCACTAAGCATATTTTGCTGATAGCCTAACTTTTCCAATGATGTCGTACTTTCAGCTCGCTTCTTTAACCCTCCAGACCCGGAAGGGCTCCCCTCCAGCCCCGGCTATGTATTATATATATATTCCTCGAAACCCGGGTGTTTTGGCCGAAAAACGTCTAGGCTAGGCTACCGTATATTCGTTAATCAGACTGCTTCCCGCATTCCCGCGCATCCCCAAGCGTAGCTGTGTTATTTACCTGTAGAATGGCATTAAGTAGAGCTCTCTAAGTCAACTGGTTGAGCTGTGATGATGATTTCATTGGAGATAACTTTATGGCCAAAACAGCCACTTTACACCACTTTTCGATACTTAACAACAACATACAGGCACACACGAACAAGCGACGCTCTCCTTCTTGTGGCCGGAGATGCGGGGCTTCGGTCCAGCCGGCTGTTGTTTACATGCGTCGGACCGACGCCTCGCACACGAAGCTCACAGGCTTTCAACCACTGGGCGTTCAAGAGGCCTTCCGGGTACCTGTTATATGCTTTTTTATGGGCGTTCAAGAGCCCTTCCGTGGTGAGAGGGTTAAACACCCATAAAAAACACACCCGAGCTACCCGGAAGGGCTCTTAAACACCCATGAGCTTAAAGCCTGTAAGCTTGGTGTGCGAGGCGTACGTCCGACGCATGTAAACAACAGCCGGCTGGACCGACGCCCCGCATCTCCGGCCACAAGAAGGAGTGCGTCGCTTGTTCGTGTGTGCCTGTATGTTATTGTTAAGTATCGAAAAGTAGTGTAAAGTGGCTGTGTTTGCCATAAAGTTATCTCCAATGAAATCATCATCACAACTGAACCAGTTGACTTAGAGAGCTCTACTTAACGCCATTCTACAGGTACGAAACACATCTACGCTGGGAGATGAGTGGGAATGCGGAAGCAGTCAGAATAACAAAGATACGGTAGCCTAGGCGTAGACGTTTTTCGGCCAAAATCACCGGGTTTCGGGGAATATTTATGTAATGCGTAGCCGGGGCTGGAGGGTTAATGGCAGACTTGATTTACTCGCGATATTTTTATATCTGATCCCGAAATTTTGAATAATTCTAATTTTGTCCATATTGATATTTTTGCTCCTTTGAGCTTTATCTTATGTTTGTATATAGTTACTTTACTAAAAACAAATTTTTTTTTTTAAATTTTATGAGATTTTCTTATTAATTAGACTTAACATCTTCATAGTCTTCATGATACGAGCCACCGTAGACCCATTTCAGAGTAATTATATGATATTTTAGGCTCCGGGCCAACCCTCAGGTTGGTCAGTGATTATTTGAGCCTCACTCCGGTCCCACTTTGGGTCGGCTAGTGATTTGGTCCGGGGCTCTTATATACATCTCCGGTCACTAGGAGATCCCCGCGTTCTCTCTGAGTCCGGGTTTTAGCGGAGTAGGCTGAAGAAGGGGGCCTCTTAGATATTTATAACATTGCCTTCTCTGCCGGAGTTCCACAAGTCATATACAGTACTAGGATTCTCCGGGTAGATATATTTATATCTACCGTTTATTACGGAATAGCTTTTGTTCGGTCTATTTCCAGTCGACTCATGGGTCCTCCATACAAGTCTGAGCGGACTATCAGATGCTTATTAAATCATTACCCCCGCACCTATTAAACAACACAGAGTTAATTTTCCGTCCGTCATTACCGAGTAATATCTTTACTCCGGGTCCTCATACTAAAAAGGCTGACAACACATGGAATTAATTTTCCTTCCCGCAATTTCTGAGTAATATTTTCTCCGAGTCCTCACAGTAAAAGAGGACACTTCATACTAAAAAGGGGACAACACATGGAATTAATTTCCGTGTCGCAATTTCCAAGTAATATTTTCTCCGAGTCCTCACACTAAAAGAGGACAATTCTTAAGGGCTACTAAACCAGTACAGTAATGATTCAATAGCCTATATTTATGTCTCCCATAACACCGACTACTCTTGAACTTGATCCTAAACCCCCTAAACAACCTTTACCCCTTTTGTATGGTCCCCCTTGTCAATGAGACAACGTTGGTTAAGAGGTGCCACTCTCATATATTTGGTTAAAGCTTGTACAGGACACAAATTATGGTACACTTTACCCCGTTTCAACGCCGGCACTGTGAACTCTGAGAAAACATGTTCACTATGTTCATTCTTGGCGATGAACCCTGGGGAAGGTGCAATATGAATGCAATCATTTAGTCTACCAAACCTTATGCAATTAGGGGTGTTGCTCATCGCCGCCAGCTCAGACACCCTGTTACCAGTTGCCAAAGCCATAAGGAACACAGCCTTTTTTAATAGTAATTCAAAATCTGCCGTATTCTGATACAGACGGGAATGAAGCAAAGATAACGCTTTATCAAGAGGCCAGGTAGGCATGAGCTGACGGGGAGGTGGGCGGAGTTTGAAGCATGCCCTCATGAAACCTGTTTCTTCCGCTTGTGGTATGGTTAGACCTGTAAGGTCAAAGAATGGCACCCTGATAGCTGTTAAGTTATTTTTTAGAGTCACTACAGATAGATGTTTCTGTTCAAACAAATAGTTTAAATAATTAAAAACTAATGCCACCGAAGGTACTGTCTGTTCTGTTCTAACTATCCAAGAAGTAAAGGACTGCCAATGAGATTGATATTGCCTCTTGGTAGATTGTGTGTACTGATTCATAAATTTATCTGTCACGGTTCTACCATACGGCGTTAACCACTTGGCCTCCTGAATGTCCACAATGCAAAAGTCAGCGAGGTCTTTAGGTTGCCAATCGTGTCTAAGTGGAAATACCCGACCGGGAGCGACACCGGGTTTGGGCACCACGTTATCAATCGCCGGTACCACAACTGCGCTGGCCACAGGGGCGCGATTAACGAGACTACGCCTTGATAAGCCTGTAGTTTGTTGACTACGTGGCACATTAGAGAAGCGTCTGGTGGCGGAAACAGATAAATGGAACTCCACATGTTCCAATCCGTCGGGCCCCCCCGCCGGCGTTAATGTCCGGCGTGTGAGGTACCGAGGGAGTTTGTGATTCTCCTCTGACGCAAACAGATCCACTTGTGGACGGTAAGGCTCTGCAATCATTTGATCGAAAATGTTCTGCTTGAGTGCCCACTCTACCGTTGTGCTCCGTCTCCGAGACAGAGCGTCTGCCCAGACGTTTGCTACGCCTGGGAGATATGATGCATGAAGATGAATGTTCAGCTTGTCGGCTAGAACAAAAATCTTTTCTGACACGTCTAGCAACTTCCGAGACCTCGTTGACCCTTGTTTCTGAATGCAGTGAACTGCATTGAGATTGTCCATCCTGAAAGCCACCGATTTTTCCCGTAAAGTAGAGCCGTGAACTTGAAGGAAATACAAGGGGACTAGTAATTATTTTACATTTATGTGGGAGGTTTCTGAATGGGACCAAAGCCCTTGACCCTGATGCCCGAGGTTTGTCTGAAAGCCCCAACCTATCGTCCCTGACGCATCCGTGTCCACCTATACCGTCGGCGGAGGAGAGGTCCATGACATAACTGAGTGCAACATTTCCATCTTCGCTCAGACCGCTAGTAAGCTGTGTATTAATGTTGGGATAGGCCATAATGTTCCCGCCGGTAATAGTGGGAAATATTTGTTGCCCTCCAAGATTAAACGTTTGACTTTCAACCGGCTCAACTTCACAGTTAGTTGAACCCAGTTGAGAGAACCGACTAGAGATTCCCAGAGTCTCCGTGTCGTAGTCAGACTGTGGAGAAACATAAACATTTTTTTGCGAAATCTGTTTCGATTGTCCACACTCTGACTCAGAGTGAGAGATGCTGTGTCCCAGACCAGCCCTATCCACTGAATTACTAAGTTGACCTTGAATCCTAGAGATTTGACATGGTTTAACGTAATGTTGACATGAGTGTTGCATAACTTCTCTGTCTCTGCCACCACCAGCCAGTCGTTGGTGAAACCTGTGGCCTTTACCTGAGAATTTACCCTGTTTATACCTGACTTGAGAGCCTGACCCTGGGTGGAAGGGGATTTTGGCTGATGAAAAGGCTTAGACCCACTAGCTTGAGCTTTCGAAACTGGTTTGGGCTTAGGGAAAGTGAAGGTAGGCTTCTTAGGTTGAGAGGGACTTTGTTTGAATGCTTGTGCCATATTGAAAACAGTCTTCCAAACTGCTGGTGAAATCAAAGAAGTAGTTAGAACTGGAGACAGAACTACTTGGCTTGCAATACGGTCAGGAAGTTTCTTCACTAAGAACATCCTCAGATCCTGCCTTGCTCGAACTGCCTCTAATAAGGCTGTCCGAATATCTCCTAAAGACTGAATGGAAGTTTGGAGAAGCAAGCACCGGGAAAGTTCAATGGCCTTCCTGACTTCCGCAGCTTCGATCGCCTGAGAAGAGCGTAACATAGACTTTGTTACTTGCTGGGTAACAATATATTGCGAAAACAGTCTAAACGCTTTTCCTCTTAACCTAAACTCGTGGTCTAGGTGAGCTGGGGAAGGCGTGCTAAAAGGATCTTTTAATTCGCACAAATTGATTTTAGGGGCAGCCAAGAAATCAAACAAAGCAGAGGGGACTCCTCCGGCATCAAAAACCGGAAGAGAGAACCAAGTATGGTTTTCTTGAGGGATTTGGTGAGAAGATTTTGAAGTGAAAGTAGTGGCAAAATTTTGAGCCTCTGTTTCCCATTCCACCCAAGGTCCCGTACCCAACTGCCCCACCTGCAAGACTGGATTAGAGGCTGAGTCTGTGATCGGAAACATACCCAACTCCGGCGTCAAAGCAGAAAGTGCCTTGATGTCGTTAAAGCCATCATTCTTAGTCCAGTCAAAAAATAGCTGTGAAGCTGAGGCCGGGGGTAGGGCTGGTGTTGATGCATACACAAAAAAGTCATGGTTATACTGTAATAACTTGGAATGGCCTTAATATGAACATCTAAAACATTTCCTTGGCTTATCCAATGCTCTTAGTTTTCTAGACTTATTGCCTTGGATTACCCACTCATGTGGTACAGGGAGCTCCCCCGAAATAGTAGCTTGTGCTGCCTCTGGCTTAGTTGGTAACATTGCTACCCATGACTCATCAGGCCCGTATAAAAGAGGCATAGCTCCTTTTTTGACTGGTGCCTTGTCTAAAGGGGGGGGGGGGGGGAGTTATGTCTGATATGACTCGCACATTGGAAGTAGTGAGAGCTGCTGTGCCTGGCACATTGGAAATTGGATCTGACACAAGAGGAGGGTTAGGTATTTTAGCTAAAGCAATGGATGTAGCCAGAGGTCGCACATTCGTCGACGTCACGGGAGCTCCCACACCAACTGTAGGAGTTTCCGGCGTAGGGCCAAAGAACTTATTAAGTGCATTTAATAGTAATCCATCAATCTCTTCTGTAGTTACATACCTAGCAGATGACGAACTCCGTAGAGATTCGACATTACCCTGAGAGTCGTCTAGATGGTGACCTGACTCTTCAACTTCCATCTCTGAGACCAGAGAACGCTGTTCTTCATCCCGTAAGTCTGTCCTATCATGGGAAGATCCCGCCGAAGCCGGGACCTCCACATGCCGCCATTTTAAATCTGGGATAGAAGATGGTACATCGGCATCCCAGTGGACGTCAGCCACTACTTGAGTTACAAAAGGATGTGTGCTGTCCTGCCAGGGCTGTGAGTATCGCCATACACCTTGGCTGTGGCTGTTACTCGCTCGCGAGCTTGGTATACTCTCCAATTGGGAGCCCTCACCCGAGCACCCTAGAGGTTTATAGTTTCTGTAAGATACTTCTAAATCTGAGGCTGACACACGTGACCTGGTAGAAAAAGCATGAATATCAGGTGATGAATTGTCCGCCGGGGCATCCTCCACCACATTCTCTGACTCCACCCCCGACCTGTCAGATTGGACGTTAGACTTGGTGGGGGTAGAGGCAGAAAGCGGGGTACAAGGCTCCGGCGACAGCCGTGAGTCCTTTCGTGCCGGAGGATCCCTTTTGGATGATTTATGACTTCTACTTGACTTATGCTTAGTTCTAGTAATGTCTTTAGGTCCCCTACTCTCTTCCTTTTTCCTTTTCTTTGAAGGTGAAGCAGAGTGGCCCGAAGGTTTCACCTGCTTCCTCAGGGGTGACCTTGATTTGGACCTCGTCGCCGTTGCCGAGGGTGACGGTGAGCGAGGCCTCTTAGATTTGCCGGGGGAGGGTGTGGTAGATCCAGGTTAACCCGGGCTCAGAGGAGCCCGGAACGAGGCCATATTAACATAGGCACTTACGTCATTGACGTAAGGAGCCACCAATAAATTGCTGGTACTAGTGGTGACAGGGTGAGGGAAGCAATTGCAAGAATTGATGACGGTGACTGTGCGCCGGGTGCGGACTGCGGAGACGCAGTAACCTAACTGCATTCGCCTCGGAACCAACAATCAACCAAACTGAATCCACACAAACCTCTTTATCAATAAATATAAGGTAAAAATAAAACTCTTTCATTATTCATTTTATCTATTTTAACATATTATATATATTGCATGTGATTGTGGGGGGCAAATGTGAAAATTGACAGATTTGATGTAGGTTAGTCGGCAAGTGGCTGGAACCGATTGTATTTTTTCCCATAAGAAGTTAACTTCGCATCTCGATATTTCGAATCTCGATTGGTATTTGTGGGAACCAATTATGATCGAGATTGGAGATTCCACTGTAGTGGAGTTCTTTCTGGGTCCCGAGTCAGTGTTACCCTTACCCGGGTTTTTTCTACGATGTTGGTGTGGCAGCTGTTCCAGTTTTGGTGGGATGAAGTGCTTTTCGATTGTGTTTCGACGTCATTAAGTGTTTTTTCGTTTTCGCCAGGCCTAGCCAGCCACTCGTAGTTTTTCACATATGCAAGTGTTTTCATTGTTTATTATTATAAAAATGTATTCATGTGTCATGTGTGTCCTGGATTAGTTGTGATTGGCTGATCCAGGAGCTTCGGACTGTGTCTGTTATGTTTATCAGATTGCGTTCTGATTGGTGTGGGTTGCCTTTCCGGCGTTTTTTCTCGATTGCTCCGAGAAAGCCGTTTTGTTTACCGGGTTTCAATCAAGTTGGTTAAAATCGGTAGTTACCCCGGCGAGTTGGGTAGCTTGAGGGCTCATCAGAAACTGCGTTCTCTGTGGTCGAGCCTGTGATCAGGCTTCCTGTGTTTTTTCCCGGCGAGGTGGGCCCCACACATTTATCTAGGTGATCATGCTGACACCTTTTGGATATGGTTTTCTCGGCTTTTCAAAGCCATTGAAACAATGCTGTTTGTTTGTTTGGTCTTTCCCTCCCGGCGACCTTTTTACAAAGAGGTCTGGGGCAGGTACAATTGGTTTGACATTTAATATGAAACCCGGCGGTTGTACCTTCGGGTGGTTATATTAACGGATTTGCAATTCGCTATGGTTTGCCAAACAATTGATTGATACAATAGGGTATAACGGCCTTCAAGACGGCGATCTATGTGGGCTTCTGGGAGAAGTCGGATTAGAGATTAAGATAGGCTTAGACTTTTTATGGGATAAAAAGATGCCTGAATCTTACTAGTGTTTCAAGTGTAAAGGGATACTTGAAAGACTTCATCGTTAATAAAGATATGCTTCATCTTTATGAAGATTCAGAAGATATGCTTAAATCTTTTGGACAGGTAAAAGATATGCTGAAATCTTTAATATGAAACTAAAGGAAAACGAAAGCCATTGAAACAATGCTGTTTGTTTGATTGGTCTTTCCCTCCCAGCGACCTTTTTACAAAGAGGTCTGGGGCAGGTACAATTGGTTTGACATTTAATATAAAACCCGGCGGTTGTACCTTCGGGTGGTTATATTAACGGATTTGCAATTCGCTATGGTTTGCCAAACAATTGATGGATACAATAGGGTATCACGGCCTTCAAGCCGGATAAAAAGATGCCTGAATCTTACTAGTGTTTCAAGTGTAAAGGGATACTTGAAAGACTTCATCATTAACCCTTCTTTAGCGGCCTATGCGGTTTATTTATATGTACCGCCCAGCGGGGTGTTTTTAGCCAAAATAGGGCTGTTTACGTGATCATTTTCATGCCTAAATAAGACCCAGAACGTAAAACAAGTATCTATCCCTGAAAGGGCATAAACAGAGCTTTCGAATGACACCATAACGATCCTTTTATGATGGCTAGTTTTCTTGCAATAACCGTGCAACGCGAGTGCAAAAAGCATGTAATTAGCCACTTTCCCGATACAATTCCGTATATAGCGAGTGAGAGAGGGAGGAGGGAGCTGAGATTCGTGTCAGTAGGTTCGCCGCGGTGGTCTGGAGCAGTCATACGCTCGCTAGTCTCCTGCCACCACTTGTCTCTCTCTCTCTCAGCAACATTACGTGCTGAAATTGCCACTCGACCTATGTCGAGCGCCGCCACATAGTCCAGCTTTATTAAATACGACTTATGTGGTGAGCCGCTTTTTAAGGGTTAATACCGATATGCTTCATCTTTATGAAGATTCAGAAGATATGCTTAAATCTTTTGGACAGGTAAAGATATGCTGACATCTTTAATATGAAACTAAAGGAAAACGAAAAGTAGTGGTTGAGGGCTATGGTTCGTTGACCAGCGGTTTTGTGACATGTTTTTGAAACATTTTGGGGTAACCTTATGAGCATTAATTCCTGGACATTTTCTCTTTCCAGGGCGGAGTACCGGCGTGGCGCCAGATGACCAGGTAGATCCCGGGGGTGGGGTAGATTTCCACCTGTCTCTGTCATGTCAGCACTAGAACCTCTCATTGCTTTATGTTCAACGCCATTTTGCTCAGGTATCCCTATTTTTGCACACAAGCTTTGCATTAAATGTGTTAAATGCCTCGATCGGTCACGGGGGATATGGGTGACAAAGAATTGCACTATTTGTAACCTCTTAAGTGTTAAAGTTTTAATTCAAAAGGATAATACTGCGGCGGTGGCTTTGCAAGAAGTGAAACAACTTCGCGCTACTTATTCAACGAATGTAGCACATAAAGCATTGCAATGTGATAACCTTGAGCTTTGGGAGCTTTTAATTATCAAACATGGCCCCCCTTAAGTGTAAGATACGTGCACGTAAGACCTCAGAGACTGGGCGGGGACAGGTTACCACACCCTCCCCTGGCAAATCTAAGAGGCCTCGCTCACCGTCACCCTCGGCAACGGCGACGAGGTCCAAATCAAGGTCACCCCTGAGGAAGCAGGTGAAACCTTCGGGCCACTCTGCTTCACCTTCAAAGAAAAGGAAAAAGGAAGAGAGTAGGGGACCTAAAGACATTACTAGAACTAAGCATAAGTCAAGTAGAAGTCATAAATCATCCAAAAGGGATCCTCCGGCACGAAAGGACTCACGGCTGTCGCCGGAGCCTTGTACCCCGCTTTCTGCCTCTACCCCCACCAAGTCTAACGTCCAATCTGACAGGTCGGGGGTGGAGTCAGAGAATATGGTGGAGGATGCCCCGGCGGACAATTCATCACCTGATATTCATGCTTTTTCTACCAGGTCACGTGTGTCAGCCTCAGATTTAGAAGTATCTTACAGAAACTATAAACCTCTAGGGTGCTCGGGTGAGGGCTCCCAATTGGAGAGTATACCAAGCTCGCGAGCGAGTAACAGCCACAGCCAAGGTGTATGGCGATACTCACAGCCCTGGCAGGACAGCACACATCCTTTTGTAACTCAAGTAGTGGCTGACGTCCACTGGGATGCCGATGTACCATCTTCTATCCCAGATTTAAAATGGCGGCATCCCGGCTTCAGCGGGATCTTCCCATGATAGGACAGACTTACGGGATGAAGAACAGCGTTCTCTGGTCTCAGAGATGGAAGTTGAAGAGTCAGGTCACCATCTAGACGACTCTCAGGTTAATGTCGAATCTCCACGGAGTTCGTCATCTGCTAGGTAACTACAGAAGAGATTGATGGATTACTATTAAATGCACTTAATAAGTTCTTTGGCCCTACGCCGGAAACTCCTACAGTTGGTGTGGGAGCTCCCGTGACGTCGACGAATGTGCGACCTCTGGCTACATCCATTGCTTTAGCTAAAATACCTAACCCTCCTCTTGTGTCAGATCCAATTTCCAATGTGCCAGGCACAGCAGCTCTCACTACTTCCAATGTGCGAGTCATATCAGACATAACTCCCCCCCCCCCCCTTTAGACAAGGCACCAGTCAAAAAAGGAGCTATGCCTCTTTTATACGGGCCTGATGAGTCATGGGTAGCAATGTTACCAACTAAGCCAGAGGCAGCACAAGCTACTATTTCGGGGGAGCTCCCTGTACCACATGAGTGGGTAATCCAAGGCAATAAGTCTAGAAAACTAAGAGCATTGGATAAGTCAAGGAAATGTTTTAGATGTTCATATTAAGGCCATTCCAAGTTATTACAGTATAACCATGACTTTTTTGTGTATGCATCAACACCAGCCCTACCCCCGGCCTCAGCTTCACAGCTATTTTTTGACTGGACTAAGAATGATGGCTTTAACGACATCAAGGCACTTTCTGCTTTGACGCCGGAGTTGGGTATGTTTCCGATCACAGACTCAGCCTCTAATCCAGTCTTGCAGGTGGGGCAGTTGGGTATGGGACCTTGGGTGGAATGGGAAACAGAGGCTCAAAATTTTGCCACTACTTTCACTTCAAAATCTTCTCACCAAATCCCTCAAGAAAACCATACTTGGTTCTCTCTTCCGGTTTTTGATGCCGGAGGAGTCCCCTCTGCTTTGTTTGATTTCTTGGCTGCCCCTAAAATCAATTTGTGCGAATTAAAAGATCCTTTTAGCACGCCTTCCCCAGCTCACCTAGACCACGAGTTTAGGTTAAGAGGAAAAGCGTTTAGACTGTTTTCGCAATATATTGTTACCCAGCAAGTAACAAAGTCTATGTTACGCTCTTCTCAGGCGATCGAAGCTGCGGAAGTCAGGAAGGCCATTGAACTTTCCCGGTGCTTGCTTCTCCAAACTTCCATTCAGTCTTTAGGAGATATTCGGACAGCCTTATTAGAGGCAGTTCGAGCAAGGCAGGATCTGAGGATGTTCTTAGTGAAGAAACTTCCTGACCGTATTGCAAGCCAAGTAGTTCTGTTTCCAGTTCTAACTACTTCTTTGATTTCACCAGCAGTTTGGAAGACTGTTTTCAATATGGCACAAGCATTCAAACAAAGTCCCTCTCAATCTAAGAAGCCTACCTTCACTTTCCCTAAGCCCAAACCAGTTTTGAAAGCTCAAGCTAGTGGGTCTAAGCCTTTTCATCAGCCAAAATCCCCTTCCACCCAGGGTCAGGCTCTCAAGTCAGGTATAAACAGGGTAAATTCTCAGGTAAAGGTCACAGGTTTCACCAACGACTGGCTGGTGGTGGCAGAGACAGAGAAGTTATGCAACACTCATGTCAACATTACGTTAAACCATGTCAAATCTCTAGGATTCAAGGTCAACTTAGTAAAGTCAAACCTTGTTCCCTCACGAGTAATTCAGTGGATAGGGCTGGTCTGGGACACAGCATCTCTCACTCTGAGTCAGAGTGTGGACAATCGAAACAGATTTCTCAATTTTTTGTTTATGTTTCTCCACAGTCTGACTACGACACAGAGACTCTGGGAATCTCTAGTCGGTTCTCTCAACTGGGTTCAACTAACTGTGAAGTTGAGCCGGTTGAAAGTCAAACGTTTAATCTTGGAGGGCAACAAATATTTCCCACTATTACCGGCGGGAACATTATGGCCTATCCCAACATTAATACACAGCTTACTAGCGGTCTGGGCGAAGATGGAAATGTTGCACTCAGTCATGTCATGGACCTCTCCTCCGCCGACGGTATGGGTGGACACGGATGCGTCAGGGACGATAGGTTGGGGCTTTCAGACAAACCTCGGGCATCAGGGTCAAGGGCTTTGGTCCCATTCAGAAACCTCCCACATAAATGTAAAAGAATTACAGTCCCTTTGTATTTCCTTCAAGTTCACGGCTCTACTTTACGGGAAAAATCGGTGGCTTTCAGGATGGACAATCTCAATGCAGTTCACTGCATTCAGAAACAAGGGTCAACGAGGTCTCGGAAGTTGCTAGACGTGTCAGAAAAGATTTTTGTTCTAGCCGACAAGCTGAACATTCATCTTCATGCATCATATCTCCCAGGCGTAGCAAACGTCTGGGCAGACGCTCTGTCTCGGAGACGGAGCACAACGGTAGAGTGGGCACTCAAGCAGAACATTTTCGATCGAATGATTGCAGAGCCTTACCGTCCACAAGTGGATCTGTTTGCGTCAGAGGAGAATCACAAACTCCCTAGGTACCTCACACGCCGGACATTAACGCCGGCGGGGGGGCCCGACGGATTGGAACATGTGGAGTTCCATTTATCTGTTTCCGCCACCAGACGCTTCTCTAATGTGCCACGTAGTCAACAAACTACAGGATTATCAAGGCGTAGTCTCGTTAATCGCGCCCCTGTGGCCAGCGCAGTTGTGGTACCAGCGATTGATAACGTGGTGCCCGAACCCGGTGTCGCTCCCGGTCGGGTATTTCCACTTAGACACGATTGGCAACCTAAAGACCTCGCTGACTTTTGCATTGTGGACATTCAGGAGGCCAAGTGGTTAACGCCGTATGGTAGAACCGTGACAGATAAATTTATGAATCAGTACACACAATCTACCAAGAGGCAATATCAATCTCATTGGCAGTCCTTTACTTCTTGGATAGTTAGAACAGAACAGACAGTACCTTAGGTGGCATTAGTTTTTAATTATTTAAACTATTTGTTTGAACAGAAACGTCTATCTGTAGTGACTCTAAAAAATCACTTAACAGCTATCAGGGTGCCATTCTTTGACCTTACAGGTCTAACCATACCACAAGCGGAAGAAACAGGTTTCATGAGGGCATGCTTCAAACTCCGCCCACCTTCCCGTCAGCTCATGCCTACCTGGCCTCTTGATAAAGCGTTATCTTTGCTTCATTACCGTCTGTATCAGAATACGGCAGATTTTGAATTACTATTATAAAAGGCTGTGTTCCTTATGGCTTTGGCAACTGGTAACAGGGTGTCTGAGCTGGCGGCGATGAGCAACACCCCTAATTGCATAAGGTTTGGTAGACTAAATGATTGCATTCATATTGCACCTTCCCCAGGGTTCATCGCCAAGAATGAACATAGTGAACATGTTTTCTCAGAGTTCACGGTGCCGGCGTTGAAACGGGGTAAAGTGCACCATAATTTGTGTCCTGTACAAGCTTTAACCAAATATATGAGAGTGGCACCTCTTAACCAACAAGGTGCTTTATGGGTATCGAGTACAGGTAAAAGATTAATGAAACGTAAAATGGCTTCTCTGCTAGTAGAAGTCATTAAAGAGAGCAATCCCAGCGTAGTGGGTAGGGCCCACGATTTACGCAAATGGGCAGTATCTTTACGTTTTCTCAAAACAAATTCTGTTGAAGACATAGCTACTACTCAACTATGGGCTTCAAATCATACGTTTTTGACTCGATACCTGTCGCTAGCACTAGACAAACCATCAATGCCATGTATAGCATTACGGCAAAGGGTCTAGATGGGTCTCTAAGTCACTAATTGTTTAGGTTAAGAAAGAGGGGGGGGGGGGGGGTGCAGTCAGTGAAACATAAGACACCCTAGACCCCGCCGGAGGATATGTACAGAGTATACGAGCTGTGATTAAAATGTTCTGTAGTAATGCCTACGGGAAATGTTGTTGAGGTACAGTAGTACAACAATGGTTTCTTTCAGTGGGATACACTGTTGAAACAATTTAATTTTAAGAGTTCTCGGTAGTTGCAAGTACGAGTAGCATTTTAGTAAGTACATCTGCGATAGTACAAGAATTTATTCTAATTTTTGTGTCTAATTTTAGGGAATATACACATTAGAATAATGGGGTTTATATGTGCACATGTAAACATAAAGTTTTATTTTTCACCACTTAATTTAAGTGGGGTGCCTTTAACTTTCAGATCTGTGAACAGATTCTCATAGTTACCCTTTTTCCTCAAGCAGGCTTCTTTAAGCACGCCCCTGCTTGTACCCCTTTTTATAATTATGTTGTATAAAGTTTATACTATTTTACAAAGTAAGAATACTATGTGGTTGTTTGATTATCTGCCTATTCTATTTGCAATGGTTATGATATGATTACGAATGTCCCCCTCCAGTCTTAGATATCAGGCATAATCGTCAATGATGGAGGGGCCACTAATAATTTATAGGTTTGACTCCTGCAAGGAGATAAAGAAAACCTAATATTTAGTAGTGGCCCCGTAATCATTGATGACTGGGGCCCTCCCGACCATCCCCTTCCCATTCGTTGATGTATTAAGGATTTTGGTATACTTGATATGTCAGTGAAGGCGGAAAAATACGCTAGGCAGCGTCTGGTCCAAGAATCCACAGAAGTACATCCACGGAATATGGAAAGCTTATGAATAGTTATTCTTATTTTATTTTTATTTTTTATTTGTTACGAAGTTTTTTCGTAGTGAGAACCCAATCATAAAGACGAACCATGAGTGATTTTGCATGTGCTTATGATGAAGGTTCCTCTGAGCTCTGCGGCGGTAGATTCAAACTACGCTTATGAGCGTTTGAAGAGGTAGCCTTATGTAATAGGCATAATCGTCAATGATTACGGGGCCACTATTAAATATTAGGTTTTCTTTATCTCCTTGCAGGAGTCAAACCTATATTTTCTCCATAGAAGCCTATGTTATAATAATTAAATAAATTATAAAGGTTATTTCACATGTGCAATGAGTTGATTTGCCCATTGCAACAACTCTTACCTCTGAATAAATATTTCGTTTAGGCTAGGTAGCTAGGCTAATGAGAGTCACAGCAGTAGCCGACATTTTTCGATCGAAGCTCTGAAATCCCTCCATCATATTTCTCACCTCACACAATAACTACACATTGTAGGGCGTTCTAGTCTTCATCCAACGCACAACAACGATCATATCTACCTCTGCAATTCGCTATGGTTTGCCAAACAATTGATGGATACAATAGGGTATCACGGCCTTCAAGCCGGATAAAAAGATGCCTGAATCTTACTAGTGTTTCAAGTGTAAAGGGATACTTGAAAGACTTCATCATTAATAACGATATGCTTCATCTTTATGAAGATTCAGAAGATGTGCTTAAATCTTTTGGACAGGTAAAGATATGCTGAAATCTTTAATATGAAACTTGGTTTGACATTTAATATGAAACCCGGCGGTTGTACCTTCAGGTGGTTATATTAACGGATTTGCAATTCGCTATGGTTTGCCAAACAATTGATTGATACAATAGGGTATCACGGCCTTTAAGACGGCGATCTATGAGGGCTTCTGGGAGAAGTCGGATTAGAGATTAAGATAGGCTTAGACTTTTTATGGGATAAAAATATGCCTGAATCTTACTAGTGTTTCAAGTGTAAAGGGATACTTGAAAGACTTCATCATTAATAAAGATATGCTTCATCTTTATGAAGATTCAGAAGATATGCTTAAATCTTTTGGACAGGTAAAGATATGCTGAAATCTTTAATATGAAACTAAAGGAAAATGAAAAGTAGTGGTTGAGGGCTACGGTTCGTTGACTAGCGGTTTTGTGACATGTTTTTGAAACATTTTGGGGTAACCTTATGAGCATTAATTCATGGAAATTTTCTCTTTCCAGGGCGGAGTACCGGCGTGGCGCCAGATGACCAGGTAGATCCCGGGGGTGGGGTAGATTTCCACCTGTCTCTGTCATGGCAGCACTAGAACCTCTCATTGCTTTATGTTCAACGCCGTTATGCTCAGGTATCCCTATTTTTGCACACAAGCTTTGCATTAAATGTGTTAAATGCCTCGATCGGTCACGGGGGATATGGGTGACAAAGAATTGTACTATTTGTAACCTCTTAAGTGTTAAAGTTTTAATTCAAAAGGATAATACTGCGGCGGTGGCTCTGCAAGAAGTGAAACAACTTCTCTCTACTTATTCAACGAATGTAGCACATAAAGCATTGCAATGTGATAACCTTGAGCTTTGGGAGCTTTTAATTATCAAACATGCCCCCCCCTAAGTGTAAGATACGTGCACGTAAGACCTCAGAAACTGGGCGGGGACAGCATTACTACCGTTGCGCATTTATAGTATTCTCGTGTCAGTTAACATTATATGTCCTATCTTTTTGTGTATTCGCTTTACACGTGTGGTGTCCTGCCTCCTGCCTTTATATAGTTTAAGATACGAGCATCTTATGAGCATCAGACTTTCTTCAGAAGTTTCCAGGTCTATGCTGTAGGACTATACTTCACTTTCTTTCAGATAGGAGTGAAGAGTTTATTGTTGTTTCGAGTAACTGTATCATAGTCGCCAGTTAACCAATGGCGACGTTGTCTAGCATCTTATAATTATATTAAATCTTGCAGTGATTTAATTGATCTTTCCATAGATTCTTGTTTATGCATTTTAACGTAACTTGCATCCTGTGTGTTATCAGGCTATACCAGTGAGGGTTAGCCTGAAGTAGAGTACATTTATGCCCAGTTAAGGATACCCCGTTATCGCAGATTAACTCTGGAGGGTATAGGTGTTTTGTTCGCCGGCATATAAGTTCAAGGGTTTGGATCTAGCGTACCGTTGTTGCATAGTGCCCTATTACTAGTCCAAGCATTAAGTGCCCTTGTTTTATTTGTAGCCCCGGTCGTAACAAGCCCTACGTTGGAAACGTAGAGACTGCTACTAAATCATTTGAATTTATATTGTAGTCTTTTAATACTTATAGCAGTTTCTCCTTTCTGATCGAGTCATAGGCCTTTTTAAAGTCTATTGAGATTACTATGAGTGACTTCTTTTGTTTAAATATTTTATCTATACAGTATTTTAATATAAAAAGATTATTTTCGTTTCTACCGTTATTTGTAAATCCACTCTGTCTCCCTTACCTCTCCATTCTCCCTTATGTGTTCTATTTTTTTTTAATCACAGTCGTCATGAAAAGTTTATGTGATATGTCTGTCAGAGCGATTGGCCTCAATTCATTTACCTTTGGTTTATTTACTTTTGGTAACATAACAGTTTTTACTTTTTCCACTCTTCTGGAATTACATTTGTGTCCATAATATTATTAAAACACATTGCAAGTTTTTCTAAGCACTTATCACTTTGTGACAATGCTTTATACAACTCGGGTTTCATTTCATCATATAAACCCAGTGTGACCTGCTGGCGAACGCGTGCAGGGGAAGACTGTATAACAGCGCGCTAGACGATTAACTAGTACAGCACTTTTAAAATCTAATCTTTTACACTTAAATTTTTTCTTTTCCTCTTTAAATGGTTCCATTTTTAATGACGTTCCCAAGGAACTAAGTAAAGGGTTTCACCCTAGGATGAACTTTTATATATTTGGGGTCACGTTAAGCTTTCTCTGGGACCCGCACAGGGGTCTCCGGGAGCCCTTATATAATTTTTATATAAGGCTCTCGCGTCATTGACGGAGAGAACCAAAACGAAATTACGAGCCATTTCACCAGTGTCTTACACTCTCGTATCGTAAGACTTAACCCCTCCTGCCCGGTTGTCATTTTAAAATGACACCGCGGCAGATGGGCAGGAGCCTGGGTGTCATTTAAAAATCCGTAAGCTTGAAAGCCTATTAACCCTTCCTACCCGGTCTGCCTTAGGTAAGGACAGCTCGAAAGAAGGGCCACTACCCGGTATGCCTTACCTAAGGCATAATAGCCTTAGCTTAATAGCCTAATTAAGCTTGGTCTGAACGCCGTGCGTACGACGTATGTCAACAAACCCAAGCGTTGCGTCACCACACCTCCGAAAACAAGACGGAGAAGACTCTTCAATGTTATTGTTCTGACGTCAGACAAAATTAGTGTCTGAAAAGCCCCCATATTGGCAACATCTCTGCAATATTTGCTCCACTGAAATCGTCATCACAACTGAACCAGTTGACTTACAGAGCTCTACTCAACGCCAAAATACAGATTGAAAACCGCACTACGATTATAGATGAGTGGGAAAGTTCTAGCAGTGAAAATAAACATAAATACGGTAGCCTAGGCCTAGACGATTTTCAGCCATTTCGCCCGGGTAGGGGCGACCGTCATTGGGTAAGACAACCCGGGTAGGAAGGGTTAAGCGTGGTTTGAAAGCCGTGCGTCGAACCGCATGTAAACAAGCCGGTCGGAGCAACGCGCACCTTCCAAAGAGCAAGAAGGAGAAGTCCGACTTTTGTTGTTATTGTTTTGGAGAACAAGAACAAGTCTTTGTTATTGTCTGATATTGCTAACATCGCATCGAATCTCTCTACACGGAAATCTTCATCACAACTTAACTAGTTGACCTAGAGAGCTCTACTTAATGCCAGTTTACAGATACGAAACAGGGCTATGTTTTAAGATGTGTGTGAATTCTCTAGCAGTTAAAATAACAAAGATAGGGCTAGCCTATTACGACTTTTTTCGGCCATATCCCCCGGGCTCTCAGTGCTGTCATTTAGAAGGCGAGCCCGGGGAGGAAGGGTTAAGTAGGGAGTCGTTTCACCAGTGTCGTACGCCTTCCACTACGAGTCCTTGACCTTGATTTCCTACAGGAATCTCTGAAAAAACTTTGATGTTAGATCTTGGGTTTATATGAGTACGAGCTGTTTCACCAGTGTCTGACGCTCTCATATTGTAGGACTTAAGTAGGGAGTCGTTTCACCAGTGTCTTACGCCCTCCACTACGAGTCCTTGACCTTGACTTCCTACAGGAATCTCTGAAAGAACTTTGATGTTAGATCTTGGTTTTATATGAGTACGAGCCATTTCACCGGTGTCTTACGCTCTCGTATCACAGGACTTAAGTAGGGAATTGTTTCACCAGTGTCTTGCACCTTCCACTACGAGTCTCTAACCCAGACTTCCTACAGGAATCTCTAGAAGAACTTTGATGTTGGATCTTGGGTTTAAACGAGTACGAGCCGTTTCACAGTGTCTTACGCTCTCGTATCGTAGGACTTAAGTAGGGAGTTGTTTCACCAGTGTCTTACACCCTAACGGCCTTATTGGGCTATCCTTAGTTGGAATTATGCAAGACTGGTACATGTCATATTTGTAACATATTATGTGGTACCAACACTGTAAAATGCTAACTGAATAAATATTATTACTCCACTACGAGTCCTGACTGAGAAGGAAGCCGTTTCACCAGTGTCTTACGCTCTTCCAACCAGCCTTACTATTTGTGTAGGTTTACTAGAACTAGAGCGCTTGTCGGTATTGCATACTCTAATTATAGTAAATCCTGTACTGGTACCAAGGCAATGTAAAGATGTTGGGTGGTCACCAGTGTGGTCCAACAAGAATATTAGCAAATCCAAGGTACCTTCAAAAAATGTGTCGAGTAGTTCCACCAGTGTCTTACTCCCTCAAGGCAATTTCTCGGTTAATAGTCGCAAGTCTTCTGGTGCTAACCCTACCTGTGAGGTATTAGCATCTATCCAACTCTACTGATGATAAGGTGGGCTGAGATAGTCTTACCACTTTCGTCATTCTCCTCGGTGGGCCATTTCACGGCTAGAGGGGCGGCTGTGCGTGGAGGAGGGTCTGGGTCGGCTGCGGTAGCCCTTCTGGGAATCCGCGCCACGGTGGTGATGCGTCTCCGAGCAAGAAGGGTGCGTCGTGTGTTGGTCTGTATGCACGGATTTCTTATCACGACGTCTTCAGGGGTTATCTCTGTTTGGTGTATAATCAGTAGGTGCCGTCCTCACAGGTATGTTCTTTCCTGGGGTCAGGGGAAGTGCCTGGGTGATGCATGCGACCCGAGCGAAGCGTGGTGAGGAGTCGCTTGTGCCCTCTTGTCTTGGTGGCGTGGTGGCAGTGGTTGCTGGTGCGTGCGGGGCCTCATCTCTTTGCTTTCCCTCCTTGGTGCTTTTCTTCCCTATCTCATTCTTTATGCAATTATAGAAATCTGGATTGATTTATGGATACAACTCTCTTGTAAATAAATACTGTATATAGTATTGTAGCTGATGCACAGAAAATAATATTCATAAATTCGTTTCTAGAGGTATAATTCCATAACTAGAAATAGATGGAGTCCACACATATTTATGAATGGGCTAGAGACTATGGCATCTGAGTGTACAATGCTTTGAATTGTCATGATTATAACTGACCTTTTCTTAACCCATGAAATCCGGGGGGCCTCATATGATCCCGATTGCATTTCCGGGGCTTTTTATGTACAGGCAAACTTTATAATTCAGTAACTACTGATTGAGACCACCTAGAGCAGTCAGTTATTTTGCAAATTGTAGAACTTTTTGTTGTCTGTAGAATGCCGTTGAGACGACATTGATACGACGCATGGTTGCCGTGTTATGACGATTTTAGCGCGCATTTTGCCTCATATGAGGCCTCCCGGATTCCTGCCAATATTTGTTTTTGCCTCATATGAGGCCTCCCGGATTCCGACGGTTAATATACGCCATTCGGTTGGGCTTATTTTTTTTTACTAACTCCCTTGTTTATTTGTGTCTTTTCTTTGTCATCCTCTTTTACTTAGGCTTGGTTTTGTTTGCAGCTTGGATAACGTAAAGGCTATTACTGTACCATATTGGGAGATTTAACGACCTCCCACCAAACCAAATAAGGAAAACCAGATTGGTCTAGATTAAATGGGCAACTATTATATACTTTTATTTTCACTTTTTTTCTCTTAATTTTGTTTTTCTATATGGATGAGGGAGACAAAAGGCAGAGCTGCCTGTGCCAAGTGCCTCCCCCTGACTTGAAAGTAGGTAGGGACGAAAAAACTTAAACCAGACCGAGTAAACCCAAGTGGGGACGAACAAACTACCGAACCAGACTCGGCTGGTAGAGACGAATACTTTTTTTTTTTTTGTGACAGAAAGAAGTGTGGTGTGCTTGTTTAGTGTAGTGAAGTAGATAGCAGGAGGAGGTGTTTGTGAGAGCCAGCTGGATCACTCTATGTAGGTGAGACACAAACAGAAACAGTAAGGGAAGCCAGACAAATGAAACAGGAGTTTCAGCAACTCCTTATCATATTTCTATAGGCCTCCCCTGGGTAATGCCTTGTTCGACTGGTGGTCTCGGAGTGTGTATAACGTACCTAGTAGAGAAATGAGGTGCATCTCTAGAAGAGATTGGTTAATTGCGCAAGTGATTTTCATTAAATCGGCCACTCCTTGAGCGGGAGAGATTATACAGTGTATAAAGCACTACGTTGGATACTCCGATGCTATTACCAAATAAGAGGTTTTCCATTATAGGTTTGACTCCTGTAAGGAGATAAAGAAAACCTAATATTTAGTAGTGGCCCCGTAATCATTGACGAACATGCCTATTACATAAGGCATCCTCTTCAAACACTAATCCGCCGTAGTTTGAATCTACCGCGCAGAGCATTTAAAATCTGAGGAGCCTTCATCATGAGCGCACGCGACCTCACTCATGGCTTCAGTCATTATGAATTGGGTTCTCACTACGAAAAAACTTTGTAAAAAATAAAAACAAAAAGAAAATAAGAATAACTATCCAATAAGCTTTCCATCATATCGTGGATGTACTTGTGTGGATCTTTGACCAGACGCTGATTCAGGCGTCATTCTTCCTTCACTGACATATCAAGTAAACCAAAATCCTTAATACATCAACGAATGGGAAGGGGATGGTCGGGAGGGCCCCAGTCGTCAATGATTACGGGGCCACTACTAAATATTAGGTTTTCTTTATCTCCTTACAGGAGTCAAACCTATAATTTATTAGTGGCCCCTCCATCATTGACGAACATGCCTGATTTCTAAGACTGGAGGGGGACATTCGTAATCATATCATAACTCTAGCAAAGCAGATAATCAAACAACCACATAGTATTCTTACTTTGAAAAAATATATTTAATTACGGCGCAGACCATATAAATACAAAAAAGGGGGTTCAAGCAGGTGCGTGCTTCAAAGAAGCCTGCTTGACAAAAAAGGGGGTAACTCTGGAGATTCTGTGAACAGATCTGTAGTTACCAAGGCACCCCACTCAACGAGTGGTGACAAAAAATAACAAGTTATAAGTTTACATGTGCACATAATAAACCCCATAATATTCGTGAAAAATAATTTGTAAAAAATCTCCACTGTTTAATACTAAATTGCTTTCACAGCTAAAACTACTATAACAACTCCATTGTTTTGTACTAACATTGTACTAGCACAATTTCTCGCAGAGAAATGTTCATATCACATTAACCCTAAATTGTATCACAGCTCTTATACTCTGGCGGGGTCTAAGGTGTCCTATGTTACACTGACTGCACCCCCCCCCCCCCTTTCCTTGAAAGTAAACAAAAGTGACAGTAGGGCCACCTAGACCCTCTGCCTTAAAGCTATACATGGTAAGGAAGGTTTGTCCAGAGCAACTGACAAGTACAATCAAGTACAATTATCTAGTCAAAAACGTATGATTAGACGCCCACAACTGTGTGGACGCAATATCTTCTACTGAAAAATTCTTCAGGAAACGTAAAGAGGCTGCCCATTTGCGTAAATCGTGGGCCCTACCCACAACGCCGGGATTACTCTCTTTAATGACTTCGACCAGAAGAGAAGCTAATCTCCGTTTCAGTAAGCGTTTACCCGTACTCGCTACCCATAAAGCACCTTGGGGGTTGAGAGGAGCCACTCTCAAATATTTGGTTAGAGCCTGCACTGGACATAGATTATGGTGCACCTTTCCCCTTTTAACGCCGCACCGTGAACTCAGAAAACACGTGTGCACTGTGCTCATTCTTGGCTACAAATCCCGGGGAAGGTGCAATGTGAATGCATTCATTAAGTCTACCAAACCTAAGGCAATTAGGTGTGTTGCTCATCGCCGCCAGCTCAGACACTCTGTTCCCGGTGGCCAAAGCCAAAAGGAATACAGCCTTTTTTAAGAGTAATGCAAAATCTGCAATATTTTGGTACAGACGAGAGTGAAGTAAAGACAATGCCTTGTCCAGAGACCAAGTAGGCATGAGCTGACGGGGAGGTGGGCGGAGTTTAAAACATGCCCTGATAAAACCTGTTTCCTCCGCTACCGGTATGGAGAGACCTGTAAGGTCTAAAAAGGGCACTCTAATCGCAGTTAAGTGATTTTTTAACGTTACCACAGATAAACGTTTCTGCTCAAACAGATAATTTAAATAATTGAAAACTAAAGCTACCGATGGCACAGTCTGTTCTGTTCTAATGATCCAAGAAGTAAAGGTTTGCCAATGTGATTGATACTGTCGTTTCGTAGACTGAGTATATTAATTTAATAATTTATTGGTCACCTCTCTACCGTATGGTGCTAGCCACTTGGCCTCCTGAATGTCCATAATGCAAAAGTCAGCGAGGTCGCTAGGTTGCCAATCGTGTCTAAGTGGAAATACCCGACCGGGAGCGACACCGGGTGCGGGCACCACGTCTTTAATTGCTGGTACCACAACTGCGCCGGCCACAGGGGTGCGACTAGCGAGACTAAGCCTCGATAATCTCGTAGCTTGTTCACTACGTGGCACATTAGTGACGCATCTGGCGGCGGAAACAGATAGATGGAGCTCCATCTGTTCCAGTCTGTCACCAGGGCGTCTGGCCCCCCTGCCGGCGTCTTCGTCCGGCGGGTGAGGTATAGAGGGAGCTTGTGAGTCTCCTCGGACGCAAACAGATCCACTTGTGGATGGTAGAGCTCTGCAATCATTTGGTTGAAAATGGGTTGCTTGAGCTCCCATTCTACTGTCGTGCTCTGTCTCCGGGACAGAGCGTCTGCCCAGACGTTTGCTACGCCTGGGAGATAAGATGCGTGAAGATAAATGTCTAGTCTGTTGGCTAGAGTAAAAATCTCTTCCGACACGTTTAGCAACTTCCTTGACCTCGTTGACCCTTGTTTCTGAATACAGTGAACTGCGTTCAGATTGTCCATTCTGAAGGCCACCGACTTGCCCCTTAAAGCAGGGCCGTGAGCCTGAAGGAAATACAAGGGGACTAGTAATTCTTTGACATTGATGTGGGAGATTTCTAAGTGGGACCAAAGCCCCTGACCCTGGTGCCCCTGATTTGACTGAAATCCCCAACCTATTGTGCCTGACGCATCCGTGTCTACCCATACTGTTGGCGGAGGAGAGGTCCATGACATTATTGAGTGCAACGTTTCCCTCTTCGCCCAGACCGCTAGTAAGGTGTGGATTAATTTTGGGATGGGCCATAACTTTCCCGCCGGTAAGAGTGAGAAATATTTGTTGCCTTCCAATATTAAACGTTTTACTTTCAACCGGCCCAACATTACAGTTAGTTGAATCCAGTTGAGAGAGCCGACCAGAGACTCCCAGACCCTTCGTGTCGTAGTCAGACTGTGAAGAAACATGAACAGTTTCCTGCGAAACCTGTTGCGATTGTCCACACTCTGACTCAGAGTGAGAGCAGCTGTGTCCCAGACCAGCCCTATCCACTGAATTACTTGTGAGGGAACAAGGTTTGACTTTACCAGATTTACCTTGAACCCTAGAGTTTTGACATGATTTAAAATTATGTTGACATGTTTGATGCATAATTGCTCTGTCTCTGCCACCACCATCCAGTCGTCTAGGTACCACAACACTCTGATTCCTTGCTTTAATAACGGCATCAGGGCTTGCCGGACTAATTTCGTGAATAATCGAGGTGCCAGGTTCAAACTGAATGGCATCCTTTGAAAAAAAAAAATTTGGTGCCTGATCCGTAAGGCCAGAAACCTTTGAAACCGTTTGTTTACCGATACGTGCCAATAAGCGTCTGTCAGGTCTAGGGAACACATCCAACCTCCTGGCGGAAGTGTTAGCCTGATTTGGTGTACTGTTAACATTCGGAATGACTCGTTGTGAATGTGAAGGTTCAGGTAAGACAGGTCTACGACTGGTCTCATCTGAACACTGTCCCTTTTGGGAACCAAAAATAGCTTGGACGTGAATACAGGGTAATTTGGGGGGACCGGGATGATGACATTCTTGGCAATCATTTCCTGGACCAGTGACTCCACCTCTAATGAAACAAAATTCGCCATTGTCGGCTGACGTAAGCGAGGTCGCCGGAGCCACTGCCAAGTGATGCCTTTGCGTGCCACCATCCGTGCCCAAGTGTTTAACGGCCATGCTTGGTGACACGTTCGGAACGACCCAGTTAGCAGACAAGGGTTCGCCGGCTGTACTACCCTCGGATCCGCCGGCCTTAATACTGGCACCTGGAGTGAGAGAGACTTTAGTTATTTGATGGTGGTGGAGTTGGTGGTGGTGGACGCTTTGCCGGCTGGCTGGCGTTGGCCGAAGACGGGCCCTGACCTTTTTTTTTTTTTTTTTTTTTTAAGAGACAATGAACGGAGGAAGGAAAAACACAGATAAAACAAAAAGGTCCATGTGCCTAAAGGCATCCTCCATTCATAAAATGTTTGTAACAACTGGATTTAAACATTTGTGGATTGTAAGTTTGTGGAAAGCAATTCGAGGGAAGTGAATTCCAAAGAGTAGTAGCTCTGGGGATAAATGAATTCTGATAAGCAGAAGTTCTGCATTGTGGAGGAGAAAGTGTAAATTCATGGGCGCTCTCAGCTGCCCTAGTTCTACGGGGAAAGATGTGGAGAGGCGGCACAATTGAAGCAAGTTCCTCGGAACAATTGCTGTGAAAATATCTGTAGAATAATGCAAGGGATGCAACGTTTCTTCGTATGGATAATGTAGGAAGGTCCTGTGTGATTGCAGGGTTATTGATTAATCTAATAGCTTTATTTTGAATTTTGTCCAACTGCCTCAATGCAACCACCCCACTTCCACCCCACAGAGGTGAACAGTAATCCATCTGAGAACGCACATGACTTTTATATATCACGGCCAACTGCTCGTCAGTGAAGAATTCTCGAACTCTGTACAGGAGTCCCAGTTTTTTAGAGGCATTCTTAGCAATGCTTCTAACATAATGTGTCCAGCTCAAGTTAGTAGTTAATGTTACACCGAGAATGTCAATACTAGGGGAAGTGGGAATATTTACATCATTAAAAAATATATGGGAGTCAGTGAGATTCTGTCTGTTAGAAAATTTAATGTATTTGGTTTTCTGTGCATTAAAGGAAACTAGATTCTTTTGTCCCCATCCATTAATTCTAGAAAGGTCCTGGTTCAGAGAAATTGCAGTGTTTATTTTTGAATTTATAAGATCGGGTTGGGTGAAAGAATTGGTAAATATGAAGGAACTGTGGAGTGTTGAGTCATCTGCATAGGAATGTATTGGATTATGAGTGGTAGATATGAGATAATTGATATGAATGAGGAACAGAATTGGGGCCAAAACTGATCCCTGGGGAACACCAGCATTTATTGAGTGAAATTGAGAATAAAGGCCATCTACCATTACACATATTTTTCTGTTATGAAGATAAGAAGAAATTAGTGGAACTAATGATGCAAGGCCGTAGTGTGACATCTTCGACAATAAGGATTGATGCCAGACTCTATCAAATGCCTTTGATATATCCAGTGCTATTGTATGTGTTTCACCATGTTGGTCTGTAGCTTGGTTGATTTGATGCGTAAGAAGGCAAAGCATGTCTGCAGTTGATCGACATCGTCTAAAACCATATTGCCTATCACTGATTAATTTATTATTCTCAAGATGCTTAATTATGTGATTATTTAATATAATTTCAAAGACTTTACCAAGAGTGGAAGTTATAGCTATTGGTCTGTAGTTTGATGGATCTGAAGAGGCATCTTTTTAGGAACTGGATGGATGTTTGCTTCTTTCCAGGGTACTGGGAAGCATGAGGTATGAGTACACAGACGGAAATTTTTTGCCAATACAGGAGCGAGCACCAAGGAGCAATTCTTAAGTACTATTGGAGGAATTTCATCTGGACCAGGAGCCTTATCTACTGAGAGATTCTGCAAAATAGTTTTGACATGTCTGGTGTGGATCTTAAGTGAGGGAATTTCAGGTGAATTAAAATTAAGTACAGGGACACCTGGTTTATTATGGCCGCGTCCTCTCTGACCTGAAAACCTACTCTGTCTATGCCTGTACTGACCTTGGGGGGAGGAGGAGGACTTAGGTGGAAGAAAGGGCTTAGATCCCCCCGGCTGAGCCTTAGCGACTGGCCTGGGTTTGGGGAAGTTAAAGGCAGGTTTCTTAGAAGGGGTGGGACTGTGTTTAAAGGCCTGAGCCATATTAAACACCGTTCGCCACACGTCAGGGGACATTAAAGAGGGAGTGAGCACTGGTGACATGACCATCTGATTCGCAATGCGATCAGGCAGTTTTCGGACTAAGGACATTCTGAGGTCTTGTCTCGCTCGTACCGCCTCAAGCAAGGCGGTGCGGATGTCACCCAAAGATTGGATTGACGACTGAAGAAGCAGTCGCCGGGACAATTCAACCGATCGTCTGGCGTCCGCGTCTGCGATTGCCTGAGTGGACCGGAGCAAAGACTTTGCTATCTGTTGAGACACTATGTATTGAGAGAACAGGCGAAAAGCTTTCCCCCTTAGCCTAAATTCTCGTTCTAGGTGAGTTGGGGTAGGGGTAGTAAAAGGGTCTTTTAGCTCACAGAGATTAATTTTAGGGGCAGCTAAGAAAGAAAACAAAGCTGAAGGGACTCCGCCGGCAGAACACACTGGCATGGAGAACCAAGAATGAGTATCTTGAGGGATCTGGTGGGAAGTTTTGGAAGTAAATCTGGTCGCAAAGTTTTGAGCCTCTGCCTCCCATTCCACCCAAGGTCCTGGACCCAACTGCCCCACCTTCAAGACTGGATTAGCTGCTGTGTCTGTGACGGTTTGCAAAGCGAGTTCTGGAGTGAGAGCTGACAGAGTCTTAATGTCATTAAATCCATCATGCTTAGACCAGTCTGAAAAAAGTGTTGAAGCTGAGGCAGAGGGTAAAGCCGGCTTAGCAGCATAAACAAAATAATCTTGGTGATAATAACTAGGTATAGCCTTTATGTTGACATCTAGTACATTGCCCAAAGTATCCAAGGCCCTTAATTTCCTAGATTTATTGCCCTGGATGACCCACTCACACGGTACTGGGAGTTCCCCTGACAAGGTAGGTTGGGCGATCTCTGGTTTAGTGGGGGTCCAAAGGACCCATGACTCGTCTGGTCCGTAAAGCAAGGGCATATCTACCTTTCTGAGAGGTGCTCTGTCTAGAGGGGGCGGATTGACATCCGTTATAACCCTTACATTCGAAGTGGTCAATGCCGCCGTAGCAGGCCTAGTAACCACTGATGGTGACAGAGGGGGAGGGTGAGGGATCTGAGTTAAAGCAATAGAAGTCATCAGAGGCCGTACCGTAGAGCTTGTCGTGGGAGCTCCCAAGTCCACTGTGGGAGTTTCCTGCTGTTGGCTAAAACAATTAGATAAAGCATTACTGAGTAGCCCATCAATTTCCTGTGCAGTGACAAATTGACTTGATGATGTACTAACTAGTGAATCATTAAGATCTTGTGCGGCGTCTAAGCCTGAACCTGACTCTTGCCCTTCCATATCTGAGATAATTGAAACCTCGTCTTTTTTATCCTGTTCCTCCTGAGAAGATCCCGCCGAAGCTGGGGTATCACCTTGTTGCCAAGATAAGTCAGGAATAGAGGATGGGATCACCGCGTCCCGGTGGACTTCAGCCACTGTGTGAATAGTTTGAGCCGGAAGTGGGTGGTCAGGTCCTGGCTGAGAATATCGCCAAACACCTAGGCCTTGGCCTACACTCCCTTGGGAGTCCGCAACACTCTCAACCCCTGAGCCCCCTGAATTCTCCAATTCCAGGGTTAAAATGTTAATGGGTAAATCATCTTTAGGTACAGGCACTATACTGGACCCCTGAGCCCGAACACAAACTCTGTCTGGGGTAGAGGTACGATGAGAAGCACTAGAAACTGGTGAATGTCGTGAGGCCTTTCTATCATGGGAATCCTTCTTTGAAGATTTATGGCTGCGGTGTGACCGTGAACTACTCTTCGATTTAGAGGATTTATCGCCGTGACCACTGGTGGAACTTTCTGTCTTACTCTTCTTACTCGATGGTGAAGAGGCAAGACTAGATGGCTGGTGTCTGAGAGGTGACCTAGACCGAGATCTCTCCCGGGACGAGGAGGCTGCCGCCGGGGGTGTAGGCTCTCGTTGACGTTTCGCAGTAGCAGTAGGAGAAGACACAGAACCCTGACCAGTCTCTGCCGGCTTACGACTAGTTACTCGAGAGGGACGTTTAGGGGGAGGGTACTCAACAAGAAGCCTATCCCAAAGAGGGACATTGTCACATTGAAGTGATTTATGAGCCACAATCGTAGTATACGCTGCCATCTGTTGCCTAACCTCTCGTAAGGCGACCGCTGCGGTCTTATCATTATCGCGGAGGACTTTGACACTTAATTGGGAACATTTGTGCATCACCCACAGACCCCTTGAACGGTCTAGACATTTAACACACTTGATGCAAAGAGTGTGCGCAAAAATAGGGATACCGGCACAGGTAGGGGTAATGCATAAAGCAAAAACTGGGGCAAAGGTAGCCATGACAGAGACTGGTGGGAAACTACTGCAGGGTCTGTATTGGTCCGCCGGGGCCCAGCTCTGGAAAAAAAGGAAATTTCCAGGAATTAATGCTCATAAGGTTAACCCAACATGATCGCATACACACACACACATGTGTCAATAACCCGCCGGGTAACGAGACGTAATGTCACAACGATCACAGCTCGCTACGCGGCGGGATTCTATAAAGATTTCCGAATATCTAAACATGTCCTAAGAAAGTTAAGAATACCCTCTGACATAATATAAAGGACCAGTATGGCGTTTATAACATAGTCTTTCTGGTGGTGACTGTCTCAAGATTCAATTTTGGAAAAACAACCCCCCACAAAGACGCCGGCACCAGAATTATTTAGCAGAATAACACAGGGCAGGCTGATACGAGATCTGATTTCTAACGAATTGTCACAAAGGATCGCCGTAAGTTTGAAGGCGGCGATACATTAACGTATCTCTCAATTAACTGGTTAACTATATGGAATTGTAAATTCCTTATTTCCTCCTCCCAGGAGCACCCGCCGGGTGTGAAAAATTTGTGAAAAGATGTTAACCCTAATTGAGCCTTCGATCGCCATAAGTCTGAAGGCGGCGATACATAAAGTAGCACTAAAATGGATCGGTTAACTAAATTGAATGACCAAGACGTTCATCCCACCCTACCAAGGTGCACCCGCCGGGTGAGATGTAAACAACGTTAACCCCATAAGTTCCTGTCCCCACTTCTTTGTAAAAGATCGCCGGGGAGGAAAGCCCTCAACAACAGCTAGGTTTTTGCTATTTGGTTTGTAAAACTGGGTAGAAAAACTTCATAACATCTGTCCGCATGAACAATGTTAGATGGGTACAGCCAGACCGCCGGGGATCATAGGGAGCCTGAAACAGGCACCAACACAGAGACGCAGTCCTGGAGAGCCACAGACACCTCCACGCCGGGGACACAAGCCTGTGTTGAAACCACGCGTGGACCAACACGGCTCTCGGCCGGGTTTTTCATGGTGAAACCGAGCAAAACCCGCCGGAAAGTAACCCACCCCGTTCAGAAACCAACTGAACGCACAACGGACCTGGGAGCAAGCCAAGCACGACTAGCCCAGGGCCCACACAATAATCCGTGGAATTAGCCAATACACAACTAATCCAGGAAACATACATAGTCCGTGGAATTAGCCAATACACAACTAAACCAGGATACACATGACTCAGTAGGACATATTTATAAAATAAACAATAACACTTGTACATGTGGCAAAGCTACGAGCGGCTTGCTAGGCCTAAGCAGACGGCATCAGAAATGTTGAAATATAAACAAAAACACTGGAAATATAACAACAGGAACCACCGCCAACACACCACTGTAGTAAAGACTTCCGACAAAGGGAAGACTGACTCGGGACCCAGAAAAAACTTCACTAAGTGAAGAAAAATACGCTGGGAACGTCAGAAGCAACGCTTACCTCATCAGAAAGATAAAAGGCAGCATAAAATAACGCGTAATGAAAGCCGCCTGCATCACAAGCTAACTCAACTGTGAAAAAATCACATGTCCACAACAGGACCACGAGGGTACATCCGAAATAGATGCCCCAAACACACGACCCAAAATACACTGCACTGCGGGCAACCAACCCAGGACACTCCTGCTACACATATCCTAACCTTACTCGATACATCCCGGAGTAAACAAATGAGAAAAAACTCACTAGGGACGCAGCAAATGCGGAACCAGCGGAGCGTGGGGAGACACGTCCGGGCAGGTTGAGCGCAGAGCAGAGAAGGAAGAATGACGCCTGAATCAGTGTCTGGTCAAAGATCCACACAAGTACATCCACGATATGATGGAAAGCTTATTGGATAGTTATTCTTATTTTCTTTTTGTTTTTATTTTTTACGAAGTTTTTTCGTAGTGAGAACCCAATTCATAATGACTGAAGCCATGAGTGAGGTCGCGTGCGCTCATGATGAAGGCTCCTCAGATTTTAAATGCTCTGCGCGGTAGATTCAAACTACGGCGGATTAGTGTTGGAAGAGGATGCCTTATGTAATAGGCATGTTCGTCAATGATGGAGGGGCCACTAATAAATATTTGGTTTGGTGGGAGGTCATTAACCCGGCGAGCGCGCGCAGGGTGTAGTGAACACCACACTTCTGGGCGGCAATATTAAGCTCCATTCCCGCCTATAATCATCATTTTACGATAAATACCGTTATTACTTATTCATATGCGCCTATTTTACATTTAATATGAAGATAGTAACATGTAACAACAATAAAACAAGTGGGAATATTGTTTGGATGGTGAAAATCGCGAATTATTGCCGAGTGTTCATTCATGAGGTGAGAGACAGGGGAGGCCCACACTCTCCTCTCTCGAAGCCTGGAGAGTGACTGAGGCCTGTCTCTCTCTCTCTCTTTCCCACGCATAGACACACACAAGACCACAGCCTAGGATTGGTTTGGAGATGTTTACCTTACCTTACCTTTGGATACCTTTGGATGTGTTCGCCGCTCCTCTAGCGGCACCAAGGAGCGCGACGCCCCTCGTTATGGGTGGTGATTTGGTGCAGTAGACTGTTTGAAGCGACAGCTCGCTCCCTTGCGAGGATGGGCTCGTCTGGCACTTTTTGCAGTTCGACATCTAGGGCTCTCTTGAAGTTGTCTAACGAGATGTCCCTCATGTCTCTTACTCACCGTGGGAGTTTGTTGAAGAGACGTGGGCCTCTGTGTGATAACCAGCCCTCTCGCAGAGAGCCCATAGCACCCCTGTTATTCATCCGGGGGATTTCGCATTCCCAGCCTCTCCTATCACTGAATTTCATGACTATCGGAGTATGTAGGTTTGGTACTAAACCCTCTGCGATTTTCCATGTGTATATTATTAGGTAACGTTCTCTTCTACGTTCCAGTGAGTACAGATTCAGTGCTCTTACGAAACTATACCAATGAATAAGGGAATAACTGGGTAAATAGGTGATAATTGAAGGGGGGGAGGAGGGGATTTTGACAGATGTGGAGTAGTGATAGGAGGTCTATCTATCTATCTATCTATATGCTCAGGCCCAATCCCCAGCTTTGGGGGTAGCCGACTCAAGACAGAGCAAGAACAGGGAATACACAAAAACAACATAAAAAACAAACAAACACAGACAAAAAGCACAAACTCACACACATCCAGGTCACCCAGGAGAAGACCCAGAGACCAGGGTCACCAAGGTCGCTCCAGCACTCCCCCGGCCCCTGACCATCCGGAGAGGCCCCGATCTCGGCAGGCAGACACGCAGCGGAGCCAAAGCCACAAGCCCTCCCACCACACTTCCAGGCGCACCCTTCATATTAATCGTCTCCCCGGGCCAGGCGCCTGATGGACTATTATCTAGTCCAACTTGCACCCGACCCCTTACTCCAAATGACCACGCATTCACAAGCATTCTCCATTCACTCCTGTCCACCACCACTTCCCCTGCCTGATCTATTGTCATTCCTCTATCATCCAAAGCCTTTCTTACACAGTCTCTCCATCTCAATGCGGGTCTTCCTGCCCTTCTATCTCCCCTTGTACCTGACTCACATATTCTCTTTGTAAGCCTTTCATCTCCCATTCGTTCAACATGACCATACCAGCTCAGCACCCTTCTGTCCACTCTGGCTGACAAATGTTCCTGCTGCCCCACTCTCCTACGTATCTCTTCATTCCTCAATCTGTCTCTACGAGTAACTCCACACATACTCCTCAAGCAGCTCATCTCCATCACATCCAGCCCTCTTTTCTCCTTTTTCTTCAGAGCCCATGTCTCAGCCCCATACATCACTGTTGGCACAACAATTCCTTGATACAGTGCACTTTTTACTTTCACTCCGAGATTTCTCGTCTTCCACATACTTCCCATTGCTCCGAAAACCTTCCTTCCTTCACACACTCTCTGTTTTACCTCCACTTCCATACCCTCCTGCTTATCGTTCCTCCTAGATATTTAAAACACTCTACTTGTTCCAATATTTCCCCATCCAACCTCACATCTAGATTCACCCTATGCTCTCCCCTATTACACACCATTACTTTACTTTTATTGACGTTCACCTTCAGTTTCCTCCTTCCACAAACCACACCAAACTCTTTGACTACCCGCTGCAGTTTCTCATCAGAATCCGCCACCAATGCTGTGTCATCAGCGAACAGCAACTGATTCAACTCCCAATCTCTACCATTCTTTCCTACTAAACCCAATCTTCTTCCCATAGTTCTCCTTTTCACCTCCCTCACCACACCATCCATAAACATATTAAACAGCCATGGTGACATTACACAACCCTGTCACAAACCTACCTTTACCTCAAACCATTCACTCAATTCACCATTTCCTACTCTCACACATGCTCTGCTCCCTTCATAAAAACTCTTAACTGCTTCTAACAAATTTCCTCCTATTTCATAAATCCTTAACACCTTCCACATTGCTTCACGGTCCACACGATCATACGCTTTTTCCAAGTCCATAAAAGCCCAAAATATCTCCTTATGCTTCTCTAAATACTTCTCGCATAACTGTCTTACTGCAAACATCTGATCCACGCACCCTCTTCCCCTCCTAAAACCGCACTGTTCTTCTCCTATTGCAACTTCCGTACACTTTATTATCCTCTCTATCAACACCCTGCCATACAGCTTTCCAACCACTGACAATAAACTAATACCTCTATAACTTGAACACTCCTGCCGATCTCCCTTCCCCTTGTACAATGGCACAATACATGCACTCTTCCAGTCTATTGGTACCATTGACACAGCAAAGCACACATTGAAAAGTCTCACCAACCAATCTATTATCACATCTCCACCCTTCTTTATACACTCCACAGCAATACCATCCAAACCTTCTGCTTTTCCCGCTCTATCTAGTGATAGGAGGTATGGAGGGGAATTATCTCACTTAATAACCATTTCACTTGTTTTAAGTACTACTGGGGCCTTTTAAAAGTGTTTTTTAGGCCTTATCTCTTAAGAGGGTCCTCGCCTTTGCCCACCAAAACCTCTTAAGAGTGTTCTCGCCGTTCCCGGGTTAAGCCTCTTAATTCACATCCTTGCTTTATTGCTACCTGATAGAATATATGTAAGAATACATAAGCTTCAATATTATACCAATAAAATACTTTATCCACAAATTAATATAGTAGTCTTTTTAGCTTCTAATTTTGTAATAGTTGTGGAGTCTCTGCTCATGATGAATGAAATGCAAAATAATTACCATCTAGTTCAGGGGTCGGCAACCTGCGGCTCAGGAGCTGCATGCGGCTCTTTCAGGGCAGTTGTGTGGGTCCAGACGCTTCAGAAATATTCATTCTTCCTTCAAAATGAAGGCATCATATAACACATTCAAGGCAACATTACAGTAGATTTGTGTATGCAACTTCGAAAAGATGTATAGGTATCAATCGTTGTTATTTCTAGAAATGTGACACATGTCTTTCCTAAGCTTGTGAATACCAGGATATTGAACAATATCACTATAATTTGTTTAGTTCAGAAGTAGGGTATATTCTCTATATCTGAAGTACTGTAGATTTCAGTTGATGAGACAATTTTTTTGTATTGCGGCTCCGACAATACATTTTTTTTTTATGAAACTTTAAAAAAAAATCTCTTCTAGCTTTAAAGGTTGCTGACCACCGAATTCTAGTTCAATATACCATACATAGCAGTCTCCATAGCATATAAGTTTGTTATTGTATGGCACCTATAAGATTTAATTCACGAGTCTCTCTAGCTTATATCTGTGTATAATGTGTGACCTCTGTTCAGGATGGACGGAAGGCGTTCTTCATCAACGTGTACAATGCCATGGTTATCCATGCCACCGCCCGCAACGGTTCACCCTCAAACTGGCTCTCACGACTCAAGGTGGGTGCTGCAGTCATTCAGAATCCTTCACTTCAACTTACACACACACACACACACACACACACTTAATCATACAACACATATACATATGTATTATATCTGGGAAGCATGAAGCTGGTGCTACATACGCTTTTTCAGGTATTTCTCAGCATTTCTTTTGGCAATTTCTAGTCCATAAGAATTTATTTTGTAAAATAATCTACCGTTAGTCTACTTGCTGATGCCAATGCAAAAGAGTCCCAAATTATTACCGGAAAAAGTTACCAACTTGAAAACGAGAGGAGAGAAAAGTTGAGAAGTGACAGCGGAAAGGTTACTAGAAGGTACATGAGAAAAGTAAAGCAGGCAAGTCATAAATAGAAAACAAGATAATATAAGGTGAAAGATAATATACAATGAAATAAGAAGTTAATTGAGTATAGTGAAAGCAAAATTATAGAAGATGGAAGTCAGAAGACAGACCAGGGAGATTAGGAAATGAAAATGAAGAGGGAACTAATCCATATCGTGGGAAAGAGGAGACTGTAATGAGAAAACAGTCAGGGGTTCGTAGAGTGAAGTAAGAGAACAGCATATGAATATGATTAAAATATGAAATAGAATAGTGAAAGGAAGTGTAGAAGGTGAAAGAAAACACAATATGAAAATATAAATTGAACAAGGCAAGGGAAAGCAGATAATAGAAGTGAAAGCTAATAATATAAAACAAACATAAAATGTGACATTTCTCTTGGAAATTTTCTTCTAGGACCTTCTCCGAAGTCTCTTCATTATGAAAATAAACACCATGTGAGGAAGAGCACTTTATTGACAACGTTTCGCATATAGCTTCATAATTGGCCTGATGAAGCTATATGCAAAACGTTGTAAATAAAGTGCTCTTCCTCACATGGTGTTTATTTTAATTCTGTCTACTTTTCAAAGTTTATTTTTGTCAATTTCTCTTCATTATTATGTCAGTGTCCCCTTTACATAATATAATTTATTTTAGGTGATCTTCTTGCAGTTTCATATCCTGTTTTTTCTTTACATACAAGTTTTTGGCACACATTACCTTAGTATATATTCTCAGACTAATTCGAGTATCATATGAGCATAATATTATATCATCAATTGTCGATGGCCAAATTATTTCTAGTATCTTTTGCATTGTAAGAAACTTGAGGTGGCAGAGAACTTATAACTGTTTAACTCATAAGGTGCCAGACCAGAATATACTATGAACATTAAAGGAAAAAATTTCATATAGTCATACTATACATGTTGAATGTTAGAGAGCATAGTTCACCGAAAATAACTTCTTGTTTTTGTCACTCTTCAAAGCATGCTAATATGACAAATAATGCAATTGCACTTTGTGTTGTTATAATTTTTGGTCTATAATAGCAAACAAATACATATAAGATCATTCTATTTCAACTCATATTTCCCGGCCAGCTTTGAACTTTTGCGCCAATCGTATCTGGGTAATTTTCGTCAAATGCGTGATTTTCACATATTCATATCTCCGCAAAGAAATGGCCTAACCTAGGTTAGACATATATCGTACTGCAGCAATCACTGTAATCTTGAGAATGGTGAACACTAGAACATTCTACACTAACTTTATTTACGAAAAATAATCACTTGAATACAAGACTCTCATAATGTATTTTACGAAAATCTACCAGTCACAGGAAGGTGCCGGGACACACAAATCAGTCATCTTTAAAGGGCGTGCAGATGTACTCCCGTCTGACTGTGAACACAGACTGGCCACTCGCTCGAGTAATGATTTTCTCGCTGTGTGACGTATTGTCACACAACATTGCCAATAGCTTCCCTATTTTCTTCACGTCGATCTCTCTTCGTAGTGAAAATTTCATTCGGATCAAGTTGTTTGTTTTTGCCACCGAAATATTGAATATTGAATATGTTAATTGCGTTCCCAAGCTAGGGCAACTAGCTTGGGAACGCAATTAACATGGTTGTATACTTAACGGTCCGGACGGTGTTCCTCCTGTTCTCAAAAACTGTGCTTCCGTGCTGACTCCCTGCCTAGGCAAACTCTTTTGTCTCTGTCTATCCTCTAACGTCTTCCCTTTATGCTGGAAGTTTGCTCACATTCAACCTGTCCCAAAGAAGGGTGACCGCTCTCAACCCTCCAACTATCGTCCAATTCCTCTCATCTCTTGTCTTTCTAAAGTTTTTGAAACTATTCTTGCTTCCAAATTTCTTAAGCATTTCTCTTCTCATAATCTGCTCTCAGATCGCCAGTATGGCTTCCTTAAGGGTCACTCTACTGGTGATCTTCTTTCATATCTTACTAACTCTTGGTCATCCTCCTTTCGGGACTTCGGTGAGACTTTTTCTATTGCACTAGACATATCGAAAGCCTTCGATAGAGTCTGGCATAAATCTTTAATTTCTAAACTACCCTCCTTCGGTTTCTATCCCTCCATCTGTGCCTTTGTCTCTAATTTCCTTTCCGGCCGTTCCATAGCCGCGGTTGTGGACGGCCATTGTTCACTTCCTCACCCTATAAAATCCGGTGTTCCTCAGGGCTCTGTCCTATCTCCTATTCTCTTTCTAATTTTTATAAATGATCTCCTTAACTGTACCTTAATTCCCATCCATTCATACGCAGACGATTCAACCTTACACTATTCCATTAGTTTTTCAGAACGCCCCAGCCAGCAATTCCTCAACGACAAACGTAATGAAGCCATAGAACTCTTAAATTCTGATCTAAATACTATTTCCAATTGGGGCAGAGAAAACCTTGTTAACTTTAATGCTTCCAAAACCCAATTTCTCCATCTATCTACCCGTCAGGATCTCCCAGCGGACTATCCCTTATTCTTCAACAATACAAAAATCAACCCTTCATCTTCTCTCAATATCTTGGTGTCTCTTTTTGCTCTTATTATTCGAAGGACCATATTACCAGTCTTGCTAAGGCAGCCTCCCAGAAGCTCGGTGTGCTCAACCGCCTTAGGGGGTTCTTTTCCCCTGCACAGCTTCTCTGTACAGGGGCATAGTGCGCCCTTGTATTGAGTATTGTTCACATGTCTGGGGAGGTTCCTCTCACACCGCTCTCCTAGACAAAGTTGAAAGGAAGGCCTTTCGTATCATTAACTCCCGTCCACTCACCAACTCTCTGCAGTCTCTCTCTCTCCGCCGCAATGTTGCATCTCTCGCTATTCTATCGCTACTATAATAATCAGTGTTCCTCAGAGCTATCCCAGTGCATACCACCTCCTTTACGTAGGGCACGTGGTACCCGTCTTGCAACTCAATCCCACCCCTACTCTGTGCAACTCTCCAACCCAAGAGTGAAACGTTACTCTCAAACTTTCTTCTACTCAACAGCTGAGCTCTGGAACTCTCTCCCAGAATCAGTCTTTCCCTCTTCCTATGACTTAAATTGCTTCAAACTCCGTGTGTCCAGGCATTTTGGCTCGAACGTCCCTTGATTTTGGCCCTGTTACTCTTTCAACTATGGGGGAGGCACTCGCTATAGGCAGTAATGCCTTTTGCCTCCCTCAATCACATAGAAAAAAAAAAACAAAAAACAAAAACAAAAACTCGGGACCCGGGCAGGCTCTCCAAAGGACGGAGCTCGTATCCGGGCGATCTGGCCGAATATCAACAAAAGTAAACTAAGGTTAATCTCGCTTAATATATTATCTACATTAATAAAACATATATAGAAATGAGCGCCTTACCTTGCTGCGTAGAATGGCGTTGAGTAGAGCTCTCTAGCTCAACTGGTTCCGGAGTGATGGTGATGGAAGTGGAGGTAACTTTTGCCGCGTATTTACCTCGGCGCGTCTGAACACTCAACCGCGGCCCCGGCTACGACGCCCAGTTGCACTCGTCGCTCCACCCGCAATTATGCCGGGAAGCGATTTGATAGTGTTTTATTGGTTATTCTGTCATTTATTATAGTTATTATGTTATTTTCACTCAATAAAGTTATTTATATGAACTTATTTGTGTCTCTGTCACTTATTACTTAATTTTATTATTATTATTATGATTATTAGTGTCACTTTCACTGGACTTTGATAATTGGTAGTGTCATTTCCCCTTTTATGTATTGTTAGGTAAGCTAATAATATATATAGTGTCACTGTCACTTGTTCATATTGTTATGAAGGCACTTTTTATTACTTGTGTGTGTCTCTTTCACTTATACTTAGTTTTATTATTATTATACTGTCACTTTGACTGGCCTAGGCTTATTGAGTGTCTTTTTCACTTACTTATTGTTAGAAATATATATTTTAGTGTCACTTTCACTTGTTCATATTGTTATTGAAGGCACTTATTATTACTTATATGTGTCTTTTTCACTTATACTTAGTTATATTATTATTCTTAGCCTACATTTGAGTGTCACTTTCACTGTTGTCACTTCCACTTCAAAAGTTTGTTAGAGTGTGGAACTCGTTGAAGCAGGTGCCAGCACACAGCCCAACTTGACACTCGAGGCATTCCCAAGTGGTTTTTGTGGGTTTGCGGGGTCTGCGAGTTGTGTGGCTGCACACATGGCACCTCTTCTGACTCCTAGCGTTACTACCTGGTGCTTTGAAAGGAAGGGCGTTGAGCTGGTGCTTCCTGAAAAATTCAGCACACCCCGTTCTGTCCAGCTGGCCTGGTCCTTGTAGTGGCCTCCCTGGTGTACCCGCATGTTTAGCCAGGAGCTCAAGTAGCACCTGCTTGTGGAACTTCCGCAGGGACTTGTACTTCTTGGCTCCTGGAGTCCTCAGACGGTAGATGTTGTAGGCATTGAGGACCGACATATCTACCGTATAGAGGATAAACTTCTTGTACCACCTGCAAGATGTTCGCAGGCAGTCGATGAAGCCCATCTGCATGTCGGACTTGTCAACGAGGCGCATGTTGAGGTTATAATCCAGGACAGCAGCTGGTTTCTGGACGGGGTTCTTGGTTCTTCGGTCCACCTTCCCTGTGGCGACCATCTCGGCCTTGTGGCATGTGCTGAGGAGGTTGACCTTGCGCTGGTCATGCCAGTGGATGGAGAGGATGGGGCCACTCTTCTTGTGGAAGATGTCCGCCTTCTTCATCTTGGTTGGGTAGCCTGGCATGCCCTTCCTCTTGCCCTTGACTGTGCCGACAGTTCCGGTCTTGCGGTCATGGAGGTACTTGGTCAGGAGAGGCGACGTGTAGTAATTATCTGTGTAGAGGATGTGGTTTTTATTGAAGTGCCTCTCCATCATCTTCTTCAATACAGCGCCACCAAAACCAATGAGGGGGTCAGTCTCAATTTCTCCAGCCTTGCCGCTGTAGACTATAAAGTCCAGCACATACCCCGTCAAACAGTCGCAGAGGACGAAGAGCTTGATGCCGAAGCGGTGTCTCTTGGACGGGATATACTGTCGGAAGTGCAGCCTACCACGGAACAGGACCAGAGACTCGTCAAGGCACATCTTCTGGAAAGGAATCGGGTAGGTGGTGAACCGATGACGTATCATGTCATACAGCTTCCTGATCTTCCATAATGAGTCGGGAAGGTGGACTGCCATGTTGTTTGTCAGGTGGAGATACGAGAGGATGTCGAAGTACCTATCCCTGGACATGTACTTGCCAAATGCTGGAGTCGTTATGATGTCGCCAGTGATCCAGTAGTCTGCCAGAGCGTGCTTCTTGATATGTGTCATCAGCATTGTGAGTGCCAAGAACACATATAGTTCTGCCACAGTGACAGCTCTCCATGCCACCATCTTGGCACTGGTCTTCCTGCCAAGAAAGTTGGCACAGATCTCATGATGGTTGTTGGTCTCCTCGACGAGGTATTCCATGACTTCATTGTCATAGAAGCCACAGAAAATTTCACTGGGGGTAGCAGCTGGGCCACAGGGAAATGTTGGTGACACCCCGGAACCCATCTGTACCTCGTCAAAGGCAGGACAATCTGGCTCAAAATCAGCCCCATCTGTCCACACAAACAGGTCGGATGCTGATGCTCGAGAACGTGCAGGTGCAGCAGGCACACGCCCTGGATGCCCTGGCACACGCCCTTGGCCACGCGGACGCCCTGCACGCCCACGCCCACGCCCAGGGGCAGCGGCATCGGCAGACTGACCACGTCCACGACCTCGCCCTCTCGCTCGTCTTGTCGGGACTTCCTCTTCCTGTTCCTCTTCCTTCTCAGGTGACGTCAGGTCATCTGGGGCAATGTTGGGGTCGTCAGCATCCTCTTCAGGAGACAATTCGGGTGAAGAAGTGACCGGGCGTCGGCGGTGTGGGGCGCGGGAGGCTGCGGGAGCTTCAACAATGGGAGCCTCGGCCTCGGGAGTTGGGCTCCTTTTGCGGCGAGCAGAGGGCTTCTCCGCAGCAAATAATGCTCTGCATTATTTGCTGCGGAGAAGCATTATTTCTGCGGTGTGTTGAGGGCTGTGGCACACTAGTAATACCACTTGAAGAGGCCCTTTGGTCATCCTGAAGGAGAGATGAAGCCGAGGGCTGTGGGTGACCCACGCGGCATCCCGGGTCAAGGCGTCGGGACAATGGAATGCGGGTGGTTGCTAGGCCAGGGTCGGCGTCATTATCACTGTCTTCAGCTTCCCTATCCTTTTCTGCGGCTGCCCTGCGTGCTTTTTTAGCTACACTTTTCACCAAAGATTGTATATAGAAATATTTGCCCACTTTCAAGGGCGTACAGGCAGGCAAAGGGGAAGGTCCTGGGCTAGGGCTAGGCCTAGGCTGACCTAGCGAAGATGGCGAGGGGGTAGGCATAGGTTCTAGCACACTTGGAAGCTCAATGGCACCTTCCTGAAACACTTCCACATCAGGATCATCACTACTGTCTCCCCCCTCAAATAAATCAACATTATCGTCGTCTCCAAAGCCAACGAAATCGTCATCTTCACTTGCACTTATAAATTGTTCCTTGTCCACCAAGCTTTCGCCACTGCTCTCTTCACTATCAAAAAGGTGTCGCTGTATAGCGCTATCACTCAACAAACGCTTAACTTTCTTTCGTTGAGCTTTCTTCTCGGTTGCAACAGGCGTTGAAGTTGCAAGCGGGGTAGCACTGGGGCCCGCGGGAGGTTGCAGCGAATCGGACACGTCGGAAAGCATTTTTTCAGTATAACTCGCTATGGCGGCCACGTACGAACTGATAACACTAGTAGTTGAGGCTTGGTGGCGCTGCGGTCGCTCCAGCAATGCAAAATTTGGCCGCGCGAATTTTGAAGCACGCTTTCAAGCACAAGGATTTTAAAATGACACCCGGGCACCGGCCCTTTTTTTTTGGTGTCATTTTAAAATGACACCCGTGCTGGAAGGGTTAAGGAAAAACCTCCAAACCACTCGATTTGTGATATTGCGCACTAAGGGGTTAATTAAGTTAAGAGTAATTATGTAACTACAAAATAAATTACTCAAGTACCAAAGTAAAAAGTCTATCTATTCTATCTATCTATATGCTCAGGCCCAATCCCCATTTTGGGGGTAGCCGACTCAAGACAGAGCAAGAACAAGGAAAACACAAAAACAACATAAAACAAAAAATAAACACAGATAAAAAACACAAACTCACACACATCTAGGTCACCCAGGAGAAGACCCAGAGACCAGGGTTACCAAGGTCGCTCCAGCACTCCCCCGGCCCCTGACCACCCGGAGAGGTTCCGATCTCGGCAGGCAGACATGCAGCGGAGCCAAAGCCACAAGCCCGCCCACCACACTTCCAGGCACACCCTTCATATTAATCGTCTCCCCGGGCCAGGCGCCTGATGGACTATTATCTAGTCCAACTTGCGCCCGACCCCTTACTCCAAATGACCACGTGTTCACTCAACTATTCACAAGCATTCTCCATTCACTCCTGTCCACCACCACTTCCCCTGCCTGATCTATAGTCATTCCTCTATCATCCAAAGCCTTTCTTACACAGTCTCTCCATCTCAATGGGGGTCTTCCTGCCCTTCTATCTCCCCTTGTACCTGACTCACATATTCTCTTTGTAAGCCTTTCATCTCCCATTCGTTCAACATGACCATACCAGCTCAGCACCCTTCTGTCCACTCTGGCTGACAAATGTTCCTGCTGCCCCACTCTCCTACGTATCTCTTCATTCCTCAATCTGTCTCTACGAGTAACTCCACACATACTCCTCAAGCAGCTCATCTCCATCACATCCAGCCCTCTTTTCTCCTTTTTCTTCAGAGCCCATGTCTCAGCCCCATACATCACTGTTGGCACAACAATTCCTTGATACAGTGCACTTTTTACTTTCACTCCGAGATTTCTCGTCTTCCACATACTTCCCATTGCTCCGAAAACCTTCCTTCCTTCACACACTCTCTGTTTTACCTCCACTTCCATACCTCCACTCCTGCTTATCGTTCCTCCTAGATATTTAAAACACTCTACTTGTTCCAATATTTCCCCATCCAGCCTCACATCTAGATTCACCCTATGCTCTCCCCTATTACACACCATTACTTTACTTTTATTGACGTTCACCTTCAGTTTCCTCCTTCCACAAACCACACCAAACTCTTTGACTACCCGCTGCAGTTTCTCATCAGAATCCGCCACCAATGCTGTGTCATCAGCGAACAGCAACTGATTCAACTCCCAATCTCTACCATTCTTTCCTACTAAACCCAATCCTCTTCCCATAGTTCTCCTTTTCACCTCCCTCACCACACCATCCATAAACATATTAAACAGCCATGGTGACATTACACAACCCTGTCGCAAACCTACCTTTACCTCAAACCATTCACTCAACTCACCATTTCCTACTCTCACACATGCTCTGCTCCCTTCATAAAAACTCTTAACTGCTTCTAACAAATTTCCTCCTATTTCATAAATCCTTAACACCTTCCACATTTCTTCACGGTCCACACGATCATACGCTTTTTCCAAGTCCATAAAAGCCCAAAATATCTCCTTATGCTTCTCTAAATACTTCTCGCATAACTGTCTTACTGCAAACATCTGATCCACGCACCCTCTTCCCCTCCTAAAACCGCACTGTTCTTCTCCTATTGCAACTTCCGTACACTTTATTATCCTCTCTATCAACACCCTGCCATACAGCTTTCCAACCACTGACAATAAACTAATACCTCTATAACTCCTGCCGATCTCCCTTCCCCTTGTACAACGGCACAATACATGCACTCTTCCAGTCTATTGGTACCATTGAGACAGCAAAGCACACATAGAAAAGTCTCACCAACCAATCTATTATCACATCTCCACCCTTCTTTATACACTCCACAGCAATACCATCCAAACCTTCTGCTTTTCCCGCTCTTATTTGTTTCACTGCTTCTTTCACCTCATTTTCCTCAATCCTTTCATTCATTCCCTGCCACCTGGGTGGCCTGGGTAACCTATCTCCATCCACCTCTGCTTCAATCACTGCTTCTCTTCCATCTCGTGTATTAAAAAAGATTCAAAATACTCAGCATATCTTTTCCTCACTTCAACTGGTTCCACTAGTAATTCTCCATTTTCATCTTTCACTGACTCTTCCCTCCTCCTTTCCTTACTTTATTTACCTCCTTCCAGAACATCTTCTTTCGTTCTTCAAAAAGTAATGCCCCCAAATTTATATACAGTGGAGCCCCCATTTTCGCTACACCGGTCTTCGTTGATTCAATTCTCGCACCACACACCAAATATTCCCCATTTCAATTCTCGCGCCAAAAGCCTCAATTCTCGCATCAAAATCCCAGCCGAAACCCGAAAAAATTGCAAAAATAACGAAAAACTCGACATAAACTAGAAAACAAACAAAAACAATAATTTTGTTTTAACAACAAAAGAATCTGCCAGGCGCTTGCCGTTTAGAGACGAAATCCGAGTGAATCCGAGATCCGATCGTCAAATGCACAAGATGCCGCCATCTTTGTATGACGTCATCAGTTCATCACTAAGCAGACGCTTGCAGTTTAGCTAGTATCTGTGTTGACAAAACTATAGGTTTGACTCCTGCAAGGAGATAAAGAAAACCTAATATTTAGTAGTGGCCCCGTAATCATTAACGATTATGCCTATTACATAAGGCACCCTCTTCAAACACTCATCCGCCGTAGTTTGAATCTACCGCGCAGAGCATAACAAATTGAGGAACCTTCATCATGAGCGCACGCAACCTCACTCATGGTTCAGTCATTATGAAATTGGGTTCTCACTACGAAAAAAATTTGTAACAAATAAAAAAGAAAAAGAAAATAAGAATAACTATTCATAAGCTTTCCATATAATCGTGGATGTACTTGTGTGGATCTTTGACCAGACGCTGACTCAGGCGTCATTCTTCCTTCAATGACATATCAAGTAAACCAAAATCCTTAACCCTTATTTAGCGGCGAGCAACATAAGTCGAGTTAAATAAAGCTGGACTATGTGGCGGCGCTCGACATAACTCGAGTGGCAATTTCAGCACGTAATGTGGCTGAGAGAGAGAGACAAGTGGTGGCAGGAGACTAGCGAGCGTATGACTGCTCCAGACCACCGCGGCGAACCTACTGACACAAATCTCAGCTCCCTCCTCCCTCTCTCACTCGCTACATACTCAATTATGTACTGAAAGTACCGAATTACCTGCTTTTTGCACTCGCGTTGCACGGTTATTGCAAGAAAACTATCCATCATACAAGGATCGTTATGGTGTCATTCGAAAGCTCTGTTTATGCCCTTTCAGGGATAGGTACTTGTTTTACGTTCTGGGTCTTATTTAGGCATGAAAATGATCACGTAAACAGCCCTATTTTGGCTAAAAACACCCCGCTGTGCGGTACACATAAATAAACCGCATAGGCCGCTCGTAAGGTGTTAATACATCAACGAATGGGAAGGGGATAGTCGGGAGGGCCCCAGTCGTCAATGATTACGGGGCCACTACTAAATATTAGGTTTTCTTTATCTCCTTGCAGGAGTCAAACCTATAATTTATTAGTGGCCCCTCCATCATTGACGATTATGCCTGATATCTAAGACTGGAGGGGGACATTCGTAATCATATCATAACTCTAGCAAAGGCAGATAATCAAACAACCACATAGTATTCTTACTTTGTAAAAAATATATATTTGGCGCATAAACTTTATACAGCACATATATACAAAAGGGGTACAAGCAGGAGCGTGCTTCAAAGAAGCCTGCTTGATAAAAAAGGAGTTAACTCTGAGATTCTGAGAACAGATCCGCCAGTTAACAAGGCACCCCACTTAAATTAAGTGGTGAAAAAATAAAACTTATAAGCTTACATGTGCACATATAAACCCCATAAAATTAGTGGATATATCTTGCAAAATATAACAAATGCTTAAAATTAGATTGCTTCACAGCCCAAAAACTACTTACAACAACACTGTTGTTTGTACTATAATTGTACTAGGACAATTTCCTGTAATGAATAGTACAGAGAAATTTACATATCACAACACCCATAAACAGTATCACAGCTCTCATACTCCGGTGGGGTCTAGGGTGTCCTATGTTGCACTGACTGCACCCCCCCCCCCCCCTTTTCTTGAAATTAAACAATAAGTGACTTAGGGGCCACCTAGACCCTCTGCCTTAAAGCTATACATGGCAAGGAAGGTTTGTCTAGAGCTACTGAAAGGTATCGAGTCAAAAACGTATGATTAGAGGCCCACAACTGTGTGGACGTAATATCTTCAACAGAAAATATATTAAGGAAACGTAAAGAAGCCGCCCACTTGCGTAAATCGTGGGCCCTACCCACAACGCCGGGATTACTCTCTTTAATGACCTCGACCAAGAGAGAAGCCAGTCTACGTTTCATCAAGCGTTTACCCGTACTTGCTACCCATAAAGCACCCTGGTGATTTAGAGGTGCCACTCTCAAATATTTGGTTAGAGCTTGCACTGGACATAAATTATGGTGCACCTTTCCCCTTTTCAACGCCGGCACCGTGAACTCTGAAAACACGTGTTCACTGTGCTCATTCTTGGCTATGAACCCTGGGGAAGGTGCAATGTGAATACACTCATTAAGCCTACCAAACCTGAGGCAATTAGGTGTGTTGCTCATCGCCGCCAGCTCAGATACTCTGTTCCCGGTAGCCAAAGCCATAAGGAATACTGCCCTTTTTAAAAGTAATGTAAAGTCTGCAGTATTTTGGTACAGACGGGAATGAAGTAACGACAATGCTTTGTCCAGAGACCAGGTAGGCATGAGCTGATGGGGAGGTGGGCAGAGTTTAAAACATGCCCTCATAAAACCTGTTTCCTCCGCAACTGGTATGGTGAGACCGGTAAGGTCCAAAAACGGCATCCTAATCGCTGTTAAGTGATTTTTTAACGTTACTACAGATAAACGTTTCTGCTCGAACAGATAATTTAAATAATTAAAAACCAAAGCCACCGAGGGCACAGTTTGTTCTGTTCTAAGAATCCAAGAAGTAAAGGCTTGCCAATGTGATTGATACTGTCGCTTAGTAGACTGGGTATATTGATTCATGATTTTATTGGTCACGTCTCTACCATATGGTGCTAGCCATTTGGCCTCCTGAATGTCCATAATGCAAAAGTCAGCGAGGTCTCTAGGTTGCCAATTGTGTCTAAGTGGAAAAACCCGACCGGGAGTGACACCGGGTGCGGGCACCACGTTTTCAATTGCTGGTACCACAACTGCGCCGGCCACAGGGGCGCGATTAGCGAGACTACGCCCCGATAATCCTGTAGTTTGTTTACTACGTGGCACATTAGAGACGCATCTGGCGGCGGAAACAGATAAATGGAACTCCACCTGTTCCAGTCTGTCACCAGTGCGTCTGGCCCACCCGCCGGCGTTATCGTCCGGCGGGTGAGGTACAGTGGGAGTTTGTGAGTCTCCTCTGACGCAAATAAATCCACTTGTGGATGGTAAGGCTCCGCAATCATTTGGTCGAAAATGGTTTGCTTGAGCGCCCATTCTACTGTTGTGCTCTTTCTCCGAGACAGAGCGTCTGCCCAGACGTTTGCTACACCTGGGAGATAAGATGCGTGAAGATGAATGTCCAGCCTGTTGGCTAGAATAAAAATCTTTTCTGACACGTTTAGCAACTTCCGAGATCTCGTTGACCCTTGTTTCTGAATATAGTGAACTGCATTCAGATTGTCCATTCTGAAGGCCACCGACTTGCCCCGTAAAGTAGAGCCGTGAGCCTGAAGGAAATATAAGGGGACTAGTAATTCTTTGACATTGATGTGGGAGATTTCTAAATGGGACCAAAGCCCTTGACCCTGGTGCCCTTGGTTTGACTGAAAGCCCCAACCTATCGTTCCTGATGCATCCGTGTCTACCCATACCGTCGGCGGAGGAGAGGTCCATGACATGACTGAGTGTAACGTTTCCCTCTTCGCCCAGACCGCTAGTAAGTTGTGGATTAATTTTGGTATGGGCCATAATTTTTTCGCCGGCAATAGCGGAAAATATTTGTTGCCCTCCAATATTAAACGTTTGACTCTCAACCGGCCCAACCTTACAGTTAGTTGAATCCAGTTGAGAGAGCCGACCAGAGACTCCCAGATTCTCCGTGTCGTAGTCAGACTGTGAAGGAACAGAAACAATTTCCTGCGAAATCTGTTGCGATTATCCACACTCTGACTCAGAGTGAGAGTAGCTGTGTCCCAGACCAGCCCTATCCACTGAACTACTCGTGAGGGAACAAGGTTTGACTTTACCAGGTTGACCTTGAACCCTAGAGTTTTGACATGATTTAATGTTATGTTGACATGATTTATGCATACTTGTTCCGTCTCTGCCACCACTAGCCAGTCGTCTAGATACCACAAAATCCTGATCCCTTGCTCTAACAAGGGCATCAGGGCTTGCCGGACTAATTTCGTGAATAAGCGAGGTGCTAGGTTCAATCCAAACGGCATCCTCTGAAAGACATAAGTCTGATGCTTTATTCTTAAGGCCAGAAACCGTGTGCAATCTTTTGTTTACCGAGACGTGCCAATACGCGTCTGTCAGGTCTAAAGAACACATCCATCCTCCCGGCGGAAGTGTTAGCCTGATCTGGTTTACTGTCAGCATCCTGAATGACACGTTGTGAATATGGAGGTTCAGATAAGACAGGTCTACGACTGGTCTCATCTGAACACTGTCCCTTTTGGGCACTAGAAATAGTTTGGATGTAAAGACTGGGTAATTTTGAGGAACCGGGATGATGACATTCTTGGCGATCATTTCCTGGATCAGTGACTCCACCTCTAATGAAACTAAATTTGCCTTTCTCGGCTGACGTAAACGAGGTCGCCGGAGCCACTGCCAGGTGATGCCCTTGCGTGCCACCATCCTCGCCCAAGTATTTACTGGCCATGCGGTGACACGTCCGGAACGACCCAGTTAGCAGACAAGGGTTCGCCGGCTGTACTACCCTCTGATCCACCCGCCGTGAGACCGGCCCTGGGAGTGAGAGAGACTTTAGTTTTTTGATGGTGGTGGTGGTGGTGGTGGTGGTGGATGCTTAGCCGACTGGCCGGCGTTGGCAGAAGACGGGCCCTGGCCCGGTCTGTTATAGTTTCGTCCTTTATGACCTGCAAACTTACCTTGTTTATACCTGTACTGACCTTGGGGGGAAGAGGACTTAGGTATATGAAAGGGCTTTGACCCACCCGGCTGAGCTTTTGCGACTGGCTTGGGTTTGGGAAAGTTAAAAGCAGGTTTCTTAGAAGGGGCAGGACTGTGCTTAAAGGCCTGAGCCATGTTGAAAACAGTTCTCCACACATCAGGGGACATTAAAGAGGGAGTTAGCACCGGTGACATGACCATCTGGTTTCTCAATTCTATCAGGAAGTTTCTTCACCAGGGACATCCTAAGATCCTGTCTCGCCCGCACCGCCTCGAGCAAGGCTGTACGGATATCCCCCAACGACTGAATAGAAGTCTGAAGGAGTAACCGCCGAGATAGTTCAATCGATCTTCTGACATCCGCGTCCGCGATTGCCTGAGTAGATCTTAGCTTAGATTTCGCCACCTGGTGCGTAACAATGTATTGGGAAAAAAGTCTATACGCCTTCCCCCGTAGCCTAAACTCCCGGTCTAGGTGAGCTGGGGAAGGTGTAGTGAAAGGATCTTTAAGTTCGCATAGATTGATTTTGGGGGCAGCTAAAAAAGCAAACAAAGCAGATGGAACTCCGCCGGCCGAAAAGACTGGCAGAGAGAACCAAGAATGGCTGTCCTGAGGAATCTGGTGCGAAGATTTTGAGGTGAAGGTGGTCGCAAAGTTCTGAGCCTCTACCTCCCATTCCACCCAAGGTCCTGGACCCAACTGCCCCACCTTCAACACTGGGTTAGCGGCTGTGTCTGTGACCGTTTGTAAATCTAATTCTGGAGTGAGAGCTGACAATGCTTTTATATCATTAAAACCGTCATGCTTGGTCCAGTCAGAAAACAGTTTTGAAGCTGAGGCAGGGGGCAGTGCAGGTGTAGCTGTATACACAAAATAGTCATGGTGATAATGGTTCGGAATGGCCTTAATATTAACATCAAGAACATTACCCGCAATATCCAAAGCTCGTAACTTTCTAGATTTATTTCCTTGGATTACCCACTCACGTGGCACTGGAAGTTCCCCTGACATTGTGGGCTGCGCCGCCTCTGGCTTAGTTGGGATCATTTGTACCCATGAATAATCTGGACCGTATAAAAGGGGCATAGCTACCTTTCTTAACGGTGCTTTATCTAAAGGGGGAGGATTCACATCTGCTACCACCCTTACACTAGAAGTAGTCAGTGCCGCCGAAGCAGGCCTAGTATACCATAGTAGGTGATATAGAGGGAGGGTGCGGAATCTTAGTTAAAGCAATGGAAGCGATCAGAGGCCGAACACTTGAACTTGTCATGGAAGCTCCCAGGTCCACTGTAGGAGTCTCCGGCTGTTGGCCAAATTTTTTCGTTAGAGCAGTAGCTAATAACCCATCTATTTCCTCCGCCGTGACAAATTTAGAAGATGAAGAACTAAGAGGTGAATCATTGCTATCCTGTGAGTCGTCTAGAACTGAACCCGACTCTTGCACCTCCATGTCAGAGATTATAGACACCTCATCCTTGTCATCTGGCCCATCATGAGAGGATTCCGCCGAAGCCGGAATCCCGTCGTGTTGCCATGTTAAGTCTGGAATGGATGATGGGATCACAGCGTCCCGGTGTACGTCCGCCAGTACCTGTGGCTCCTGAACCAGACGTGGGCCTTAATGCCCTGGTTGGGAATACCGCCATACACCCAGGCCTTGGCCCGAACTCCCTTGAGAGTCAGATACACCATCAACCACTGAGGCCCCACTAGACTCTTCTAAAGGGCGATCACTGCCCACAGAACTCTCTAATTCTAAGTTTACAATATCCATTGGTAACCTGTCCGCCGGTAACACCCCCGCCACAGTCTCTGACTCCACTCCCACCCCATCAGATTGGACACTAGATAAGTCGGGAGTAGAGGCAGAAAGTGAGGCACGAGGCTCTGGCGAACGCCGGGAGGCCTTTCGTTCCTGAGAATCTTTCCTGGAAGATTTGTGGCTGCGGTGTGACTTAGATCTTCCACTAGAACTGCTCTTGGACTTCTCAGATCTATCACTAGAACTGCCCTTGGACTTTTCCTCTTTGCTCTTCTTACTCGCTGGTGAAGAAGAGTGACTAGGCGGCTGTTGTCTGAGGGGCGACCTGGACCTGGACCGCGCCCGTGACGTGGAGGCTGTCACCAGGGGCGTGGGTTCACGAGGTCTCTTAGATGTGCTAGGGGCCAGAGTAAGTGCTGTACCCTGCCCAGTCTCTGCCGACTTTCGTACAATTACTCTAGAGGTACGTTTAATAGGGGGGTGCTCAATCAGTAATTTATCCCAAAGAATTATGTTATCACATTGAAGCGCTTTATGAGCCACTGTGGTAGCATAAGTGGACAACAGCTGCCTGACCTCCCGTAAAGTGACCGCCGCGGGTCTATCATTGTCTCGCAATACTTTAACACTCAATTGAGTACAGAAGGTACAGTTCCCCATCACCCACAAACCCCTTGAGCAATCTAAACATTTAACACATCTAATGCAAAGAGTGTGTGCAAAGATAGGGATACCTGAACAGGAGGATGTAACACACAAAGCAAAAACAGGGTCTAGGGTAGCCATGACAGAGACTGGTGGAAAACGAACCCACCCCCGGGTTTACTCCAGGTTCTCTATAGACCCGCCGGAACTCAGCCCTGGAAAAAAGAAAAATTCCAGGAATTAATGCTCATAAGGCTACACCAACATGATCGAACACAAGTGTTGAATAACCCGCCGGGTAACGAGACGTAATACACAACTATCACGGCTCGCTACGCGGGAGGTTCATAGTTAAAGATTTCAGAATATCTTAACCTGTCCAAAAGATTTATGAATATCCTCTGACATGATATAAAGACCAGCATGGCTTTTTATAAATGACGCAGTCTTCCCAGTGGTGTTTGTTAAGTTTACTGGAAAACCCATAAAAAGACGCCGGCCCCCGTATTATCTCGCAGATCAAAAACTGGGAAGCCTGTCTAAAATGCTAGATCTGGCTTCTCCCGAAGCGTCCTAGATCGCCGTATGTTGAATGGCGGCGATACTTTATCGTATCCCTCAATTGTCTGGTCAACTACACTGAATTGCAAATCAGTTAATCCCACCCTCCCCAGTGCAACCGCCGGGTGTGAATTTAAGTATAACGTTAACCCCAATTATTCCTATCCCCACTTCTTTGCAAAAGATCGCCGGGGAGGAAAGACCAATCAACAAACAGCCTAGTTTTACTGGCTTTGCAAAACCGGGAAAAACTAAACTCAACAAGTGTCCGCATGAACACTTAGTTAAATGGGTAAAGCCATCCCGCCGGGAAACACAGTAAGCCTGAACACAGGCACCACCACAGAGACGCAGTCCTGGAGAGCCTCAAGCCACCACTCGCCGGGGGAAACAAGCCTATTTTAACCACGCGTGATTAAAACTCGGCAACCAGCCGGGTTTTCATGGTGTAACCGAGAAAACCCGCCGGAAAAGGCAACCCACCCCGTTCAGATTCAATCTGAACGCACCAAATAGACCGTGGAATTAGCCAAAGCACAACTAACCCAGGACACCCAAATAGTCCGTGGAAATAGCCAATACAGAAGTGAGTGAGAGCACAGTGAGAGCACACGGGTTGGTTGAGCTCCTCAAAAGAGGGGATTTTCGGAGGGGTATCGTGGGGCTAAGTGACCCATATACGTATCAGAAGATCGGCGATGATACGGTGTTTCGGCACATAGTAAACAGAACGTGGTTTCTTGTTTAAACATCGCCCACAAAGCATATTTAGTTTAATCTTGAGAGTGTTATTACCAGTATCAGTGAGGGGACAAGGAGCCGTCAGGCACTAGCCCAGCCCTGCCCAGGCACCATAAACCTCCAGCAGTAACCACAAGGTGAGTGAAGTAACCGTTTATAGGGCAGGCAGTTTCACCCTTATGGTTCCCCACCATAGGCCTTATCTTCCATCTACCCCAAGGACCTGACCCTCGGTCTTTCAACTTCTCAAACAATTCTAACCATTATGAAGTACTTGCTATAAGGTCCATTTTATTTCCCTCTCTCTAACCATTTAGGAAATACTTGCTACAAGGTCCATTTTCATTTCTCTCTCTCTCTCTCTCTCTCTCTCTCTCTCTCTCTCTCTCTCTCTCTCTCTCTCTCTCTCTCTCTCTCTCTCTCTCTCTCTCTCTCTCTCTCTCTCTCTCTCTCTCTCTCTCTCTCTCTCTCTCTCTCTCTCTCTCTCTCTCTCTCTCTCTCTCTCTCTCTCTCTCTCTCTCTCTCTCTCTCTCTCTCTCTCTCTCTCCTTTTATCCTTAACATCTTTCCATCCACTTTCAATCACCGCACTTAACCGTCTCATTGTTATTATTTTTTGGTTTCTATAACTTCAGATCGCTCTTTATCATTTTAGTTATTTGTTTTTCCCTAACATCTTTCAATACCCAACCAGGCCAGCCCCCTCTCCAGCTCGCTTTCTTTCTCCCTCGCCCCCGCCCCTGCTCTCTCTCCCTCTCTCTCTCTCTCTTAACATTTTGTACAATTTAAGCATTTTTCCATAACTGCTGTCCTAGATTCGGTTACCCACTCAGATCCTGGCTCTCGCTCACTCTCTGGCTCTCTCCCTATCTTGATGTTGACAGCATTATTAATATCCTAAGCATTTATTAATACTCAACATCAGGGTGGCGTCGCCAGTGTAAGGAATCATAGGATATAATTGGCGTGCTTCCCTTCAATCAGTTAGATCTTTTAGTTGTACCGGTGCCCAATGCCGAGGATTTATACATTTAACCACTTAGCTTTAGGAGAAGTAGGCCAATTGCCCATCAGAAAGGTTGACTATGATATGTGATTTTTTTTTTTTTTTTTTTTTTTTTTTTTTACATATCCCATCAGAAAGGTTGACTATGATATGTGAATTTATATGCATCCAGCCAATTATACATTAATAACAACAGCAATAATCTAGATATGTGCCAGGAGAGATTTCCCGGGGTTTCTGAAACAAGGGAGACATGGCAGAGATGGAAGCACCACGGGAAGATCAGGAGGTCGGCTTGGTAGAGGCAGAGGAACGGATAATCTTGGAAGACTATGGCCTAGCAGATACTAAGTGTTTTAAGTGCGGAAAAACCAATGCAAGAAAGAATTCGCGAAAATGTTCCGGCTGTCTTAGATCTATTCATTTATCTTGTGCTAAGCTGACAAAGAAAACATCAGGAGAACAACCAAACTGGAAATGTCTCGCATGCCCAGGGCCCACTGCAGAGCCAACCGGGGCAACACCCACCGGTCGCCGACTTGACCCAACTTGTGACCAAATGGAAAGCGCGGATCCAGGTCCTTGCCCGGGTACCTAAAGGAGCCAGAATCCAAGTGGCGGAGGCCCTTACAACCATCATAAAGCAGGCCCTACAGCTCAAGACACCCCTCGCATGGGCACGGCTCCTGGGTTTCTCCTATGGGGCCCTCCGAAAACCACCCAGAACCAACATACAAGACCATCTTCAGGTTTCACTAGCCACCAGAGTGAAACGTCAAGTAGCACAGTATATGGATGGAAACAAACTGGTGGAACCCCCCGAACAGCAACCAAACAGGGCCCAGAAGCAACAGGACAAGGAAGAGGAAGAGGCTGAACAGCTACGTAAGAGGGTCGCGGCGAAGCTGGCGGATAGTGACATCAAAGGGGCCGTCAGACTGTTGTCCTCTTCAGAAGGTTTTGCTGGTCAAGGCACCGAAGTTGTTGAAGCCCTACAAGAAAAGCACCCACCTACACCTAGGGACCTAAACCTCCCCCCTGCCCCAAATGACCAGATGCGCCAACCTTTAGTTGTCACGAAGGAGCAGGTGGTTGCCGCAGTGACTTAATTCCCAGCAGGCTCAGCCGCGGGCCCAGATGGTATCCGACCCACCCACCTCAAAGGCCTCTTGGGTCAGGGATCAGGAGCTGCTGGGGAGGCACTCTTGGAAACCCTCACCAAATTCATCAACATGGTTTTAAGAGGGGAAGTACCCGACTGTGCCACACTCCTATTTTTTGGGGCATCACTCTGCGCACTGGCAAAAAAAGATGGCGGTGTGCGCCCAATAGCAGTAGGGAACACCTTCCGCCGCCTTGCCACAAAGGTGGGTTTGAAACCACTCTCGAATGGTCTAGGTCAACACTTAAGACCAGTTCAACTAGGTTTCGGAACTCCAGGGGGGTGTGAAGCTGCTGTACACGCAACCCGCACCTACCTCAGCCAAGCCCAAGAAAAACGAGTGCTTCTAAAGATTGACATGCGGAACGCATTCAACAGCATTCGCAGGGATGTCTTCCTCCGTGCAGCTCAAGAACACATCCCCACTCTGTACCCCCTACTTTGGCAGGCTTATTCCAAACCTTCAATCCTGATTTTTGGCGAGACGGTAATCCCATCAGCGACCGGGTTACAGCAGGGAGATCCAGGTGGTCCTGCTCTTTTCTCAATAGGGGTGGATGCAGCAGCTAACAAAGTAAGGTCAGAACTGAATGTATGGTACCTGGACGATGCAACCTTGGGTGGGACAGTAGAGAACGTTCTAACCGACCTAAATAACATCGTAACTGACCTCGGCCAGGCTGGGCTAGTGATAAATGACACCAAATGTGAACTTGTCCTCCTCAACCACACACGTGAACAAGGAGAAGAGACTCAGGCCCTGTTTCGAGGCATATTGTCAGATGTAAAGATCCTTCAGGAGCACCAGCAAACCCTATTAGGTTCCCCACTAACTCTGGCAGCAATCCCACCAGCACTTCAAGTTAAAAAGGAGGAGCTTCAACGTCTCGTGAGTCGCCTGATACATATCGATGCCCACTCAGCTCTGGCCCTTCTCAAGAACTGTTTCTCCATCCCAAAACTCCAATACCTCCTGCGCACATCGATGACTTACACGAACAATGGTGGCCTCCAAGAATTAGACAGCATAATCCGAGAAGCAGTGACCAGCATCACCAACGTGGAATTTAAAGAACGGACCTGGACACAAGCCACCCTTCCTGTCCGCCTTGGGGGCTTGGGCATACGGAGAGCCTCAGATATTGCCTCCCCAGCCTTTATCTCTTCCCTCATCGCGACCAACGACCTTGTAGTGTCCATCCTTTCTTCTCAACCCGGAATGACACTTAATGGGGACGTAACAGAAGCGATTAACACCTGGAAGGAAAGTACAGGAGTAGAGGAGGAGCCTCAGGGTACCTCCAGGAGCAAGCAGAAAGCGTGGGATACCATCTCGGCGAAGAAAACTCAAGAAAATCTCCTAACCAATGTAGACCAGGTTGCAAAAGCACGCCTCCAGGCAGCCGCCCGTTCGGAGAGTGGCTTGTGGTTACACGCCATCCCCATCCCACCTCTTGGAACTCACTTGGATGCTGAAGCGCTCCGGGTTGCCATCGCGCTCAGAGTGGGTGCGGCAGTTTGTCACCCACACACTTGCAAGTGTGGTGGGGGGATGGATGCTCAAGGTCACCATGCCTTGTCATGTAATTACAACGCAGGCCGCCTGCCAAGACACTCTGCACTAAATGATGTCATAAAACGGGCCCTGCAGAGTGCTAACCGTGCATCAATCCTCGAACCACATGGACTTCACAGAGAAGACGGAAAACGGCCAGATGGGATGACCACTTTCCCTTACAAGAATGGCCGGTGCCTCGTGTGGGATGCCACATGTGTTGACACTTTCTCCACAACCAACATCGCCAGAAACGCCGACGAAGCAGGTGAAGCCGCCCGGAGAGCAGAAAATAAAAAGCGAGAAAAATATCAAGCCATCGCCAGAAATCATCAGTTCGAGCCCCTGGCATTCGAAACTTCAGGAGTCTTCGGCCCTACCACCCTTAAGATGGTGAATGAAATAGGCCGTAAAATCAGAGAAGTTTCAGGAGAACCCCGGGAAACCCTCTGGCTCAAGCAAAGACTAGGGATGGCTATCCTCCGGGGCAATGCCACCAGCGTCATGAGCTCAGTTCGACTGGACTGGGTCATGCCACTGTGCGAGGCCCGGGCAGGAGTGGTGTATCCGTAGTCTTTCCACAGTAGGGTAAAACAAAACATAAACTTTATTTGTATGTAACATGTGTGATGCACATAAATAAAAGGGGATGTGTCGGATGGTTGAAAGCCACAGTTGCTCGCGCGTTTGGGGCTAGCAACACGTATTATGAAAAACATGTATCCTCCTTCATTCACTGTCCCCCCCTTCACTCACTCAACCCCACAATTTGCCAGAGGATAACAGGTTTTTCACAATACGTAGACGGAGGTCTTTTAAAAAAAAAACAAAAAAAACACACAACTAATCCAGAACACACAAATAGTCCGTGGAAATAGCCAATACACAACTAAACCAGGACACACATGACACAGTAGTACATATTTATAACATAAATCAATAACACTTGTACATGTGGCAAAGCTACAAGAGGCTGGCTAGGCCTAGGCAGACGGAAATAAAAGTAATCATGTCGTAATATAAACAAAAAGCACTGAATTATATCACAACAGGAACCACCGTCAACACACCACTGTAGCATAAACTTCCCGGCAAAGGGAAGAACTGACTCGGGACCCAGAAAAAACTTCACTAAGTGAAGAAAAATACGCTGGGAATGTCAGAGAAGAAAAAGCTACCTCATCAGAAAGATAAAAGGAAGCATAATAACGCGTAGTGAAAGCCGCCTACATCACAAAGCTAGCTAACCGCGAAAGCGTTTCACGCGTCCACCACAGGACCACGAGGGTACACCCGAAATAGATGCCCCAAACACACGACCCAAAATACACTGCACTGCGGGCAACCCGCCCAGGACACTCCTGCTACGCATATCCTAACCTTACTCGATACATCCCGGAGTAAACAAATGAGAAAAAACTCACTAGGGACGCAACAAATGCGGAACCAGCGGAGCGTGGGGAGGCACATCCGGGTAGGTTGAGCGCAGAGCAGAGAAGGAAGAATGACGCCTGAGTCAGCATCTGGTCAAAGATCCACACAAGTACATCCACGATTATATGGAAAGCTTATGAATAGATATTCTTATTTTCTTTTTCTTTTTTATTTGTTACGAAGTTTTTTCGTAGTGAGAACCCAATTTCATAATGACTGAACCATGAGTGAGGTTGCGTGCGCTCATGATGAAGGCTCCTCAATTTTTTATGCTCTGCGCGGTAGATTCAAACTACGGCGGATGAGTGTTTGAAGAGGGTGCCTTATGTAATAGGCATAATCGTCAATGATCGAGGGGCCACTAATAAATAACCGTTTGCAAGCCTTTTTGTGCCTGAACTCCTTATCTCTCGCGTTTATTTTAACCTCTAGTACATCTAGTGATAGGGATGGTTGGCCTGGTGGTAGCAATGAAGGAATTTCATGCTCAAAACACAGAGCAAAGACCAGTCCATGTCGGACGAAAGCGATTGAAATGCCTAGCCTAGACGATGTTAGCCTAGGCTAGGCTAAATATGACAATGATTTATAATAAAATCTGTGGTAAGTAATCTTCTCATAATACGTATTTATACGTCTTTTCCTCATAATATGTATTTATTGGATGTATTTGGGGCGAAATGGGTACTTGAGGGGTGGCTGGGCGAATTTAGAACCTAGGCCTAAGCTAGGCCTAAAAAAATTCGCATGATAGAAACAATGCCCATCTACAGTATTTATGGTTAGGACTGTCATTTAGCCATGTCTATATTATTATTTACAATGCATAAGATTTAGGCCTAGGCTACTTGATGTAGCCTAGACAAAAAACATGTTTTCATAGCCTAACACTGGGAAAAAGTGCGGTACTGGTAATTGTTTAGATATTGGGCCTTTTTTTCTAGTTATTAAAAACTTATTCTATGGTGTATTATATGATACAGTATAATGCATAAAATTTAATTTGTGTACAATAACACATGTTTTCATAGGCAAAAATTTAATTTTCCCCATAAGAACAGTGCCCCGATCTTGGCTGTTTCAATCCTAGCTCTATTTCTGCGGAACCGATTAGCAGCTAGGATGGGGGCTCCACTGTAATGCATCTGAGATACCAGTTTATATATATATATAAGGTGGGGAGGTGTGACAGAGTGGTCTTGCCACTAGACTGGTAATCCAATGGACCCGGGTTCGAATCCCAATATGTCAATGGGAAGATATTATTGGGATGGAATTTGTGCTGTACCTAGTTTCAGTGCATTACCACAGCACACCGAAATGCCAAAAAAATACCCTTATTGTTCCCTGATTAAATAGCATTGTATGAATAATCCCATATTCAAAATATGTTAAAGGGGGGCAATGCCTAATGAGTTAATTGCTCAATAGGTGGCATTCTGAGAGTGAGGGTCCGAGTGTGGGGGATGAGACTGTGAAGAGCAGAGGCGAAGCGGCTTCAGAGATGGAGTTGCTTCGAGCCGGGGTGCTTCGCATGTCTCACTCCCTAGACTGGAACAAGACCTCACGGGCCTCACCGTGTTCAGCGGTGTAGTGTAAAGGCTCTCAGCCTATGCCCGAGAGGGAGTAGTTGGAATATAGAAAAAGAAAAATATATATATACAGTATATTATATATATATATATTATATATATATATATATATATTACCAGTATATATATATATATATATATATTATATATATATATATACAGTATACTGTAATATACAGTATATATATATATATACGGTATATATATATATATATATATATATATATCTTTCTATCTATCCATTGCCTGACGCCGCGATCCCCGAAGGGGTGGCCACGAACGAACCGCCCCCATGCACCTCTGTCCCCAGTCAGTCGACGCCCCTCCCCCCAACCAGCACCGCCTTCGTTCATGTAGTTCCTCACTCCATCCTTCCACCTCATATTCGGTCTACCTCTCCCCCTCTGTCCCTCCACCTCGCTCTCGTACACCCTCTTAGTCATTCTCTCGCTTCCCATACGTTCCATATGGCCGAACCATCTCAATTTGTTCCTTTTCACACTTTCCAGCACATCTACCTCCACACCACACCTCCTTCTTACTTCCTCATTAGTCTGTCTATCCCTCCATGTAACTCCGCACGCACTCCTTAAGTAATTCATTTCCACTGCTCTCACTCTTGGTCTGAGTCTCTCAACCAACGTCCATGCTTCGCTTCCATAAGTCAGTGTCGGGATTACCACACTGTCATGCAAGGACTTCACTTCCATACTGACCACCCTATTTCTTGTTACTGCTTTTAGCAGTATATATATATATATATATATATATATATATATATATATATATATACAGTCCTCCCTCGGGTAGCGCGGGTATATCGTACTGGGACCGCACCGCGCTACGCAAACACGCGCTACACAAAGCAAAGAACTTATGGGATTATTTCTATTGGTTCTGGCCACTTCCCCAAAGTCCCCTTTTTGACCCATTTACCACCCGATTTATCTATTTATTTGTCAGTATTATTACGTTGGCAACATACCTTCATACTAGGGGTCAATAATATATCCAATTAAGACCATTGGTATTATGAAATGCCATTTATTTGACACGAAACCGATGCTGCTCAGCTGTAGTACAACAATAACAAACCACATGTCGTCTGTGAGAGGCAGGCGGCGGGAGCTTGGCTAAACTTGCCAACAATCTACCGCCTTCATTAGAGTTATAGTTTAATGTATTTTTCTTTGGCTTTTACTATTATAAATATTATTTGGTAAAATGAAATTCAATTCCATAGAGTAAATTATAATAATATTTTATTGCATACAGAAATAACTCGGGTTTAGACATAGCCACACAAGAACAACACACACACACACACACACAAACTGACTCAACAATAACACACGGAAAATCAGCTGACGAATCTCGGTGTTTCAAATTAACTTGCATTGAAAGTACAGTATATTCGTAGTATAAGGCCATCCATGGTTTTGGAGGTTTATAAATGTGTCTTATACACGCCGGTATATACGGGTCTGACGAGTCTGCCGTCACAGGCCGACAGATGCCGAGAGATGCCGACCAGCCGCCACCCGCCACGAGCCACGAGTGCTACATAAACAAAGCGTGTTAGATGCTGACTCGGCACATTTGGGGTACCCGTGTTAGAGCAAAACCGCACTGTCCAAAGCCGCGCTACCCGAGGGAGGACTGTATATACCTGTATATATACCGGTATATATATATATATATATATATATCTATATATATATATCTATATACTGTATATATACAGTATAAGCAATACTCTCTTGTTGCGGGAATCGGAGTCGGATGATAAAAATCAACACCAGTGCTGGTACGAACATCTTTATTCTGGTTACGTTTCGGTTTAAGCATAAACCATCTTCAGACCTAAACTGAAATGAAATAAAAGCCTATATGAATGGCTGAGTAATTTTCCTAATGTTAATATTCTTGTTATTGTCTAAATTTAAAAAATCTAGAATAAAACTAAAATTAACCCCTTGAAGCTCTGACACATTTTAGCAGTTTATTTTGGCTATCATTAAACGATTTTATGCAGCTTAGGAAGGATTTGTGGGTATTGAAAGGGTAAAGAGTATTTCAATCAACCCTCTGACTTCCATATACCCTTCCTAATCTGAATAAAATCGTCTAATAATTACCAGAAAAAACCCCAGAAATGCGTATAGGAGCTTGAAAGGGTTAATACTGTAGTTATAAAATTAACCTAATACATATTAGAATTAGTAAAGTGAAAGAATAAAATGAGAGACGAAGAAACATTATACTTAAAAAAACTATCAAATTCCATGCTTGGTCGACTGCAGATGATCATTGATGCCAAGGGATTCATGACAAAATATTAAAGTACGAAAAAATCACGAAAGTTTTATTTCTACCCATTTATTAATTAATGTTCTGGTGCTGACAGCTGAAGGATCAATATTACTGCCGGCGTGGCGGGGTGGCTCCCTACTTTCCGCGTACACTGTATATATATTGTCACATTTCCCTGAACTTATAAAACCCCAGTTCAGTTGTATGTGTGTTATAATAATTCACCTAGCCCTGTGAGAGGCTAGTTTGCTTTCTTTCTTTCTTATTCCCACGTGAGCCTCCTTGTCAGGTTGGCGCCTCTCTGTGCAACACATTGCCTTTGTTGCCTCGAGTGTAATTACCTCTTTTGTTTAGCCTTTGGGCAATTGATTTCGTTTATCATAAGTTTACACAATGTTGTCTTATGCTTTATTTGATTACTTTTGTTGCTAATGAGAGCACAGGATGCCTGAGATAATTAGTATTCTTGCGACGCCTGGAGCCCTTCCTCGCCACGCGAGGCCCCTAGCTCGACTCTCGCCACTGCAGGGTTTCACTCCAGTCTCGCCTCTCGCTGTGATAACATCTTTGTCTGACGTTGTTGGCTTGCTTCTTGATTTTCTCTTTGGATACCGCATATTTCTTTTGTTTCGTTGTTTGATTTAAGTATAGCATGGGCTGGAGTCATATTGAGCATATTGTTTTTGTTTCAACATCTTTAGTTTAATATTAATCACTGCATTCCTTTCTTCTTTGGCAATCTTAGTCTATAAGCTTCGACACTGATTTCCTTGCATTTCTTTCCCATTGTTTAACTGCATTGCATATTGTTATTACATGTATTTATCCTTTATTATTGAAGTTGACATTCACAGTGGTTTGGAGGTATGCTCAAGGGTACCATATTACAACCTACTGGGATGCCAACTATGTTGTTTCATGTGTTAGGATAGTGCTTCAGACTTCCCCCATGTTTCTGCTTTATATTATTCCTAATTCCTAAGCGATTGGGCATACTATGAAGTGTCTGGAAGTCTGGCAGTGTTCTGGTTGTTCTTGTTCCCTAAGCTGCCTGGCCGACAGCCCCGAGTCCCTGAGGAAGGCCATGGCCACGATCGGGCTTTCCCACAGAGCTCTCATTGAGTGTAGATTGTGTTGTTGGCATAAGTGGTTGTGTGAAATGCAGTCTTCTATGATGTGTTTAATGGTATGGGGTGCTGTGTTACATCCCGGGAAGGCGTCGACAACGGAGTCATCCAGTCTCTGCTGATAGCTCAGGAGAGCTGGATGGTGTCCGCATCTCAGCCTGGCCAGGTGGACTCTGTCCTCGCGAGGGAGGGAGGATTCGGAAGGATGGATTTCGGGAGGTCGTGCATGCAGCTGCGTGTTGTCTGTGAGTGAGTGGATGGATTGGCGAGAGATATGAGTATGGATGTGCTTCTGGAAGTTGGTTCGGGGTGGGCAGGGAGGGAGAGAGGACAATAATTGTGTGTGATACCGTGTGCTGGGTGTTGTTTTGATATTTCTTGGTGTCTGTAGGTGTGTTGCCATGTACAGTAAACTTCCATTAATCCGAAGGGCAGCGGACCGGCCCTCGTTCGGATTAGTGGATTTTTCGGATTATCGGACTTTACCCCTATGAACCTGTGTATTAATGGCCTGACGAAAACATTGAGGCATTAGGCCACCCAAATGACACAATGGTGCACACATAGGATATCATATGTTCATGAAATCACTTCAAAAGTTTACCATTGTCATTGTAGCCTATTACCTACTTCAAAACATTCAGATTAATGGTCAAAGGAATCTGCTGATATAAACGTAAACACCATATGTCCGCGTCGTCTACTAGCGAGTTTGTCTTGCTCTTGAAGATCAGATCAGATGTGGTTCGGGAAGTAATGCCTTAACAACGGCACTTCCCTGAGAGGTTCTTGTAATTTTCCTTTTGTGATTTTCCTTTTGTGACGTGCTCTGTTATATTATATTGTATTGAAAGCACCCTTGTCTTGAAAGCACCCTTGGGACGCTCCGATCACTGAACAATAAATAGTAGCGTATCGGAACGTCCAAAGGTGCGTTTTCAAGCTCAAGACTGAATGCGCTTGCAGAAAATGCGGTGCAAGCCAGTAGCGCATCGGAGCGTCCCAAGGATGCGTTCAAGAGCAAAACAAACTCTCTAGCAGACGATGTGGTGTTTACGTTTATATCAGTAGCTTCCTTTGACCATTAATCTGAATGTTTTGAAGTAGGTAACTACAATGACAATGGTAAACTTTTAAAGTGAATTCATGAACATATGATATGTGTGTGCTCCATTATGTGTCATTTGAGTGGACTAATGCCTCAAAAAGGGGACTTTGGGACTTCTTAAAATTCGGACCATCGGGTGAATTCGGATTTGGCCTCAAATTGAAAAATTCGGACTATTGGGAGATTCGAATCATCGGTCGTCGGATTAAAGGACTTTTACTGTAGTTTAGTGGGTGGTCTTGGTTCGTGGAGGCTGCTGCCAGGAATTGAGTGCCTCTCATGTCCAGATGGTCTTTGACTTTGAGGATTTTGGTTTCTTGATGTAGGTGATCTGTGGGTGCAGTAGCTGTGCAGCCTGTAATGATCTTCAGGGCTTTGTTTTGAATAGTCTGTAAGGTCTTATGATGTGTTTCAGCTAGGTTAGAAGCCCAGGCTGGGCTTGCGTATTCCATCACTGATCTTATGTATTGTTTATATACTGTGGTGGTAGTTTCTTTGTTGTGTCCAAATTTTGTGTGAGCAAGTGACCTGAGGGTGTTAAGTCTGGGTGTCAGTTTCTTTTTAATGTTTGTGGTGTGCTGTTTGAATATCATATGAGTATCATATGTTACTCCTAGGATTTTGGGTGTGTGTGCATGTGTTAGGGGTGTGTTGTTTATGGTGAGTTGAGGGATGTATTCGTGTTCTCCTGTCCAGCTTGTGAGCAGGGTTGCGGTGGATTTGGCTGGGGCTAGATTAAGTCTGTTTGTAGTGCAACAGCCATGTAGTGTGTTGAGATAGGGTTGAAGGAGATCTGTTGCTCTTCTTGGGTCATGGTGTGTGCATGTGAGTGTTATGTCATCTGCATAGGAGGCTAAGTTTATTTGGGGCGTATTGGGTGTAGTTATATCGTGCATGTACAGATTGAAGAGTGCGGGCGATAGGACGGATCCTTGTGGGACTCCGTTTGGAAAGTTTCTGATTTTAGATGACTGACCGGCAAAAGATACGTGTGCACATCTGCCTGCTAGGAAGTTGGCCAGCCACCTTTTTGTGTTGTTGTGCATGTTTGTGTTGTAGATTTTGTTTGTTAGGTTGTGGCGGGGGATGGCATCGAAGGCTTTACTAATGTCGAGTGTGGCTAATAGTGATCTGTGTGGTGGTCTAGCTGAGTTGATGCCGTCAAAAGCTCTTTGTGTAAGGTCTGTGAGAAGAGTGTTTGTGGAGTGCAGTGGCCTAAAGCCATGTTGTGTTGGAGCTAGGGGTAGGTCGGGTGTAATTAGTTGTAATACTAGGCGTTCCATGATTTTGGAGGGGGAGCAAAGGAGTGTGATGGGGCGGTGCGAGGGTCTTTGTTGGGTTTGGGGAATGTGATGATGATACCATGCTTCCAAATGTCTGGTATTGTGTTGTGTGAATAGCTGTAGTTTGATATGTTAGTGAGTGCTTGTATGCCTTGTGGTCCCAGGTGTCTGAGGTGTATGTTGCTTATGTTGTCTAGGCCACAGGCGGGTGAGTGCTTGAGATTGTTGATGATATGCTTTGTCTGGTGATTGGTGAAGGGTGTATAGTCAGAGTCTGTGGGTAATTGTCTCTTACGTCGGATTACACGTCGGTCGTCTTTGTGAGGTTTTAGGTGGCTGACATGTGAGAAGTGATTGATGAGAGTGTTTGCTTGTTGTTTACATGAAGGAGTAGAGTCTGTTGTTGTGATTGCAGCATGTGATTGTGTTGCTGTTGGAAAGTGTGATGCTGTTTAGTGTTTTGTAGAGTTTTTTGGGGTTTGTTTTGTGATCAAGTGTTTGTAGGAAGTTATTCCAATTTAGTTTTTGTTGTTCTTGTATTTTGTTGTTAGTTTGGGTGTTGAGTGCTTGAATTTGTTGTGTGATGTCTTGTGTGTGGGGTGCTGGGGAGTGTTTCAGTGTGTCGCGTTGTCTGATGAGGTTTTGAATTTCTGGTGTGAAGTTGGGGTTGTGTCTTTTTCTGTTACCTCTTGGAATGTGTTTCTTGTCAGCATTTTGGATAGTTTTATTGAGTATGTGTACAGCATTGTTGATGTTAGTGATGGGTGATGTTTAGAGTTGTGAAGTGTTGTTCTGTCTCATTTGTGAATGCTTCCCAGTTAGCTCTTTTATAATTGGTGTATGTGTGTTTGTGGCTAGCTGGGGTGAGTCTGGTTTTGGTGGTGATAATGATCGGGAGGTGGTCAGAGCCTAAGGTTCTGACCACCCTCCAGGATGTTGTGGGGGCGAGTTCTGGGGAGCAAAAGGTGATGTCTGGAGATGATGGGTTATAGAGGGCTTGGTGAGGAATATGGGTATGTTGATGGATGTCGTTAAGGATGATGAGGTTATCTGTTTGGTTTTGTAGTACCAGCCCTCTATCTGTGTCGGGGTTGTCGACAAACCAGGCCGACGTCTTGGCGTTGAAGTCACCACCCAGGATGATGTGTGGGGTGTTTGTGATGTGTGGTCTGTATTCATTTGGTACTGTAGGGGATGTTTGGGGAGGGATGTATGTGTTTATGATGGTTATGTTGGATTTATTGCCAGTGCGTATTTTAATTGATTGTATTTCTGTTGTGTTATCATTTGGGGGGAGGAGGGATTTGGTTTGTACACTGGTTACTATGTATGATATTTCATTGTGTACCAGGGTGATGAGTCCACTGCCCCCGCCGACAGCCCGGTCTTGTCTGATGATGGTGAAATTATGAAATGTGTGTGTTTTTTGTGTTGTGCGGAGTTTTGTTTCTTGTAAGATGGCAATGTGTATGTTGTGTTCTGGTTTATCATTTAGGTGCAGTTTAGTATAACCTTAGAAGTTCTCTAGCATACTACACGCACTATCTACTAGACTCGGGGACAATAGATATTTTTGTGTCTCCTTGTGTTTCTGCTTTAATAGAGCAAAGAGGAAGATAACCATTTTTCCTAGAGAACCTGCGTGTCTTGGTGTTGAGTCAAATATTAAGAGCGTGTCTGTTGCAGGGTTGGTTTAGTGCAGTGGGCAGTGTTGGGTGCAGGTCTACAGCATTGGTGTCTTTTTGCTATGGCGTTGTCTTTTTGCCAGTGCTGTGGGCTAGGCTATTTGAGCATCTGGTTTCCCCCAGCCTCGCCTCGTAACAGTGGCGACCTCGCCTAGGATAGTGTGATAGTATAGAGTTCTTGTGGTGTGAAGCAATTATATTTAGATTGTCAGTAATTTTTTCTTGCAGTTGAAAGTCTACGGACATAGTACTCTTATTTCATTAACCCGTGTCCACAACTATTGCTAAGATGTCGCATGTTGATTACATTCCTGTTCATATTGTGGGGAGGAAGGACGTTTTGCAGTTTATTACAACCCAACCTAGTCAAGAAGAGGTTGCTAGCAGGAGTAGTGATGAATTAGGACGTGTGTTGGAGGTGTATGGGTGGAGGTGCAGTGGTATGTCTAAGGCAGAGTTAGTTCAAGAGGTGTGCAAGTTGGCTGCGCAGCCTAGTGGTCCTTATTTTGAAGCTAGTACTTGTGTTGTGGATGATGGCACCATCCTGCATGTGCCGCAGCGTCCTAGCAGTCAGGCTAGCTATTATTCTACTGGGGCCCTGAGTGGAGCAACAACTCCAGAGCAAGGTGATACTGTATTTAGACAGTCTCCTACTAATACCACCGCACCTGCCACCACGCTTCCACCGTCAGCATTTAACCCTATCAGTACGGCCCCTTCATTTTCACAGGGCTATGTTCAAGCCCCTATGGCCAGTACATTTGTTGTTGTTGTTGCTGTTCCTCAGGCTGTCTGGCTGAGCAGCCCCAAGGTCCCGAGCAAGGCCAAGGCCATAACTGAGCGCCCCCACAGAACCCTCCCAGCTTACCACTAATAATGCCCAGGTGACCGAAGCCACTCAAAGGCGGGGAGCTGAGGAGGGTGCGGAAACGCCCGGGAAACAAAAGCCCCACCCAAGGCCCTGTGCCCCTCAGCAATTATAAAGGGAAAGTTGAGGGGCAAAGGAAAAATGTGACGCTTTAACATAAGAACATAAGAAAATGGGAGTCTGCAGAAAGCCGATTGGCCTAAGCAAGGCAGATCCCTGTATTTGGCTCCCAATCTGCCAGGGTTGGCAGTAGGGAGGTCAATCCACGGAAAAGACGCCGTCACTTGAGATCTAGAAAATATATAAGTAAAAGGAACAGTCAGAGTAAGCTATGGGTATGGCAGAGAATGCTCAACTTTCATTCTGATAGACCAGCCCATCACCACCCAGTACATTTGTTTCAAGTTATGCTAGCAATCCCCAGTATCCTCCTTCTTCCCCCCATGTGTCGTGGGCCACACCCCAGCATTTCACTGCCACTCATACGGTGGCTGCTCAGCACAATGTTCCCCCTTATGCCCAGTTTCCTCCTATAACCCCGATAGGGTCGAGAAGGAGTCCAGAGGTTGAGCTGCAGCTCAAGAGAATTGAGATGGAAGAGAGACAGAGAGATAGAGAGATAGAGGAGAAGAGAATACAGGAAGAGAGAGAAGAGAGACAGAAAGATAGAGAGATTGAGTTGAGGAGGATGGAGGTAGATTTGGAGAAGACGAAGTTGGAAACTAGTGGGCAAAGACGACAAGGGAATAGTGCTGGTCATGCATCTAGGGAGGAGGCAGAAGAGGTGTTGTTGTCTCGACGGCTGAAACTCGTGCCGGCCTTCAATGAACTTAAGGTCACAGAGTGGTTCTTACGTTTTGAGAAGAAGGCCCACGAGTATCAGTGGCCGAGGCACCGCTGGGCAGTGTTGGTGTCTAATGTTTTAAGGGGACCGTCCGGTATTTACTCCCAGGGTGTCGGTGAACTTCCTCTGATTTAAATGAGATTTGGCATACGTTTAGAGGACTATGAGAGCTAATGTTTGGTACCATCAGGTTGAAAATTGGTTTTATAGTTTTTTATATACAGTATGTCAAAAATTAGGGTCAAAATTAGACAAAATTACACACTACAATAATTTATATAGTACTCAAGAATCTAGTGTATTGTCTTTTTTGTTTTGTTCAATCAACTCACAAAAGGTGTTTCTACAATCTAGTCTACCATTTTTTGTATATCTCATCTAGTTATATTTTTAGCCTAATATATTTTTAGGTTGAAATTTGTCAATGTTTTTGCAAATTGGAAGACGTGCTGTGCATGCATGGGGGTGGCTAAAAGAATTCCCCTAGACTACTTTATCGAGTTTTGTATGGGCTTTCCAATGGTATATGAATCTTTACTGTATGACAATTTTTTTTTTTATTACAGTATACAGTATGTATTTCCAAGTTGGAATTTTTGACATTTTCGTGTTGAGAAAAAGCCTCGCAAACTTCAAAAACTGTTTTTCAGTAGAATAACTCTAGTCCTATTACAGGAAATGTATTTTTAATTATTTCTATTTACATTTTAGTCATTTATACATACTGTATATATTAGTCCTATTACATGAAATGATTCCTATATAAAAAAAAAAAAAATTATACATACCGGTATATATTAGGCCCATATTCAGCCTGCGAAAGCTGTATTTAAAGCTCGAAATACTGTAATGCACTTAGAAGCGATTTTCGGCATTCAACTTTTACAGACAGGTTGAGGGAATATATAGCCAGCCTTCTATGTATAAAAAAAAAAAAAAAAAAAAAAAAAAAAAAATGATTTTTTTGGTAAAAAAGGCAAGGCAAGGCTCTTGATGCATACGATCGCCTAGAAGTGCAGGAGCTAGAGTATGATGTACTTAAAGAGGCTGTAAAGCCTACGAGCTGCGTCCCGAGCTTACAGATTGGCCTTCAGGGGTAAGCGGCAGGGGGACTCGCACGTGGAATGTGCAGGTACCTGCGCGATACTCTAGCTAGTGGCTGTATCAGAGTCAGCTACTTTGATGTGGAGCAAGCATAGTTGAAAAGGACATTGGGGCAAAATTAAAAGAAAAGCGATTTAAATCAATAAGGGAAGCAGCAGTTTGAGCTGATGACTTTGCACTAGCCCAGCGTGGCACGTGCATGGGGAGCATTGGTGACAGGAGAGACCGACCTGTGCACCAAGCAGTCACAGTATCAGCTCGCCCATGATCACCCAAAGGTACCACAAATAAAACACAACATTATACCAAGGCTGACAACCAGCAAGCTTCTACGGAAGTGAGATGTTATTTTTGCAAGCAAGAGGGTCATATTAAACCTCAGTGTGCTAAATGGAAGGCTACCCAGGAACCCAAGGCTGTCCAGTTGGTGGCGACACTAGGGGTACTGGTGAGTTTGGGGGGCAGTGTTGGCAAGCGCGAAGCCCAGATGGTATCACCACCTGAGCATAACCAGACTTCCCCTGATTGGTGTCGGCCATTCATACATGATGGATTTGTACGGGTTGGGGAGCAGACTTACCCTATCAAGGTGTTTAGGGATACTGGTAAGCAACAATCAATGTGTCACAACCTGACAGGGGGACCTATTAGCACGGGACAGTTTGTTATTTGCAGGGGAATCAACAGTGAACAATTCTGTGATTTAGTCCCGGTGACCCTAGAGTGCCCACTTTTGACTGCCGAGTGTAAGGTGGCTATGGTGGACACTGCCAGTTGAGGGGGTGGACTTTTTGCTCGGGACTGACTTGGCAGGGGATGTAGTTTTCCCGCTTCCTATAGTCGTCGCTGAGGCTGCTTTTGCGCCCCCTGGTGGTGGTTGTTTGCAAGAAGATAACATGGACTCTATCTACCCTGTTGGTGCAGTAACCCAATCAGTGGCACATTTGGCACAACAGGTGGATGATTTAGTGGATGCGGGGGCCGACAGCCATGAGTGCGGGCCATCCCGCACGGGGGAGTAGGGTACGGACTGGAGGAGCGGGATGGTGTAATTGCTGAAGGAATGGTAGATGGATTAAGGATTATGTTTAGTAATGTGGATGTGTTTACCCAGGACAAGAAAAGAGAACTGATATGTAGGTTGCAGGATGAAGAGGAAAAACCTGATGTCATAGCCCTACAGGAAGTAAGACCAAAAAATGCTAGAATTGAAAGGGAACTGGTGGAATATAGTTTGGAGCGTTTTGAGTTATATGAGAGAAATGCTATTAGAGCAGAGGTTGGAAGAGGACTGTTTATTTATGTAAGAAAAGAGCTCAAGGTTAATGAGGTGAATATGAGACAGCAGTATTGTGAGTATTTGTGTATTGAAGTAAAATGTGCAAGAGGATCAATTCTAATTGCCTCTATATATAGAAGCCCAAATAATAGCAGGGGAGAGGATGATAACCTACTGAAAGCAATGGAGGAGATAGATAATAGAGAGAAAAAATATAAAATTTTGATTGGAGATTTCAATTTGCCAAGGATCAACTGGGCAAATTGTACTACTCCAGCGGGACTCCATCCTGGAAAATAAGTTTATAGAGAAAGTGAGAGATTGTTTTTAAACGCAACATATTGTTGAGATGACAAGATATAGAGATGGGACGCAGGGGAGTGTACTTGATTTGATTTTTAGCAATGAAGAGGATATAGTGGAACATGTTAATGTGGATAGCCCTATAGGTCGTAGTGACCATGCCTGTATAAGCTTTAGTTGTAACATTAAATCAGAGAGGGATAATAGAAGCAATAGAAAAATATACATGTATGATAGAGCAGATTATGAGCTGCTGAGATGGTGTTTGGACATTGACTGGGGGGAATACTTGAACGGTGAAGACGCTGAAGGAATGTGGAGGAAAATTAGAGTCAAACTGGAGAATGCTGTATCCAAAAGTGTACCAGTAAGGGAATATAAGGATAAAACAAAATTGAGGAAAAGAACTAACCCAGAATTGCCAATGAAAAGAAAGCTTTGGATATTGATTAGAAGAAAGAAACGATTGTGGGAAAGATTAAAATTGTTAAAAAAGAACAGGGGGTCTAGTATAGAAGCTAAAGAAGTGGATCTGGAACGCAGACAAATAAACAATAAAATAAGGTGGGAAACAAGGAGGGGGGTGAAGGAGAGGGAGAGAGAGATAGCTAGAAATGTGAAGGATAATCCAAAAATATTCTGGAAGTACATTCAGGAAAAGTTAAGAAGAAGAGTAGGGATCCCAGAGCTGGTAGGGGGGTTAAATGATGGGAGTAGAGCGGAGACTGATAAGGAGAAAGCAGAGGTGCTGGGAAAATACTTTGGGGGGGTACTAACAGTAGAGTCGGAGGATGCAGTGCCTACTATTCCCATCAAACAGGCACCGGCACTAGAACTAATAGAGTTTTCCCATGCTAGAATAAGAAGGGCTATAGAAAAAAATGAACAGAAGTAAGTCACCGGGACCGGATGGGATATACCCAAGAATCATAAAGGAAGGAGGGGAGATGTTAGTAGAGCCATTGAAAATGTTATTTGAGGTATCGTTTAATACAGGACAAATCCCGATGGACTGGAGAGAGGCGAACATAACAGCTATATTTAAGAAGGGAAAGAGAAATGACCCAGGGAATTATAGACCAGTCAGTTTGACAAGTGTTGTGTGTAAACTAATGGAAACAGTAATTAGAGAAGGAATAATGGATCATATGAAGTCAAACCAACTTTTCAGTGGGAGACAGTTCGGATTCTTGCCGGGGAGGTCGACGGTACTACAGCTAATTAAGGTGGTAGATGATTGGATGCAAATTCTAGAAGATGGTGATGTAATAGACGTGGTATATTGCGATTTTATGAAGGCCTTCGATAAGGTCCCACATAAAAGGTTAATAGAGAAAGTTAGAAGCTATAATATAGGGGAGAAATGTGTGAAATGGATAGAAGCCTTCCTGAAAGATCGGAGACAGAGGGTACTGGTGACTGGAATAGGCTCGGGGTGGAGGGAAATTACAAATGGGGTACCTCAGGGATCTGTGTTGGGACCACTGCTGTTCGTTATATTTATCAACGACTTACCTGAAGTTATAACTAATGGAAGTGAGGTATACCTGTATGCGGATGACACTAAACTGTATAGAAGAGTGTGGAGTAAGGAAGATATGGGTTTGCTTCAAGGAGATGTGGAGGGCATGAAGGGATGGTCTGAGCATTGGTTAATGCCTTTTCATCCAAAAAAATGCAAGTACATGCGGATTGGGACCAGCAAGATAGACAAGGTAGGATACAGTATGTATGAAGCGATGGAGGAAGTGAATGCAGAAAAGGATATAGGAGTAGTGATAGACAATAAGTTAAATTTCTCAGAACATTTAGCGGAAAAGATAAACAAAGCCAATAGAATTGTAGGGCTGATAAGGAGGACATTTGTGTCACTTGACGAAGAAATCTTCAGGAATCTCTATACAGCGCTGGTTAGGCCGCACCTGGAATATGCGAACCAGGTGTGGGCTCCATATATGGTAAAGGATATAGAAGCAGTGGAGAAAGTGCAGAGGAGAGCTAGCAAGCTGGTACCAATGTTGAAGAACGCGGGCTATGAGCAGAGGTTGAGGACACTGGGGCTTCCGACACTGGCATATAGGAGAAAGAGAGGGGATATGATAGAGACTTTTAAGATAGTGTCAGGAAAGTACGATGAGGATGTGTGTGTAGGTATCTTCTTGATGCGGGAGGGAACAAGAACGAGAGGACACTAAGAAAATTTACAAAGAAAGAAATAGGCTTGAGAAGGCAAAGAACTCATTTTGTGATAGAGTGGTAAATGAGTGGAACGCACTGCCCCAATATGTAGTCGATTCCGAATCAATAAGGGAGTTTGAAAGTAATCTTGATAAAGCATGGGGAAGACAAGATTTGAAGTTTGATTATAAAACAAAAATACAGAATAGTAAAAATGTTGCGTCTGCTACCGCCGCCGCCAACACCGTGAACGACCGCAGCAGTGCAAGTACTGGTACTGAGCTGGATACACAGGCATAGTTTGCCTTTTTCCAGAGGATCTACTGTAAGAAACTGTAAGAATCCCATGATGTGCTACTAGATGACACTGGTCCGGAGACAGCTGTGGGCTTGGCTGACCCCAGTGAGGCTACCGTGACTAGTAGAGGTGACCTAGTGCCGGACGAGGAGTCTGACATAGTGATACCGACTCAACCTTCTGATATTTTTGAGAGGTCAGAGGTAACTGCCTTGATGGAGCTACCTAGAAACAAACTGAGTAAGTTGCAGCAAGAGGACCCGAGTCTGGGCCTCCTGTTTAAGAAGGTTGGTACGACTGGTGGGAAGAACGGTCAAGCAGAGACCCAGGAATACCCGTGGCACCTTTGATCCCTACACCTGCAGTTGAACCGCCATTGACTTGTGTCATAGTTGACATGGTTGGCCCCTTATTACCCACCAGTTCGGGAGATAAATACTTGCACACTTTAATTGATACTACCACTAGATACCCGGAGGCTATCCCGGTTAGCAGCCCCGGAGGTGTGGAGGACAGTGTTTAACATGGCTCAGGCCTTGAAGCACAGTCCCGCCCCGTCTAAGAAACCTGCTTTCACTTTTACCAAGCCCAAACCAGTCGCTAAAGCTCAGTCTGGTGGGGCAAAACCCTTTAATTTGCCTAAATCCTCTTCCACCCAAGGTCAGTACAGATACAAGCAAGGAAAGTCTTCAGGTAATCATAAAGGACAGAGGTATCAAAGGCCGGGACAGGTCCCGTCTCCAGCCAAACCCGGCCAGTCGTCTAAACTTCCACCACCACCACCACCACCAAAAAACTAGGGTCTCTCTCACTCCCAGGGCCGATCTTCCGGCGGGTGGATCGGAGGGTAGTCCAGCCGGCGAACCCTTGTCTGCTAACTGGGTCGTTCCAGGCGAATCATCGCGCATGGCCTTTATACACATGGGCGAGGATGGTGGCACGCAAAGGCATCAGCTGGCAGTGGCTCCGGCGACCTCGTTTACGTCAGCCGACAAAGGCAAATTTTGTTTCATTAGAGGTGGAGTCACTGATCCAAGAGATGGTGGCCAAGAATGTTATCATCCCGGTTCCGCAAAATTACCCAGTTTTTACATCCAAACTTTTTCTGGTGCCCAAAATGGACAGTGTTCAGATGAGGTCGGTCGTAGACATGTCTTATCTGAACCTCCACATTCACGTGTCCTTCCGGATGCTGACAGTGAATCAGATCAGGCTAACACTTCCGCCGGAAGGGTGGATGTGTTCTTTAGACCTGACGGACGCGTATTGGCACGTCCCGGTAAACAAACGGTTTCTACGTTTTCTGGCCTTACGTATCATGCATCAGACTTATGTCTTTCAGAGGATGCCGTTCGGTTTAAACCTAGCACCTCGCATATTCACGAAATTAGTCCGGCAAGCCCTGATGCCCTTGTTGCAACAAGGGATCAGGATTCTGTGGTATCTAGACGACTGGCTGGTGGTGGCGGAGACGGAACAGTTATGCATAAATCATGTCAACATAACATTAAATCATGTAAAATCTCTAGGATTCAAGGTAAACCTGGTAAAGTCAAACCTTGTTCCCTCACGAGTGGTCCAGTGGATAGGGCTGGTCTGGGACACAGCCGCTCTCACTCTGAGTCAGAGTGTGGACAATCGGAACAGGTTTCGCAAGAAACTGTTTCTGTTTCTTCACAGTCTGACTACGACACGGAGAGTCTGGGAATCTCTGGTCGGCTCTCTCAACTGGATTCAACTAACTGTAAAGTTGGGCCGGTTGAAAGTCAAACGTTTAATTTTGGAGGGCAACACATTTTTTCCACTATTGCCGGCGGAAACATTATGGCCCATCCCAAAATTAATACACAACTTACTAGCGGTCTGGGCGAAGAGGGAAACATTGCACTCAGTCATGTCATGGACCTCTCCTCCGCCGACGGTATGGGTGGACACGGATGCGTCAGGCACGATAGGTTGGGGCTTTCAGTCAAACCAAGGGCATCAGGGTCAAGGGCTTTGGTCGCATTCAGAATCCTCCCACATAAATGTCAAAGAGTTACTAGTCCCCTTGTATTTCCTTCAGGCTCACTGCTTTTCTTTGCGGGGCAAATCAGTGGCCTTCAGGATGGACAATCTGAATGCGGTTCACTGCGTTCAGAAACAGGGGTCAACGCGATCTCGGAGGTTGCTAAACGTGTCAGAAAAGATTTTTGTACTAGCCGACAAGCTGGTCATTCAGCTTCACGCTTCTTATCTCCCCGGCGTAGCGAACGTTTGGGCAGACGCTCTATCTCGGAGACAGAGCACAACAGTAGAATGGGCACTCAAGCAAAACATTTTCGACCTAATGATTGCGAAGCCTTACCGTCCACAAGTGGATCTATTTGCGTCCGCGGAGACTCACAAACTCCCGCTGTACCTAACCCGCCGTACAACCACGCCGGCGGGAGGACCCGACGCACTGGTGACGGACTGGAACATGTGGAGTTCCATTTATCTGTTTCCGCCGCCAGACGCTTCTCTGATGTGCCACGTAGTAAACAAACTACAGGATTATCGGGGCGTAGTCTCGTTAATCGCGCCCCTGTGGCCGGCGCAGGCGTGGTACCAGCAATTAAAAACGTGGTGCCCGAACCCGGTGTCGCTCCCGGTCGGGTATTTCCACTTAGACACGAATGGCAACCTAGAGACCTCGCTGACTTTTGCATTATGGACATTCAGGAGGCCAAATGGCTAGCTCCGTATGGTAGAAACGTGACCGATAAATTCATGAATCAATACACACAATCTACTAAGCGACAGTATCAATCGCATTGGCAGTCTTTCACTTCTTGGATACTCAGAACAGAACAATCCGTGCCTTCGGTGGCTTTGGTTTTTAATTATTTAAACTATCTGTTTGAGCAGAAATGTCTATCTGTAGTAACGTTAAAGAATCACTTAACAGCACTTAGGATGCCATTCTTTGACCTTACAGGTCTAACCATACCACTAGCGGAGGAGACAGGTTTCATGAGGGCATGTTTTAAACTCCGCCCACCTCCCCGTCAGCTCATGCCTACCTGGTCTCTGGACAAAGCGTTGTCATTACTTCATTCCCGGCGGTACCAAAATACTGCAGATTTTGACTTACTTTTAAAAAGGGCAGTCTTCCTTATGGCTTTGGCTACCGGGAACAGGGTGTCTGAGCTGGCGGCGATGAGCAACACACCTAATTGCATCAGGTTTGGTAGGCTCAATGATTGAATTCATATTGCCCCTTCCCCAGGGTTCATCGCCAAGAATGAACACAGTGATCACGTGTTTTCAGAATTCACTGTGCCGGCGTTGAAAAGGGGAAAGGTGCACCATAATTTATGTCCAGTGCAAGCGCTAACCAAATATTTGAGAGTCGCACCTATGAATCAACAAGGTGTTTTATGGGTATCAAGTACGGGTAAACGCGTAATGAAACGTAAACTGGCTTCTCTCTTAGTTAACGTCATTCAGGAAAGTAATCCCGGCGTTGTGGGTAGAGCTCACGATTTACGCAAATGGGCGACCTCTTTACGTTTCCTTAAGAATTTTTCTGTTGAGGACATAGCAGCCACGCACCTCTGGTCCTCTAATCATACTTTTTTGACTCGATACCTGTCAGTAGCTTTAGACAGGCCTTCCATGCCATGTATAGCTTTAAGGCAGAGGGTCTAGGTGGCCTTTGGGTCACTTAGTGTTTAGATGTAGAAAAGAGAGGGGGGAGGGTGCAGTCAGTGTAACATAGGACACCCTAGACCCCGCCGGAGTACGTGTGCGGAGCTTACGAGCTGTGATACAGGGTGCAGGTGCTGTGATATAAAATTTCTCTGTAGTATTCATTACAGGAAATTGTGCTAACATACAATCACAGTAGAATGACAATGCTTGTTGTAAAAAATCTTGGTTTACTCACGCCTGTTCTACTGCTGTCCGCAATAAGGAGGAAGCATTCAAACGGTACCGACGCCTTAAAACTCAAGACGCTCATTCTTCATATGTTTCTGCCCGGAATCAAGCCAAATCTGTTCTTCGACTTGCCAAACACTCTTTCATCAATAATAAATGCACTGAACTATCCAACTCTAGCTCTTCCCAAGCTTTCTGGCATCTAGCCAAAAACCTCTCCAACAATTTCTCTTCCTCGTCTTTCCCTCCCCTTTCCCACTCTGATGGCACAACCATCACTTCTTCTGACAAAGCTAAACTTCGCTCAAACTTTTGCTAGAAACTCCACCTTGGATGATTCCGGTGCTATGCCTCCCTCTCCGCCCTCCTCTCTCTTACTTATGCCTAATATCCTAATCTCTTCTAAAGATGTACTTTCTACCCTCTCTGGGCTTAACACTAATAATGCGTACGGTCCGGACGGTGTTCCTCCTGTTGTTCTCAAAAACTGTGCTTCCGTGCTGACTCCCTGCCTAGGCAAACTCTTTCGTCTCTGTCTATCCTCTAACGTCTTCCCTTCATGCTGGAAGTTTGCTCACATTCAACCTGTCCCAAAGAAGGGTGACCGCTCTCAACCCTCCAACTATCGTCCAATTGCTCTTATCTCTTGTCTTTCTAAAGTTTTGAAACTATTCTTGCTTCCAATTTCTTAAGCATTTCTCTTCTCATAATCTGCTCTCAGATCGCCAGTATGGCTTCCTTAAGGGTCGCTCTACTGGTGATCTTCTTTCATATCTTACTAACTCTTGGTCATCCTCCTTCCGGGACTTCGGTGAGACTTTTTCTATTGCACTAGACATATCGAAAGCCTTCGATAGAGTCTGGCATAAATCTTTAATTTCTAAACTACCCTCCTTCGGTTTCTATCCCTCCATCTGTGCCTTTGTCTCTAATTTCCTTTCCGGCCGTTCCATAGCCGCGGTTGTGGATGGCCATTGTTCACTTCCTCATCCTAAACTCCGGTGTTCCTCAGGGCTCTGTCCTATCTCCTATTCTCTTTCTAATTTTTATAATGATCTCCTTAACTGTACCTTAATTCCCATCCATTCATACGCAGGCGACTCAACCTTACACTACTCCATTAGTTTTCAGAACGCCCCACCAGCAATCCCTCAACGACAAACGTAATGAAGCCATAGAACTCTTAAATTCTGATCTAAATACTATTTCCAATTGGGGCAGAGAAAACCTTGTTAACTTTAATGCTTCCAAAACCCAATTTCTCCATCTATCTACCCGTCAGGATCTCCCAGCGGACTATCCCTTATTCTTCAACAATACAAAAATCAACCCTTCATCTTCTCTCAATATTCTTGGTGTCTCTTTTCTTCTGCTCTCATTTGGAAGGACCATATTACCAGTCTTGCTAAGGCAGCCTCCCAGAAGCTGGGTGTGCTCAACCGCCTTAGGGGGTTCTTTTCCCCTGCACAGCTTCTTGCTCTGTACAGGGGCATAGTGCGCCCTTGTATTGAGTATTGTTCACATGTGTGGGGAGGTTCCTCTCACACCGCTCTCCTAGACAAAGTTGAAAGGAAGGCCTTTCGTATCATTAACTCCCGTCCATACACCAACTCTCTGCAATCTCTCTCTCTCCGCCGCAATGTTGCATCTCTCTCGCTATTCTATCGCTACTATAATAATCAGTGTTCCTCAGAGCTATCCCAGTGCATACCACCTCCTTTACGTAGGGCACGTGGTATCCGTCTTGCAACTCAATCCCACCCCTACTCTGTGCAACTCTCCAACCCAAGAGTGAAACGTTACTCAAACTTTCTTCTACTCAACAGCTGAGCTCTGGAACTCTCTCCCAGAATCAGTCTTTCCCTCTTCCTATGACTTAAATTGCTTCAAACTCCGTGTGTCCAGGCATTTTGGCTCGAACGTCCCTTGATTTTGGCCCTGTCACTCTTTCAACTATGGGGGAGGCACTCGCTATAGGCAGTTATGCCTTTTGCCTCCCTCAATCACATAGAAAAAAAAAATAAAAAAAAATAAATAGTTTTGGCTGTGAAATAATTTAAATTTAAGAAATCTTAGTAGTTGCGGCCGCAACTTGTATTTGTAATGTAAGTACCTCTGCAGAAGTACAAGAGTTCAGTACTTCTGCGACAGTACACGAGTTCCTTTTATTTTAGGGTATAATTTTATACGTATATCCACTACACGGGTTAATGGGGTTTATATGTGCACATGTAAACTTTGATGTTTTTATTTTCACCACTTACTTTAAATGGGGTGCCTTCTTAACTACCAGCTCTGTGTACAGAGTCTCGGAGTTAACCCCCTTTTTTGTCCAAGCAGGCTTCTTCGAAGCACGCTCCTGCTTGTCCCCTTTTTTGTATATTTATATGCTGTATAAAGTTTATGCACACAAATATATCTTTTTTACAAAGTAAGAATACTATGTGGTTGTTTGATTATCTGCTTTTGCTGGAGTTATGATATGATTACGAATGTCCCCCTCCAGTCTTAGATATCAGGCATAATCGTCAATGATGGAGGGGCCACTAATAAATTATAGGTTTGACTCCTGCAAGGAGATAAAGAAAACCTAATATTTAGTAGTGGCCCCATAATCATTGACGACTGGGGCCCTCCCGACCATCCCCTTCCCATTCGTTGATGTATTAAGGATTTTGGTTTACTTGATATGTCAGTGAAGGAAGAATGACGCCTGAAGTCAGCGTCTGGTCAAAGATCCACACAAGTACATCCACGAAGTTATGGAAAGCTTATGATTAGTTATTCTTATTTTCTTTTTATTTGTTATTTTTTACGAAGTTTTTTCGTAGTGAGTACCCAATTTCATAATGACGAACCATGAGTGAGGTTGCGTGCGCTCATGATGAAGGCTCCTCATATTTGTTATGCTCTGCGCGGTAGATTCAAACTACGGTAAATGTGTGTTTGAAGAGGATGCCTTATGTAATAGGCATAATCGTCAATGATTACGGTGCCACTACTAAATATTAGGTTTTCTTTATCTCCTTGCAGGAGTCAAACCTATAATATTATTCTCCATTTTCGCCCCAATTAAGATATCCATCTGTATAATTAGTATTTTATGACTTCCTCCCTCCCTTATTTATGAACAGAATTAATTTTTTGGGCTCTTTTTAATCTGTGGATAATATATAATGCAGGGAAAAAATATTCCCCCTCACCCCAATGACCTGGGAAATTCTTCCCACGATGGCGGGACACGCCCATATGCGAGTGAAAATATCTGGGAATATAATTTATTGATTCATTGTGTCATTTTGCTTAACCCCTACTATACCAGCGACGGCGCAGAGCTGTCAGTAAAAAAGTTACTCACCAATACCAGTGACGGCTCTCAGCCGTCCTACTAGTTCGCACACCATGGGTTACTGTCTTTAACCCATTGGCTGCGGGAGATGTTCCAAAACGTCATGTCAATTTACAGCAATTTGCAGGCTTTTAAAGCCTCTTAAAGCTTGTAGAATCGAGTTCGAGGGAGCGGGAGCGCGACAGACCACACTTCCTTCCTCCAGCCAGCCGGCCGCGGCACTGAGGACTCTGAGGCATACTCTCGCGAGATATACAGCGCTGCCAAAGGCAAATGTAACGCGATATTAGCGATAATTGCTCATTTTAGCGAATGTCTATGGTAGCGCTGTGGGTGAAGCCCGCAAGCTACGAAGCTCGTTTTGGTGTCATTTTGAAGCTATTTTCTTCTAGTTTTTGGCTGAATACATTTCATTTTAATCAGACACTTGCTTAATCAATCAGGAGTGCCTGAATGAGCCCTAATATGGCGGATACTGTATAGGCGGAAATATGCCATGATTTGGTGATTGTTGAAAAATAAATAGTTAAATAGGAAAAAAACAATACTGTAATTTGTTTTGTTTTACATATATCAGTATTGAGTGTTGAATAATGAGTGATGAAAAAGGTGAAAAAATAAGGTATCTTTTTATTTCAGTTTTTCGACCGTACATACTACATCATTGGTGGGCGTAGGTACAGTCTTAACGACATAGAAAACGGTGTACTGCGAGCCAACAGGCGGGGGGTTGTGCAGCTGTTCCAACCCTTTGGCAAGTCAGACCCTCGCCACAGCATCAGTCTCATACAGGTACACTCCACAACACTAAACTACCTTCATTTGTACTTTTATCATAGGCCTTTTTTCAGATTAATATATTATACATACAGCCATAGTTAATAGTTTGCTGAAAATATTGATGATAATGTGTGGGAAATCCAGATAAAAAACAAGAAATATTAGTCAAGGACTATTAGAAACACATGATCACTGTCAAGGAAAATTAATAGTAACTTCAAATTATAGTGTACAGTATGACCATGAATATTGGCAAACTATTGAGCCAACAATTAGTGTATTTATTAGTGGCCCCTTCATCATTGACGACATGCCTTAAACAATAATGGCACTCTTTGAACTCATGCGTCAGCTGTTCGAAACACCCGCCCCAGAGTAATAAAGAGACCTACATCGTAAGCGTACGCTCATTCACTTACGGAATCGTCCTTATGATTGGGAGCTCACTACGAAAAAACTTCGTAAAAAATAAGAAAAGAAAAAATAATTAGAACTACTAAAAGCTTGCTTCCCATCGTGAGGATGTTGATAACCCTGGTGTGCCCGCAGACGCTGCTGTGCCTAGCGTCATTCGTCCTTCTCACTCTGGGGCCCGTTGCCGACGGACGTGGGATTCCAGCCTCTCTTCATTCTGCATTCTACGGTCTCTACTAGTGAGTCATTTTTTCATTTGTATTATCTGAGATGTTCTAGAATAGGTTTAGATTAGATAGGTCGGGCGTTCCAATTGGCACGGCCCTCAGGAGTGTATTTTTATAAGGGTGCTTTGGCTGGCGTCCCCTCGTTCCTCTATGAACGTGGCCGCCATATTTTTTATTGTTATTTCTGCTCTCATTTTAGCCTAACTAGTATTTCAGGAGGCTTATTGATACAGGGCACCGCTTTTCGGCTGCCTTTCTGGTAGGTTAAGCGTTTTTGTTTTCATCGGCAGACTCTATAGTTTAAGGGTTGCTTCACGGGGTGAAGAACTTTCTATGGTTTACTGCGTCGTTTTTTTCCCTACGCGCTGGTCATCGTAATGATGGTGGCTACTGGATTCTTCCTTGAGGTAAGAGAATTACTGTGTCGTCATGCTGCTTGCCCTAGGCCATGTGGCCAGCCTCTGTGTAGGGGTATTTTATGGCTAGGATGTGTTATTATTATTAATTTGTTAATTATAATAATTGTAGCCATAAGATGTGACTTTTTCGTTCATAACACTTATTGTAAATGAAGTGAAGGTGTCAGGAGACGTCCTGACGGTTATAAAATATGTACGTGTGTGCTTTGCTATCTTGTTGCAAACGAGTTAGAAAACACAAAGGTTTGGTTCAACTCTTCTGGCGGAAAATAGGCGAGTGCTGTTTTACCGGAGGCCCTCTTTGGCGGGCTAGAGTATAAGTTCCAATTAACCCGTTCGTGGTCGAGCGCCAGAACTAATTCCCGGCGGAAGGGGAAGGCTTCCAAACGGGATTCCGTCTCAGCCGGATTGACTCGCCTATACTTTGATACATCCTCACGCGGCGGGGAAGACTTTTAATCCGTCATCACGGTGGACGGGTCACAGATAATCCATCAGCGCGGCGGGTGAGTTTAGTTAGTGGAAACCCATCGGCGCGACGGAAGAGTAAGGTTAACGTAAAACACATTCTAACTGAATGATAATTTGAGTATAGGCCGGTGATAAGGATTATCATAGATAAGTAGTCTTAATACCTTCAATAAGAGAAAACCGGAAAGTGGTTTTCTAGAAGGGTATGCAGGAAACCTAGAGTAGTGGTATGTACTACAGTAAAAGTCCTGTAATCCGAACACGGATAGTCCGAAAATCCCAATGGTCCGAATTTTTAAAGGCGACTGATGGAGCCTCCCATTGCTGGCCAACAATCTACCGCCTTCAAAAAAATTACAGTTTAATGGAGTTTGCTTTGGCTTTTACTATTATAAATAGTATTAGGTAAAATTAAATTCAATTCCATAGAGCATAATTAAATAAAATGTATTGCATGCCGTATATCAGTGACAGTCGATATAGCCACACAAGAACAAGAACACACACACACACACACACACTCACTCACTCGACAATAACACACACACATGTGTTTCGGTAATGATACCGGTACACTGATTTTTCATTTGAACTTATAACTCGTTTGATATAAGTTTATTATGAAATATAAAGAATTAAGGTAAGTATACTGTATTTTTTTCTTTTTTCTATGTGATTGAGGGAGGCAAAAGGCAGAACTGCCTATAGCGAGTGCCTCCCCCATAGTTGAAAAAGTGACAGGGCCAAAATCAAGGGACGTTCGAGCCAAAATGCCTGGACACACAGAGTTTGAAGCAATTTAAGTCATAGGAAGAGGGAAAGACTGATTCTGGGAGAGAGTTCCAGAGCTCAGCTGTTGAGTAGAAGAAAGTTTGAGAGTAACGTTTCACTCTTGGGTTGGAGAGTTGCACAGAGTAGGGGTGGGATTGAGTTGCAAGACGGGTATCACGTGCCCTACGTAAAGGAGGTGGTATACACTGGGAAAGCTCTGAGGAACACTGATTATTATAGTAGCGATAGAATAGCGAGAGAGATGCAACATTGCGGCGGAGAGAGAGAGATTGCAGAGAGTTGGTGAGTGGACGGGAGTTAATGATACGAAAGGCCTTCCTTTCAACTTTGTCTAGGAGAGCGGTGTGAGAGGAACCTCCCCACACATGTGAACAATACTCAATACAAGGACGCACTATGCCCCTGTACAGAGTAAGAAGCTGTGCAGGGGAAAAGAACCCCCTAAGGCAGTTAAGCACACCCATCTTCTGGGAGGCTGCCTTAGCAAGACTGGTAATATGGTCCTTCCAACTGAGAGCAGAAGAAAAAGAGACACCAAGAATATTGAGAGAAGATGAAGGATTGATTGTATTGTTGAAGAATAAGGGATAGTCCGCACACTGAATCCGCAGGGAGTTCCTGACGGGTAGATAGATGGAGAAATTGGGTTTTGGAAGCATTAAAGGTAACAAGGTTTTCTCTGCCCCAATTGGAGATAGTATTTAGATCAGAATTTAAGAGTTGTTGTTGTTGTTCCCCAAGCTGCCTGGCCGAACAGCCCCAAGGCCCCGAGTAAGGCCAAGGCCATAAACGAGCGCCCCCACAGAACCCTCCCTGCCGACCACAATAAAGCCTGGGTGACCGAAGCCACTCCATGGCGGGTAGCTGAGGAGGGTGCGGAAACGCCCGGGAAACCAAAGACCCACCCAGGGCCCTGTGCCCCTCAGCAATTATGAAGAGAAAGTTGAGGGGCAAAGGAATAATGTGACGCTTTAGCTTCCAATCTTGGTAGATTGGGAGGTCAATCCACTGAAGAGACGCCGTCACTTGAGATCTAGAAAATATATAAGTAAAAGGAACAGTCAGAGTAAGCTATGGGTATGGCAGAGATCGCTCAGGTCTCACTCGTTCTATGGCTTCATTACGTTTTTCGTTGAGGGATTGCTGGCTGGGGCGTTCTGAAAAACTAATGGAGTAGTGTAAGGTTGAGTCGTCTGCGTATGAATGGATGGGAATTGAGGTACAGTTGAGGAGATCATTTATAAAAATTAGAAAGAGAATAGGAGATAGGACAGAACCCTGAGGAATACCGGAGTTTATAGGGTGAGGAAGTGAACAATGGCCGTCCACAACCGCGGCTATGGAACGGCCGGAAAGGAAATTAGAGACAAAGGCACAGATGGAGGGATAGAAACCAAAGGAGGGTAGTTTAGAAATTAAAGATTTGTGCTAGACTCTATCGAAGGCTTTCGATATGTCTAGTGCAATAGAAAAAGTCTCACCGAAGTCCCGAAAGGAGGATGACCAAGAGTATAAGAGATATATAGTGCTAATGATTAAATTATCATATTTCGACGATTTCGGTCACTTGGAAAATCAGCCGATGTATCTCGGCGCTCCAAATTCACTTGCATTGAAAGTATATTTGTCGCATAAGACCACCTATGGTTTTGGAGGGTTTATTTAAGGCTTAGAAATGTGTCTTATATGCCGGTATATACGGTATATACCATATCATGTCTTTATTTATTAATCATGTGCGTATTTATAGTGTTTTCAGGGGTCCCTCCCAACAGTCCGAATAATCCACTAATCCGAAGCACTGTCGGTCCGCTGCCATTCGGATTAAAGGACTTTTACTGTATTTCTATTTTTCCGGCGTATTCGAGATATATAACGTGTGAATGTCTTGCGTTATCCTTATGAGCATTGATTCTTGGAAATTTCTTTCCAGATCCCACACTTCTACCTCGGCAACGCGCTCCAGACTAGGGGCCGATCCCGGCGGGGGGGTTATTACATCATGCAATACGTTACCCTCTGTACTACACCTACGTGCATGAACATTCCGATCTTTAGCCATAAGCTCTGTATTAAATGCGTAACGTGTCTTGATCGCTCTAGAGGACTTTGACTAACTAAGCGATGTGGTGTTTGTACTAGGCTTTGTAATGGACTATTGAATCACAAAGAAGCAACGTGTCAGGTGGCCTTGTTAGAAATAAAGAAATAACTATACTAAGGAGGTAGCCCATAAGGCATTACAGTGCGACGATGAGGCTATGTGGTATCATTTGGTGATCAAATCTCCTATTATTAAACCTAAGTCAATTCGTTCCGTGGTGACCAAAAAGAAAACCGCTAAAGTTGTTTCGAAAAAACTCATTAGTACGGACGATGACTCTGATGACACAAGCACAACTTCTAACCCCCCCCCCCCCCCGCCGGAATGCGAAACGGTCTAAGCCGGATTCGTCACACAACGAGGGCAGGAACCGGTCTAGATCCAGGTCTCCCTTGAAACAGTCTTCAACAGGTCAGTCAAGTCAGCCGGCGAACAAGAAACGATGAATCACGCTGGAAAAAGTGTCACCGGAGGCGTCAACTTCAGGCAGTAAACGGGTTACGTCTCGTACGGAGACGTTGAGTGCGCGGCTCCGGCAACCGCCGGTGACGGCACATCCTCCCTCCGTCACTACCTTCTCCAAGCCTAAGGTCCAATCTGGCGGGTCGGAGATGGTGACGGAGGTAGCAGAGACGCCTCCCAGAGACAGTGATAGTGATGTTAGCCAAGTGTCGCAGTCAGTACGGCAAGGTTATACAATTCCCCGTTCTAATATACTGCCGTGTTTTAAGGTTCCGTGTGCTCGTGTACCGACTAAAGTGTTAACTGATCAATACCACGGATACCCGGAGGGCACCAGGGAAGATTCTGACAGACCTTGAAGTCAGATATCCACTGCCTCGGAGGCCACAGACAATGTTAGTGTATGGCAAGCCATTGAGGAACAAGTGCCTTCATCCATACCGGATTTGCGTTGCAAAACTTTCGAACATAACCAGTTGGATCCCGCGGTACGGAATGAGACAGTTCGATCCCGCTCAGCCTGGCAGCCGGAGGAAGAGTCGGTTGAAAGCATGGAATGCCAAGGTCTAGATGAAGATTTAGAACAATTACCTTCAGGGCAGAAACTAGCATCGTCCGGCCACTCAGAGGCCGACTCAGTAGTTTCTATGGACAGTGCCAAAGACTATGTTACTAGGGCAGATTTGCAATAATTTTTTGATCAAATGGTGGAAAAATTTCAGGTGGGTAAAGTGGTACCGGAAGCTCCTTCGCCATAGTCAGTTGCTAGACTGCTGGAGTCAATTAGAGTATCAACTAGACAATCTAATTTTCCCTCCCCTATGACAACTAGTTCTAGTCCGAATCCTTCTACGTCAATTTTGACTACTTCAAATATCCGAGTTGTCACGGATGTCATTCCTCCACCTTTGGAGAAAGTCCCCATTAGAAAAGGCCCCATGCCTTTACTTTATGGGCAGGATAGGTCATGGTTTGATATCGTCACTCAAAGCCCACAAATTGTGCAGCAAACGATCTCGGGAGAGCTTCCGGTACTTGAACATTGGATTATTCAGGTTAATGAAAGTAAGAAATTGCATGCTCTTAATATGTCCAGTGAAACTTTAGACGTATCCATTAAGGCCATTCCAAATTTATATGCCCCGGACTTCTTTGTACAGTTGGTTCTCCATTAACGCTGCCAATGTGTTCTGGTTACCGCCCGTGTTAGCAAAATCCGCGTTACCGAACCCATATGTTTACATGTTAAAGGTACAGTACCTTGGTGTTCTGGGGATTTCCACAAAGTCCACTTTTTCTCCATAGAAGCCTATGTTATAATAATTAAATCAATTATAAAGGTTATTTGACATGCCCAATGAGTTGAGTTGCCCATTGCAACAACTCTTACCTCTGAATAAATATTTCGTTTAGGCTAGGCAGCTAGGCTAATGAGAGAGAGTCACAGCAGTAGCCGACATTTTTCGATCGAAGCCTCTGAAATCCCTCCATCATATTTCTCACCTCACACAATAACTACACATTGTAGGGTGTTCTAGTCTTCATCCAACGCACAACAACGATCATATCTACCTCTGGTATGCATAAACACTTGGTTAGGCCATTTATTTGCAGAGATATGAGCATCGGTAAATTACGAAAATCGTAGCTTCGGAATTGCCGCCTAACTCGCCGTCTTATTATTTCTCACCTCACACAATAACTACACAATGTAGGGTGTTCTAGTCTTCACCCAACGCACAACAACGATCATATCTACCTCTGGTAGGCATAAACACTTGGTTAGGCCATATATTTGCAGAGATATGAGCATCGGTAAATTACGAAAGTCGTAAGTAAAGATTCGGCGACCGAGATAGCATAGCCATGTTGTTGACAACACACACACTCACTCGACAGCCAAACAATAACATAAGTGTGTTTCGGTAATTATTCTCACCTCACACATTAACTACACAATATGGAGTGTGCTAGTATTCACCCAATGCACGGGAACGATCATATCTACCTCCGGTATGCATAAAAACTTGGTTAGGCCATATATTTGAAGAGATATGAGCTACGAAAGTCGGGAGTAAAGGTTCGGAGCCCAGCTGGACCCCGCGCCAGTCTAAGTATTGACCGCGTTAGTAACATTTTGGATATTTGGGGTGTACCGCGTGCCACCAAATCCGCGTTTCTAAAACTCGCGTTACCGGAGGACCAACTGTATATGCTTCTTCCCCAAGCTTTACCACCTGCCTCTTCTGCACGACTCTATTCGTATTGGTCTAAAGTTGACGATTTTAATGACGTTAAAGCACATTTAACGCCGGAATTAGATACAATTCCTATCCGTGACCAAACCGGCAGCCCGATCCTGCAGATTGGGGAGGTGGGTACAGGTCCCTGGGTGGAATGGGAGGCGGAGGCACAACAGTTTGCTTGCACAATTACAAGTAGGTCGTCTCATCAAGTCCCCCAAGAACAGCACAGCTGGTTTTCACTGCCCGTCGCTATAGCCGGGGGTGTACCTAAATCTCTGCTTAATTTTCACACTGCCCCTAAGTTGTCTTTGTGGGAAATCCAAGACCCATTTTCTAGTCCCCCTCCAACTCAGCTTGATAAAGACTATAAATTGAGGCAAAAGGCTCTGAGGCTATTGTCTCAGTTCTTGCTCAGTCGCCAGATTGCAGAGTCACTGGTTAGGACGACTGAGTCAATACCTGATTCCCATCTTAAGAAAGCTCTAACTCTCTCTAGGCATCTTGTTCTCCAGAACTCTATTCAATCCCTTGGCGACATTAGGGTCGCCTTCTTGGAGGCGGTCCGTGCGCGCCAGGACCTAATTAAGAGTTTATCTGGTGAAGAAGTTGCCGGAGGATACTGGGCGCTGCTTTTTCTTTCCCCAGTCTTAACACCAAATCTTGTATGTCATGATACTTGGAGGACTGTGTTCTAGCCTCGTAGACTCTGCTAGACAGACTGCATCCCCGGCGCGGAAGGAGTCAACTAAATTCCATAAGCCTTACACTAAGCCAAAATTTAGTCACAAGAGTCACCCAATTGGGACCAAGTTTTTTCTGAACTTCAAAACCCCTTCCACGCCGGGAAGCAGTCATGCTAACAAAAGCAAACAACAGGGTAAGAGTCCTGATGTGGCGGCGTCTACGCCGTGGGGCCACCTCCCGAGGCTGCCAACCGCGGATGGCTGCCGACCCTCCACGGCCGAAGACAAAATCAACGACCAGTGGAGGAAAACCGGTTGCCGGCCGCGGGGAGCAGTTTCGGGAGCCAAACCGTCACAACCATCCCCTGCCCCCTCCCTGGGGGCACGGGTCCTTGGAGCGGCTTCGGTCGCGCCGGGAATTTCCACACCTCTCACACCACACACACACATCACACAGTTTTTCCTACACCGAGAAATGACTCTCCGGCTGTCATTTCTCAAAGACTTCTTCTAGCCAGAGACATTGAGAGCAACCCAGGACCCACGTACACATACATATGTCCAACTTGCTCAAAACCCATCACTTCGAGTCGCCATACTAAGGGTTCAGTTCTCTGCAATTCATGCGGGAACTGGACCCACTTCACCTGCACAACACTTGCCTCCAAGAAACACTACACAAACACCTGGACCTGTTCCTCATGCCCCTCCCTTTCCCAGTCAAATCCCTCACCTAAAACCCGTCCACCTCTCCTCCCCAACCCACCTAACCTTCCCATATCATCCACTCCCCCCCCTAAAACCCGTCCACCTCTCCTCCCTAACCCACCTAACCTTCCCATACCATCCACATCCTCAACTCAACACACCACACCCCATCCTAATCCATTCCAACCCCCATCTCCTGCTCCCCAATCCCCACCCCCACCTCACCCCTCCCAACCCCCACCCCCTCCTTCACCCCCCCCCCCCCCCCCTCACCCCATCCTCGTGCAGCAGCACCCAACATACATCGTGCACATAACATTAACATTCTTCAACTGAACATAGATGGCATCAACACAAAGAAACACGAACTCTCACACTTCATCAAACAACACAACATACACATTGCCATCTTACAAGAAACAAAACTCCGCACAACACAAAAAACACCCACATTTCATAATTTCACCACCATCAGACAAGACCGGGCTGTCGGCGGGGGCGGTGGACTCATCACCCTGGTACACAAAGAAATATCATACATAGTAACCAGTGTACAAACCAAATCCCTCCTCCCCCCAAATGATAACACAACAGAAATACAGTCAATTAAAATACGCACTGGCAACAACTCCAACATAACCATCATAAACACATACATCCCTCCCCAAACATCCCCTACAGTACCAAATGAATACAGACCACACTTACAACACATCACAAACACCCCACACACCCCACACATCATCCTGGGTGGTGACTTCAACGCCAAGACGTCGGCCTGGTTTGTCGACAACCCCGACACAGACAGAGGGCTGGTACTACAAAACCAAACCGATAACCTCATCATCCTTAACGACATCCATCAACATACCCATATCCCTCACCAAGCCCTCTATAACCCATCATCTCCAGACATCACCTTTTTCTCCCCAGAACTCGCCCCCACAACATCCTGGAGGGTGGTCAGAACCTTAGGCTCTGACCACCTCCCGATCATTATCACCACCAAAACCAGACTCACCCCAGCTAGCCACAAACACACATACACCAATTATAAAAGAGCTAACTGGGAAGCATTCACAAATGAGACAGAACAACACTTCACAACTCTAAACAGTACACCCATCACTAACATCAACAATGCTGTACACATACTCAATAAAACTATCCAAAACGCTGACAAGAAACACATTCCAAGAGGTAACAGAAAAAGACACAACCCCAACTTCACACCAGAAATTCAAAACCTCATCAGACAATGCGACATACTGAAACACTCCCCAGCACCCCACACACAAAACATCACACAACAAATTCAAGCACTCAACACCCAAACTAACAACAAAATACAAGAACAACAAAAACTAAATTGGAATAACTTCCTACAAACACTTGATCACAAAACAAACCCCAAAAAACTCTACAAAACACTAAACAGCATCACACTTTCCAACAGCAACACAACACAATCACATGCTGCAATCACAACAGACTCTACTCCTTCATGTAAACAACAAGCAAACACTCTCATCAATCACTTTTCACATGTCAGCCACCTAAAACCTCACAAAGACGACCGACGTGTCATCCGACGTAAGAGACAATTCCCCACAGACCTTGACTATACACCCTTCACCAATCACCAGACAAAGCATATCATCAACAATCTCAAGCACTCACCCACCTGTGGCCTAGACAACATAAGCAACATACACCTCAGACACCTGGGACCACAAGGCATACAAGCACTCACTAACATATCAAACTACAGCTATTCACACAACACAATACCAGACATTTGGAAGCATGGTATCATCATCACATTCCCCAAACCCAACAAAGACCCCACACTACCCTCCTCGCACCGCCCCATCACACTCCTTTGCTCCCCCTCCAAAGTCATGGAACGCCTAGTATTACAACTAATTACACCTGACCTACCCCTAGCTCCAACACAACATGGCTTTAGGCCACTGCACTCCACAAACACTCTTCTCACAGACCTTACACAAAGAGCTTTCGACGGCATCAACTCAGCTAGACCACCACACAGATCACTATTAGCCACACTCGACATTAGTAAAGCCTTCGATGCCATCCCCCGCCACAACCTAACAAACAAAATCTACAACACAAACATGCACAACAACACAAAAAGGTGGCTGGCCAACTTCCTAGCAGCCAGATGTGCACACGTATCTTTTGCCGGTCAGTCATCTAAAATCAGAAACTTTTCAAACGGAGTCCCACAAGGAACCGTCCTATCGCCCGCACTCTTCAATCTGTACATGCACGATATAACTACACCCAATACGCCCCAAATAAACTTAGCCTCCTATGCAGATGACATAACACTCACATGCACACACCATGACCCAAAAAGAGCAACAGATCTCCTTCAACCCTATCTCAACACACTACATGGCTGGTGCACTACAAACAGACTTAATCTAGCCCCAGCCAAATCCACCGCAACCCTGCTCACAAGTTGGACAGGAAAACACGAATACATCCCTCAACTCACCATAAACAACACACCCCTAACACATACACACACACCCAAAATCCTAGGAGTAACATATGATACTCATATGACATTCAAACAGCACACCACAAACATTAAAAAGAAACTGACACCCAGACTTAACGCCCTCAGGTCACTTGCTCACACAAAATTTGGACACAACAAAGAAACTACCACCACAGTATATAAACAATACATAAGATCAGTGATGGAATACGCAAGCCCAGCCTGGGCTTCTAACCTAGCTGAAACACATCATAAGACCTTACAGACTATTCAAAACAAAGCCCTGAAGATCATTACAGGCTGCACAGCTACTGCACCCACAGATCACCTACATCAAGAAACCAAAATCCTCAAAGTCAAAGACCATCTGGACATGAGAGGCACTCAATTCCTGGCAGCAGCCTCCACGAACCAAGACCACCCACTAAACTACATGGCAACACACCCACAGACACCAAGAAATATCAAAACAACACCCAGCACACGGTATCACACACAATTATTGTCCTCTCTCCCTCCCTGCCCACCCCGAACCAACTTCCAGAAGCACATCCATACTCATATCTCTCACCGATCCATCCACTCACTCACAGACAACACGCAGCTGCATGCACGACCTCCCGAAATCCATCCTTCCGATCCTCCCTTCCTCGCGAGGACAGAGTCCACCTGGCCAGGCTGAGATGTGGACACCATCCAGCTCTCCTGAGCTATCAGAAGAGACTGGATGACTCTGTTGTCGACGCCTGCCCGGGATGTAACACAGCACCCCATACCATTAAACACATCATAGAAGACTGCATTTCACACAACCACTTACGCCAACAACACAATCTACACTCAATGAGAGCTCTGTGGGAAAGCCCGATCGTGGCCATGGCCTTTCTCAGGGACTCGGGGCAGTTCGGCCAGGCAGCTTAGGGAACAACAACAACAACAACAACAACAGTGTAAGAGTTCCGGTAAGTGGTACAAAGGTCAGACAAAGAGTAAGCCAGGACAAGAGTCACGGCCATCTACTACCAGCCAGCCGTCTACACCTACCACATCCCATTAAAAAAACTTGTCTTCCACAAAACTCTCTCACTCCCGGGGCCTGTGATGGGCGAGTTGGATTCGAGGGTAGTTCTGCCAGACAAGTCCACTTGCGTGACTGGATCATTCCGGACGTGTCACCGGGCTTGGCCCCGGCGGACTTGGGCACAGACAGTGGTACGCAAGGGCATCACTTGGCAGTGGCTCCGACGACCTCGTTTACTTCAACCTTTAGAAGTCAATCATGTTTCTTTAGAGGTGGAGTCACTAGTCCAAAAAATGATAACCAAGCATATCATTGTCCCGGTCAATCCAACTTGCCCAGTTTACAAGTCCATACTTTTTCTCGTGCCAAAGCATATCATTGTCCCGGTCAATCCAACTTGCCCAGTTTACAAGTCCATACTTTTTCTCGTGCCAAAGAGGGACAGTGCTCAGATGAGGCCGGTCATAGACCTGTCTCACCTGAATCACTACATTCACAACACATCATTCAGGATGGTCACTGTGAATCAAATCAGGTTAACACTTCCGCCGCAAGGTTGGATGTGTTCTTTAGACCTGACAGAAGCCTATTGGCATGTCCCAGTAAACAAAAGGTTCCAAACAATTCCTCGCAATGAGGATAAACATCAGACTTATGTCTTTCAATGGATGCCTTTCGGTCTGAACGTGGCACCGAGAATCTTTACCAAATTAGTCCAACAGGCTCTGTTACCACTATTAAAACAAGGGATCACGGTAATGTGCTACCTAGATGACTGGCTGGTGGTAGCAGAGTCCGAGATACAACGCCTCAACCATGTCAATTCCATTCTAAACCATGTCAAAGCCCTGTGGTTCAATATCAACTTGGTGAAGTTGAATCTTGTCCCGACAAGGGTAATTCACTGGGTATTGCTGATGTGGGACACAACACACCTAACCCTCAGTCAGAGTGTGGACAATCGGAACAGATTTCGCAAGAAATTGTTTCTTTTTCTTCACAGCCTGACTACCACGAGGAGAATGTGGGAGTTTCTTGTCGGCTCTCTCAACTGGATTTAACTTGCTGTGAAGTTGGGCCGGTTGAAAGTATAGAGGTTAATCTTCGAGGGAAACAGACACTTTCCGCTGTTTCCGGCGGAAAAATCGTGGCAAATCCCGAAATTAATCCACAACTTACTAGCGGTCTGGGCAAGGCCGGAAACATTGCATTCAATTATGATATGGACTTCTCCTCCGCCTACGGTATGGGCAGATACCGATGCTTTAGGGTTGGAGTTATCAGTCAAACTTCGGGCATCAAGGTCAGGGTCTTTGGTCCCAATCCAAGGAGTTTCACATCAATGCAAGAGAGTTACTAGTTCCCTTAATTTTCCTTCAGGCTCACGGTCCCACATTGGAGGGGAAATCAATAGCCTTTCGGATAAACAATCTGAACGCCGTGTCATGCATTCAGAAACAAGGGTCAACGAGGTCTCGAGAGTTGCTAGAGTTGTCGGAAAAGAGTTTTGTGTTAGCCGACACGCTAAACATTCATCTTCATGCATCTTATCTGCTGGGCGTGGCCAACGTCTGGGCAGATGCTCTGTCACGGAGACGGAGCAAAATAGTAGAATGTGCACTCAAGCAAACCATCTTTCAAAAGATGATTGCAGAGCCATACCGTCCACAAGTGGACTTGTTCGCGTCGGAGGAGAACCACAAACTCCCTCTCTACCTAACCCGCCGGGAAGTCACTCCGGAGGGAGGGGGTCCCGACGCATTGCTGACGGATTGGAACAGGTGGAATTCCGTCTATCTGTTTCCACCACCAGACGCATCACTCATGTGTCAAGTAGTTCACAAACTACGGGATTATCGAAGCATAGGCTCGCTGATCGCGCCCCTGTGGCCGGCTCAGGTGTGGTACTCCCAGTTGAAGACGTGGTGCGAGAACCCGGTGTCACTCCCGATCTCGTACTTCCACTTGGAGACAATTGGCAACCTAAAGACCTCGCTCACTTTTGCATTGTGGACATTCAAAGGGCCAAATGGTTAGTTCCTTTTGGGGAAAGTGTGACTAATAAATAGATTATTCAGTACACTCCTTCCACCAGACGTCAGTACCAATCACACTGGAAAGCATTTACTACTTGGATAGTGGAAACTGACCAAACTGAAGCATCGGTGTCTTTAATTTTCAAATATCTTGATTATTTATGTGAACATAAACGATTGTCAGTAGTAACACTTACGAATCACATGTCCGCGATACGAGGCCCCTTTTATGACTTAACGGGGCTCTCGGTATCGCAAGCGGAGGAGAAAGGTTTTATGCGTGCATGTTTCAAGCTTCGCCCACTCATGCCTACCTGGTCACTGGACAAAGCTTTGTCTATATTAAATTCTGAGAAATATAGTCACGATCCTTCTTTTGATTCAATCTTTAAAAAGGCTGTGTTCCTTATGGCCTTGGCTACAGGAAACTGGGTATCTGAGCTGGCGGCAATGAGCAACGAACCGAATTGTCTCAGGTTTGGACGACGCAATGTGAATGTACAAATTGCGCCGTCACCTAATTTTGTAGCGAAAAACGAGCACAGTGAGCACGTTTTTACGGAGTTCACGGTTCCGGCGCTCAAGAGAGGAGATTCTCACCATAAATTATGCCCGGTGAAATCTCTACAAAATTTTATGGGAGTGTCCCAGCCTCTCTGGGTAAATAGAATGAGTATATGCCTTACGAAGATCAAGTTAGCAACTTTGCTTGTGAGTGTGATACGGGAAAGCAACCCGGGTACCGTGGGACGTGCACATGACATTCGTAAATGGGCAGTGTCACTTCGGTTTTTGAAGAATTATTTAATCACGGATATTGAAAGTACTGTACGCAATTATGTGCGTCCAATCACACCTTCCTAATGCGTTACCTATCTATTGCCCTAGATAAACCGAATCTGACCTGTGTCGCATTGAGACAATGGGTCTGATGGTCTGGTACTTTTAGGATTAAGATTAATTTTTAAGAGTAAAAAAGGGGGGGGGGGGAGGGGGGGGGGCCACTTGATAGCTAAGACCCTCAGCCCCGCGGACAGGTTGTGGGTGCACAGGCACTGTGATATATTTAATCTTAAGAACTGGAAGTACAGTTCAAAGTGAGATGTTTTTGTTTTTGTTTTTGTATTTTGGATACATAACCATATAGTTTAAGTGATCTGCATTTATCATAAGGTACTCAGTAACTTGCAATAAGTCATGAGTCTGAATATTTTTGTATTGATATACATAACCAAATATTTTATGTGATATGCATGTACCATAAGATACTCAGGGACTTACCATAAGTCATGAGTCAGAATATTTTTGTATAAGAATATATATTCATAAACAAAGATTTATTTAACAGTTAGTATGTTGGATACATTTAATGATCTGTTTTTTACATGTACCTATATAATAGGTTTATGTCAAGCAACTGTTCTACAATCCTATCCCATGATTTCCAGAAGGGTTTGCACACAGGTTTTCTTTGAAGTACGCTGCCTGTATTCCTTTAAAAAAAAAAAAAATTGTATGTACAAAATAAAGTATTAGAACTCTATATCTGGGTTTTTCTCATCCTATTGTTCATTTGTTAGTGGTTTGATATTTGTCACGAATGTCCCCCTTCAGACTTGAGATATCAGGCATATCGTCAATGATGAAGGTGCTACTAATAAATTATAGATTTGAGTCCCGGAGGGAAGAAGGAAAACCTAATATTTAGTAGTGGCCCCGGAATAATTAACGATTCCGGCCCTCCCTTCCATCCCCTTCCCATTCGTATTTGATGTTTTTAAGTTATCTTGATATATCTGATATGACTGTAATAGGGGACTGGAATGCTAATCTGAAGGACATGAGTAACTCTCTGTTTGCTAGTCATATGACTAACTTCTGTGGTGAGCATGATCTAATTATCTCTTCTCAGCTCATGCTCCCTCATAGTAGTTACACATGTGTCAGTGCAGCATGGGGCTCAACGTCTTGGCTAGATCATACCGTAGCTAGTGCTGATTTCCATGATATGATAACAAATATGGAAATTCAGTATACATATACAGATGAAGATCATATCCCATTGACCTTAACAGCTAGTTTGGAAAGAGCGCCAGAATTAACCCAGTCAAACAATAGTGTAAATCCAAAACTGCCATGGGGCGGGCTTGACGAGGAGGAGTGTGAGCAATTTTGCACTTTAACACATACTCTCCTTTCTGAGCTTGATCCTGGCAGTGAGGATGCCATTACCTGTGAAGACCCCAATTGTGTTAATGCTAGTCATCGAGAAGAGATCAGCAAGCTGTACAATAATATTATATCTTGTCTTACTAAGGCTAGTGACATAGTATTTCACAAGCATAACAAAAATTACTCTTTTAACAAACCTGGGTGGAATGACCATGTTTCAGAACTATACCAGGCATCCCGAGATGCTCGTAGTGTATGGCTGGAAACCGAGACAGGGACCCATTTTTTACATGTTCACCAGACTAAAAGCTAGATGCAAGTATGCAATCAGATATATAAAAAACAATGAAAATGTATTAAGAAGAGAAGCATTGGCCAAAAACTTTGCTAGCAAAGACACATTGGCCTTCTGGAAGGATATTAAAAAAATGCATAATAGCTGCACACCTCTACCCGTTAGTGTAGATAGGATCTCTGGTACTAATAACATAGCCAATCTTTGGAAAACACATTACCAAACTTTGTTTAACTCTGTTGGGCACCAAGGAAATACCATTGCTGCTACAACAGAGTGTAACAAAGAAGAAAAATATGACACAATTAAAGTTACAAGTGAAAAAATTAATCTGCAATAAGTAGGCTAGATGCTAACAAATCCTGTGGTTTTGATGGTATATATGCTGTACATTTGAAGTACTCCTCCACTCTCCTCTTGGAGAAACTCAGCAGTTGCTTTACCAGCTTTCTAATCCATGGTTGGTTTCCTACCAGAATCTATGATGTCCGTTACCTTGATACCAGTAATTAAAGACAAGGCTGGCAAAATTACATCAAAAGACAACTATAGACCTATTGCCCTTGCCAGTATTTTAAGTAAGATACTAGAGTTAATCATTTTAGACAGAATCTCAGTGTATATCTCAACTAATAGTAATCAATTTGGTTTTAAAAAGAATCATGGTACGGACCAGTGCATCTACACTCTGAAGGAGCTAGTGGATGGGTACATCAAAATGAACAGCTCTATTTTTGCATGCTTTCTTGATGCTAGTAAGGCATTTGACAGAGTCTGCCACAATATCCTGTTTGATAAATTAGCAACAAGGGGAGTGCCATCCTATATACTGAGAATCTTGAAGTACTGGTACGCCAATCAAACATTTAATGTAAGATGGGGTAACATTATTTCGGATTCCTTTACAGTAACCAATGGAGTGAGACAGGGTAGTATTCTCTCACCTTACTTATTCAATGTATATATGGATGAATTAAGTGATAAATTGAATAAAGAGCAGATTGGATGTTATGGTGGGAATAAAATCATCAACCATCTCATGTATGCTGATGATCTGGTCATTATTGCACCGTCTTCTGCGGGTCTGAGCAAACTTCTTGATATATGTGAATCTTTTGGTAGTAAACATTGTGTTAAATTCAACCCACTGAAAAGTGCTGTTCTTATATTTAGATCAAAATTACTGTATAAAAGTAAACTGCCAAATTTTTCACTCAATAATCAAATTATTCAAGAAGTAAACAAAATAAAATACCTGGGACACATTATCTCAGATGATGCAGATATCGGCCGTCAGCGCAGACAGCTATATTTACGTGGTAACACCATCTTGAGAAAATTCCACATGTGTAATTGGGAAACTAAAGTCACTTTGTTCTGGACATATTGTTCCTCTATGTACACGGCCCATTTGTGGTGGAAGTATAAGAGAGCCACCATAAATGGTCTGTGTACATCCTATCATAATATACTCAAGATGTTCATTGGTCTCTCTAAATATGAAAGCACTAGTATGGTGTGCACACTGTTGGATGTGCAGTGCTGTCGGGCTGTCATCAGGAGACTGGTGTACAGCTTTTCGCAGCGACTGCAATCCTCCAGTAACACGCTGATTGTAGCTCTTTGGTCTAGTGATCATATCTATGAATCCTGTATTATATCTCACTGGCAGAAGCTGCTGCACACATAGTATGTAATGTAATATATAGGTCTAATTGAACTATGAGCAATGATCTGTGCAATAGGTGTTAACCAACATTGAGCAATAGCCTTAGTTAGCCTATCTGTGTTATATTGTGACAAAATGTGATATGTGCTCTATTCTGTAAATAGGCCTACTGTATTTTTTATTTTAATGTTTCTTTATTAATATATCTTTGTGTATAATTATTATCTGTGCTCTGACGAGAAGTGTATGTGATATGGACCATTAGGTCGTACTGTATTTATACTATATCTATCTTATGTGTCTGGAATAAAGAATTATTATTATTATTATTATTATTATTATATCATTGAAGGACGAATGACGCTAAGCACAGCAGCGTCTGCGGGCACACCCGGGCTATCAACATCCACACGATGGGAAGCATAGCTTTTAGTAGTTCTAATTATTTTTTTCTTTTATTATTTTTTACGAAGTTTTTTTCGTAGTGAGCTCCTGATCATAAGGACGATTCCGTAAGTGAATGAGCGTACGCTTATGATGTAGGTCTGTTTATTACTCTGGGGCGGGTGTTTCGAACAGCTGACTCATCAGTTCAAAGAGTGCTATTACTGTTTAAGGCATATCGTCAATGATTCCGGGGCCACTACTAAATATTAGGTTTTCCTTCTTCCCTCCGGGACTCAAACCTATAATTTGTAATTGGCTATGTTGTTTCCAGTCTATAGCAATGTCTAACTATTCTTCTTTACTTAATCTTCATGAAAATATTTAATGTATTTTCAATACATTTCTCATTCTTTCCCAAAGCCTTTTGTTAAGCAACTCATATGCTATCTATTGCCAATACAATTTCCTTTGATTTGTTATTAGCCTGTTCATAAAACCGATGTCCTTCCAATGTATTATATTTATTAGTGGCCCCTCCATCATTGACGAACATGCCTATTACATAAGGCATCCTCTTCAAACACTAATCCGCCGTAGTTTGAATCTACCGCGCAGATCATTTAAAATCTGAGGAGCCTTCATCATGAGCGCACGCGACCTCACTCATGGCTTCAGTCATTATGAATTGGGTTCTCACTACGAAAAAACTTCGTAAAAAATAAAAAACAAAAAAAATAAGAATAATTATCCAATAAGCTTTCCATCATATCGTGGATGTACTTGTGTGGATCTTTGACCAGACGCTGATTCAGGCGTCATTCTTCCTTCTCTGCTCTGCGATCAGCCGGCCCGGACGTGTCTCTCCACGCTCCGCTGGTTCCGCATTTGCTGCGTCCCTAGTGAGTTTTTCTCATTTGTTTACTCCGGGATGTATCGAGTAAGGTTAGGATATGCGTAGCAGGAGTGTCCTGGGCTGGTTGCCCGCAGTGCAGTGTATTTTGGGTTGTGTGTTTGGGGCATCTATTTCGGATGTACCCTCGTGGTCCTGTTGTGGACAGGTGAACTTTTTCACAGTTAGCTAGCTTTGTGATGCAGGCGGCTTTCATTACGCGTTATTGCTTCCTTTTATCTGTCTGATGAGGTAGCGTATTTTTGCCGACGTTCCCAGCGTATTTTTCTTCACTTAGTGAAGTTTTTTCTGGGTCCCGAGTCAGTTCTTCCCTTTCCGGAAGTATTTGCTACAGTGGTGTGTTGGCGGTGGTTCCTGTTGTGATATAATTCAGTGCTTTTTGTTTATATTCCGACATGTTAATGTTATCCGTCTGCCTAGGCCTAGCCAGCCTCTCGTAGCTTTACCACATATACAAGTGTTATTGATTTATTTTCTAAATATGTACTACTGTGTGATGTGTGTCCTGGTTTAGTTGTGTATTGGCTAATGCCACGGACTATTTATGTGTCCTGGGTTAGTTGTGTATTGGCTAATTCCACGGACTATGTTGGGCCCGGCGTTAGTTGTGTTTTGGCTACGCCTCGGTCCGGTGGTGCGTTCAGATGGTATCTGGACGGGGTGGGTTTTTTCCAGCGGGTTTTTCTCGGTTTCACCTTGATAACCCCGGCTGGTTGCCGTGTTTTGGCCACGCGTGGTTTAAAAACAGGCTTGTTTCCCCGGCGAGTGGGTGTCTGTGGCTCCCCAGGACTGCGTCTCTGGGGTGCCTGTTTCAGGCTCCTTATGATTCCCGGCGGGTTGGCTGTACCCATCTAACAGTGTTCATACGGACACGTGTTCTTTGTAGTTTTTTCGGTTTTGCAAAGCCAATATAAAACTATGCTGTTGTTGTATTTCCTCCCCGGCGATCTTTTACAAAGAAGTGGGGTTAGGAACAATTGGGGTTAACTTTTAAACTTTAAATCACCCGGCGGGTGCAACCTGGAAGGGTGGGATGCCCGAATTTGCAAAATTCAGTTTAGTTGACCAGACAATTGAGGGATGCATTGTGTATCGCCTCCTTCAACATATGGCGCTTTAGAGCACAATTGGGGTTAACGTTTTTTAAACTAATATTCACACCCGGCGGGTGCTCCTTGGAGGGATGGGAATAACGAATTTACAATTCGGTTAGTTAACCAGACAATTGAGGGATACGTTTTGTATCGCCGCCTTCAACATACGGCGATCTAAAAAGATACTTCGGGAGAAGTTAGATCTCGTATATTTGTCAGGCTTCCCAGTTTTTGATCTACGAGATAATTCGGGGGCCGGCGTCTTTTTTAGTTTGTTTTTTTCCAAAATTGAATCTTGGAACAAACACCACCGGAAAGACTTAATCAGTTATAAACGCCATGCTGGTCTTTATATATTATGTCAGAGGGTATTCATAAATCTTTTGGACAAATTAAGATATTCTGAAATCTTTTACTTAGGAAACCCCACCGCGTAGCGAGCTGTAGTCGTTGAGTATTACGTCTCGTTACCCGGCGGGTTATTTAACACTTGTGTGCGAACATGTTTGGGTTAACCTTATGAGCATTAATTCCTGGATTTATTAATTTTTTTCCAGAGCTGGGTCCCGGCGGGTCTATGCAGAACCTGGAGTAAGTATCCCACCAGTCTCTGTCATGGCTACCTTTGCCCTGGTTTTTGCTTTATGCATTACGCCCTCCTGTTCAGGTATCCCTATTTTTGCGCACACCCTTTGTATAAAATGTGTTAAAATGTCTCGTTTGGTGTGGGTTACCTTTCCGGCATTTTTTCTCGTTGCTCCGAGAACACCGTTTTTGTTTACCGAGTTTTAGTCAGGATGGCTCAAAATAGGTAAGTTACCCCGACGAGTTTGGTCGCTTGAGGGCTCATAAGAAACTGCGTATTCTGTGGTCGAGCCTGGGATCAGACTTCCTGTGTTATTCATTGCTTTATGCATTACGCCCTCCTGTAATGTATCGTTTAGTGTGGGTTACCTTTCCGGCGTTTTTCTCGTTGCTCCGAGAACACCGTTTTTGTTTACCGAGTTTTAGTCAGGATGGCTAAAATAGGTAAGTTACCCCGACGAGTTTGGTCGTTTGAGGGCTCATCAGAAACTGCGTTTTCTATGGTCGAGCCTGGGATCAGGCTGCCTGGGTTATTCCCGTCGAGGGGGGGTCCACTCAGTTTTCTAGGTGATCAGGCTGACACCTGTTGGCCTTGGTTTTCTCTGCTTTTCAAAGCCATTGAAACAATGCTGTCTGTTTGTTTGGTCTTTACCTCCCGGCGACCTTTTTACAAAAGAGGTCTGGGGCAGGTATAATCGGTTTGACATTAATAATAATAATAATAATAATATTTATTATGTTAGCAATTTACAGAGTTGGTACCACATAGTATGTTATAAATATGACATGTACCAGCCTTGCATAATTCCAACTAAGGATAGCCCAATAAGGCCGTTAGGCGTATTTCCATTGGGGTCCTTGTATATAAAACCCGGCGGTTGTACCTTCGGGTGGTTATATTAACGGATTTGCGATTCGAGATAATTTGCCAAACAATTGATTGATACAATAGGGTATCACGGCCTTCAAGACGGCGATCTATGAGGGCTTCTGGGAGAAGCCGGATTAGAGATTAAGATAGGCTTAGACTTTTTATGGGATAAAAAGATGCCTGAATCTTACTAGTGTTTCAAGTGTAAAGGGATACTTGAAAGACTTCATCTTTAATAAAGATATGCTTCATCTTTATGAGGATGAAGAAGTTATGCTTAATTCTTTTGGACAGGTAAAAGATATGCTGAAATCTTTACTAAGCCATTGTAACAATGCCGTTTGTTTGTTTAGTCTTTCCCTCCCGGCGACCTTTTTACAACGAGGTCTGGGGCAGGTACAATTGGTTTGACATTGCATATAAAACCCGGCGGTTGTACCTTTGGGTGGTTATGTTAACTGATTTGCAATTCGCAATAATTTGCCAAACAATTGATTGATACAATAGGGTATTGGGAGGTTTGACGTACCTCCCAACCTACCAAATAGGAAAACCTACTATTTGGTAGTAGTCTTGGAAAATCCAACGTCAAGGCTATTAACCTAATTGCAATGACGACTTGTCTATTTTGACTGCTATGTCGTCATTCCAACCGCGGTTAAAAAGAAAACGTCTAGAGTCTACTCCTTATCTTGCTCTAGGAGACGTTGTACATTAACCAAAACTACTACCGAAGGTGAAAAAAGCATAGAAGAGAAGAAAAAGGGGTTTACCTTAGTTACCGCTTAAGGCCCATCCCGTGTTCCGTCATGTGCAGATCCCTGTCGAACGTGCGCATGAGCGACCCTCTCTTGTCATCACATCTCACGTCAGCAGAAGAACGCGGATGGGCAGGGGTCCGGCGTAAGGGAGGGTATTATGTTCGTTGGATTTTCCAAGACTACTACCAAATAGTAGGTTTTCCTATTTGGTAGGTTGGGAGGTACGTCAAACCTCCCAATTTGTTAGTAGTCTTGGCAAATCCAACGTCAAGGCTGCATAACAAATAGGAGGAGGACATCCAAGCCCAACCTACCAAAAAAACCAATGCATAAAACAAAATTACGAATGACAAAGACACAATTTAAACAAGAGAGTTTAATAAAAGAGTGAAAAACTGAGGAGTAGCTAAAAAGAACAGTTTTAACACATGCCCGTCATTCATAGTAATGCAAAACATAGACTTGTCTGAAACCAAAAAGGTACTGTACCCAAAATCCCTTTTCTTCAAAAACCAACAAAAACACTGAACACAAGAACAAAACACAATTTTCAATGTGGCAAAAACACTTATGTACTGGAACAATACATAATCCCAAACTTGCAATCCAGTGTTGCAAACCCGTACACCCCCCCCCCCTTTGTCAAATAAAACAAAGGAAATGAACGAGGGACAAGGGGGGAAGACCAGGGATCTTCGCCAGAGCACCAGGAAACACGACCCCCGAGAGCAATCACCGGCCGAGGGGGTCGAACACTGGACACGGAGAGGTAGGAGGAGATGAAGGAATTGATAGAAGACCACAAAACCGCTGAGGCGATGGCAGGGAAGGATCGACGTGGCAGGAACCGGAAGGAGGCAGCAAAGGATCTGACATCGTGCGCAGAACCCCTACAAACAGGGTGACGGGCACGAACGGTCCGACAAACGTGGCGGCCCATCTGCACCTGCGAGAGCCTCCCACCTGTCCGAGGAGACACCCACACAGCAGTACCCGAAGGCGGCACCACAGACGCAACAGAGGAGTGCAAGGCTGACACCGGGCACAACACATGGCGAGGATGCCCACGCCGTAAAGCCTGGACGGCGAAAGGCTGGAAAACGGGGGCCTCCCTCCCATGCGTGGTAACAAAAGGAGGGGAGGAGGCGAACGAGACGCCATGCAAGGACGGGGAGAATCGCACGCAGTCCCGGGGCCGTGACAATACCGCTAGTGCAGACACCCGATCCCCAGTGGCCAGAGCGACAAGGAAGAGTGGACGCCCGAGCAACGGAACCGGCGTAGCGGCCCTTGTATACGTGGGTGAAGCCAGAAGGACCAGAGCCCGCCCCAGATCCCACTGCGGAGGGACCTGGCGCGGAGGCGGTCGATCCCGGAAGGCAGCCGTCAGGAAGGAATCCAGCTCCTGTGGCGGAACGACCAGCCCAGCGACGGACCCAAAGACCCCCCGGACGGCAGACAAGGGGGTACGTATAGTGTCGACTGGAAAGCGACGTGTACGGAAGAGGTGAAACAAGGAGCGTAGGACGAGGGAAGGAGAGCCAACTGGCAGGCGAGTGGCCTGTAGCCACCTAGTAAAAGACCTCCAGCGGGACCCGTAAGTTCCCCAAGGAGAAGACGGCCAGGAACGCTGCAGGAAGTCAGTCAGGGCCCGGCCGGGGACCGGGAGCCACCGTGCCTCATGAACAAGCACGATGCGAAGGTCAACGAGGTCCGCAGGTCCCCAACCTAGCCCAAGTGGAAGCCGGAGACAGGTAGAGGGACCGGAATCGGGCACCACCGCGGCAACCGGGCGTACCAAGTCCGTGCCGGCCACAGAGGCGCGAGGAGCCAGACGCAGCCGTGGTACAGCCGCAGCTTCGCGAGGACTGGGCACATCAACAGCGCGTCTGGTGGCGGAAAGATGTATATCGACCGCCACCTGTACCAGGCTACCATGAAAGCGTCCGGACCCCCCCCGGAGCGCGAGGCCGGAGGGAGAGGTCCAGAGGCAACTGGCGCGGCACCCCCGATGCGAACAAGGCGACCTCCGGAACACCTCAGGAAGCCGCGAGGTCGGCGAACACAGTCCGTTTCATCGCCCATTCTACAAGAACGCCCTGCCCTCTCGACAGGGCGGCTGCCCACAGGGTGGCAGGCCCGGGCAGGGAGGAGGCATGCAAGGAGAAGGGGTGTCGGTCCGCGAGGAAGAACAACTCCACCGAGACCCCCAATAGAGTCAACGACCTGGAGGACCCCCGCATAAGGAAACAGGGGACAGCTTGTCTGAGTGTCCAACCCGAAGGCCACCGACTTACCCCGAAGGGCCAGCGCGTGGTCCCGCAGGAAGAACAAAGGAACCAACAGTCCGAGGGCATAGACGGGTAAGAGGAGGGAGACCCACCCATCTGCCGGGAAGTGGACGTCCCAGGTTCGATCGGGAACCTCACCCAACCTCGCTCGACGTATCTGTGGCTACCCAGACCGTCGGCGGGGGGGCGGTCCAGGGCACAGCCGCAGAGAGCGAGCCCCGAGCAACCCAGCGACCGAAGCGTCTGCGAACGGTACGCGGGAGCGGCAGGAGCCGATCTATAGGGGCAACGGAAACACCGCGGTGCCCATGAGGAGGAGGCGGCGTAGCCAGAGGCTCCCTAAGGGAAGGGGCAGAGCGGCCCAATGCAGCGAACCCACGAACGAGTCCCAGAGCCACCCCGGGAGGGAGACCGAGTGCAACACGGCGAAGACCGTCCACCGAAGGTGCACCGCGGCCGGCAGACCCCGGGTCACCGTAGCGCCGGACAAAACCCATGCGAGACTGACCCATGGCACGACACGCGACGGGGTCAAGCGTGACTTGGGAACATCGAAGGGGAACCCTAACCGTGCGATGTTGCGAACGACTGTGAGGGCGTCGCCAATGCACAGTCCTAGGGCGTCGGAAACTACCAACCAATCGGCCAAACAAAACAGGATCTGGAGCCCGCTCCTGAGGAGAGGACCCAGAGCTTGCCCCACCAGTGCGGAGAAGATCTGCGGTGCGATGTGGAGACCGAAGGGAAGGCCGTCGAACAGGAACACACGATCGGAAGTCCGAACGGCCAAGAATCGCTGGAAGCGAGGATGGAGAGGAACGAGCCAAGACGCATCCTGGAGGGCCAGCGACACTACCCACAACAGAGGGCACAGGGCCAGGCGTACCAGGGGTACCGGCAGCATCCGAAACCATGTGTGCACGATGTGCCCGTTGAGGGCCGACAGATCCACCACCGGTCGCATCGCGTCGCAGTTCGTCGACGGTACCTGAAAGACACGGGAGAGGAAAACCGGGTGACCGGCGGTCAACTCCCTCGACGCTACCCAGCTCGGGCATGGAAGTGAACACGTGGGCCACCTCTGAAGAGATGGGCCGGCGTCGGTGACAAGAGCGGAGTGGGGGTCTGGACGTCCACCTCCAGGTGAGACCCCTCCGCAAAACCCGCCGCCCCCAACGTCCCTCGCGGCTACCGAGGGGCGCAAGGGCGAAAACAACCCGAGGGAGCACCCGAGAGGAGGGGAGCGACCCGGTCGGCCAGGCGAGAAGGAGAACAAGGAGGCCGACCCAGAGAACTACACATTGTGTTGACGTGGAGGTACCCCCGGTACGGGCCGTGCGGGCATGAGTGCCACGTTGACCTCCTCTACCCTCCCCCCCCCCCCAACCTCGTCGAAAAGGGCGGGCCACCCCAACCCCAGGCCGGCGCGGGGCTGACCCCGTCGAAGAGCGGCCGGAAGTGGAAGGCCGGCCAGCCCCGACACGGAGGGGATGAAAGGGGCAAGAACAGAAGTGCGAGGCGGAACCGACGCACTGGCCTGCAACGTCCCAGTCCTGCGCCCGTGCAAGGCGGCAGCACTTGCAGCAGCACCCCGAAGAGGACCGGCAGAAGGACAGGACTGAGAAGACCCCGTGCGCGGCACAGCGCGTCGGTGCGTGACGTAAGCAGGGTCCGCAACGACACAGCGCGGCGTCGCGTGTCGGAAGCAGGGGCCGCCGACAGAGAAGCGTAGCATTCCCAAGCATCCTGCTTAAAAAAACCCGACGTATATAGCGCAGAGTACAACAAACCCTGACGAATAACCAAGGGGGTCGGCCGGCAGAACGAAGACCGTACCGTCGGGCGTTGCCGAGTTGCCGCGCACAAAACCGCCTTCAGCTCGGGAACCAAAGACACCGCGAGCCGAAGGTGGACCCGCTGAACGCGGTCCAAACCCTCGCGAAGATCGCCTGGCGCAGACGCCTCGAAAAGCCGCAGGTGGTGAACAGACGTCTGGAGGGAACCTAAAGACAAGACAATAAGTCTGTCACCCTCTGTCGCAAGGGAAAAACCTTGGCGACAGAGGGCTGATCCAGGTGAGAGAAGAACGGGGTAGCAATAGAACAAAGTTCAAGAACGGGCGCGCTCATCCAGGACCAGAACGCGCCGTCCAACCCGCCGACAGACACAAGAGGAGGCAAAATCAGTGATGACTCCGGGGGAGGGACTGAAGGAGAGCCGTCGACGGATCGGTGTGTGAAGTCGAAGGCCTCAGCAAACCAGGCCTCCAATGGGAGAGGGTGACCGAGCATGATGGCTAAGCCAGGCGTACCGGCGTCGCACAAACCTGTCCCATAGGAGGACAGACCCGTCAACACAGCCAGGGACTGAACAGCCGGAAGGATGTCATGGCGGCTGAAGTCTGACCAGAGCCTAGGCCTGCAGAAGGGAGGGGGACCGTAGCAGGGGTAGGTAGGGTGAGGCGCTGAGGGTGAGTCACCGCCAAGAAGGGCGAGAAGAGGGAGTCTTCCATCGACTCCAAGCGCCCGTCAAAGCGTGACACAACCCAGCCCTGCATAGCCGACAATCGATCCGAGAGAGGCGACCCCCCCCCCCCCAGATTGGTCGGCCCGCAGGGGCGAGAGTGAGCGGGAGCGAGACCCACGACACGAACCAGCAGCGTCGCGGCCCAAGGAAGGCGACGACGGTTGTGTCGCCGTTGAGGGACTCGTCCCCGATCACGAACGGCCGAGGGGGAAACAGCACCATTCCCCTCTTCCAGCGACACGTCAGCTCCTGAGAAAGGGGACCCCGAAACCTCGCGAAACCCCACCGAGGCAAGAGGAGGGGTACCCCCCTGGCGAGACGGTAAGTGAAGGTCAGGAAGAGAAGAATGAGGAGGAGCAGGACGACGGGAGTGGGAAGGCTGGCCGGGTGAAAGGAGGCCAGAAGGAGCCGCGGGGGGAAACAGAGCAAGGATCCCCGGGGCTGAGATAACGGGGCGGCCCGACACCGAGGCGGAGGAGGGAGGGACCACCACCGTGGGACGAGACCGTGAAGGAAGAATAGGCACTGAAGCAGGTGAAGTAGGAGAAGCAACGACATCCAGGCGGACCCTCCTGGACAGTGTAGGAGGGAGCAGAGGGCCAGCTACAGCATGAACAACCGCGCGCGGAGAGGACAACGTAAGAGGAAGTCGTCTGGGCTGGGGAAGCGGGCGGAAGGGAGTAGAGCCCCTATCCGTAGAGGCCAGGGGAGGGCGCACAGGGGCAGAGCCGCTAACCCCGGCCTCAGGGCGAGAACCATGACGAGGGCGATGGGCGTCGTCAAGGCGATCAGGAGGACGACGAGGGCAGTAGAGGACGGACGAGGCGAGCGAGAGCGTGGACGGAGCCGGGGAACCCCCCGACGATGGGACGACCGGCTGCGGGACCCAGGGGAGAGGGCCCGAGCAGGGAGATGGCCAGGTGAACGGCCTTCAGTCGGGTCAGGGATACCCAGGGCGACGCGGATCCGGTCGGCAACAAAGGCCGGGGAACGGTGGCCCACAGTCCTAATGTGGCGGGAGACCATCGTCCACACCGACGGAAGGGAAGCAGAGGCCACAGCCGCCGCCGAGGAACCAGGGCCATGGAGCAGCACAACCACCAGGGCCAGACACGTGCCACACAGAGCAGGGAGGTAGGCCGTAGAGGACACACAGAGCGAGTGGCGCAAGCAGGACTTGTGGCTCTCCATGCACGGGGAGCGACAACCAAGGCGAAAGCAAGGCAGCCTACCTGCACTAGAAGAACACACACCATAATCAGCACGTCGAAGGAGTAAGTGGAGAGAATGTCCAAGAAGAACCAGGGAAGGAGCATGGGGAAACAGGAACACACATGCAAACAGGTATCCGTACTCACCCTAAACTGGGAGCACAGAGGTAGGTGAGGAGGGCGGCCGAGGCGGAAGAGCACTAGCAGAACCTGCAAAGATGGAGAAAGTGTTAACCACCACTCAACATCTTACATGCAGGGCCTATAACACCAGTAAAGTGCATACACCAATATAGTATCAGGCAACAAGATGACATAAAAAAAGTCAATAGTGAAAGCCAACTATTACCGCAAATTTGCGGGCCAATGGAGGCATAACCGTACCGACACCACCCTCCCGCAATTTTGCGGGACCCCCCAACGATCTCCGCAAATTTGCGGGGAGCCGAAACGTCCCAGAGGACCGAATCGAGCTTCCGCAAATTTGCGGGACCGGCCGAGATGGTCCGGCGCCGAAAAAAGCGAGAGGAGCGTCTAGGGAATACCAAAAAAGGCCACAAAAAATGCGTCATCTCCTTATGAACAGAGCTGGGCACTTTAGCCAACACTTCCGCAAATAGCCAATTCCGCCATGGCGGAAGTGTCATTTTGTTGGCGAATTAGCGTTGGCGCCAAAATGGCTGCCTATTTGCGGGTTTGAAGCTCTGGAAAGTACCTCCATTTTGCAAACCTCGAGTCTGCAAAATAAAATTCCAGCCGCCAGCCAGCCCTGGGCCGCTCCTGCAGCTCCAGCCAAAAAAAGTCATGTGACCAAGCCAACTACCTGTGTTCTGGAATCTAGGCCTATACATCGGCTCTTCACGTTTGTTCACTTGCTTAGTAGCAAGCGTCGAGCTAACACCTACAACACACAGCAGTCCAAGAGTTCCAACCTGCTAGCACTTCAACTTTGTTTATATTTTCGGCCTATTGAAGTGAACATGGAGTCTACCATCATGCCTACCGCAGCTGCCAACAGCATGGGGAGCAGTTCACCACCATCATCCGACAGTGATGCTGCAGAGCATGCAGAAATCGAGGACCTAAGCCACCCCTGGACCCACCTAGAAACCTTCTATGGGCCTGTAATTACCAAGAAGATGTCTCTGGAGAAGGGCTTTATAACTTTATAATCTAGCCTAATTTAAGATTAGGCCTATAAAGTTAGGCTATCGTTAATTTGATTGATAGCCTGTTAATTTTTAACCTAAACTAATGTTATTAGGCTACCCTAATCCCATCAAAATACCTCAAAGAATGTAGGCCTAGGCTAAGTCTAACTTCTATATAGGCTAGGATTATAGCCTAGGCCTAGGTCTATAATCACTAATCCCATCAAAATCCCTCAAAGCATGTAGGCCTAGGCTAAGTCTAACTTCTATATAGGCTAGGCTATATAGCCTAGGCCTAGGTCTATAATCACTAATCCCATCAAAATGCCTCAAAGCATGTAGCCTAGGCTAAAATGCTAAATATTGCATGTTCTAACTTCTAAATATAGCCTAGGCCTATAGGCTAATTACTAATATAAGTAATTTTATTAGGCTAGGCCTAGGCTACCCTAATCCTATCAAAATGCCTCAAAGCATGTAGGCTAAATAATATTACATTTTCTAACTTCTATATATAGCCTATAGGCTAGCCTAGGTCTAGGCTATAATCAGTCAATCACTAGCCTAATTCCATCAAAATGCCTCCAAGCATGTAGGCTAAATATTGCATGTTGTAACTTCTATATATATATATATAGCCTAGGTCTAGGCTATAGGCCTATTAACTAATTCCATTAAAATGCCTCAAAGCATGTAGGCTAAATATTGCATGTTCTAACTTTAATATATAGCCTAGGCCTAGGTCTAGGCTATAATCAGTCACTAATTCCATCAAAATGCCTCAAAGCATGTAGCCTAAATATTGCATGTTCTAACTTCTATATATATATATATATATATAGCCTGGGTTTAGGCTATAATCACTAATTCCATAAAAATGCCTCAAAGAATGTAGGCTAAATATTGCATGTTCTAACTTAATATAGCCTAGGTCTAGGCTATAATCAGTCACTAATTCCATCAAAATGCCTCAAAGCATGTAGGCCTAGGCTAAATATTGCATGTTCTAACTTGTATGTATAGGCCTAGGCCTATAATCACACTCATTTTATTAGTGTCAAGTAGAAAGTGTTAATTTTGAAAGTATCATATAGGCCTAGACTAAATTTAGCCTACAATAAAATTTTATTAAATTTTGATCTGAAGCTAGGCCTTTATTCTGAGCGTTAAATTAATAGGCCTAGGCTACTTTCTATTAAATTACTTAATCTATCTAAAGTAGACCTATCTAGGCATATAGCCTATTGCCATTCCCAAAGGGGGGACCACGAATAAATCGCCCCCTTGCACCTCTGTGATCCGGCGTACCTCCTCCTGAATGGTGCGGAATTGCGAATACTGATTATTACTGAAGCACTCTCCCCATAAACAAGTTGCCCCAACGTTTTACTGCCCATGTGGACAAACTAAGTGGCCTATGCTATATATATTAACCCTTTCACTGTGGGTGACATTCTGGAATGTTTTGGCAATTTACAGCAATTTCCAAACTTTAAAAGCCTGTATGTATATCCTTGAGGTCCATGGAAGTTGGGCAACATTATATTTAAGTATATATATATATTTATTGACATTAGAGATTGAATTTATTGATTTACCCTTGATTCTGTAGTTTAAATTTAAAATTAATAAAACGTTTGCATATTTGCATTTGAGGACTAGAAATTTCACAAGGTTTGCACATTTGTGTTTGCTGAAGTTATGTTCTGGGTTTGCTGATTTGTGTTTGCTGACTTGACTTTTTGTTTGTGGTGCCCAGCTCTGCTTATGAACTCCAAGCAATGATGGCCATCAAGCTGAGCAGTGTCTTCCTTGAATTTATCCTGACTCAACCGGTAAAGGGAGAGGCAAGGAAGACACACCAGGGGAGAGGAGGCACATCCCCCAGGAACCACCCAACCCACAGAGATAGAGCAAAGCCCATGAGGAGAAGTGGCAGGGAGGGTGGTTTCGCACAAACAGGGGCCCCCGTGAGGTACCCCTGGATTGGGCAAAAGACTATGAAAGGATGGAGGTGAAACAGGAAGAGAAAACAAAAACCAGTAAATGAAACTGGTGAGAAAAAGGGTGGCCTAGCCGTGAGCAGAGAATGTGTCAGGGGCGAAAAACCCTGTGGTGTGAAAGAGGGGCCCCCGTGGGGTACCCCTGGAGTATCACGAACCATCTGTCGCCCAGGCCCTTGAGACACAGTGAAGGACTCGAAAGGGGGGACTCGGGAATAACGCTAATAATGCGGCCGACACAAACTCTACAAACAGCACCGCCACCAACGAAATCTCAGATTGTTTACCAACGGTACACCTAGGCTATGAAAAAATGAAAACTCATAGGGGCATAGCAATTCCTGAATGAGAAAACGAGCTAGGCTAAATTAAGCTAAAAGCTAAACTATGCCCAGACTAACAGGAAAAAAGAATATGAAAAGAGAAAGAATGAAAAACATATACGAGGAACGCCAGGCGCCCCCGTACCTTCGGTAGGCTATTTCCACACGCGTCTCCATTATACACACTTAGGAGCCCATTTACGTGTGCCCTAGATCACGTAACATCTGTCTAACAAAAAAGAAGGCCAGATAAGCCGAAACGAACCTAAACAGGGTGAATTAAAGGAGCACAACAAAAGCGACTTCATTCAATGGAGCGCGTGAAAAAATGATGACAAGTGAGGGTCGCTCATGCGCACGTTCGACAGGGATCTGCACATGACGGAACACGGGATGGGCCTTAAGCGGTAACTAAGGTAAACCCCTTTTTCTTCTCTTCTATGCTTTTTTCACCTTCGGTGGTAGTTTTGGTTAATGTACAACGTCTCCTAGAGCAAGATAAGGAGTAGACTAGACGTTTTCTTTTTAACCGCGATTGGAATGACGACATAGCAGTCAAAATAGACAAGTCGTCATTGCAATTAGGTTAATAGCCTTGACGTTGGATTTGCCAAGACTGCTAACAAATATACTATTTATTGATAAGCAAGTTCTATCCAAAATTCAATCCTGATAGTTATAATTGCATAAAGAAAAACATAGGGGGTCCACAAACTCTTATGAGTGGACTAAAGACTATGGTATCCGAGTGTACATAGGTTAATGCGAGAATTATTATAAGCTAATAATTGCTAAAAAAAAACTAAAGAGGCTAAAAAACCTGGCTACATAGGGTTGGGGCAAGCAGTGTAACTGCTTGAACCTTACCATGGTGCATGGATACTTTACTATTACAGTAACACCCCGATTTTCCAGGGGGATTTGAAACCTCCGGAAAATTGAAAACTCCGACTAGTTGAACATTACTCCTATAAATGCCCATAAACCCCAAGAAAATACCCCCTAATGGCTATCTGTATTATCAGCCTTAATATAATAAACAAACACACATTATTATACCATTTTAATAGTAATGTTCTCAACTCGCCAATTTATAAGTACAGTAGAAGTTGGAAAAGGCGTCCAGCTGTTGTTGTCGGCGGCGTAATGCGTATCGTTGTATGCGAAGGCTAGTGTTACGTCCTGGGATATATAAACACTGGGCTCTTTCTATTGGACTAGGTATGCGGCAACAAGCAACAACGGAAAACGCTAGATCCAACCCTTATCTATAAACCCAGGCAACAAACCACCCTAAACCGTCAAGAGTCCTGCCTGGACAACAAGGTATCCTATGACTCGGTTACAGGGTGCACGCACTATAGACTGCTGATAGTCAAGCAGGCTATATAAAAGATCACACAATTAAGTTGACTTAAAGCTTCAAGGAAAGATAGATAGGAATTAAATTGCAGAAACAATTTAATAACAAACTAGAAGAAAGTACATTTAACGTTACGTTAATTAATACAACTAATCACCCCTGCGTGAAAGAAGGTGAAAGCAAACAGTCCTCAAAACATCGTACCGGTAGACAAGATGCGGGTTTCTAAACTGCATGCGGCTACTGTAGGATCTGATGCTTAGCAAAGAAAGTACGTTACGGATTTAGAGAACTCTTAACTCATAAGCAGGAATAAATACTAGTGATAGGCCATACAGTGTATAATGGCATAGGTATAATTAAATAAAGGTAGCAACTCGCAACATAACCACATACAGGTGTGCTTCTCACTCTTAGTCAGGCAAGCCTGCTCGGACAGATTCTCTAAGCCACACCCTGACTCACAATGCTCACAAAAACGGTAAACTGTGGCACAATAACAAGCATACAGAGATGATAACCCCTAGCTGTTAATCTGCCAGGCGGCAGAGGTCTAGCCGGAAGGATATAGGCTTCGGATACCCGGGCTGAGCCACCTGCTCTAGCCTAGGGACGTTCCCAGGTCTGTGCGCCAAATTACTCTAATTGAAAGGGTGCTCTCTTGAGAGACTCAGATCGCAAGTATCTGACTCTCTCCTGGCGAACCTAAAACAAAAGCAAGACGTGCTAGCGCAGTGCTGAGTGGACTAGGCAAGGGCCCTCACACAACACAACACTAGACACACAGGAACACAGACAAGAAAATGCCCCCAGACTCCCACGGGTATCCTAGTAAAGTCGTGCGAGTCCACAGGACTCGCACCAGCAGACTTTACTTAAAGGATCGCAAAAAGCCTCCCCTCTGGTCTAGCCCCTGCTAACCTGACACAAGAACACACTAGCAAGCATGAAACCACCAAATATGAGACAACCAAAAAGCTTCCTATGTCTCATTAACAATTACGTCTCTGCATAAGGCCCAAAATCCTATCTAGTTATCTGAGAGCTCGTCGTTAATACAATAATAGATATAAGGTCGATCAAGGGGATGGGATAATTAAATAGATTGGTGAAGTAGTGGAAGGAAGGAATACAAAGTAAGAGAGAAAGTTTCTAAGTGGGGTTGAGAGGGATAGATATCAAGGGGGTCCGAAGGGTACGACAGTGAGGTGAGCTCTGAGTCTTGAATCTGTCTGGACCCCACCCTAGACATGCAAAATACATCCCATGCTTGGCAACACTCAACACAGTTGCCGGGTCAAAATCCTCTACCCCGTGCGTGAGTCGAAACTAAGCCTAACGTTGCAATCAAATGCATATGGCAACGCTTCAGGCTCGTCCCAAGCTGGCAAGCGAAGCAACGTCCCAAGCCGGTCTCTCTCTCCCGCTCGTCTCCTCCCGCCCTCACTAGACTTACATCTTATATATTATAATGAAATAATCAACTATCGAGAATAAAATATACTAAGATGCGTTGGTTAAGAATAAGGGCAGCTTCAAGCTGTGAAACAACATAAGAATATCCCAGACATTAGTTGCGTTGTCGTAGGATACATACTAAGGAAAAGCCTGCCGACCGGCTGTCACCTGGCCCTCTCCCTGCTCGGGCCCTCTCCCCTGGGTCCCGCAGCCGGTCGTCCCATCGTCGGGGGGTTCCCCAGCTCCGTCCACGCTCTCGCTCGCCTCGTCGTCCGTCCTCTACTGCCCCTCGTCGTCCTCCTGATCGCCTTGCCGACGCCCATCGCCCGCGTCATGGTTCTCGCCCTGAGGCCGGGGTTAGCGGCTCTGCCCCTGTGCGCCCTCCCCTGGCCTCTACGGATAGGGGCTCTACTCCCTTCCGCCCGCTTCCCCAACCCAGACGACTTCCTCTTACGTTGTCTTCTCCGCGCGCGGTTGTTCATGCTGTAGCTGGCCCTCTGCTCCCTCCTCCTACACTGTCCAGGAGGGTCCGCCTGGATGTCGTTGCTTCTCCTACTTCACCTGCTTCAGTGCCTATTCTTCCTTCACGGTCTCGTCCCAAGGTGGAGGTCCCTCCCTCCTCCGCCTCGGTGTCGGGCCGCCCTGTTATCTCAGCCCCGGGGATCCTTGCTCTGTTTCCCCCCGTGGCTCCTTCTGGCCTCCTTTCACCCGGCCAGCCTTCTCACTCCCGTCGTCCTGCTCCTCCTCATGCTTCTCTTCCTGACCTTCACTTACCGTCTCGCCAGGGGGGTACCCCTCCTCTTGCCTCGGTGGGGTTTCGCGAGGTTTCGGGGTCCCCTTTCTCAGGAGCTGACGTGTCGCTGGAAGAGGGGGTGGTGCTGTTTCCCCCTCGGCTGTTCGTGATCGGGGACGAGTCCCTCAACGGCGACACAACCGTCGTCGCTCGCCTTCCTTGGGCCGCGACGCTGCTGGTTCGTGTCGTGGGTCTCGCTCCCGCTCACGCTCGCCCCTGCGGGCCGGCCAATCTGGGGGGGGGTCGCCTCTCTCGGATCGATTGTCGGCTATGCAGGGCTGGGTTGTGTCACGCATCGACGGGCGCTTGGAGTCGATGCAAGACGCCCTCTTCTCGCGCTTCTTGGCGGTGACTCACCCTCAGCGCCTCACCCTACCTACCCCTGCTACGGTCCCCCTCCCTTCTGCAGGCCTACGCTCTGGTCAGACTTCAGCCGCCCTGACATCCTTCCGGCTGTTCAGTCCCTGGCTGTGTTGACGGGTCTGTCCTCCTATGGGACAGGTTTGTGCGACGCCGGTACGCCTGGCTTAGCCATCATGCTCGGTCACCCTCTCCCATTGGAGGCCTGGTTTGCTGAGGCCTTCGACTTCACACACCGATCCGTCGACGGCTCTCCTTCAGTCCCTCCCCCGGAGTCATCACTGATTTTGCCTCCTCTTGTGTCTGTCGGCGGGTTGGCCGGCGCGTTCTGGTCCTGGATAAGCGCGCCCATTCTTGAACTTTGTTCTATTGCTACCCCGTTCTTCTCTCACCCGGATCAGCCCTCTGTCGCCAAGGTTTTTCCCTTGCGACAGAGGGTGACGGACTTATTGTCTTGTCTTTAGGTTCCCTCCAGACGTCTGTTCACCACCTGCGGCTTTTCGAGGCGTCTGCGCCAGGCGATCTTCGCGAGGGTTTGGACCGCGTTCAGCGGATCCACCTTCGGCTCGCGGTGTCTTTGGTTCCCGAGCTGAAGGCGGTTTTGTGCGCGGCAACTCGGCAACGCCCGACGGTACGGTCCTCGTTCTGCCGGCCGGCCCCCTTGGATATTCGTCAGGATTTGTTGTACTCTGCGCTATATACGTCGGTTTTTTTTAAGCAGGATGCTTGGGAATGCTATGCTTCTCTGTCGGCAGCCCCTGCTTCCGACACGCGACGACGCGCTGTGTCGTTGTGGACCCTGCTTACGACACACACCGACGCGCTGTGTCGCGCGCGGGGTCTTCTCAGTCCCGTCCTTCTGCCGGTCCTCTTCGGGGTGCTGCTGCAAGTGCTGCCGCCTTGCACGGGCGCAGGACTGGGACGTTGCAGGCCAGTGCGTCGGTTCCGCCTCGCACTTCTGTTCTTGCCCCTTTCATCCCCGCCGTGTCGGGGCTGGCCGGCCTTCCACTTCCGGCAGTCCCGCGACGGCCTGGGGTAGGGGTGGCCCGCCCTTTTCGACGAGGTTTGGGGGGGGGGTAGAGGAGGTCAACGTGGCGCTCATGCCCGCACGGCCCGTACCGGGGGTACCTCCACGTCAACACAATGTGTAGGTTCTCTGGGTCGGCCTCCTTGTTCTCCTTCTCGCCTGGCCGACCGGGTCGCTCCCCTCCTCTCGGGTGCTCCCTCGGGTTGTTTTCGTCCTTGCGCCCCTCCGTGGCCGCGAGGGACGTTGGGGGCGGCGGGTTGCGCGGAGGGGTCTCACCTGGAGGTGGACGTCCAGACCCCCACTCCGCTCTTGTCACCGACGCCGGCCCATCTCTTCAGGGGTGGCCCACGTGTTCACTTCCATGCCCGAGCTGGGTAGCGTCGAGGGAGTTGACCGACGGTCGCCCGGTTTTCCTCTCCCGTGTCTTTCTGGTACCGTAGACGAACTGCGACGCGATGCGACCGGTGGTGGATCTGTCGGCCCTCAACGGGCACATCGTGCACACACGGTTTCGGATGCTGCCGGTACCCCTGGTACGCCTGGCCCTGCGCCCTCTGTCGTGGGTAGTGTCGCTGGCCCTCCAGGATGCGTCTTGGCTCGTTCCAATCCATCCTCGCTTCCAGCGATTCTTGGCCGTTCGGACTTCCGATCGTGTGTTCCTGTTCGACGGCCTTCCCTTCGGTCTCCACATCGCGCCGCGGATCTTCTCCGCACTGGTGGGGCAGGCTCTGGGTCCTCTCCTCAGGAGCGGGCTCCAGATCCTGTTTTCCTTGGCCGATTGGTTGGTAGTTTCCGAAGCCCTAGGACTGTGCATTGGCGACGCCCTCACAGTCGTTCGCAACATCGCACGGTTAGGGTTCCCCTTCGATGTTCCCAAGTCACGCTTGACCCCGTCGCGTGTCGTGCCATGGGTCGGTCTCGCATGGGTTTTGTTCGGCGCTACGGTGACCCGGTGACTGCCGGCCAAGGTGCACCTTCGGTGGAAGGTCTTCGCCGTGTTGCACTCGGTCTCCCTCCCGGGGTGGCTCTGGGACTCGTTCGTGGGTTCGCTGCATTGGGCCGCTCTGCCCCTTCCCTTAGGGAGCCTCTGACTACGCCGCCTCCTCCTCATGGGCACCGCGGTGTTTCCGTTGCCCCTATGGATCGGCTCCTGCCGCTCCCGCGTACCGTTCGCCGACGCTTCGGTCGCTGGGTTGCTCGGGGCTCGCTTTCTGCGGCTGTGCCCTGGACTGCCCCCCCGCCGACGGTCTGGGTAGCCACAGATACGTCGAACGAGGTTGGGTGAGGTTCCCGATCGAACCTGGGACGTCCACTTCCCGGCAGATGGGTGGGTCTCCCTCCACTTACCCGTCTATGCCCTCGGACTGTTGGTTCCTTTGTTCTTCCTGCGGGACCACGCGCTGGCCCTTCGGGGTAAGTCGGTGGCCTTCGGGTTGGACACTCAGACAAGCTGTCCACTGTTTCCTAATGCGGGGGTCCTCCAGGTCGTTGACTCTATTGGGGGTCTCGGTGGAGTTGTTCTTCCTCGCGGATCGACACCCCTTCTCCTTGCATGCCTTCTCCCTGCCCGGGCCTGCCACCCTGTGGGCGGCCGCCCTGTCGAGAGGGCAGGGCGTTCTTGTAGAATGGGCGATGAAACGGACTGTGTTCGCCGACCTCGCGGCTTCCTGAGGTGTTCCGGAGGTCGCCTTGTTCGCATCGGGGGTGCCGCGCCAGTTGCCTCTGGACCTCTCCCTCCGGCCTCGCGCTCCGGGGGGGGTCCGGACACTTTCATGGTAGCCTGGTACAGGTGGCGGTCGATATACGTCTTTCCGCCACTAGACGCGCTGTTGATGTGCCCAGTCCTCGCGAGGCTGCGGCTGTACCACGGCTGCGTCTGGCTCCTCGCGCCTCTGTGGCCGGCACGGGCTTGGTACGCCCGGTTGCCGCGGTGGTGCCCGAGTCCGGTCCCTCTACCTGTCTCCGGCTTCCACTTGGGCTAGGTTGGGGACCTGCGGACCTCGTTGGCCTTCGCATCGTGCTTGTTCATGAGGCACGGTGGCTCCCGGTCCCCGGCCGGGCCCTGACTGACTTCCTGCAGCGTTCCTGGCCTTCTTCTCCTTGGGGGACTTACGGGTCCAGCTGGAGGTCTATTACTAGGTGGCTACAGGCCACTCGCCTGCCAGTTGGCTCTCCTTCCATCGTCCTACGCTCCTTGTTTCACCTCTTCCGTACACGTCACTTTCAAGTCGACGCTACACGTACCCACTTGTCTGCCGTCCGGGGGGTCTTTGGGTCCGTCGCTGGGCTGGTCGTTCCGCCACAGGAGCTGGATCCCTTCCTGACGGCTGCCTTCCGGGATCGACCGCCTCCGCGCCAGGTCCCTCCGCAGTGGGATCTGGGGCGGGCTCTGGTCCTTCTGGCTTCACCCACGTATAAAAGGGCCGCTACGCCGGTTCCGTTGCTCGGGCGTCCACTCTTCCTTGTTGCTCTGGCCACTGGGGATCGGGTGTCTGCACTAGCGGCATTGTCACGGCCCCGGGACTGCGTGCGATTCTCCCCGTCCTTGTATGGCGTCTCGTTCGCCTCCTCCCCTCCTTTTGTTACCACGCATGGGAGGGAGGCCCCCGTTTTCCAGCCTTTCGCCGTCCAGGCTTTACGGCGTGGGCATCCTCGCCATGTGTTGTGCCCGGTGTCAGCCTTGCACTCCTCTGTTGCGTCTGTGGCACCGACTTCGGGTACTGCGGTGTGGGTGTCTCCTCGGACAGGTGGGAGGCTCTCGCAGGTGCAGATGGGCCGCCACGTTTGTCGGACCGTTCGTGCCCGTCACCCTGTTTGTAGGGGTTCTGCGCACGATGTCAGATCCTTTGCTGCCTCCTTCCGGTTCCTGCCACGTCGATCCTTACCTGCCATCGCCTCAGCGGTTTTGTGGTCTTCTATCAATTCCTTCATCTCCTCCTACCTCTCCGTGTCCAGTGTTCGACCCCCTCGGCCAGTGATTGCTCTCGGGGGTCGTGTTTCCTGGTGCTCTGGCGAAGATCCCTGGTCTTCCCCCTTGTCCCTCGTTCTTTTCCTTTGTTTTATTTGACAAAGGGGGGGGGGGGGGTGTACGGGTTTGCAACACTGGATTGCAAGTTTGGGATTATGTATTGTTCAAGTACATAAGTGTTTTTGCCACATCGAAAATTGTGTTTTGTTCTTGTGTTCAGTGTTTTTGTTGGTTTTTGAAGAAAAGGGATTTTGGGTACAGTACCTTTTTGGTTTCAGACAAGTCTATGTTTTTGCATTACTATGAATGACGGGCATGTGTTAAAACTGTTCTTTTTAGCTACTCCTCAGTTTTTCACTCTTTTATTAAACTCTCTTGTTTACATTGTGTCATTGTCATTCATAATTTTGTTTTATGCATTGTTTTTTTTGGTAGGTTGGGCTTGGATGTTCTCCTCCTATTTGTTATGCAGCCTTGACGTTGGATTTGCCAAGACTGCTAACAAATTGGGAGGTTTGACGTACCTCCCAACCTACCAAATAGGAAAACCTACTATTTGGTAGTAGTCTTGGAAAATCCAACGTACATAATACCCTCCCTCACGCCGGACCCCTGCCCATCCGCGTTCTTCTGCTGACGTGAGATGTGATGACAAGAGAGGGTCGCTCATGCGCACGTTCGACAGGGATCTGCACATGACGGAACACGGGATGGGCCTTAAGCGGTAACTAAGGTAAACCCCTTTTTCTTCTCTTCTATGCTTTTTTCACCTTCGGTGGTAGTTTTGGTTAATGTACAACGTCTCCTAGAGCAAGATAAGGAGTAGACTCTAGACGTTTTCTATTTAACCGCGGTTGGAATGACGACATAGCAGTCAAAATAGACAAGTCGTCATTGCAATTAGGTTAATAGCCTTGACGTTGGATTTTCCAAGACTACTACCAAATAGTAGGTTTTCCTATTTGGTAGGTTGGGAGGTACGTCAAACCTCCCAATATAGTTTTGTAGTTGATGTATAGAAAGTATTGTTCATAAATTCGTTTCCAGAGATATGATTTCATAATTAGAAAAAGGGAAGTCCACAAATATTTATGAGTGGGCTAGAGACTATGGCATCCGAGTGTACTATAACTATAGTATTATTGATATACCTGATATTTATTAGTGGCCCCTCCATCATTGACGATTAGGCACCCTCTTCAAACACTCATTTACCGTAGTTTGAATCTACCGCGCAGAGCACAATAAATTGAGGAGCCTTCATCATGAGCGCACGCAACCTCACTCATGGTTCGTCATTATGAAATTGGGTACTCACTACGAAAAAACTTCGTAAAAAATAACAAATAAAAAGAAAATAAGAATAACTATTCATAAGCTTTCCATAACTTCGTGGATGTACTTGTGTGGATCTTTGACCAGACGCTGACTTCAGGCGTCATTCTTCCTTCTCTGCTCTGCGCTCAACCTGCCCTGACGTGTCTTCCCACGCTCCGCTCGTTCCGCATTTGATGCGTCCCTAGTGAGTTTTTTCTCATTTGTTTACTCCAGGATGTATCGAGTAAGGTTAGGATATGCGTAGCAGGGGTGTCATGGGCGGGCTGCCCGCAGTTCAGTGTATTTGGGTCGTGTGTTTGGGACGCCTATTTCGGGCGTACCCTCGTGGTCCCGGGGTGGACGCGTGAAACTTTTTCGCGGTTTAGCTAGCCTAGTTATTTAGTTGGCTTTAACTACGCGTGATTAGGCTTCTTTTTATCTTTCTGATGAAGTTGCCTTATTTGTTTGTTGTCTGACGTTCCTAGCGTATTTTTCTTCACTTAGTGAAGTTTTTTCTAGGTCCCGTGTCAGTGCTTCCCTCTCCCGGGTATATTTCTTCGAGGTGTGTTGGCTGCTGTTCCTGTTGTGATAATATTCAGTGCTTTTTGTTTTATTACCACATGTTTAAGCGATACTCCGTCTGCTTAGGCCTAGCCAGCCTCTCGTAGCTTTTTTACATGTACAAGTGTTATTGATTTATTGTATAAATATGTACTACTGTGTCATGTGTGTTCTGGATAAGTTGTGTATTGGCTTATTCCAGGCACGATTTGTGTACCTCCGATTGCTTCTGGTTGGTATGGGTTACCGTTTCCGGCGGGTTTTTCTCGTTTGCTCCGTGAAAATCCGGCTGGTTCTCAGATTGCTTCTGGTGGGTTTGGGTTGCCTTTTCCGGCGGGTTTTCTCGATTGCTCCGAGAAAATCCGGCTGGTTGCCGAGTTTTAATCATGCATGGTTAAAAAAGGCTAGTCTCCCCCGGCGAGTGGTAGCTTGAGGGCTCTCCAGAACTGCGTCTCTGTAGTGGGGCCTGGGTTCAGGCTTACTGTATGTTTCCCGGCGGAAGGGCTTTACCCGATTCAACTAGTGGTTTATGCGGACACCTGTTGACTATAGTTTTCCCGGTTTTGCAAAACCGTTGAAAAACTGAGCTGTGTTGTTTGAGTAGTCTTTCCACCCCGGCGATCTTTTACAAAAAAGTGGGGATAGGAACAATTGGGGTTAACTTTCCTATTTATTTTCACCCGGCGGTTGAACCTCGGGAGGGTGGGAATCACGAATTGCAATTCGATAGGATTAGCCTAACAATTGGGGGATACAATTAGGTATCAAGACATTCAACTCACGGCGAGTAAGATGGGCTTAACCTGGCTAACTGCGTTATAATAAGGAGGCCGGCATCTTATTATGGGTTCCCGGTGAACGTTATATCACAGGGAAGACTGCGTCACTTATAAAGAACTGCTCATCTTTATATCATGTCTGAGGATATTCTTAAATCTTTTGGACACGTAAAGTTATTTACAAATCTTTACATACGAACCTACAGGGTAACGAGAGGTGATGGTGGGGTATTACGTCTCGTTGCCCGGCGGTTCATTAACACTTGTGTTAGAACATTGTGGGGTATGAGCATTAATTCCTGGACATTTTATTTTTTCCAGGGCGGAGTTCCGGCGGGTCCTCAGAGGACCAAGTGAGGCCCGGGGGGAGTTAGCTTTTAACCAGTCTCTGCCATGGCTGCTCTAGCCCCTGTTTTTGCTCTTTGCTCAACACCCTCATGTTCCGGAATCCCTATTTTTGCGCACACTCTGTGCATTCGTTGTGTCAAATGCTTAGACCGATCACGGGGTTTGTGGGTCACAAAGAATTGTACCTTTTGTAGTCAGCTGGGTGTTAAAGTATTACAGCATGACAATCTGGCCGCGGCGGTTGCATTACGCGAGGTCAGACAGCTTCTTACTAATTATGCGACTGCAGTGTGATAAAGCATTGCAGTGTGATAACGTAATTATGTGGGACCGTTTGATGGTTCAGTACCCCCCCAATTAAACGTCCTCCTTCCCGAAGTAAAGTCACTAAGCCGGCAGAGGCTGGGCTGGTTAAAAAGCTTCTTGCCTCCCCCGGCACATCTAAGAGACCGCGAGAGCCATCTCCCCCGGCGACAACTTCGAAATCAAGAGCTAGGTCCAGGTCACGGTCTCCTCTCAGAAAGCAGACACATAGTCACTCAACTTCACCTTCGCGGAAGAAGAGCAAGACAGACAAGACCAAGGATAGTTCTAGTGATACATCTAAGTCGAGGCGGAGTCACAAGTTCTCTAAAAAAGAGTCTCATGTACGAAAGTCCTCCTGGCGTTCGCCGGAGCCTCGAACCTCGCTTTCTGCCTCTACTCCCGACATGTCTCAAGTCCAATCTGACAGGTCGGAAGTGGAGTCAGAGACTGTGGTTGGGGATATTCCGGCGGACATAGTGTCCCCAAATAATATTCTCACTTTAGATTTAGAGGGTTCTCCCGGCAGGGATACCCCGCGAGAGGGCTCGAGTGAGGGCTCAGTCATTGGGGTGGGGCCTGGCTCACAAGTAAGTTCCGACCAAGGCCGGGGAGTTTGGAGGTACTCCCAACCATGGCGGGACAGCTCTCTGCCTTCTCAGGCAACTCAGGTAGAGGCTGAAGTCCGCCGGGACGCGGAGACACCGTCTTCCATCCCTGACTTAACATGGCAAGGGGCCCCCGCCTCGGCGGAATCCTCTCAGGAGGGACCGAAGGCGGGGGATGATGGGTCTATTGTTTCTGAGGTGGGTAATGAAGATAACTCTCAGAATAGGGATATTTCACCTAATAGTTCTTCATCTACTCATTTTGTCACGGCGGATGAGATTGATGGGTTATTAGCGAGTGCTTTAACTAAGTTTTTTGGCCAGCAACCGGAGCCTCCTATGGTTGGTCTGGGAGCTCCCACGCCAACATCGACTGTCTGACCTCTGGCTACTTCCGTTACTTTGACACAAACTCCGCTCACTCCCCTTGTATCACCTACTATTGTTACTAGGCCAACTTCGGCGGCACTAACTACTTCCAATGTGCGAGTAGTAGCAGACGTAAATCCTCCCCCATTAGACAAAGCCCCGGTCAGAAAAGGGGCTATGCCTCTCTTATACGGGCCAGACGATTCATGGGTATCACTGGTACCAACCAAGCCAGAGGCAGCACAGTCCACTATGTCAGGGGAGCTTCCGGTACCACGAGAGTGGGTAATCCAAGGAAATAAATCTAGGAAGTTAAGGGCTCTTGATATGCTGGGAAATGTACTTGATGTTAGTATTAAGGCCATCCCCAACTATTATACTCATGACTAGTTTGTATATTCTTCTACACCTGCCCTACCCCCTGCGTCAGCTTCAAAACTGTTTTCGGACTGGACAAAACATGATGGATTCAATGATATCAAAGCGCTGTCAGCTCTAACCCCTGAGTTGGGATTAAAGACATTTACTGACTCAGCCGCGAATCCAATTTGAAGTTTATTCGTTGTTATAATGGCGGGAGGGATGAAGGGTGCGGGCGTAGCCCTCTCTCTATGTATCATCCTTCTCAACATCCAGAGGGGCTGTGCTGATATACAGGTGCAGAGGGGACCGGTAGTGTACCAGGTCAACACTAAACAAGTATTGAGGGACCTCGTCACACAGAAATCACACACGAGTGAAATTTCTGTCACCATTCCTGCCTGGTCTATTTCATATATCGGGAAGATGCCGCGACTGGGCAAATACTCTGGCACAACCTCGCTACAACACCTATTGTGCTACACTCTAATTAGCTGCGGAGATGTAGAGACCAACCCCGGCCCTAGTTCAACGTTGAAGAAACCTCACCACCAAACAAGTAAGGCAGACACCGACATTTCAACAGTCCCTAGCAGTAAAATTCGTTATAACAAACTGGGCCAGCAGGCACCCAAGTCTCCCGTCACGCTCCAACTCACAACCAAGACCGCAGGGCAACCGCCAGCACAGTGCCAACATTCTACCTACTCAACATTACCCTCAACTGTATCATCACTACCACAGATATCGGTGACCCAAGTAACACAACATGCAACCAGAACACCCAAACAAACAGGAAGCTCTAGCAAACACATCGACAATGAAGTAACAGCAACAACGGCCAAGAACAAGGACATAAAACAACAAATACAGGTAGGGGTGGGAGGGGGGCAAGGGGGAGCCACAACCTGTCCTCATCTCACGCGCTCACACACCATCAGCCGCTCACGGTGCACAGCTGATCACCACACCGCCAGACGTACGATGAACAGTAACAGGAAAATATGTATAGTGTGCGATATTGGATTCAACAAAAGGAGTACAACGTCACAATGTAGTAGTTGTAATGAAACAGTACACGATCGATGTACTTACGTTACTAGCAGAAAAGAAGTGGAATGCGATAAATGTAGGGAAATAGCTATTAAGGGTCCTAAAATCATTTGTGAAATATGTGAATCACTCATAACAAGAAAACAAAGGATCATAAACTGTGTTAAGTGTAAAACTGTAGCTCACATGAAGTGCATCTCTAAGAAGACCAACAGTGAAGAACGGGAATTCCTATGCAACATATGTGCCTTGCATTCATTACCGAATATTAATGTAAATGAACCAATTAGTATTAACAACTCAGAATCCAGCCAGGACACATTCAAAATCAAAGATGAATACAGAGTGTTCACCAACAAAGGGCTCCATCTTATCCACATTAACGCCAAATCAATGTACCATAAATTGTCAGAATTAAACTTGTTAGCTAATAAGGCCAAAGCTTCAATAATTGCAATCACAGAAACCTGGCTGGATTCAAGTATAAACGATGGTGAAATAAACATTCAAGGTTTTAATATGGTTAGGAATGATCGCAATAGGCATGGGGGAGGAGTATGTCTGTATGTAAAAAACAACCTCACACACACAACCAGGACCGACCTCCATGTAGAAAATCACGAAGCTCTGTGGATCGATCTACACCTGCCGAGGACAAGACCCATCACAATTGGGGTATGCTATAGGCCACCAGACGACACACAATTCTTGACCAAATTTGAACGAACGTTGTCATCGCTAGACCCTCGGAATGAATCCATCATACTAGGGGATTTTAACCTGTGTTACAAACAACGAAATGATAGGCTTGTACGAGAATATAGGCATATACTGACAATGCACAATCACAAACAACTCATCACAACCCCCACACGTATCTCTGAGAACACTGCCACAATAATAGACCACATAAACTGTAACAGAGAGGACAAAATATCCCAATCAGGGGTTATACAGACTGGGATAAGTGATCACTTCGTCACATATTGCACACGAAAAACCACAAAAATTACCTTAGAGAATCACAAGATTATCAAAACAAGGTCACTCAGAAACTACAATAAAGAAACATTTCTGGACATTTTATGGAATACAGACTGGTCTCCAGTGTTTGGAAGTACAAACGTTAATGACGCATGGGTTGGCTTCAGAACCATCATCACAAACATTCTAGACGAAATAGCTCCTCTGAAGGACATACGAATTAAAGCAAGGTCAGACCCATGGATCAACAATGACATACTACACCATCTGGAACACAGAGACAATCTGTTAAAAAGGCTAGCAAAACATAGACAGGATCAAGGTCTGAAACATGAGTTCAACAGGGCCAGGAATAAACTAAGTAGGAAAATAAAATCAGCGAAAACTAATTATTTTCACAATAAGGCAGAGGAATATCAGAATAACCCAAAGAAACTATGGAGGCACCTAAAAACAACAGGCTACAGCAACAAGACAAGGGATTCGTCTAACACTAATATTGCTCTCACCATTAATGATCAGATTTGCCACGATAAACGACAAATTTCAACCTACTTCAACTCCTTCTTCACCTCCATAGCAAACACACTTGCACAGAACCTACCTCAACCTCTCAATAAATACACGACAACAACGGCCACCTTTCGAAATTTCTACAGAGATAAAGACATACACCCAAACACATTTGGATTGCAAAATGTTACACCAAAATACACTTTTGACGAGCTGTCTAACCTAAATGTACATAAAAGCACAGGACCAGACAAAATTCCTGCCAAATTTCTACGAGATGGAGCCATTGGTATAGCAGGCCCCCTAACCCACATCATCAACTTGTCAATTAACACCAACACTGTACCTGCTGAACTGAAGGAAGCTATTGTAACCCCTCTATTCAAGAAAGGAAATAAACTAGAAGTTGGTAACTACAGACCAGTTAGCATATTATGTATTGTATCTAAAATCCTTGAAAGAGCGGTATACACCCAAATTGAACACTACCTCAAACAAAATGATCTATTCTATAAGTTTCAATCAGGTTTCAGATGCATGTACTCGACAGACTCCTGTCTCATCCACTTAACGGATCACATTCGTAAAGAAATTTCTAAAGGTAACTACACCGGTATGGTTCTTCTTGATCTACAAAAAGCGTTTGACACAGTAGACCATGATATCCTATGTAATAAACTACAACCAATGGGCATAGGATCTGTGAACTGGTTTAAATCTTATCTTAGTGGTAGAACCCAAAGAGTCAAAATTGATGATAATATATCTGATCCTATGCCAATTAACTGTGGGGTCCCGCAGGGAAGCATCCTTGGTCCCTTACTCTTTCTATGTTATGTGAACGACATGGAACTGAGCGTCTCATGTAAATTATTACTGTATGCAGACGACAGCGTGCTCCTGGTTTCAGGAAAAGACCCAATAAGTATTGCCGCTTCACTTTCCAAAGAACTAGAATCATGTAGTGAATGGCTAGTGGACAATAGACTATCTCTTCACCTGGGCAAGACGGAAGCCATCTTATGTGGAACAAAACGCAAACTGAAAGACATTGTGGGCTTCTCGGTCAACTGTAATGATATTCCTATAACAACAGTGTCACAAGTTAAATATCTCGGACTAAAACTGGACGCGAGTTTGTCAGGTGAAACAATTTTGGAATCTATCCTGAGTAAGTGTAGAGCACGTATAAAATACCTGTATAGACAGGTGGGATGCTTGCCCGCGGCGACCAAAAAGACCCTCTGCCAAGCGCTTGTTCAATGTCATTTTGACTATTCTGTGTCATCCTGGTACTCTGCATCATCTAAATCAGCACAGCACAAACTTCAGGTCACTCAAAATAAAATGGTTAGGTTCATGCTGAACCTAGGACCCAGATCACATGTTGGCCAGGAACAACTTCAGTCACTAGGTATGCTCAATGTCGCTGACAGGGCCAAACAAATCAGGCTCACTAATGCCTTCAAAATTTTCTATGACAGAGCTCCAGAGTACCTAAAGAATGATTTTGTTAAAGCAAATGAGAGGAGTGGACATAATACAAGAAACAGGATGTTTAATTTTAAGGTCCCGAGAATCCAAGGAGAGGGTAAGCAAACATTCTTCTTCACCGCCATCAAAGACTGGAACGACCTACCCCAGTCAGTCCGTGAAAAGAGAACACTGTATTCCTTCAGACGTAGCCTGAAGGAACACCTGAACCGGACAGCTGCGAGAAGGGAGCACCAAGCTTATGTCTACTACTAAATGCGACATAAGAGATAGACAAACCAAACTGAAATGATTACTGATTACGGATTACTGATATTTACTATAGGATGTCTATCTATCTATTGCCTGACGCCGTGATCCCCGAAGGGGTGGCCACGAACGAACCGCCCCCATGCACCTCTGTCCCCAGTCAGTCGACGCCCCTCCCCCCAACCAGCACCGCCTTCGTTCATGTACTTCCTCACTCCATCCTTCCACCTCATATTCGGTCTACCTCTCCCCCTCTGTCCCTCCACCTCGCTCTCGTACACCCTCTTAGTCATTCTCTCGCTTTCCATACGTTCCATATGGCCGAACCATCTCAAGTTGTTCCTTTTCACACTTTCCAGCACATCTACCTCCACACCACACCTCCTTACTTCCTCATTAGTCTGTCTATCCCTCCATGTAACTCCGCACGCACTCCTTAAGTAATTCATTTCCACTGCTCTCACTCTTGGTCTGAGTCTCTCAACCAACGTCCATGCTTCGCTTCCGTAAGTCAGTGGCGGGATTACCACACTGTCATGCAAGGACTTCTTCACTTCCATACTGACCACCCTATTTCTTGTTACTGCTTTTAGCGTTCCTACAACCCTCTTCCCCTGTTGTACCCTCTCCCGCACCTCTTCATCCATATTCCCATCTTTACTCAACACACTGCCCAGATACTTAAAAGATGTAGGGTAGGATGTAAGGTATCTTAAAATAACCCCCTAGAAATACTTTCTCTAAAGTATCTATTTCTTTATCCTCCCCATTTTTCCCCAGCTAACCTAATCCCACAAGGACCCCAATGGAAATACGCCTAACGGCCTTATTGGGCTATCCTTAGTTGGAATTATGCAAGGCTGGTACATGTCATATTTGTAACAAACTATGTGGTACCAACTCTGTAAATTACTAACTGAATAAATATTATTATTATTATTATTATTATTATAGAGCAATTGGGTCCGGGACCTTGGGTGGACTGGGAAGTCGAGGCGCAAAACTTTGCAACTACATTCACTTCTAAAGCTTCACACCTAATCCCACAAGAGAGCCATTCTTGGTTCTCTCTCCCAGTATACTCTGCCGGCGGAGTTCCCTCTGCTCTCTTTGCCTTTTTAGCCGCCCCTAGAATTAATCTATGCGAGCTTAAAGATCCTTTCTCTACACCTTCCACTAATCACCTAGACCGGGAGTTTAGGCTACGGGGTAAGGCGTACAGACTATTTTCTCAGTATATTGTTACGCAACAGGTAGCAAAATCAATGCTAAGATCTGCTCAGGCTATCGCGGACACAGAAGTCCGAAAGGCAATCGAACTATCTAGACGCTTACTTCTCCAAACTTCTATTCAGTCACTAGGAGATATACGCACGGCCTTGTTAGAGGCGGTGCGGGCAAGACAAGATCTAAGGATGTCTCTAGTCCGAAAGCTCCCGGATAGGATTGCAAATCAAGTAATATTGTCCCCAGTTCTTACTGCCTCTTTAATGTCCCCGGAGGTGTGGAGGACGGTGTTTAACATGGCTCAGGCCTTGAAGCACAGTCCCGCCCCATCTCAGAAACCTGCTTTCACTTTTACCAAGCCCAAACCAGTCGCTAAAGCTCAGTCTGGTGGGGCGAAATCCTTTCATTTGCCTAAATCCTCTTCCACCCAAGGTCAGTACAGATACAGGCAGGGAAAGTCTTCAGGTACCCATAAAGGACAGAGGTATCAAAGGCCGGGTCAGGGCCCGTCTCCAACCAAACCCGGCCAGTCGTCTAAACTTCCACCACCACCACCACCACCAAAAAACTAAGGTCTCCCTCACTCCCAGGGCCGATCTTCCGGCGAGTAGATCAGGGGGTAGTCCAGCCGGCGAACCCTTGTCTGCTAACTGGGTCGTTCCGGGCGAATCATCGCGCATGGCCTTTAAACACATGGGCGAGGATGGTGGCACGCAAAGGCATCACCTGGCAGTGGCTCCGGCGACCTCGCTTACGTCAGCCGACAAAGGCAAATTTTGTTTCATTAGAGGTGGAGTCACTGATCCAAGAGATGGTGGCCAAGAATGTTATCATCCCGGTCCCCCAAAATTACCCAGTTTTTACATCCAAACTTTTTCTGGTACCCAAAAGGGACAGTGTTCAGATGAGGCCGGTCGTAGACCTGTCTTATCTGAACCTCCATATTCACAACGTATCCTTCCGGATGCTGACAGTGAATCAGATCAGGCTAACACTTCCGCCGGAAGGGTGGATGTGTTCTTTAGACCTGACGGACGCGTATTGGCACGTCCCGGTAAACAAACGGTTTCAACGTTTTCTAGCGTTAAGACTCATGCATCAGACTTATGTCTTTCAGAGGATGCCGTTCGGTTTAAACCTAGCACCTCGCATATTCACGAAATTAGTCCGGCAAGCCCTGATGCCCTTGTTGCAACAAGGGATCAGGATTTTGTGGTATCTAGACGACTGGCTGGTGGTGGCGGAGACGGAACAATTATGCATAAGTCATGTCAACATAACATTAACTCATGTAAAAACTCTAGGATTCAAGGTAAACCTGGGTAAAGTCAAACCTTGTTCCCTCACGAGTGGCGTCAGGCACGATAGGTTGGGGCTTTCAGTCAAACCAAGGGCACCAGGGTCAAGGGCTCTGGTCCCACTCAGAATCCTCCCACATATATGTCAAAGAGTTACTAGTCCCCTTGTATTTCCTTCAGGCTCACGGCTTTGCTTTTCGGGGCAAATCGGTGGCCTCCAGGATGGACAATCTGAATGCGGTTCACTGCGTTCAGAAACAGGGGTCAACGCGATCTCGGAGGTTGCTAAACGTGTCAGAAAAGATTTTTGTACTAGCCGACAAGCTGGACATTCAGCTTCACGCTTCTTATCTCCCCGGCGTAGCGAACGTCTGGGCAGACGCTCTGTCTCGGAGACAGAGCACAACAGTAGAATGGGCGCTCAAGCAACACATTTTCGACCTAATGATTGCGAAGCCTTACCATCCACAAGTGGATCTATTTGCGTCCGAGGAGACTCACAAACTCCCGCTGTACCTAACCCGCCGGACAACCACGCCGGCGGGAGGACCCGACACACTGGTGACAGACTGGAACATGTGGAGTTCCATTTATCTGTTTCCGCCGCCAGACACTTCTCTAATGTGCCAAGTAGTAAACAAACTACAAGATTATCGGGGTGTCGTCTCATTAATCGCGCCCCTGTGGCCGGCGCAGGCGTGGTACCAGCAATTAAAGACGTGGTGCCCGAACCCGGTGTCGCTCCCGGTCGGGTATTTCCACTTAGACACGATTGGCAACCTAGAGACCTCGCTGACTTTTGCATTATGGACATTCAGGAGGCCAAATGGCTAGCTCCGTATGGTAGAACCGTGACCGATAAATTCATGAATCAATACATACAATCTACTAAGAGACAGTATCATTCGCATTGGTAGTCTTTTACTTCTTGGATACTCAGAACAGAACAATCCGTGCCGTCGGTAGCTTTGATTTTTAATTATTTAAACTATCTGTTTGAGCAGAAACAACTATCAGTAGTAACGTTAAAGAATCACTTAACAGCAATTAGGGTGCCATTCCTGGACCTTACGGGTCTAACCATACCAATAGCGGAGGAAACAGGTTTCATGAGGGCATGTTTTAAGCTCCGCCCACCTCCCTGTCAGCTCATGCCTACCTGGTCTCTGGACAAAGCGTTGTCATTACTTCATTCCCGGCGGTACCAAAATACTACAGATTTTAACTTACTTTTAAAAAGGGCAGTATTCCTTATGGCTTTAGCTACCGGGAACAGGGTGTCTGAGCTGGCGGAGATGAGCAACACACCTAATTGCATCAGGTTTGGTAGGCTCAATGATTGTATTCATATTGCTCCTTCCCCAGGGTTCATCGCCAAGAATGAGCACAGTGATCACGTGTTTTCAGAGTTCACAGTGCCGGCATTGAAAATGGGAAAGGTGTACCATAATTTATGTCCAGTGCAAGCGCTTACCAAATATTTAAAGGTCGCACCTAGAAATCAACAAGGTGCTTTATGGGTATCTAGTACGGGTAAACGCGTTATGAAGCGTAAACTAGCTTCTCTCTTAGTTAACATCATTCAGGAAAGTAATCCCTGCGTTGTGGGTAGAGCTCACGATTTACGCAAATGGGCGACCTCTTTACGTTTCCTTAAGAATTTTTCTGTTGAGGACATAGCAGCCACGCACCTCTGGTCATCTAATCATACTTTTTTGACTCGATACCTCTCAGTAGCTTTGGACAGGCCTTCCATGCCATGTATAGCTTTACGGCAGAGGGTCTAGGTGGCCTCTGGGTCACTTATTATTTAGATGAGGAAAAGAGAGGGGGGGGGGGTGCAGTCAGTGTAACATAGGACACCCTAGACCCCGCCGGAGGACGTGTGCAAAGCTTACGAGCTGTGATACAGGGTGTAGGTGCTGTAATTTTAAAGAATTTTCTGTAGTATTCATTACAGGAAATTGTGCTAACGTCCAATCATAGTTCAAAGACAATGCTTGTTGTAAATAGTTTTGGCTGTGAAGCAATATAATTTTAAGTAAATCTTAGTAGTTGCGGCCGCAGCTGGTATGGGTAATGTAAGTACTGTACCTCTTTACAGTATATTTTTCAAATTATATCCAAGAGTTAATGGGGTTTATATGTGCACATGTAAACTTTGATGTTTTTTGTTTTTCACCACTTACTTTAAGTGGGGTGCCTTCTTAACTACCAGCTCTGTGTACAGTGTCTCGGAGTTAACTCCTTTTTGTCCAAGCAGGCTTCTTCGAAGCACGCTCCTGCTGGTCACCTTTTTGTATATTTTTATGCTGTATAATGTATTATGCACACAATTATATCTTTTTTACAAAGTATGAATACTATGTGGTTGTTTGATTATCTGCTTTTGCTAGAGTTATGATATGATTACGAATGTCCCCCTCCAGTCTTAGATATCAGGCATAATCGTCAATGATGGAGGGGCCACTAATAAATTATAGGTTTGACTCCTGTAAGGAGATAAAGAAAACCTAATATTTAGTAGTGGCCCCGTAATCATTGACGACTGGGGCCCTCCCGACCATCCCCTTCCCATTCGTTGATGTATTAAGGATTTTGGTTTACTTGATATGTCAGTGAAGGAAGAATGACGCCTGAAGTCAGCGTCTGGTCAAAGATCCACACAAGTACATCCACGAAGTTATGGAAAGCTTATGAATAGTTATTCTTATTTTCCTTTTATTTGTTATTTTTTACGAAGTTTTTTCGTAGTGAGTACCCAATTTCATAATGACGAACCATGAGTGAGGTTGCGTGCGCTCATGATGAAGGCTCCTCAATTTTTTATGCTCTGCGCGGTAGATTCAAACTACGGTAAATGAGTGTTTTGAAGAGGGTGCCTAATCGTCAATGATTACGGGGCCACTACTAAATATTAGGTTTTCTTTATCTCCTTACAGGAGTCAAACCTATAATTTGTGCATTTTACAAGTCAGCTTAAGCATTCTACCTAATCTATCATGGTATCAATACACTTTGAAAGCACCAAGTTTGCAGTTTAACTGGTCCTTGGTTATTCTTTGTACCTGTGCCTCATGTTTTCAAGATCGGGTACTTCCGCTCTGTTTCACACAAGTTCATCGTAAGTATCAGGTTTTCTACAGTCGCTCAAACCTTCGATCTGAAGGTAGTATTGCTCGTTCTGTTTTTTCGAGGCCTCGGAAAAACATGATCGTGTGCTCGGATTTAACCCGGGAACGGCGAGAACACTCTTTAACCCTCCGGATCCGGGGGCCCTCATATGAGGCGGTTCGCTGTGTCCGGGGCCATTTTCGTACAGTCAAGCTTCATAATTCAGTAGCTACTGATTGAGACCACCTAGAGCAGTCAGGTTTTTTGCAAATTGTAGAACATCTTGTTATCTGTAGACTGCCGTTGAGATGACATCGCTACGACGCGTGGTTGCCGAGTTATGATGATTTTAGCGGCGATTTTTACATCATATGAGGCCTCCCGGACTCCTAACCAGAATACATTTTGCCTCATATGAGGCCTCCCGGATCCCAAGGGTTAAGAGGTTTTGGTGGGCAAAGGCGGGAACACTCTTAAGAGGTAAGGCCTAAAAAAAAAACTTTTAAAGGGGTGTTTAAGTGAGATAATTCCCCTCCATACCTTCTATCACTCCTCCACATATGTCAAAATCCCCTCCTTCCTCCCCCTTCAATTATCATCTATTTTTCCTCTTATTCCCATATTTATTGGTGTATTTACCATGCCAATATCTCCAAACCGGTTCTAAGGCGTGGTCATGTGACTAGCGAGTGTGTGGTGTAATGGAGAGTGTGAGAGAGTGAATCAGTCTGGCTTCAGGCCTCGAGAGAGGCGGGTGTGCCTCGCCTCTGCTCCACATTTCATGAATGACCGGTCGGCAATAATTCGCGATTTTGACCATCCAAACACTATTCCCACTTGTTTTATTGTTGTTACATGTTACTATCTTCATATTAAACGTAAAATAGGCGCAAATGAATAAGTAATAACGATATTTATCGTAAAATTAGATTTTAGGTGGGAATGAGGCCTGATATCTTCGCCCAGTTATGGGGTGTTCATTACACACAGCTCGCCGTTTAAAGGTTAAGGCCTTGACACCTTATTCAGATACCTCTCTCGTCTTACTTTCTCAATGGTCTTCCTCAGCACTGGGGTTGTCATCACCCGACGGTGTTCCTCAGTACTGGGGCTGTGGTCACCCGATGGTCTTCCTCAGCACTGGGCTTGTCATAACCCGACAGTCTGCCTCAACACTGGGGTTTTTGTCATCCGATGGTCTTCCTCAGCACTGGGGTTGTTATCACTCCCTATTATTCCACTAGTATTCCAGCCATTTGGTCCAGCTAGGGTTTACTTGGGTGGGCAGTCTCCTGAGCACTTGATTGAGACTGCCCAACATTCTGACCTGTTGTTTCTTATGAACTCCTGATAAGATAGGTCGAGGTCTAAGATCCTGACATGGCCAATCTTTCTTCCGACGCTTGTTTGGTAGATAGCGCCCGATAGTCCGACGCTTGTTTGGTGCTCTCGGCCCATCCTCTTGGTGTTTCAATGTTGGACCTTTGACGGTAAAACCTCAGATGGGTGCTCAGAGTCAGTATTGTTTCATCATGATAATGTTTAATCTTGAGGTATCACTACTATTCTGAGGTTCAATTCAATAGATGAACAGGCTGTTAAGTGTATTGTACCCACATATAACGATTATATGCATGCTGTATGCATGTATCCGTGTAAAGCTCTCGAAAATTAACTCTTACAAAAGGACCCTTCTCCCCATATTATCAATAGTATAGTGGCAGTCTGGACTGCCGTGAGGTGACACTTCGTCGAGGTGTCCCACAAGTCACCACGTATAGCAAACCAGGAGGTCGTGCAGGCTCTTGCACCTTATCTCCTACACTCTAAATCTTCTTCATCGTCAACATCGTCAAAGCGAGCGAAAAAAGATTCTTCAGTTGTTTCTGTAGACCCCCGACCAGCTGGCACTTCCTCAGAACACCTTTCTCTGATGACCTCCAATTCCAAAGACATGTCTTCAAGAGGAAGACGTGTCAGCAAGATGAGACTTCAGCCAAGACCTCGAAGTCATCGGACACTTCGGCCAAGAAGAAAACCCAATCCAATGATGATCTACCCTCTTCTGCGATGACGAAGCGGACGAGGACTGCATCTCCAGGGAAACAAAAGAGCCACCAAGAAGAGCTCGCTCGCTCACCGGTGCCCGAGGCAGTCGTCGATAGGTCTAAAGGGGTGACAGTATACTGTATAGGGTTTAGTCTAAACCTACCCTCTTTGTAATAGACCCTCCATCTCCTGTCCTCCAATCTTCCACCACAGGCAGAGTCCTCTACCTCTGGTTTTTCCACCACCTGCCCCTGCTCAAATGTCACCAACCGCCGACGAGGTCGAGGAGCCACTCTTGTCTGTCTCTCAGGAGGTGCATGGGCAGAGGTGGGAGTGTAGGAATCGGTTTTTCTTTCGGGTATGGTGTAAAAACCGATTCCTACAGGAGGAGAGCGACAGAGTGCCTGAGGATGACGCTGCTTATGTCGAGAGCGCTAATTATGAGCAACAACGTTCATCCCGTCACAGATCCCATCTTCACTTGCTCGTCTGTAGCAGCTGACAGAGAGAGACAGGTTACTCCTCCCTTGGTTGTGTGCGACCCTACCGAGGTACCATCTCCTTGGTCCCAGTGAAAGTTTACAGTGGCGAAGGCGTTCAAAGTGTATATGGGCCGTGAGAGCACTCACAAACCTGTCACATTGCCATCTCATCAACCTCTACCCTTAGATGCTACCTCTGCTGTCACTAGCAAAGTATCAACCCCTCCCCCAGTAACAACTGCCACTGCGACACTTTCAGTCGCTCCTCTTTCTTTGGTATCACCGGGTATAGGGTTCATAACTCATTTGTCCCCTCCTTCATTAGATAAGCTAACGTCATACCCAAAAGGAAAGATGTTTCTAGTCTATGGCCCAGACAGCACTTGGGCGCGCATCATCGCCCCCCGACAGAGTGAGGCAGTGCTGTCTGGACTAGGCGACCTCTCCCTGTGTTAGATGACTGGGTCATCCAAGATAGTGAATCTAAAATGTTTAGGGCCACTAAAGCAGCGGGGGAAGTGTTGGATGTAGTGATTAAGGCTGTTCCTTCGGTCCACAATCTTGAATATTTCATATACTCTCAATCTTCAGCTCTGCCTGTGGCATCTGCGTTTAAACCATTTACAGATTATAATAAGACTGGTGTGTTTACAGATATAAAAACTCTCCAAGGTATTACCCCGGGTCTAGACTTTCATCCCAAACGAGATGAACATAATAACGCTGTATTATTGTTAAAAAGTTTGGATATCGGCCCATGGGCTTAGTGGGATAGAGAGGCATCTCTAATGGCTAAAACCATTGTAGACACGAAACCGCATCCCTTGCCTGCGAAAGATCAACTTTTTGCAAACCTTCTTGTAACGCAGACCCCCAGCGTGTCACCTGACTTGTTGGCATATCTTAAGGCCCCTAAATTACATTTTAACCACATGGATGCCCTGTTTACTGTTCCCACTCAGTCTATGATAGAGAAGGAGTGTCGGCTAAGGTCTAAAGCCCATTGGTTGTTCTCTCAGCTACTTTTATCTCGGCAGCTAGCCATGTCACAGAAGCGTATCATTGACACTCTACCAGACGATGCAACCAGATTGGCTTTACGCCTTGTTCGTCGCATCTATGTGGCTAATTCTCTCATGTCCCTAGGTGACACGAAACAGGTAATTTTGGAGGCTGTACGATGTTGGCAAGACCTCAGAGTATCATTCACTAAGAACCTACCACACGTGGTTAAAAGATTGCATACTTCAGTCACCTGTTTTGAGCACACATATAGTCTCAAACTACGTGGACTAATATTCTTACCATTTTGACTAGGTCAGACATGTCAGCAGCCTGAGCTAAGTTGTCAACCAAGCACAGTGCAGGGCGAAAGAAATTTTATAAATCCCATACTAGAAAGCAAACTCATTCACTCATCCCCAAGTCTCCGATGCCTTCCACCTCGGGCCAAGCTCAGCGCGGACAAGGCGGAGGACATCCACGATGGTGCGGCTTTCAACGGGGAAGGCAGAACCCTCCCCGTGGGGGGAAGTCTAGTCATAACCAACAATCTCACTCCTCCCATGACCTGGCACCACCACAATCTAAATAAAAAAATCTATATTTACCCACTTACTCTCCTCAAAATTTAGAGACCTGTCCAATTGTTGCGCCACAGGAATGTCTGCTCTCGGATCAGTTTAAAAAAAGAAATTCAATCTACATACTGGGAACTTTCGGGAATGTTTCAAGAAATTCAAGGCTTACCCTTGCATCACGTCGGCAAGAACAGTACTGTAGTTCGGAAAGGGCTACATTTACCAAAGACTCAAGTCTCAGTTTCTTTGGAGGCGGAGTCACTCATAGAGATGCTCGAGAAAGGTATTCTCAGTCCGACAGCCACCAAACAAAAAGTCTATACTTCCTGGATGTTTCTAGTACCAAAGCGGAACTGTCACACTTGAACAAGTTCATTCACAACGAAAAGTTCAGGATGTTGACAATCAGCCAAATAAGGTTAGCTCTCAAACCCTTTGACTGGATGATTTCTCTAGATCTTTCTGGCACTTACTGGCACGTTCAGATAAACAAAAGGTTTCAAAAGTACTTGGCCATTCAGTACCAAGACCAATTACTTCAGTTTCAAAGGCTCCCTTTGGTTTACATCTTGCATCAAGGGTCTTTTCAAAACTGGTCCAACAGGCGTTGCTCCCCCTGTGGTCAAGAGGTATCACCATTCTATTCTATTTTGATTGGCTGGTCATAGCAGAGTCTCGATCTACAGAAGCACGACAATGTGATCAGACCTCGTCCCAAGTTTATTTATTGTGTGCGTAGCTGGAGAGTCATTCGTCGGCAATGGGAGTCGCTCATGGGCACACTAAATTGGGTTCAGTTAACCATCCCTTTAGGCCGCCTTCACCTCAAAAGACTCATTCTAGAGGGAAACAGTGCCTTTCCAATCCATCCACCTAGTCGTCTCTGGCCTGTGCCTTATCTCATAACTTGGCTGCTGACATTTTGGACACAATGTTCAATTTCAACCTCTGTGCACTCGTGGGTAGATCCTCCACTGACAGTGTGGGTGGACACAGACGCATTGGGGACTCTCGGCTGGGGGTATCAATCAACTGAGGGCCATCATGGTCAGGGTCAATTGTCCAGGCATCTCAATGGGGGGAAATAAAAAATTTGTCTGCTATTTTTCCCGCCTTTGGTTCGCACCAACCTAAATTTGTTGCCATCGAGTGAATTTAATTTTTTAAATCGCAGTCATCAAAATATCACTGGATTTCTATAGTCATGAATGTTACAGACATATTACTCTAACATTCTATTCAGTACATTGTCCAATATACAAAGTATTTATGATTAATAAAACATATTTGATTAGGCCCACAAAAACACATGGCAGTCATTCGAAAAATAGTCCTGTTAATATTTTAATAGATAGGTATCCATGTCCTAAAATTAAAATGATATGTATAAAAACTCGAGATAAACTTATAAAATAATCGTCATTAGCCACTTTACTGGATATTAGATTATACAATTATAAACTAGTTTCAGATCTGGCAAGCCCATAATAAATTGATGCCAGTGTTCGCTACCCATAATAGTAATTAAACGAAACTTCTCGGACAGTAAACATCTCTTCCCCACTTAACTTACTTTGTTAAATTTGACATTAGTTGTGCATCTATGTGCACATTAGCAGTAATGGTGGTAGATATTTGTTTCTCACAGATGGAAATCTTAATATATTGTGGATTATAGTCTTAACCCGTACAGCCCCAGCGACGCGCCTGGCGCGTCGGCGATGTATGTAACGCACAGCCCCAGAGACGCACCTGGCGCGTCACCCTAATTGCGCCGACCGTAACCTCAGGTGTAGCCACTCAAGAGGGCTCAGATTTGTATGGGAACTGTGTACGTATCCCACGCAACCGTACCAATGGTTGAAAACTCTCAAAGTCCACGTGCGTGCGCGTGAGCGCGCAATAACCTGTTTTTTGGGGGTAATTGCCTTCAATTTTTTACTCTTGTAAAATACGTTTTCGGGGGCTCTGTAGGACCATTCTTTAAGCTTGTTGAGCGGTTTTTCGTGGTTTTTCCTTCATTCCTAACCCATTCGCTATTGTTTCTGGAATAAAACCATTTTTTGAAAACCGGCCGGGTTCTGGTGAACAAACATTACAAAACTAGCCGGGGCTGGACGGGTTAATAAAGGTAAAATGTTCAGTTATAGATTGTGTCGTTCGTGCGTGTGTGTGTGTGTGTATTCCAAGGTTGCCAGCGCACATCACATCTCCAAACTCGCCCAAAAGTAGCCCAATCACTTAATACCGCACAACAGACAATTTCAGCTATTTTAATCCTATCACACACATTTTCTGATATGTTTATCTTTAACAGCCATGCATGCATGATACTATGAGTTCCCCAAATATAACTAGGCCTAGTCCCATATAGCCTACTGTATGAGTAGTGGCCTACGTGTCACATCATTTAAATATTAATGAAATACCACATACATTATTATCACAATCATGCACTCATCAAATCTGCCTCAATGTCCCAATCCCCCCTCACAAACAATCACTTAATTAGGCTATTCAGTCACCACCACATAGGCTACCATACATGTATAGTACAACCAACAGAAAGCCATGATGAACGTTTGTATGAAATGTAGCCTAGCTATAGGCTACTCAACACTCGACACCTCTACAACTTTAATAGTACAGTATATAGAACCAGCCCAATTCCGCTTTCCTCAATGTTAGTTAGTTAGGATAATACTTCAGAGGCTATCCACCCCATCACACTGTAAATCAAGAATATAATATCGTTTGAAATGGAAACTCGCAAATCTACGCTTCTGAACGAATCCTAACTAGCCCAATGGTGCGAACAAAAGAAGACCTTGGCAACACTGTGTACGTATATCCCGCCGCGGTCAGCTGACGACCTAAACAGTCGCCCGTGGAAAAGGCAGTGTTGTAAAAAAAAATTGTCATCATCTTTTTTAATTTCCTGCATCTCCACGTATGTAATTTGCTGCCTCTGTGTTCTATGACATTCTGATTCACATTGATTGATTTCCTGTCACTGGTCTAATAAGAAATATAGCCGGTAACATATTTAGCTGCCCGATTTGATAGTGGATTATAAATTGGTAACTTAAAAGCGCACGATAGCTTGTTTTGTAGGAAAGAAACTATAGTGCGCAGGCGCAGACATTCAACCTGCCAAATTCTACAGCTACAGAATATAATATCGTATGTTCAGCCAATTTCTACTGAAACACGTATTTGTTAGTAACTAAAAAGGAAGTAAATACAATACTTCAATGAGTATTAAAATTTCGCCCAGCCTATTACACCACATTAGATGAAACTAAATTTCTTGTACAGGAAGCTGATATTTATGTATCAAATTATGTTAATAATTATATATTCACTGCATTAACGAGTATATAACCATCATATTATGAATCTAGTAAAAATATACTACACAACTATGTGTCATAGATAGTTACGAACTGTAGTAAACCTCTTAAATCACGAAAACCCTCAAAACACCTCAATGGTGCATCACACACGATAGTCATTTGAATAAGACCCCCAGCGCCACCTGGATTTTTAGTACAGTTTTACCTCATTGGCACATCAAATCAAAGGAACTGTTTGTTCCCCTCAGGTTTCTCAAATCTCACGGCTCCTCCCTGATAGGCAAGTCGACAGCATTCAGAATGGACAATCTGAACGCCGTCTCGTGCATTTAACCCTTCCTCCCCGGGTGTCATTTTAATATGACATCACGAAATAAGGGCTGGTGCCCGGGTGTCCTTTCAGGAAATAGTAAGCTTGAAAGCCTATTCAGCTTGGTCTGAACGCCGTGCGTCCGACGCATGTAAACAAAGCCGATCGTTGCGTCACCGCACCTCCGAAAACAAGAAGGAGAAGACTCGTTTGTTATTGTATGTCTGTATGTCGTTGTTTCAGTAGTGAAAAGATCGTCGTATTGCTAACATCGCCTGAAAATGCTCTCCACTAAAATCGTCATTACAACTGAACCAGTTGACTTAGAGAGCTCTACTCAACGCCAGTCTACAGATTGGAAACCGCACTACAATTATAGATGTGTGAGAAATTTCTAGCAGTTAAAATTAACCAAAATACGGTAGCCTAGGCCTAGACGTTTTTCGGCCAGATCGCCCGGGTAGCCCACCCTGTCCTTTGGAGATACAGCCCGGGCCAGGAGGGTTAAAGCCAAGGGTCGATGAAGTCTCGGGTTCTCCATTGTCTCTCGGAGAGAATATTCAAGTTTGTCCACTAGCAAAGGCTCACAATCCATGCAACATATCTGCCGGCTATAGCAAACCTGTGGGCAGACGCTCTGTCGAGAAGACAGAGCACCCTAGTGGAGTGGAGCCTCAGGCAAACTGTCTACCAAGAGAAGATTGCCCTGAAATACCACCCACAAGTCGATCTACAGTATTTGCAGCCAAACAAACAAGCAAGTTACCTCACTACCTAACTCGTTGGACACGAACCTCTGCAGGAGGTCCCGACGCGTTCTCAGAGAACTGGAACAAGTGGACGTCTGTATCTGTTGCCACCTCTAGACGCTTCACTCGTGTCAGGTCATCAACAAATTCCAGAGCTATTGGGGGATGGTCTTTCTGATACCTTTAGTTTGGCCGGCACAAACATGGTATCGGCACCTGAAGACATGGTGCCCGAACCTGTGATCACTCCCGGTTACGAGTTTCCACTTCAAGACGATTGGGAACCTAAAGACCTCGCTAACTTTTGCCTTGTGTACGTTCAGAATGCGAAGTGGCTTGCATTTTACGGAGGTAGCGTTACTAACAAACTCATGAATAGCTCTGTCGAGTCAACAAAACGCCAATATCAGTCCCATTGGCAGGCTTTTGCATCCTGGATTGTTGAATCTGACCAACAGATACCCTCGGTTGCTCTTATCTTTTAATACCTTGACTACCTTTTTGAAGAACGGCAACTCTCGAAGGTTACACTTTGTAATCATTTGACAGCCATAAGAGTTCCCGTTTACGATCTGACTGGATTATCCATGCCGGAGACAGAGGATAAAATATTCATGTGTGCATGCTTCAGGCTTCGACCGCCCCCCCTCCCCGAGACAGTTGCTGCCTACGTGGTTGCTAGATTGCATGTTGCTGAAGTCACCTCGATATACTAGTCGACCTTAATTTTTATGGTGCTAGCAACAGGCGATGGGGTGGCGGAACTGGCTGCCATGTCGCGTGCTCCGAACTGACTACGATTTGCCCCCAGAATAAATTCGGTTAGTATCGCCCCTGAACCATTGTTCATTGCCAAAAACGAGCACAAAAACCATGTTTTCCGTGAGTTTTTGGTTCCTGCACTCAAACGTGGGAATACTCATCACTTGTTGTGCCCTAGCAAAGCACTTAGTGAATATTTACTTGTTGCGAACCCCACAAACCAGTCATATTTATGGGTATCCCTTGACAAACATATTTGGTTAAGGAAACACCAAGTTGCGGCCCATATCGTTAAAAGTTTATACGAGAACACAACCCTCGTTCTTTGTCGAGCGCACAATGTTCGCAAATGGGCAACCTCTCTGTGCTTTTCCATACCTTTTTGTTAGACAATATTGCTCAAACAAACCTTTGGTCTTCAAATCATACTTTCCTTTCCCGATATCTGTCGGTCCACTTGGATCACCCCCATGTGTACAATGTGTCGCATTGAGACAATCAGTTGATCTGTCGTGAATTTTAAGGTTATCACATATTACTGGTTACTGATTATGATATATTCTTTGAAGAGGGGGGGGGGGGAGGGATCTGAATCCGGCTCAGAATCCCTATGTGATAACCTATTCCAAAGTTATTAATATTATATTAGGTTTAAGTACTGTACTGTACTTTATAAGTCAATTATGTGCACATGTTCTGGGATCTCATGTTCTTAGTTATACAAGTCTTTTACACATTCTAGATATAAGGGCATGATAGTATTGTGACGCCTCCCGGCGTTAGCAGAATGGTTGCGTGGGGCATTGCAGCTCGCTAGCACTCGCCAGGATGGGGGGATAGGCTACAGTTGTCCTAGAATGATCTGCTTTATTTCATTAGTGTCGTGTTGCCACAGACAGTCTAGAAGTGGTCTTTGTTTTGGTCTGTGGCCGCGCCTTATATTTTATATTCGCTATAATATAAATGTTGCTTGTGTGGGAGGCGAGCGAGAGAGTGTGAAGGAGTACACCCAGCAGCGTGGTGAGCTATGACACGGCTCGCTTGGGCGCTGACGGCGTTGGCGGCCGGGTGGTCAACTAGTCCCTTCCCGTCGCTGCCTGATGTTCTTTACCAGCTCAGAGCTTGCCTGACACGCGTATCACCTACATCCTTTGCAATTCTGTCCCCCATACTCGCTACTTTGCATACTATCTCTCTCTCTCGACTTCTCCTTTCTCATTCTCTAATCTTTATTAAACTCAACATTCCTTCTGGTTTCAGCATAGACGTTCACCGTCGACCAGTCATATTGTACGCGAAGCTCTCAGATATTTCCATGTATTAGGTTAACCCTAGATTAGCGGGTCCTCTGTGGCCGTTTTGGGCCTTTTCAGGCCATTCTGACTGCTATATCAACCATCAGTATGAAAGGAACTGTATTGCGCCAAAAACTAGGTGGAAATCGCTACACAATGACGCCACATACAGCTACGTAGCACTCGTGGAGCACTGACAGTGTTACCTCGAAGATGGAAGTTTAGCTGATTTTGCTACCTTGCTCACTTTTAGCGAACTATTGGTTACACTGTCATCCTCCCGCGCGGTGGGGGAACTGGAGTTAGTGTGGGCCGGGAGGCCACAGATGTCGGACGTATGGATCATTACTATCCCACCCATTTTCACTCGATTTCCACCCTTTTTTCACCCGTTTTTTGCCAGTTTTTTCAACTCAACTTATGTGGTGAGCCGCTTTTTAAGGGTTAAGGAGGTATTATGCTTTATTGAGGTTTAGAGAGACGGACTTTTCCGTATGTGTCCTCTCTCGGGAAGGTTGTAGACCGGTATATGTCTCCCTTGCAAGGTGTTGAGTGATTCTTCTTGGTTATCTAAAGCTAGACTGGGGGTAAGGTTACTGTGTCGTTGTCTCCGATGTGTGCAGTGTTAGCTAAGCTCTGCACGACATCGACAGGTACTGTGGGAGCCTAAGTTGTCTTCAGGTTGGTTTACTTTGCGAGCACAGCGCTGTGGTGTGAGAGGGCCATAGCCTATCCCTCACAACATAGTGCTGCCTCTTTGTGTTGACTTCTGAGGGATCGCCAGGATAGAGCTAGGTACTAGAGACCTAGATTTATCAAGAGAGCATCCCCGTCATATAACGTAATCTTCATTATACCACCCTCGGACAACGTTAGGCTACGAGCCGCATGCTCGCCCATTGTTGCCCTGTCTTGATACCCCAGCTAGACTTTATTAACTGAGCAGACACTGGTTAGAGATAAGCCCCATTATTATATGTATGCAGCATTATTATTCACTGCACTTTTGAGCCGAGGTTGTTGTTGAGTTGCACAACCCGAGTAGGCTGTTGCGTTGTGTCATGGAGCATTTCTTTAGTTGTCAAGCATTACTACCTTTGCGCAGTCTTTATTATTCGCCTGCCTATTATTACTATATGTCCTAGCATTTATTGTGACCCGTATTCTGCATTATAATTGTTCAAGATTCTTTACGAACATCTTCCCAGCATCAGACTTATTTCAGAAGTTTCCAGTTGATGTTGCAGGACTAGCATTGCACTTTCTTTAATACAGGAGTGCCAGTTATTTGAGTATCTACCGTAACGTTAATTAATCACGTTAACTATCTTTTCTTTGTGTAACATAATCGAGTAATCTTTTACTGTTTGAGAATAGGCTGTTTCATTGAGCATCAGCCTAGTGTGTGTGCACCAGTTACCGAGTCATAGGATACCTCGTTGTCCAGGCACGACTCAGGGCGGTAATGGTGTTTTGTTTTCCAGTGTTTAAGGCAGGGGTTGGATCTAGTTTTACCGTTGTTGCTTTTTGCCATTATCTAGTCCAATGTTGAAGAGCCATGTGTCTTTGAGAACCTGGATCGTAACAAATGGCGACCTAGCTCAGGATCTTGTGAACTAAGAGATAATTGCAGGATTGTTGTGGTCATTTGTTTTATTGAGGAATATAGTGGGCACGTTAGATTTTTTTTGGCAAAGTAGTATAGCACTTGAGAGTCTTCAGACATTTTTGGCAAGTGAATAGTGCTACATAGGAGCTACGGTACTTTTTTTTTTTTTTTTATAAACGTGAGAATTTTTGGTGGACACCATGGGAGACGAATCAGATCATACTGAGGGTTCAGGGAATGATGCAGGCTCTGATGGGCAGATGCCAGGGGGGTTAGTAACTAGTGAGGAGGCCGCAAAGAAGTTTTTGGAGGTGCCTATAACAGCTGATCGACTAGAGGGAATTAACAAGTATGGTCTACAGTGTTTGGCTCCCCTCATGGGGCTTAAGGTGGCTCATGGCATCAAGAAGAACGATTTGAGGGCTTGCGTACTGGGGGCGGCTAGTGAGGTCCAGGGTGGAGAGGGTGCTCGGGGACTTCTGCTCGAGCCCCCCCTCCACTCTACTCCCATCGGGACCTCTAGGATGCCGGAGTTTAGTACGTTCCCGCAGGCCGATAGCCGCTGGCAGCATGGTTTAGGATCGCTGGGTGGGCCTCCAATAGTTGCACCTCCTCCTCAAGGTTTCACTACAGAAATGCTCTTCCAGGTTGAGATGGCTAAGATGCAGGCTGAGCGTGAGGAACGTCTCGAACTCGCTAAGATAGAGGCTAAGCGACAGGCTGATCTCGAACTCGCTAAGGCTAAACAACAGACTGATCTCGAACTCGCGAGAATAAAAGCCCAGTCGGAGGCTGAGTCTACCAGGTACCGTGCAGATATCGATCTTGAGAAGACTCGGGTGGAAACGACAGGGCAACGTCTCGGTGGTGGGAATTGTGGGCATGATCAGTCTTTGTCGCACCTGTTGAAGCTAGTCCCTGTATTTGATGAGTCGGGTGTCACCGAAGTTTTCATGAGATTCGAGAAGAAGTGCCAGGAACACCAGTGGCCTGGGGAGAAGTGGGCAGCCCTTGTTTCCTCTAGACTTGTGGGCAAGGGACTCAATGCTTATGATGCATTCCCTATAGAGTCGTGTATTATCTATGAGGAACTCAAGGAGGCTGTCCTGAGAGCATACGAACTACAACCAGAGACGTACAGGTTGAAGTTCCGGGGTGTTACCAAGGGTCGGGAGAGCACCTTTTTGGAACATGCCCGGGAGCTGTCCGATGCTTTTGGGAATTGGCTGAGGTCGGAGAAAGCTACTACGTTTGACGACATTAAACAGTTGGTGCTTTTAGAGCAGTTTTTTAAATGCACGGGCGGCGACCTGACGTTAAACCTGAAAGAAAAGCAACCAAAAACTCTACAGGAGGCAGCTGAGATGGCTGACCTCCGGCTATCACTAATTTGTGGGTGCGGGTCTGCCCAGCGTAGTGAGGCAGGTAACAAGGGGCGTGATGCCCCCCCCCCCCCGAGTTAGTGGTATACCTTATGCAAACAAGTACAAGAGCCATGATACCAAGACTGACCACAAGACTAGCACCGTCCCGTTTAAGAAGGGGCCGGGCCCTTCCCAGTACCAAGGGAAGCCCAAAGGGGAGTGTTATCATTGTCATAAAAAGGGGCACTTTGCAAGAGTCTGTCCTAGCAAACCACCTACAGCAGCTGTGTCTTTGGCCTGCAACATTGGTGTGTCTCCGAAGTCGTCTGAGTTTGCCTGGGGCAGTTCGTCAGAGGCTGAGGCACAGCCAATGCAGAAGCACCTGGGAGGCTCGAACCCTGCTCGGGATGTTTTTTGCGACCATAGAGGGCGGGGTTGCGTGATGTGGGCGGGGCGCAAGTATGGAGTAGAGGTCTTGCGTGATACAGGTGCTTCCCAGACTCTGATGAAAAACTTGACTGGCTACCCTATTAACGCGGCTCGGGTAAAACAATATCTTATCACGGGAAAACAATATCTTAGACCTGGTCTTCACTAACAACGACTCTCTAGTACACAGCATTAACATATCGGACACAACATACTCAGATCATAAATTAATTGAGATCAAAACAACCTTAGAAAGTGTACAGACAACATCAGAATCGAGAACAAAAACCGGCCCCTTCAGTAAATTTAACTTCAATAACAAAAACATTAGGTGGGAAGAGGTAAATCAAGAAATGGAGGAAATAGACTGGGAAGATTTAATGGATAACCTGACACCAGCAGAATGTCTAGTCTTAATAACAGAAACCATGACCCAAATCTGTAGCCACCATATACCTGCAAGACAAACAAAACGAAGAAGCAAACAAGATCGGGAAAGGAGGAGGCTGTACAGAAGAAGAAAATTACTCACACAAAGACGCACACATCAAAATCTACAGGATAGGCAAAAGGTCGAAATAGATAGAGAAATTGTGGAAATTGAACAAAGGCTAAGAATATCATATGAACTACAACATATGGAAGAGGAGAGGAAAGCTAGTGCAGGTATAAAGGAAAATTCCAAATACTTCTTTTCATACGCCAAACAAAAGGCTAAAACAACATCAAACATCGGCCCACTGAGCAAAGGGGACGGCTCTTTCACAGGGGACAAAAAGGAAATGAGCGAACTCTTAAGCAGGCAGTATGAAATGGCATTCAGTGAGCCTGATGAAACAAAAGTCATCAGAGACCAAAATATATTTTTCATGGAAACCTCCCCCACGGAAACCCCTCAGATGCTGGATATTGATTTCGGTCCAAAAGACATAGAAGAGGCCATTTCCAACATGCCATCCCACTCGGCACCAGGCCCGGACTCATGGAATTCGATCCTAATGAAAAAATGTAAGGAAAACCTCTCAAAACCCCTGGCTATAATGTGGAGAAGGAGTCTAGACACTGGTGACATACCAGATAGCTTGAAAAACGCAATAATTGCCCCACTGCATAAAGGAGGGAGTAAAGCACTACCAAAAAACTACCGCCCGGTAGCTCTAACCTCTCACATCATTAAAGTTTTCGAGCGAGTCCTGCGAAGCAAAATTTCAACATTCATGGAGGCAAATGAACTACACAACACCGGTCAACATGGGTTCAGAGCGGGAAGATCATGTCTCTCACAACTTTTGGAACACTATGACAAAATTCTTAAAGCGCTAGAAGAAAAGAAAAACGTGGATGTCATTTACACCGATTTTGCTAAGGCATTTGATAAATGTGACCATGGTATAATAGCCCACAAACTGAAAGCAAAAGGTATAACTGGGAAAATCGGACGGTGGATATACAATTTCCTCGTAAACCGAAAACAATCGGTAGCAGTAAACCAAGTCACTTCTGAGCCTTCGGATGTCAAAAGCTCAGTGCCCCAAGGAACAGTGCTAGCGCCCCTTCTGTTCCTCATACTAATTTGCGACATAGATACCAACACCAGACACAGTACGGTGTCGTCTTTTGCTGATGACACAAAATTAAGCAAGATAGTAAACACACAAGAGGACACGGGCCGACTGCAGGAAGACATGAATGTAGTGTTCCAGTGGACCAGGGAAAACAACATGCAATTCAATGAGGAAAAATTCCAATTAATACGGTACGGAGATAATAATGGTGTTAAAGAAATTACAAATTACTTAACAGAATCTAACCACATAATAGAACGGAAAGACAGTGTGAAAGACCTTGGGGTATTAATGTCTGAAAATATGGGTTTCAAAGTACATAACCAGGTCAAAGTGGCAGCTGCGAAACGTCTAACGGATTGGATTCTGCGTACTTTTAAAACACGCGGTGAATTGCCTATGATAACGCTCTTCAATTCTCTAGTGCTACCGCGGCTTGAATACTGTAGCGTATTAACATCCCCATAAAAAGCAGGTGAAATAAATGACGTAGAGAGTGTACAAAGAAATTTCACTTCGCATATAAGTTCGATAAAACATCTACACTGTTGGGAGCGTTTAAGAGCACTGAATCTGTACTCACTGGAACGTAGAAGAGAACGTTAGCTAATAATATACACATGGAAAATCGCAGAGGGTTTAGTACCAAACCTACATACTCTGATAGTCATGAAATTCAGTGATAGGAGAGGCTGGGAATGCGAAATCCCCCGGATGAATAACAGGGGTGCTATGGGCTCTCTGCGAGAGGGCTGGTTATCACACAGAGGCCCACGTCTCTTCAACAAACTCCCACGGCGAGTAAGAGACATGAGGGACATCTCGTTAGACAACTTCAAGAGAGCCCTAGATGTCGAACTGCAAAAATTGCCAGACGAGCCCATCCTCGCAAGGGAGCGAGCTGTCGCTTCAAACAGTCTACTGCACCAAATCACCACCCATAACGAGGGGCGTCGCGCTCCTTGGTGCCGCTAGAGGAGCGGCGAACACATCCAAAGGTATCCAAAGGTAAAGGGTGCTGGTGGTGCAGGGTATTAATGCAACTCGGTCATACCCGCTGGTGCGGTTGGAGTTGGAGGTGGATGGTGTGGCACGTGAATTGGATGTCGGGATTGTGGAGAAACTGCCAGTGGAGGGCGTCGACCTTCTTCTCGGCAACGACTTTGCAATGCCCGCTTCTGAGGTTCTACCCTTAGTCGTTGCCGAGAGGCCGGCCGACGTGACTAGGGAAGAGCAAGAGTGGGTCGAGCGGTGCCAGACACAACCCATGGCGTGTGTTGTCACCCGAGCTCGGGCAGCTAATGTGTCACAGCCTAGTCCTCCGTCTTCAGACCAGCGGAGGAACGATCAACAGGAGGAGGCTAAAGCTGGAGTTGGTTTTAAGAGTTTTGACTCGGCGGCTCTCCTGGGTGATTCAGTATTAGCACCATTACTTAATTCTGGAGTAGCCCCTGGGCCTGTCATCGAGAGAGACGAGGCTGGGCATGACGAGACTCCACGACAGCAACATTATGTACATCGAGAGAGACAGAGGGAGCAGCCCAGTATCGGGGAAGGTCATGCATTGCTCCGGGAGCAGTTAGATCGCTTGGCACCCTCAGATATACGTCGGTTGCAACTAGAGGACCCTGAGCTCCAAACGTGTGCTAATGGAGCTGTAGAGCTCGACGAGGACGGCGATGCACAGCCAGGATTTTATTTTTATTTAGAAGGCATCCTCTATAGGCGTTTTCAAGACCCTAAACGTAGTTGGCAAGAGGGGTCCGGAGTAGTGGACCAGTTGGTGGTGCCACGGGAGTGCAGGGATGGCCTACTGAGGTTGGCGCATGACATACCACTGGCAGGACATCTAGGGGTGAGAAAAACGGTGGCGGCTTTAGAAAAATTGTTTTGGTGGCCGGGGTTGAAGGGGCAGGTAGTAACCTGGATAGCAATGTGTCATACGTGCCAGAGGGTTGGAAAACCTAACCAAACAATTCCGAGAGCCCCGTTGCACCCCATTCCTGTCAGTGGACCGCCCTTCAGTAAGGTCATCATTGATATGGTCGGACCCCTACCCCCTACTAGTGCCGGTAATAAATTTCTATTAACTATCATGGATGTGGCCACTCGTTATCCTGATGCATATCCAATGAGAAATGGCACGGCGAAAACTGTTGTCCGGAACCTGCTCTTGTATTGCTCGCGGTATGGTTACCCGCAAGAGGTGCAATCGGACCAAGGTTCTAATTTTACATCTAATCTGTTCAAACAAACTATGATTCAGCATGGCATCAGCACTGTCGTCTCTTCTGCGTATCACCCGGAGAGTCAAGGGGTGTTGGAGAGGTGGCACGCCACGCTGAAAAGCATGCTTCGATGTTACTGCGCAGAGAACGGAAAGGATTGGGACCTTGGTCTGCCGTATGTTTTGTTCGCGGCAAGAGAAGTACCTGGAGAGAGTCTCGGTTTCAGTCCGAATGAGCTTGTTTTCGGGCATCAGGTGAGGGGCCCTCTCCACATGGTGAAGGAGATTTGGGAAGGTACCGCTAAGCCATGTTCTATGTTGAGATACGTCCTCGAGAGCAGGGAGAGAATGCTTAGAAGTCTGGAGCTGGCAGGGCGTAATTTGGTGAGTTCGCAGGCCCGTATGAAGGACAGGTATGATACTAAGGCGAAACTCCGGGAGTTTCAGGTAGGTCAAGAGGTGTTGGTCCTGTTGCCTTTGTCAGGTCATCCTCTGGCTGCCAAGTACGCTGGGCCTTATCGGGTGGTGTCAAAGATCTCCGATCTAGATTACCTAGTTGCCACTCCAGACCGGAAGAAGCGTAACCAACTATGCCACATTAATTTGTTGAAGGAGTATGTGAGGCGCCCACCTGAGTCACTAGCTGTCCTTGTGTTGACCTGCCGCGGTCATGGTGGAGAAGGAGAGGGGGGCAGCAATGATCAGGTGGATGATAACTGGGATTGTCATGTCTCGGCTGATCAGTGGGCGGGGAATTCGAGCCAATGTGCGCACGATGCTCTGGCGCACCTGCCGGAGGAACAGCAGGTGGCAGTGCAGCGCCTGTTCGATTCATACCCCACTGTATTTGCCGAGCACCCAGGCCTCACTACTCAAGCGGTGCATGATGTCGACGTAGGAGAGCACCCCCCTTCAAGTCGATACCTTATCGGGTGCCACCCATTAAACTCCCAGCGCTCAGGGACGAGCTGGAGTATATGCTGGCGAGAGGCTTGATCGAGAAGGGGGCAGTACGGTGGACTTCTCCTGTCACTCTGCAGCCCAAACCTGATGGAAAAGTTCGGTTCTGCATTGACTTTAGGCGGTTGAACGGGTTGACCCCCACCAATGCATATCCTCTTCCCCGGGTGGATGACAGTGTGGATAAGATCGGGAAAGCTAGGTACTTGACCAAGGTAGACCTCGTCAAAGGCTACTGGCAAGTACCACTGTCTGAGCGGGCTAAAGAGGTGTGCGGGTTTGTGGTGGATGGCAGTACTTACCGTTGCAACGTGATGCCATATGGTCTGAAAAATGCACCGGCCACTTTCCAGAGCTTAATGAACGACATCGTAGCAGACATCCCAAACTGTACTGTCTACCTTGATGACGTGATCATTTATGACAACGATTTCCAAAGTCACTGTGAGCACATAGAAGCCTTATTTAGTCAACTTAGTAAAGCAGGCTTGGTGGTTAATCTGGGCAAGTGTGACTTTGTGCAAGCCACGGTGCAGTATCTGGGGTTTGTGGTTGGGTTAGGGCAAGTGAGCCCGCCCCAACAGAAGATACAGGCTATCGACTTGTTCCCCAGGCCGACCACCAAGCGGCAGATCATGAGATTTTTGGGCATGATTGGGTATTACCGCCGCTTTATAAGAGGCTATTCTACTGTGTTAGCTCCTTTGACAGATCTACTAGCTAAAGATAAAAAGTTCCGCTGGGCACCTGAGTGTGAGCAGGCGTTTCGAGTAGTTAACCCCTAACTGTCGGCGCGCAACATAAGTCGAGCATAATAAATCTGGACTATCTGGCGGCGCGCGACATAGGTCGTGTGGCAATTTCAGCACGTAATGTTGCTGAGAGAGAGAGACAAGTGGTGGCAGGAGAGTAGCGAGCGTATGACTGCTCCAGACCACCGCGGCGAACCTACTGACACGAATCCCACCTCCTCCCTCCCTCTCTCACTCGCTACATACTGAATTGTATGGGGAAAGTACCGAATTACATGCTTTTTGCACTCGTGTTGCGCGGTTGTTGCAAGAAAACTAGCAGTCATAAAAGGATCGTTGTGGTGTCATTGGAAAGCTCTGTTTATGCCCTTTCAGGGATAGATACTTGTTTTACGCTCTGGGTCTTATTTAGGCATGAAAATGATCACGTAAACAGCCCTATTTTGGGTAAAAACACCCCGCTGGTGGCTACATATTTTATACCGCCTAGGCCGCTCTTTAGGTGTTAAACACCTTTTATGCACTCACCCTATCCTCAGGGCCCCGGACTTTGAACGACCATTTCAGTTGGCGACTGATGCCAGCGGAGTAGGGGCTGGTGCCGTACTTTTGCAGACAGACGAGGAAGGTCTTGAGCATCCAGTCAGTTTCTTTTCAAAGAAATTTAATTCAGCACAGAAAAACTATTCGGTTGTTGAAAAGGAACTGCTGGCAATCGTGTTAGCGCTCAGACACTTTGAGGTCTATGTTCCTGCATATGGGCCAGTCGTGGTAGTGTATACCGACCACCACCCGCTTAAATTCCTCAATCAATTCCACAACCGGAATATGAGGCTGACCAGATGGTCGCTCATGTTGCAAGAGTACAACTTAAACATTCGCCATATTGCCGGTTGTGAGAATGTGATTGCGGACTGTCTGTCGCGGGTGGAGGATCCGGGGTAGGCTACCACAGTATGTTGATATAGCCTCCTGTCTTGGCTCGCGGTGTATTTTTGCGCTGGTGCTTGTTGGCTCGCGTGTGTAGCATCAGCGTAGGGTCGCAGGGCAGGAGTTGTTGGCTTTGATTAGAAGAAAATTAGGCTACATCTATAGTAGCCGCCAAAAACAACATTAAAATAAAATATGAAAAATTAAATAAAAACTCTTTCTTTTTAATAATTAATTTTAAGATAATATTGTAGCTGAGTACTGAGTGCAGATGATTTTCCCTCAGTAGGCTGTGCTTCTTAAAGCTCGCTCTGGGAGCACAATGTTATGAATTAATGTATTATATTTGGGAAGGGTGATAAGATTTGTTTTATATAAAAATTTTGTATTTTTTTTTGAGGAGACAGCTTGCATTCCGAGTGGCGAAGTGGTTAGGAGTGGCAGATTTTAGCGACATTCTGCCTGTTCAGATATGGGCTCATGGTTGAGTGTCCCATATCTTGGGGGGGGGGGGGGGGGGGGGGGGGGGGTGATGCCTCCCGGCGTTAGCAGAATGGTTGCGTGGGGCATTGCAGCTCGCTAGCACTTGCCAGGATGGGGGGATAGGCTACAGTTGTCCTAGAATGATCTGCTTTATTTCATTAGTGTCGTGTTGCCACAGACAGTCTAGAAGTGGTCTTTGTTTTGGTCTGTGGCCGCGCCTTATATTTTATATTCGCTATAATATAAATGTTGCTTGTGTGGGAGGCGAGCGAGAGAGTGTGAAGGAGTACACCCAGCAGCGTGGTGAGCTATGACACGGCTCGCTTGGGCGCTGACGGCGTTGGCGGCCGGGTGGTCAACTAGTCCCTTCCCGTCGCTGCCTGGTGTTCTTTACCAGCTCAGAGCTTGCCTGACACGCGTATCACCTACATCCTTTGCAATTCTGTCCCCCATACTCGCTACTTTGCATACTATCTCTCTCTCGACTTCTCCTTTCTCATTCTCTAATCTTTATTAAACTCAACATCCCTTCTGGTTTCAGCATAGACGTTCACCGTCGACCAGTCGTATTGTACGCGAAGCTCTCAGATATTTCCATGTATTAGGTTAAGGAGGTATTATGCTTTATTGAGGTTTAGAGAGACGGACTTTTCCGTATGTGTCCTCTCTCGGGAAGGTTGTAGACCGGTATATGTCTCCCTTGCAAGGTGTTGAGTGATTCTTCTTGGTTATCTAAAGCTAGACTGGGGGTAAGGTTACTGTGTCGTTGTCTCCGATGTGTGCAGTGTTAGCTAAGCTCTGCACGACATCGACAGGTACTGTGGGAGCCTAAGTTGTCTTCGGGTTGGTTTACTTTGCGAGCACAGCGCTGTGGTGTGAGAGGGCCATAGCCTATCCCTCACAACATAGTGCTGCCTCTTTGTGTTGACTTCTGAGGGATCGCCAGGATAGAGCTAGGTACTAGAGACCTAGATTTATCAAGAGAGCATCCCCGTCATATAACGTAATCTTCATTATACCACCCTCGGACAACGTTAGGCTACGAGCCGCATGCTCGCCCATTGTTGCCCTGCCTTGATACCCCAGCTAGACTTTATTAACTGAGCAGACACTGGTTAGAGATAAGCCCCATTATTATATGTATGCAGCATTATTATTCACTGCACTTTTGAGCCGAGGTTGTTGTTGAGTTGCACAACCCGAGTAGGCTGTTGCGTTGTGTCACGAAGCATTTCTTTAGTTGTCAAGCATTACTACCTTTGCGCAGTCTTTATTATTCGCCTGCCTATTATTACTATATGTCCTAGCATTTATTGTGACCCGTATTCTGCATTATAATTGTTCAAGATTCTTTACGAACATCTTCCCAGCATCAGACTTATTTCAGAAGTTTCCAGTTGATGTTGCAGGACTAGCATTGCACTTTCTTTAATACAGGAGTGCCAGTTATTTGAGTATCTACCGTAACGTTAATTAATCACGTTAACTATCTTTTCTTTGTGTAACATAATCGAGTAATCTTTTACTGTTTGAGAATAGGCGGTTTCATTGAGCGTCAGCCTAGTGTGTGTGCACCAGTTACCGAGTCATAGGATACCTCGTTGTCCAGGCACGACTTTTAGGGCGGTAATGGTGTTTTGTTTTCCAGTGTTTAAGGCAGGGGTTGGATCTAGTGTTACCGTTGTTGCTTTTTGCCATTATCTAGTCCAATGTTGAAGAGCCCTGTGTCTTTGAGAACCTGGATCGTAACAGTATGCACTATTTTTAGTACAAACTGTCTTGTATGTGAACCTGGAATTCGAATTATATGTACAACAAACAAGTACATCGCTACTGTGAAGCACTACTTTTCTTTTTGATGAAGCTAGTTTTCGCCACAGTGTGTTTTTAGGGCTTGAGCTGTTGCTGTTCATTATTTTTCTACCTAATAAAAATATACTGTGTATATACTGTATATATATATATATATATACAGTACTGTATATATATATATATATATTGAGCAAGAATTATGTACGTTGTTCTTTCCCTTATTTGCATGGGTTATTTTGACATGGGAATGTCCCACCGCCAGACTTAGAGTTCGGCAGTAGGCTACATCATTGATGGAGGGGTCACTGTATAAATTATAGGTTTGATCCCCAAAGGTATGAGAGAAAACCTAATATTTATAAGTTACCTCAGAATCAATGACGTAATTACCCTCTCTCCAACCCCTTCCCATCCCTCTGTGTCTTCAGTTGTGAGATATCAGCTAAGGGAGAGAAATTCCAGAGTATCTGGCAATGAGGTGAGCATGTAAGGGATGGTAAGCATAAAACAGAGCTTAATATTATTCTTATTCCATTTTTAGTTTGTCTTTTCAAATGGCATCCGATTCAATCGACGTCCCATATGTAATCAATCATGCCGCTTATGATGTTTACTATGTGGATAGTTCTGGTGAAGCGGAGGGTCACTTAAGGGGCTGGCATGCCGGCCAGGGCACCAAATATGATTAATGGCAGTACGTCATTGATTCCGGGGTACTTATACATATTAGGTGTTCTCTCATCCCTTCGGGGATCAAACATATCTTACTAATATTAATAAAATTAAATCTGGTGTGATTTTTAGTTAAAATCGCTAGATCTCCACATCAGCAGATTCAATTGCACTCGTATACCATAGTTATTCAGAGGTCCTAAACTTATTGGTCTTACATGTACTATTAATCCTTCCTCCTTCCTGTTCATTATGAACCTTCACTTAATACCTCCCCCAGGTTGACCCAAGGATTCATTTTGCACTCAACTGTGGTGCCCGTAGCTGTCCACCAATCAAGACATTCTCGGCTGAGGTAAGCAATATTTTCTTTTGTTTTGCTCTTGATAATACTGTATCTTCAAATTTTGATTGATAGTTAAATTCTGTTTGGTATGAATTTATTAATCAATATGGAAATATCTATACCACCCTGGAGGTAAAGGGGACTTTACATTTAGGGGAGGGAAAACAAATATGCCCCATGTTACCCTACTGCATGTTGTAAAAGGCAAATGAATGGGGTGATGGTGATAATTTGGACCAACTGGCATCCTATGCAGTAATGTTATGTATTGTCTTGATGTAGCACTCTTGGCGGGAGTAACTATGACTCTCTTAGGGCAGTACTAATGACCCGCTCAGTCATGGGTAACCTGAGGAAGGCGGGAAACGACCGAGGGGATGCTTTTGCAGGGCTCATGACAGGCTGTAGTGACCTGGACAAACCAGAGCTCCTCGGGCTGAGGGTGCAACCTTGGTATTTGCTGGGGGCAAGTTGAGGGGGGTAGCACCCTCTTAGTTTGTTCCCCTAAGGGGAGGTATGGCCAACTTGGGTAGCTCAAGGGGAGAGAACTCAGGTATGGAAGGCTGCGACCATACTGAAACGCATTCGTGGTGTAGTGCTTCGTCTCGGGCCCTTCACGGGGTGTTTGGCCGTTGAGCTATCGGGGGAAACAACAGTCAACCCTCGAATGTGCGGACTAATAGGAGGGTACCCATGTCCGCACAATGAAAAAGTCTGTACATGGGAAATAGAGTAAATATACGATGTTTTCTAACCTTAAAACTGTATCTACTGTACCATATATACCGGCGTATAGGACCAGTACTGTACAGTAGTTATTTTCACCCTTGGGAATAGGTTCTAGTGATATAGCCTAGCCTATTCACCGTATAAGACCAGGCCTACTTTTAAACCCAATATGTATCTATTTATTAGTAATTTATCTATTTATTTGTCAGTATTATTACGTTGGCAACATACCTTCATACTAGGGGTCAATAATATATCCAATTAAGACCATTGGTACTATGAAATGCCATTTATTTGACACAAAAACAATGCCGTGCATCTTTAGTAGAACAATAACAAACAACATGTGTCGTGTCGTCTGCAAGTGTGGCAGCTTGGCTACAAGTTGCTAAACAATCAAACATGCCAACAATCTACCGCCTTCAATAAAGTTACAGTTTAATGGATTTTTCTTTGGCTTTTACTATTATAAATAGTATTTGGTAAAATTCAATTCAATTCCATAATAACATTTTGTTGCATACAGAAATAACTCTGGTTTAGACTCCCTACTGATACGGCCGACATAGCCACACAAGAACAAGATCACACACACACACACACACACACACACACAAACTGACATAACTATGTAGTCGATTCCGAATCAATAAGGGAGTTTGAAAGTAATCTTGATAAAGCATGGGGAAGACAAGATTTGAAGTTTGATTATAAAACAAAAATACAGAATAGTAAAAATGTTGCGTCTGCTACCGCCGCCGCCAACACCGTGAACGACCGCAGCAGTGCAAGTACTGGTACTGAGCTGGATACACAGGCATAGTTTGCCTTTTTCCAGAGGATCTACTGTAAGAAACTGTAAGAATAACACACACGTGTTTCGGTAATGGTAGCCTACTGGTACACTGTTTTTTCATTTGAACTTATAACTCATTTTATATACCCGTAAGTTTATTATGAAATATTATAAAGAATTAAGGTAAGTATATAAGAGATATATAGTACTTATGATTACATTATCGTATTTTGACAATTTTGGCGGGAAATTGCCTGCCCGTGTCACCGCCCGACCCGCCAAATACCGGACAACTTTTAAATTAACGGTCTTATGTCCGATTTGTCCGGACTTTTGGGGGCTTGTCCGATATCGGCTGTTACGTCCGCACAAACCGAAGTCCGGGCAACTGGGGTTCGCCCATGCGAGGGTCGACTGTACATAGTTACAGGGTGCTGTGACCTCTTAGTGGTTCCGCTAGTAACAGGGGGTATCTAATGATGTTTGAGACATGGGAGGGGGCGTGTACGTGGTTTAATCCATCCCCATTAGAACCCTGCTGGCCAACACAGTGCGTTTGGGGGGTCCCTTCACGGGGATCTCCCTTCAGTCAGTCTACCATCTAAACTGACTTGGGCCACAAGACACCTATCGCACAATTGTGTGCTTAATTGCTTGGTCCTATAAATTCTGGGACAAGGTGGTGTGGTAAACATCAGTGACAGTCTGTCTTACCTCCAGTCTACCTTTGAGTTGAGGATCCCTGGGTCTTAACGGTACCAGGGAAAGCACTGTGTTTCCGGCGGTGTAGTGCCTCCGGAGGTCAGGTGGAAGGAAACGGGTACCCTTATCCTGGACCCTGTGCTGGCAAGGAGGAGGAATACATTGGCATAACAGGTGCTCTGCGCTCTCCTAGCAGCTGATTCCTAATCGACCGTCCCTTTGTAACCAAATGGCTCCGTTCATTATTTATAGCAAACGGCGTTAGGCTGAAAGGCTGGGGGGGGGGGGGGGAGGGGAGTGCATCACTTGGCCGGTGTGCTCTGAGACCGAACTAGCCTTGGTCTGGGACGGTATGCTCGGGGGAGGGGAAACTACTGTTGAACTGGGGCTGGCCTAGAGTGTTGACAGTCACCTTCTCCAGCTGAAAGGTTGGAGTGGGGATCATTGGTGTCTGGGTATTTCCCCGGCCACTTGTCAGTGGCGTCGGGGTATCTGCCCGGTCACTGGCGACTATTCTCTAAATCGAATCTGTCCCTGGGTAAGACAATAGAGAACGGAAACTCCCAACTCTAAAGCCTGTGCTGGATCAATGAAGACGAAGGAGGCTGGGGCTGGCAGATTGGACACCAGAGGGCAGAGGTCTATCTATCTATCTATTGCCCGACGCCGTGATCCCTGAAGGGGTGGCCACGAACGAACCGCCCCCATGCACCTCTGTCCCCAGTCAGTCGACGCCCCTCCCCCCAACCAGCACCGCCTTCGTTCATATACTTCCTCACTCCATCCTTCCACCTTTCATTCGGTCTACCTCTCCCTCTCTGTCCCTCCACCTCGCTCTCGTACACCCTGTTAGTCATTCTCTCGCTTTCCATACGTTCCATATGGCCGAACCATCTCAAGTTATTCCTTTTCACACTTTCCAGCACATCTACCTGCACACCACACCTCCTTCTTACTTCCTCATTAGAGGTAAGCCCTCTATAAACATCAAACAGCCGAAAGTGTCCTCGAACAAAAATCTTTCCCTTTCCTTCCCTACAATTTTCCGATCCGATATATATATTTTTGTTTTTTTTCTTCCAATCCCACCCGATATCTGATTTCAAGCATCCGATCCAGTAGATCGGATATATCAATATAAAGGGAACAAATCGTCCCACGGTTATGTAAAGGATACAGATGCACTCATGTTAATAATAATAATAATGATAATAATATTTATTCAGTTAGCATTTTACAATGTTGGTACCACATAATATGTTACAAATATGATATGTACCAGCCTTGCATAATTCCAACTAAGGATAGCCCAATAAGGCTGTTAGGCGTATTTCCATTGGGGTCCTTGTGGGATTAGGTTAGCTGGGGAAAAAGGGGAGGATAAAAAAAAAAGTAGATACTTTAGAGAAAGTATTTCTAGGGGGTTATTTTAAGATACCTTACATCCTATAGTAAATATCAGTAATCATTTCAGTTTGTTTTGCCTATCTCTTATGTCGTATTTAGTAGTAGACATAAGCTTGGTGCTCCCTTCTCGCAGCTGTCCGATTCAGGTGCTCCTTCAAGCTACGTCTGAAGGAATACAGTGTTCTATTTATTAGTGGCCCCTCCATCATTGACGAACATGCCTATTACATAAGGCATCCTCTTCAAACACTAATCCGCCGTAGTTTGAATCTACCGCGCAGAGCATTTAAAAACTGAGGAGCCTTCATCATGAGCGCACGCGACCTCACTCATGGCTTCAGTCATTATGAATTGGGTTCTCACTACGAAAAAACTTCGTAAAAAATAAAAACAAAAAGAAAATAAGAATAACTATCTAATAAGCTTTCCATCATATCGTGGATGTACTTGTGTGGATTTCTGACCAGACGCTGATTCAGGCGTCATTCCTCCTTCTCTGCTCTGCGTTCAGCCTGCCCGGACGTGTCTCCCCACGCTCCGCTGATTCCGCATTTGTTGCGTCCCTAGTGAGTTTTTTCTCATTTGTTTACTCCGGGATGTATCGAGTAAGGTTAGGATATGCGTAGCAGGAGTGTCCTGGGCTGGTTGCCCGCAGTGCAGTGTATTTTGGGTCGTGTGTTTGGGGCATCTATTTCGGATGTACCCTCGTGGTCCTGTTGTGGACATGTGAACTTTTTCACAGTTAGTTAGCTTGTGTTGCAGGCGGCTTTCATTACGCGTTAGTTATTGCTGCCTTTTATCTGTCTGATGAGGTAAGCTTTGCTTACTGACGTTCCCAGCGTATTTTTCTTCACTTAGTGAATTTTTTCTGGGTCCCGAGTCAGTCTTCCCTTTGCCGGAAGTATTTGCTACAGTGGTGTGTTGGCGGTGGTTCCTGTTTTGATATTTCCAGTGTTTTGTGTATATTTCAACATTTATTATGCCGTCTACTTAGGCCTAGCCAGCCACGCGTAGCTTTTGCCACATGTACAAGTGTTATTGTTTATTATTTATAAATATGCCCTACTGTGTCATGTGTATCCGGGTTTTAGTTGTGTATTGGCTAATTCCTCGGACTATGTTTGTTCCTGGTTTAGTTGTGTATTGGCTAATTCCACGGATTATTGTGTGGACTTAGGTTAGTCGTGCGTGGCTTCCTTCGTGTCCGTTGTACGATCAGATGGTGTCTGTTCGGGGTGGGTTTCCTTCCGGCGGGTTTTTTCTCGGTTTCACCATGAAAAAAACCCGGCCAAGAGCCGTGTTGGGCCACACGTGGTTTTCACACAGGCTTGTATTCCCGGCGTTGAGGTGTCTGTGGCTCTCCAGGACTGCGTCTCTGTTGGTACCTGGTTTCAGGCACCCTTTGATTCCCGGCGGAATGACTGTACCCATCTATAAAACGCTGTTCATACGAACATACTTTATGTAGTTTTTCTACCAGTTTTTACAAAAAACCACATGAAAAACCTAGCTGTGTTAAGGGCTTTCCTCCCCGGCGATCTTTTACAAAGAAGTGGGGACAGGAACTTATGGGGTTAACTTTTTGACATCTCACCCGGCGGGTGTACCTTGGTAGGGTGGGATGAACAACTAAGTCAATTAGTTCATTAACCATTCCATTTTAAGTGATACTATATGTATCGCCGCCTTTATACTTACGGCGATTGAAGGTTCAATTAGGGTTAACATCGTTTTTCACACCCGGGGGTGCTCCTAGGTGGAGGAAATAAGGAATTTACAATTCAATTTCGAGTTAACCACTTAATTTAGTGATACAATTAGGTATCGCCGCCTTCAACCTTACGGCAATCTTTTTGTGACAATTCGTTAGGAATCAGATCTCGTGTCAGCCCGCCCTGTGTTATTCTACTAAAATATTTCAAGGGCCGGCGTCTTTATGGGGGGTTGTTTTTGTTCCAAAATTGAATCTTAAGACAGTCACCACCAGAAAGACTATAATCGCCATGCTGGACAGTTATATTATGTCAGAGGGTATTCTTCACTTTCTTCAAAAGATTTGTTTAGATATTCTGAACACCGCCGCGTAACGAGCTGTGATCATTGTGTCATTACATCTCGTTATCCGGTGGGTTATTAACACTTGTGTGCGAACATGTTGGGTTAACCTTATGAGCATTAATTCCTGGAAATTTTCTTTTTTTCCAGAGCTGGGCTCCGGCGGACCAATACAGACCCGGCGGTAGTTTCCCCACCAGTCTCTGTCATGGCTACCTCAGCCCCAGTCTTTGCTTTATGCACTACCCCTGATTGTTCCGGTATCCCTATTTTTGCGCATACCCATTGCATAAGGTGTGTTAAATGTCTAGACCGTTCAAGGGGTCTCTGGGTTATGCGTAATTGTTCTTTTTGCTCCCAATTAGCTATCAAGGTCCTTTGCGATAATGATAAGACCGCGGCAGTAGCTTTAAGAGAAGTACGGCAGCAGATGGCAGCTTACACTACTATTGTTGCGCATAAATCACTTCAATGTGACAACGTCCCTCTTTGGGATCGATTGCTGTTTGAACACCCTCCCCCCCCTAAACGTTCCTCTAGAGTCACGAGTTATAAGCCGGCGGAGACTGGTCAGGGTTCTGTATCTTCGGCTACTACACCAAAACATCCAAGAGAGCCTACACCCCCGGCGTCCGCCTCATCGTCTCGGGAGAGATCTCGGTCTCGGTCACCTCTCAGACGCCAGTCTTCTAGTCGTGCCTCTTCACCAGCGAGTAAGAAGAGTAGGACGGAAAGTTCCACCAGTGGTCACGGCGAGGATTCCTCCAAATCTAAGAGTAGTTCTCGGTCACACCGTAGCCATAAATCCTCCAAAAAGGATTCCCATAAGAGACAGTCCTCCCTACATTCACCAGCTTCTAGTGCCTCTCATAGTACCTCTACCTCAGGCAAAGTTTGTGTTAGGCCTCAAGGGTCCAGTGCGGTGCCGGTCCCTAAAGAGGATTTACCTAGTAATATTCTAACCCTGGAATTGGAAAGTTCAGGTGGTTCAATAATTGAGAATGTTTCAGACTCCCAAGAGAGTGTAGGCCAGGGCCTCGGTGTTTGGCGGTTTGCTCAGCCAGGGTCTGACCACCCACGTCCGACTCAAACGAGTCACACAGTAGCTGATGTCCACAGGGATGCGGCGATCCCATCCTCTATTCCTGACTTATCTTGGCAACAAGGTACCCCAGCTTCGGCGGGGTCTTCTCAGGAGGATCAGGAGGAAAAAGACGAGGTTTCTATAATTTCGGAGATGGAAGGGCAAGAGTCAGGCTCAGGCTTAGACGCCGCGCAGGATAGTAATGATTCACCTGTAAGTTCATCATCTAACCAATTTGTTACTGCGCAAGAAATTAATGGGCTACTTACTGATGCTTTATCTAAATTTTTGGCCAACAACAGGAAACCCCCACTATGGACTTGGGGGCTCCCACGACAAGTTCTACGGTACGGCCTCTGATGACTTCGATTGCTTTATCTAAGATCCCTAACCCTCCCACTCTGTCACCATCAGGGGTTACTAAGCCTGCTACGGCGGCATTGACAACTTCAAATGTCAGGGTCATCACGGACGTCAATCCACCCCCTCTAGACAAGGCGCCTCTCAGAAAGGTAGCTATGCCCTTGCTTTATGGACCAGACGAGTCATGGGTCCTTTTGACCCCCACTAACCCAGAGCTCGCCCAACCTACCTTGTCAGGGGAACTCCCGGTACCGCGTGAGTGGGTCATCCAGGGCAATAAATCAAAGAAATTGAGGGCCTTGGATATTTTGGGGAATGTACTAGACGTAAACATCAAGGCTATACCTAGTTATTATCACCAAGACTATTTTGTGTATGCTACTAAACCAGCTTTACCCCCTGCCTCAGCTTCAAAACTATTTTCAGACTGGTCTAAGCTGGATGGGTTTAATGATATTAAGACTCTGTCAGCTCTTACTACTGAACTTGATTTACAGACCGTCACAAACGAAGCAGCTAATCCAGTTTTGAAGGTGGGGCAGTTGGGGCCAGGACCTTGGGTAGATTGGGAGATAGAGGCTCAAAACTTTGCAACCACATTCACTTCTAAATCTTCCCACCAGATCCCTCAGGACACTCATTCTTGGTTCTCCATGCCGGTAGGTTCTGCCGGCGGAGTCCCAGCAGCCTTGTTTTCTTTCCTAGCTGCCCCTAAGATTAATCTTTGTGAGCTAAAAGACCCCTTCACTACCCCTACCCCTACTCACCTAGACAGAGAATTTAGGCTAAGGGGGAAAGCTTTTCGCCTGTTCTCTCAGTACATAGTGTCTCAACAGGTGGCTAAGTCTTTACTACGGTCCACTCAGGCAATCGCAGACGCGGATGCCAGAAGATCGGTTGAATTATCCCGGCGACTGCTCCTCCAGTCGTCAATCCAATCCTTGGGTGACATACGCACCGCCTTGCTTGAGGCGGTACGAGCAAGACAAGATCTCAGAATGTCTTTAGTTCGCAAGCTACCTGATCGCATTGCGAATCAGGCGATCATGTCACCAGTGCTTACTCCCTCTTTAATGTCCCCTGAAGTGTGGCGAACGGTGTTCAATATGGCACAGGCCGTTAAGCACAGTCCCACTCCAGCTAAGAAACCTGCATTTAACTTCCCCAAACCTAGGCCAACTGCTAAAGCTCAGCCAGGGGGATCTAAACCCTTTCTTCTGCCTAAGTCCTCCCACTCCCCCCAAGGTCAGTACAGGCATAGACAGAGTCGGTTTTCAGGTCAGAGAGGACGCGGCCAGCATAAGCCAGGTCAGGGCCAGTCTTCGGCCAACACCAGCCAGCCGGCAAAGCGTCCAGCACCACCAACCCCACCATCAAAAACTAAAGTCTCTCTCACTCCCGGTGCCAACCTTAAGGCCGGAGGACCGAGGGTAGTACAGCCGGCGAACCCTTGTCTGCTAACTGGGTCGTTCCGAACGTGTCACCAAGCATGGCCTTTAAACACTTGGGCACGGATGGTGGCACGCAAGGGCATCACTTGGCAGTGGCTCCGGCGACCTCGCTTACGTCAGCCGACAACGGCGAATTTTGTTTCTTTAGAGGTGGAGTCACTGGTCCAGGAAATGATTGCCAAGAATGTCATCATCCCGGTCCCCCCAAATTACCCTGTATTCACGTCCAAACTATTTTTGGTTCCCAAAAGGGACAGTGTTCAGATGAGGCCGGTCGTAGACCTGTCTTATCTGAACCTTCACATTCACAACGAATCTTTCAGAATGTTAACAGTACACCAAATCAGGCTAACACTTCCGCCGGGAGGTTGGATGTGTTCACTAGACCTGACAGACGCCTATTGGCACGTCTCGGTCAACAAAAGATTTCAAAGGTTTTTGGCCTTACGGATCAGGCACCAAAATTTTGTTTTTCAAAGGATGCCGTTCGGCTTGAACCTAGCACCTCGATTATTCACGAAATTAGTCCGGCAAGCCCTGATACCATTGTTAAAACAGGGGATCAGAGTGTTGTGGTATCTAGACGACTGGCTGGTAGTGGCAGAGACACAACACTTATGCATAAAACATGTCAATATTATTTTAAATCATGTCAAAACTCTAGGCTTCAAGGTAAATCTGGTAAAGTCAAACCTTGTTCCCTCACGAGTAATTCAGTGGATAGGGCTGGTCTGGGACACGGCCGCTCTCACTCTGAGTCAGAGTGTGGACAATCGCAACAGGTTTCGCAGGAAACTGTTCATGTTTCTTCACAGTCTGACTACGACGCGGAGGGTCTGGGAGTCTCTGGTAGGCTCTCTCAACTGGATTCAACTAACTGTCAAGTTGGGCCGGTTGAAAGTAAAACGATTAATATTGGAAGGCAACAAATATTTCCCGCTCTTACCGGCGGGAAAAATTATGGCCCATCCCGAAATTAATCCACACCTTGCTAGTGGTCTGGGCAAAGAGGGAAACGTTGCATTCAATAATGTCATGGACCTCTCCTCCACCAACGGTATGGGTAGACACGGATGCGTCAGGCACAATAGGGTGGGGATTTCAGTCAAATCAGGGGCACCAGGGTCAGGGGCTTTGGTCCCACTTAGAAATCTCTCACATCAATGTCAAAGAATTACTAGTCCCCTTGTATTTCCTTCAGGCTCACGGGCCGGCGTTACAGGGCAAGTCGGTGGCCTTCAGGATGGACAATCTGAATGCAGTTCACTGTATTCAGAAACAAGGATCAACGAGGTCAAGGAGGTTGCTAAACGTGTCGGAAGAGATTTTTACTCTCGCCAACAGACTAGACATTTACATTCACGCATCTTATCTCCGAGGCGTAGCGAACGTCTGGGCAGACGCTCTGTCCCGGAGACAGAGCACGACAGTAGAATGGGAGCTCAAGCAACCCATTTTCAACCTAATGATTGCAGAGCTCTCCCATCCACAAGTGGATCTTTTTGCGTCCGAGGAGACTCACAAACTCCCTCTATACCTCACCCGCCGGGCGAAAACGCCGGCAGGGGGGCCAGACGCCCTAGTGACAGACTGGAACAGATGGAGCTCCATCTATCTGTTTCCGCCGCCAGATGCGTCACTAATGTGCCACGTAGTGAACAAACTACGAGATTATCGAGGCTTAGTCTCGCTAATCGCGCCCCTGTGGCCGGCGCAGTTGTGGTACCAGCAATTGAAAACGTGGTGCCCGGACCCGGTGTCGCTCCCGGTCGGGTATTTCCACTTAGACACGATTGGCAACCTAGCGACCTCGCTGACTTTTGCATTATGGACATTCAGGAGGCCAAGTGGCTAGCACCATACGGTAGAGATGTGACCAATAAATTAATCAATATACTCAGTCTACGAAACGACAGTATCACTCACATTGGCAAGCTTTTACTTCCTGGATCATCAGAACGGAACAGAATGTGCCGTCAGTGGCTTTAGTTTTCAATTATTTAAATTATCTGTTTGAGCAGAAACATTTATCTGTGGTAACATTAAAAAATCACTTAACTGCGATTAGAGTGCCCTTTTTAGACCTGACAGGTCTCTCCATACCGGTGGCGGAGGAAACAGGTTTTATGAAAGCTTGTTTTAAACTTCGCCCACCTCCCCGTCAGCTCATGCCTACTTGGTCTCTCGACAAAGCCTTGTCTTTACTTCACTCTCGTCTGTACCATAATACTGCAGACTTTGCATTACTCTTAAAAAAGGCGGTTTTCCTTATGGCTTTGGCCACCGGGAACAGAGTGTCTGAGCTGGCGGCGATGAGCAACACACCTAATTGCCTTAGGTTTGGCAGACTTAATGAATGTATTTACATTGCACCTTCCCCAGGTTTTGTAGCCAAGAATGAGCACAGTGCACACGTGTTTTCTGAGTTCACGGTGCCGGCGTTAAAAAGGGGTAAGGTGCATCATAATCTATGTCCAGTGCAAGCTCTAACCAAATATTTGAGAGTAGCTCCTCTTAACCCCCAAGGTGCTTTATGGGTAGCAAGTACGGGTAAACGCTTACTTAAACGACGATTAGCCTCTCTTCTGGTCGAAGTCATTAAAGAGAGTAATCCCGGCGTTGTGGGTAGGGCCCACGATTTACGCAAATGGGCAGCTTCTTTACGTTTCCTGAAACATTTTTCAGTAGAAGATATCGCGTCCACTCAGTTGTGGGCGTCTAATCATACGTTTTTGTCTAGATACTTGTCAGTTGTTCTAGACAAGCCTTCCTTACCATGTATAGCTTTAAGGCAGAGGGTTTAGGTGGCCCTGCAGTCACTTTTGTGTATTTTCACGAGAAGGGGGGGGGGGGGGGTGCAGTCAGCTGACATAGGACACCCTAGACCCCGCCGGAGTATAAGAGCTGTGATACAATTTAAGGTTAATGTGATTTGAAAAATTCTCAGCGAGAAATTGTGCTAGTACAATGTTAGTACAAAACAACGGTGTTGTTATAGTAGTTTTAGCTGCGAAAGCAATCTAATATTAAAATAGTGGAGATCCTTTGCAATTTACCTCCACGATTATTTTGGGGTTTATTATGTGCACATATAAACTTATAACTTGTTATTTTTGTCACCACTCGTTGAGTGGGGTGCCTTTGTACCTGCAGATCTGTGTTCAGAATCTTCAGGGTTACCCATTTTTTGTCAGACAGGCTTCTTTGAAGCACGCACCTGCCTGAACCCCTTTTTCTTGTATATTTTTGGCCTACGCCACATTTAAATATATTTTTCAAAAGTAAGAATACTATGTGGTTGTTTTTATTATCTGCTTTTATAGAGTTATGATATGATTACGAATGTCCCCCTCCAGTCTTAGAAATCAGGCATGTTCGTCAATGATGGAGGGGCCACTAATAAATTATAGGTTTGACTCCTGTAAGGAGATAAAGAAAACCTAATATTTAGTAGTGGCCCCGTAATCATTGACGACTGGGGCCCTCCCGACCGTCCCCTTCCCATTCGTTGATGTATTAAGGATTTTGGTTTACTTGATATGTCAGTGAAGGAGGAATGACGCCTGAATCAGCGTCTGGTCAGAAATCCACACAAGTACATCCACGATATGATGGAAAGCTTATTAGATAGTTATTCTTATTTTCTTTTTCTTTTTATTTTTTACGAAGTTTTTTCGTAGTGAGAACCCAATTCATAATGACTGAAGCCATGAGTGAGGTCGCGTGCGCTCATGATGAAGGCTCCTCAGTTTTTAAATGCTCTGCGCGGTAGATTCAAACTACGGCGGATTAGTGTTTGAAGAGGATGCCTTATGTAATAGGCATGTTCGTCAATGATTACGGGGCCACTACTAAATATTAGGTTTTCTTTATCTCCTTACAGGAGTCAAACCTATACTTTTCACAGACTGACTGGGGTAGGTCGTTCCAGTCTTTGATGGCAGTGAAGAAGAATGTTAGCTTACCCTATCCTTGGATTCTCGGGACCGTAAAATTAAACAACCTATTTCTTGTATTATGTCCACTCCTCTCATTTGCTTTAACAAAATTACTCTTTAAATACTCTGGAGCAGTGTTGCCAGATTCTAAATGCAGAATTATCATATTGTGACCACAAAATTATGGAATTTGCACCAAAATTATCGTACACACTACTATAAAATTATATATATATATATATATATATATATATATATATATATATATAATATATAAAGGGAATGTTGTTAACCATTTATTAATTTAATTTGTAATGCCCAAAATAGATTCAACATAAAGAGAAGAGATAACAATAATAATGGTTTACAGGTCTAATATTATTACTTTAATAAAAATTAATAAGTTTTTCCTGAGAAACGATTAAATTTTTTTATCTAGTAGGCCTATTGATCTAAATCATTATGAACCATTCTTCGAAATCCTCGGTTGTCTCAGATGTGTTATATAGTTCCCTTTCCAATTCTGATTAAATTCTTACTCCCTTTATTAATTTGTTTTTCTTTTTTCTATGTGATTGAGGGAGGCAAAAGGCATAACTGCCTATAGCGAGTGCCTCCCCCATAGTTGAAAGAGTGACAGGGCCAAAATCAAGGGACGTTCGAGCCAAAATATTTATTTAATATTTGTATGAAACAATGTGATTATCTAAGAGATTTATTTGGATGTTCAATAATTCCCTGAACTCTCTCCCAATTTATGTTGCATCTTGGTTTAATTCATATAATAATATAGTATTTTTGTTGAAATAGTAAAATTATCGTACAAAACGTACGATAATGAGAAACACCATCGTACATCGTACTAAGGGTCAAATTATCGTACGTATGGCAACACTACTCTGGAGCTCTGTCATAGAATATCTTGAAGGCATTAGTGAGCCTGATTTGTTTGGCCCTGTCAGAGACATTGAGCATACCAAGTGACTGAAGTTGTTCCTGGCCAACATGCGATCTGGGTCCTAGGTTCAGCATTAACCTAACCATTTTATTTTGAGTGACCTGAAGTTTGTGCTGCGCTGATTTAGATGATGCAGAGTACCAGGATGACACAGAATAGTCAAAATAACATTGAACAAGCACTTGGCATAGGGTCTTTTTGGTCGCCGCTGACAAGCATCCCACCTGTCTATACAGGTATTTTATATGTGCTCTACATTTACTCAGGATAGATTCCAAAATTGTTTCACCTGACAGAGTTGAGTCCAGTTTTAATCAGAGATATTTCACTTATGACACTGTTGTTATAGGAATATCATTACAGTTGACCGAGAATCCCACAATGTATTTCAGTTTGCGTTTTGTTCCACATAAGATGGCTTCTGTCTTGCCCAGGTGAAGAGATAGTCTATTGTCCACTAGCCAATCACTACATGATTATAGTTCTTTGGAAAGTGAAGCGGCAATACTTATTGGGTCTTTTCCTGAAACCAGAAGCACGCTGTCATCAGCATACAGTAATAATTTACACTAGACGATCAGTTCCATGTCGTTCACATAACAGAGAAAGAGTAAGGGACCAAGGATGCTTCCCTGTGGGACCCCACAGTTAATTGGCATTAGATCAGATATATTATCATCAATTTTGACTCTTTGTGTTCTACCACTAAGATAAGATTTAAACCAGTTCACTGACCCAATCCCCATTGTTTGTAGTTTATTACAGAGGATATCATGGTCTACTGTATCAAACGCTTTTTGTAGATCAAGAAGAACCATACCGGTGTAGTTACCTTTAGACATTTCTTTACGAATGTGATCTGTTAAGTGGATGAGACAGGAGTCTGTCGAGTACATGCATCTGAAACCTGATTGAAACTTATAGAATAGATAATTTTCTTTGAGGTAGTGTTGAATTTGGGTGTATACAGCTCTTTCAAGGATTTTTGATACAATACATAATATGCTAACTGGTCTGTAGTTGCCAACATCTAATTTATTTCCTTTCTTGAATAGAGGGGTTACAATAGCTTCCTTAAGTTCAGCAGGTACAGTGTTGGTGTTAATTGACAGGTTGATGATGTGGGTTTGGGGACCTGCTATACCAATGGCTCCATCTCGTAGAAATTTGGCAGGAATTTTGTCTGGTCCTGTGCTTTTATGTACATTTAGGTTAGAGAGCTCGTCAAATGTGTATTTTGGTGTAACATTTTGCAATCCAAATGTGTTCGGGTGTATGCCTTTATCCCTGTAGAAATTTCGAAAGGTGGCCGTTGTTGTCGTGTATTTATTGAGAGGTTGCGGTAGGTTCTGTGCAAGTGTGCTTGCTATGGAGGTGAAGAAGGAGTTGAAGTAGGTTGAAATTTGTTGTTTATCGTGGCAAACCTGATCATTAATGTTGAGAGCAATATTAGTGTTAGACGAATCCCTTGCCTTGTTGCTGTAGCCTGTGTTAGCCATGGTGATGAGTTGGTAAAGAAAATTTCTTGTATTCCCACATTTATTTCAGGCTAGTTGTTGGTTCAAGATGAAGCCAGCCAAACATTATTCTACATACCTAAAACAATGGTAGTTTTCTAGTCTCTGTATTGAATATTTTAAGTGTTTCACTCACTCAATACATACTGTAGTAGCCCTCACTAATCATTTGGTACAGTTCCCTTTATACTAGTCTATCTATCTATCTATTGCCTGACGCCGTGATCCCCGAAGGGGTGGCCACGAACGAACCGCCCCCATGCACCTCTGTCCCCAGTCAGTCGACGCCCCTCCCCCCAACCAGCACCGCCTTCGTTCATGTACTTCCTCACTCCATCCTTCCACCTCATATTCGGTCTACCTCTCCCCCTCTGTCCCTCCACCTCGCTCTCGTACACCCTCTTAGTCATTCTCTCGCTTTCCATACGTTCCATATGGCCGAACCATCTCAAGTTGTTCCTTTTCACACTTTCCAGCACATCTACCTCCACACCACACCTCCTTCTTACTTCCTCATTAGTCTGTCTATCCCTCCATGTAACTCCGCACGCACTCCTTAAGTAATTCATTTCCACTGCTCTCACTCTTGGTCTGAGTCTCTCAACCAACGTCCATGCTTCGCTTCCGTAAGTCAGTGTCGGGATTACCACACTGTCATGCAAGGACTTCTTCACTTCCATACTGACCACCCTATTTCTTGTTACTGCTTTTAGCGTTCCTACAACCCTCTTCCCCTGTTGTACCCTCTCCCGCACCTCTTCATCCATAGTCCCATCTTTACTCAACACACTGCCCAGATACTTAAAAGAGTTGACGATCTCCATAGCCTGACCGTTCAGCTTCACCTCACACTCTGTGACTTCACCCCTTTCGAAGACCATAACCTTGCTCTTCCCCGTATTTACCTTCAAATCGTTTTTCGCACACTGTTCCAAACTCATTTACCAGACCCTGCAACTCCCATTCATTATCACTCATCAGAACTGTATCATCCGCAAACAGCAGTATAGGTAGCTTCCACTCAATTCCCTCCCTTTTCAGCGATACACCAACATTCACTGCTCTTGATAGTATTTCTTTCATGACTCCATCCATATATACAGTAAACAACCACGGGGACATCACACACCCCTGTTTCAAACCAACATTCAGGTCAAAGAACTCGCTCTGCTCACTCTCCACACGTACTGCCGCCTTTGCACCCTCATACATGCTCTTCACTGCTTTCAGCAACTTGCCCTCTACTCCGTATATTCTAAGTACTTTCCACAAACCTTCTCTATCCACTCTGTCATAGGCCTTCTCCAAGTCCATAAAGGCAACATACACCTTTTGTTTCTTCTCCAGATACTTCTCCACAACACAATTCAGGGTAAAAATCTGATCTACACATCCTCTTCCCTTCCTAAAACCTCCCTGCTCGTCGCCTATCCATTTCTCCGTTCTCACTCTCACTCTCTCAATCACTACCCTACTGTATACCTTCCCTACTACGCTTAGAAGACATATTCCTCGGTGGTTACCACACACTCCTCTTTCCCCTTTGCCCTTATATAGGGGGACTATTATGCCAGTCTTCCAGTCATCGGGTGCAGTCCCCTTCTCCCATGCTAGTTTGCACATTTTCCATACCCATTCTATCACTATCTCACCACCATACCTCAACATTTCCCCACACACTCCATCTGTTCCTGGTGCTTTCCCCAACTTCACTCTTTTCATGGCTTCCCACACTTCTGACCTCCTGATCCCCCCTCCTCCTCCACTACTTCTCTTCTTCTCCCTCCCATACCATATCCAGCTATGTTTGCTGGCTCTTCATTCCTTTCATTTAGCAACTCACTGAAGTACTCCCCCATCTTTCGACTCTCTCTTGCTTCTCGGCTAGCATTCTCCCATTCTTATCTTTCACACCCTTACTGTTTCCCTTGCTACCTTCCCTAACTTTCTTGACTTCTTTCCAGAACAGTTTCTTACTCTCCCCCCATTTTACACTCAGATTCCTTCCAAATTCCTCATCTACTCTTCTCTTACTTTCCTTCACTACTCTCTTCACCACCCTCTTACTCTCCACGTACCTCGCTCGTTTCTGTCTCTCGGAATCTTCATTCCCTCTACTACCCAACCACACTCTATATGCTTTCTTCTTTTCTTCCACAGCTATTCTTACCTCTTCTGTCCACCATGCTGTACCTTTCACTCCCCTCCCTCTTCTCCTCACTCCACACACTCCTCACATGCTGCACAGATCTCATCCTTAAACACCTTGCTCATCTCCTCCACTTCCTCCATAACTTCCAGGTCGAACCCACCTAGTCGTCTTTCCACTGCTCTCCTGTACTCCTCCCTGACTTCCTCCTCCTGCAACCTCTCCACCCTCCTCACCATTCCACCCTCCTCTCGCCTCCCTCCCGCTCTCCTCACCCACTTCTTTTGTATCCTAACCTTAGCTACCACTACATAATGATCAGACAGACCCCCTCCAATACCCCTATACACCCTAGCATCCATCACAGATTTCTTCATTCGTTCATCCACACATACATAATCAATCAATGACTTTCGTTCCACCACTGTCTTATCTTTCATCGTCAACATCCGTTTCCACGTGTACCTGTGGATCATTCTGTGTCGGAAGAAGGTGTTGGCTATCCACAGCCTCCTCCCCACACATACGTCCACAAGTGCACTACCATTCCCATTCACCTCTGATGGTACCCCCCACCCTCCCACCACTCCCTCAACTTTCCTATCACCCACCTTACCATTCATATCCCCAATCAGAAATATTCTTTCGTTCTTGTCAAACTTCTCCAGGCACGCCTCCACATTCATCCAGAACTCCTCTTTCTTTCTTTCAAGTATATCCTCTGTCGGGGCATACACGCATACAATCACCCACGTTTGTATTCCTACTTTCATTCTCACCCACACAATCCTTGAACCCACAGACCCATACTCTCTTACACATTCCTTCCATTTGCTACTTACAAACAAACATGCACCTTCTCTCGCTGTTCCTTCTTTATTCCTATGCTTTATACTAGTGCAGCGCTTCTACCTGTGATGTACCCAGCTGCGGCAGACGCTACTCTGTATTGAGTTTGCGCCCACCCCTTTTCTGCATACTGTGCATGGATAATTGGATATGCATAACTTTTTTCTACCTTTCATAGCCCTAATCTACTGTGTAAAACCTTGTTTTTGTATATTAACTCTTAAGCATTTACTTGCCATGCCCTCTCTCCATCTTCTGAACTTGACCTCAGCATCATGCGCACTATCTGCGATAAGTACTAGTTAATCTGCGTATAGCAGAAAACACCAGATAGTGCCTCCAGAACCATAACAAAGAGGAGAGGGCTTAACACAGAGCCCTGGTGGACTGTGACACAAACTGTAAACTCTCACTCAGTATATACACCTTTCACCCTCACGCCGTTCGTGAGTCCTCGTACATCTTCATTATCACACGCACCAGCCACTCTTTTACGCCAAGTTTTCACATTGCCCACTGCACAACTTATCTGGGCACCCTATCAAAGGCCTTCTCCAGGTCTACAAACACGAGATACAGATCCCTATCTTTAAGTAGATACCTTTCCTGCAGCTGCCTGACTATGAAGATAGTGTCGATTGTGCCACGTCCTGGCATGAAAACGAACTGCATATCGCCAATAGAAATGCTTTCCCTTATCATACGTTCAAAGACTCTCACAGACCTTAACCCCTGTCCATCGGTGCCCGTCATATGACGGGCTAGAGAACAATGGACAATCTGGCGGTACCCGTCATATGACGGGCGGCATTTTGGCACATTATCGGCTCTGAGAGAGAGTCCACACGTTGGGAGGAAGATAGGCGGGCTCTGACCATTCGGCACCACCATTGGGCCGCAACTGGTTGGTCTGCCGCGGTCCTACACACCTCCGGCCTCGCGAGACCAGGAAAAAACTGCGGAAATTACCTTATTTTAGGGTTTTTCACCTCTCGTTGCGCGATCGCTACAGGATAGCCCGTGGTCGTACAAGGATGATTCAGGTGTCATTGGAAAGCTCTATTATCGCCCTTTCACAGATACATAATTATATTACGCTCTGGCTCTTGTTTATGCATGAAAAAAAGCATGGAATGAAGCTCATTTTCCGTAAATATGCCCGCTTGGCAGGTAGTTGTTACAAATGTCCCCGATTTTTGGGTGTTAATGACTTGGTCAAGCATTTTCAGGCCCCTATAAATTCCCCCATCCAACAAGTCCCCCTTGCCCTTTTATATGTTTACTACAGTATTACCCTTTTGTGCCATTCATCAGGGATTATTTTCTCTCTATTGATGTTTTTTTTTTTTTTTTTTTTTTCCCTGTTCCCCAGGCTGTCTGGCCGAACAGCCTCAAGGTCCCGAGCAAGGCCAAGGCCATAAACGAGTGCCCCCGCAAAACCCTCCCTGCTTACCACTAATAAAGCCCGGGTGACCGAAGCCACTCCAAGGCGGGGAGCTGAGAAGGGTGCGGAAACGCCCGGGAAACTAAAACCCCGCCCAAGGCCCTGTGCCCCTCAGCAATTATGAAGGGAAAGTTTAGTGGCAAAGGAAAAATGTGATGCTTTGACTCCCAATCTCCCAACCTCTAGGTTGGCAGTAGGGAGGTCAATCCACGGAAGAGACTCCGTCACTTGAGATCTAGAAAATATGTAAGTAATAGAAACAGTCAGAGTAAGCTATGGGTATGGCAGAGATCACTCAGCTCTCACTCTGATAGACCAGTCCATCACCACATGACTAGAACCCAATCCTCTCAGCATCAACTAGGATAGGCCCTAGAAAGCTGCCTTTGGCGGGGGGATAGCTCCCCTATTTCAACTCCTTTCGGGGTTCTGTTACCAAACTCACTCCTATATCACCTGAGGCTTTAACCCGGCGAGTGCGCGCAGGGTGTAGTGAACACCACACTTCTGGGCGGCAATATTAAGCTCCATTCCCGCCTATAATCGTCATTTTACGATAAATACTGTTATTACTTATTCATATGCGCCTATTTTACGTTTAATATGAAGATAGTAACATGTAACAACAATAAAACAAGTGGGAATATTGTTTGGATGATGAAAATCGCAAATTATTGCCAAGCGTTCATTCATGAGGTCAGAGACAGGGGAGGCCCACACCCAGTGGCGTATCTAGGGTGGGGCAGGCAGGGCACGTGCCCTGGGCGCCACTGAAAGGGGGGCGCCAAATCTTCCTCAAGTAAGCCTATTATTTAACTACAGCATAAATCAAATTTTATAATATTAGCCTAGGCCTATCTAGTATTTCGCCTAAATATCTATCCACTCATCATTAATAGAATCTGAGAAATAACGATCTTTAACCCTTCTTTAGCGGCCTATGCGGTTTATTTATGTGTACCGCCCAGCGGGGTGTTTTTAGCCAAAATAGGGCTGTTTACGTGATCATTTTCATGCCTAAATAAGACCCAGAACGTAAAACAAGTATCTATCCCTGAAAGGGCATGAACAGAGCTTTCGAATGACACCATAACGATCCTTGTATGATGGATAGTTTTCTTGCAATAACCGTGCAACGCGAGTGCAAAAAGCAGGTAATTCGGTACTTTCCCCATATAATTGAGTATGTAGCGAGTGAGAGAGGGAGGAGGGAGCTGAGATTCGTGTCAGTAGGTTCGCCGCGGTGGTCTGGAGCAGTCATACGCTCGCTAGTCTCCTGCCACCACTTGTCTCTCTCTCTCAGCCACATTACGTGCTGAAATTGCCACTCGACCTATGTCGAGCGCCGCCACATAGTCCAGCTTTATTAAATACGACTTAAGTGGTGAGCCGCTTTTTAAGGGTTAATAACAGTAATAACAGTAGGCTACATATAGTAGAACTAAAATATATATTTGTTAGGCAAAGAATTCCCTTGCCTAAACATATAAATAGTTTAGTTACCCTTGTACTTATTTCCCGGTTGGTTTTCTTTCGTTACCGGTACTTTATTAAATACAATATTGAATGCTATATATATTATTGATATTCTAGAGTATTTCTCATCTGGCTGATTAGTAAATAATATTGAAATATTGCTAATACGTAGTAATTTACTATATAAAAGAGACCCGCAAGATAATAAGATTATATTTATAACTCTTTGAATTCTTGATTCGAATGCTAGCAAACGTTTGTTATTGACAAACAGTGCTTCAAACACTCGACTCTCGATTGTGGAGGCATCAGGCAAAGCAAGAACTCGGAGGTACTGATATTTATTTAATTATTTAGTTCTCTAGTATATTTTCCATGTTGTAGATACAGTTAATTATACTTTTTGCTCTGATTTTGGCATCTAATAAAGAGTTTTCCAATAGTTTTAGGTGTGATTATTTTGGATTTTGACGGTTTTACATTCATTTCACTATAAACAATGCTTAGACTGATAAAAAATTGAAATATAGCCTCGCATAAAGGTTTATATGTGGTTTAGAGTGTCATTTTCCATATTTCAGAACATTGTGTAAGATCATGAAAAGTTTTTTCACGAAGTAGGGAAGTGGATTTCCTATATCTAATAGATAATCTAACCTATTTCTTTAGATAATTGCTTAGGCTAAATTATTTTAACATTAAGCACATCCATAGACTACAGTAGATCTGGACTTGACACGAAAAAGGAACTTTGAAGTAAGGGACCCAAAATCGGAGAACGAACCCCCAAGTTTGAACCTCGAAACCACGAAAGTATCACATTTTCGCGGTTTGCAGTCTATGACACATCATATAACAATTTGCATCAGTGAAAGCATGGGAGGTCCATTTTTTTCGTATTTTTTTCTTCTAGGGCCTATATTGATGAGGAAGACAAAAGGCAGAACTCTGTAATGAGTGCCTCCCCCACAGGCCCGTGCAGAGACTTAGTTAACCTGACAAGCGCGATATAGACGTAGGTGCTAGGGTAGTTATTTGTGCATTTCTAGCCCTGGATTCTGACAGAATTCGTTATATTTACAATATAAACCATTATTTGTTTTCGGTATGCTTTTATTTTACATATATGATGTATATATGAACCTTCAAGAGTGCTAAAATAAGTGGGAAAAGCATTTGGGTGGTGAAAAACGAAGATATTGGCCACCCGGTCATAATCTCAGGCGAGAGAGAGAGACAGGCAGCCCTCCCCTCTCGCTGTCTGGGAGTCAACTGAGACGAGCGAGGCGGTGTGTGCCGGTGTCTGGGTGTTGCATAACGATCTTTTATGCAACCCACTTGTGCTACATTATCGCGGGAGAGAAAAATAACCGATAAATGATGATAATAAGAGGAAAAATAGGTGATAATTGAGGAGGGGAGGGAGGGGGGAATAAGGTGGGGAAGGAGGGGAGGGGGGTGGGTGAGATTTACATGGATGAGTACTGGAGGGGAATTATCTCACCTAGAGACAAATTTCTTTGTTTTGATAGGCCCTTTTTTTTTATGGAAGGCTTTTTTTATGGTCCTGCTTCCGTGAGGCCTATCGCGTTCCCTATAGGAAGCCTTCCGTGAGGCCTATCGCGCTTGCCGGGTTAAGGGCAGGTGCTCGGACTGAAAAAAGGGCACCTAGCTACTAGTGAATAAATTATATATACATGCAGCTTAAATTCTTTCAAATTAATTCCATGTAAGTTACAACAACACAATAATCAAGAAATCTGTCTGCATAACTGACACCAAACATACAACAATGAACACTCAATGCCTTTGTTCACCTAAGCAGCGAAATGGGTAGGCTACCTAGTGTTAATGAACTTAATGGACAGTTGTGACATCCCCTCAGCCTCTAGGGAAGCAAAGTGTGGTGACCAACAAATTATTCAGTCATTATTGCATTATTAAACAAATGGTAAAAATTTAGTTTATGGCCTTCTGGCCCCTTCTAAAGAAAATTGATTTTTGAGCACAGATTAAACCAAACATACACTACTGTATTTACATAGCTGGTCATTAACCTAACCTAACCTAACCTGGGCATCTTGGGGGCTGCCGCCCCCAGACCCCTGCTGGTCTTGGGTTGAAAAGTGATAAAAAACATTATTCAAAGTTTTGTATTTGGTTTAATATACACTTCCCGGGTCATTTTAACAATTCTATTGCTTCTATATACCATATCATACACCATCAAATACGTGTTTAATAACTAGAAAAAAAGGCCTTCAAATAAATATTTACGAAACTAGCCTAAACTAGGCTAGCTTGCATCACTTTAAATTTTTTTTTTTTTAAATACTTCAACCAGTTTTGCTTCCCTACCCTTCAAAAATACTTACGGTAAGTTCAAATTTTAGTTAAAATAGGACTTAGCCTAGGAGGCTATCGACCCTATTGGATTATTAAGCCAGCACACTGTAAGTCAAGAATAACGTCAGGACTGGAGCCTCTCTGTGAAAACTCCAGTCCCTTGTCAAAAATACACTGGCAGACCTATAGGCTATATAATAGGATAGGGTACACTAGGGCCTATATGCCTTAGCCTTGCTGCCTATCCATTTGTGGAGCGGAAATTGCAGTTTCTCAAAACCATCGACAAATATATAATTATATATATATGGAGAAATAAATTATAAACCACGAATATACCAGACTATTCTTCTTCTTCTTCTTATTGTTTAAATGTGCAGTTTGCTTGGAGGGTTGTGGTGTCTCCAGATTACTGCACAGGCGTTTTAGGAGGGGTGAAAAGAACAATTGTTAGTATAATAGGGGTTAGGAGAGCTAGTAAAGGTGGATTTTATACTACTGTATATGGGGGGTAAGTTTGTCGTTGTCTTTTGAGGTCAGGGTGCTTTAAGTCTAGGTGAGGGTGAGGTCAGAGATGATGATGATGATCAGTTGTAGTACAGTACAGTACTGCTCTTTGTGTACTGTGTGATTCAAGTCAAGGTGAGGGTGAGGTCAGAGATGATGATGATGATGATCAGTGGTGGTACAGTACAGTACTGCTCTATGTGTACTGTGTGATTTAAGTCAAGGTGAGGGTGAGGTCAGAGATGATGATGATGATGATGATCAGTGGTGGTATAGTACAGATTCAGTTGGATGGTAATTTTATATGCTTGTGATTTTGTTTGTTGTTCTGATGTAGGTTCCTAGGGCTGATGCGATGACATATTTACTGTGCTGTGGTAGGTCTCCTCCACCTAGGATATGCTTGATGTTGAATGTTCCTCCTTGTTGGGTTACTACACTTCTGAGGTGGGTGCGGGCACCGTAATGTCTGTGGCAGTGGACTAGATAATGCTCCACTGTCTCAGGTGTGAGGCAGTACGGACAATTTTCATTTTCTTGCAGTCCCATCCTGTACATATGCCCTCCCAGTCTGGTGTGTCCTGTTCTGAGGCGGAGAGCCGCGGTGTTTAAGGCTTTGTTCTTGTAGATGGAGTGTTTCCACACTGACCACTCTGACTTGATGTTACTGTATTGTGTGCTAGCTATGGTTATTTTCCACTCTTCCTTGAAGTCTTGGAGGACGTCTTCTCTGAGGATGTTTGTCCGGTCGGTTGTTGTGTAGGGTATGACTGTTGTTAGGTGGAAGGAGTGCATCCCTTTGGCTAGTCCATCCACTATTTCATTATGGAGGATGTCAATGTGGCTGGGTACCCATTGGAGGGATATTGTATATCCTTGAGAGTGGAGGGTGGTGAGGAGTTGGATCATAGGGTATACTATTTCCTTGTTTGTCTTGGTGTTATAGTTGATGGCTTGTATGGCACTTTTGGAGTCACAACAAATGGTGTAGGCACTTACTGGGAGGGTGTTGATGATCTCAAGTGCACGAGTCCATACAGCTCAAGAGTCCATAGAGCTCTGCTGTAAACACTAGTTTGTTTGGGTAGCTTCCATCCCATGGTAAGGTGAAATTTTGGGATCCATAATGCTGAAGACACAGATTTGCTGTTGTTATTACTGGTACTGATGGTTGCTAGACTACTCGGCCCACGGGACAGCTCGGCCAGGACAACTCGGCCAACGGCGAGACAGCTCGGCCCAGTAAAAACGAGACAGCTCGGCCCACGGCGAGACAGCTTGGCCCAGTAAAATCGTAAACCAGTAAAGTCCTACAACTGATTATTCAAATCCAGAATGTACCGGTCTAGAAATGGCTAACAACAAATGATTCGGTAGGTCAATAATATTAATGAGAATTGTAATGGCCCTCGAAAATATCCCGCAACCCCAATAATGTACTACCCGAGTTGACGTCAGGTATAGTGTAAAATAGTCGTTGATGGGAAGTCCAATAAACTCATCACGTGAAACACCACGAGACTATCACCTGGTTCTTACAAATCGGACTAAGGTTACTATACTTTTGTACGTCCATGGTAGTACAGTGGGTTAGCGCGCGGGCCTGGTTGACCTATGGGGGTCATGGTCACTAACCAGGGTTCGAACCCCACCCAAGGCATCTCAAAACCTGTGGGTTTTTAGGAGGGTTAAACTCCCTTCAGAGGTTCGAGCCCCGCGCCAGGCACCAGGAAAGGTTGACCCTAAGTGGGCCTGGGGAGTTGTCAGGACAGAAAAATTCTCTTCACACCCAGCATTTCAAGAATACTAATGGATGACTTAGAGGATAAATGTTTCCTAGAACGAATAAATAAAAAAGGGACATATACTGTAGGTAGGATCAGGAATGAAAATATATGATTGTCTTCTATCATCATCATGTTAACCCCTTGAGGATCATGACGCACTTTACAGTGTATTTTGTCTATTACGAGGTAATTTTATTTAGATTAGTAAGGTTATATGGAAGACAGACGGTTATTCTAGACAGTCTTCAGCATTCAACACTTACAGATCCTTCCTAAGCTGTATGAGATAGTCTAATGACAGCCGGAATTAATAAAAAAGGCGACATAAACCTCAAGGGGTACCGTTATGTCACGTTTTCATGATCACTGCATATTTCGCTACTCTATTTGCAAAGTAACTGATTTCTATAAAAATGGGAAATATGCTAATCACCATCGGCTGAAAATTAAAATGGTTGTGATTTTTCCTATTAATGGGCGTGTTTTAGTCTGATCGTCATTATATATATATAATATATATATATATATATATATATATATTGTTACGGCTGGATCGGCAATACATATTCGGGATTCTTGATCGTAGGACAGAAATGGCTTAAGTGACAACGACACGCTCGATTCCAGTCCCAAATACTATATGCTCCAGACAACAAAAGCACCAACGCCCTACAGAGTTATCGTCTACGGTAACGAGGTACCTTAACTCGGCGAAAGTGTACAACAGGGGTAGGCTATGAGGCTAAACTCCCTCAGACATTTATAGGTTACGTTATTACTAAAGAAATACAATACTCAAGAAACTACGTTAATATTAAGCCTCTAATAATGTAGAATAGAAGCAGGCTAAAGGTATGACAGTGAAATGCTAAATGACAAATGTACACGCCTACTTGAAAGCGCGTGCACTACAATAACTGTCCCCTACTAACATGCACTAGCATGTAGCATACAAGATGTTCATGATCCAGTAGATACCTAATAATACACATGGGAGGAACATAAATAGTAGTCACTTATTATAATAATGAATCTATACTTGGAATAACTAAAAGGTTGCAGGCAACAGTACTGCGCCGGTAGCCTACTACCGCATAGGCTACTTCGCTTCTCTCACTCTGTCTCCCCTCCGAGTCCGTATGCGCCCTACGCAACAGAACTCCGGACACAGCAGCAAAACGACAGTGCAGTTAATTGATACATGAAAGTATTAATAGTGTTGTCTTGTGTGTGAGTAATGTGTATTGTAAAGGGTTACATACATATACTTAAAGAGAGCTGCAATGCATAGTAAAATAAAGATATATCCCACTCATCATCCCCATGTGTTCTAGCTAGCAGGCCAAGTCACAGGAACAACGATTCCCAGCACCGAAAGCGAGAACCCAGGAGAAGACTGTAGAGAACACAAGGACAGATAAATTACGTTACTCTACTATACCGGCACTACGAGCGAGCTGTAGTCTCGGGTACTACACTCGCTCCTGGCTCGGTATGCAAATCAAGGCTAAGTCCTCGTCCCTCTACAGACAACTCCTGGGCATGGTCGGGCTCTTACACATGGCACCAGTCTAGTCACAAATGGGATGATGAGCGGGGCATATAACTCGTGAACATGTAGAACGTTCACCAACTATCCTCATCGAGAAGATCGCTGTTCACATTAACCCCTTAAATCTAATACATGTAAATATATGCTTGTCCTAAGAGTAATACGAGAGGTGAGTGCTGAAACTCCTTTAGGACCTCAAGGGAAGGTTATGCATTTAAATAGAGAGAAGAATGAAATGAGAGTAATGTCGTCAGAGAGAAAGAGTGCAACAGTGAGAAGTTGGGAGAGAGGGCAAGGGATGTTAGAATCTCAAAGGTTCTAGGCAACCTGGTCATGGAACACGCAGCCAGCCTCCAGGCAGTGTGCTGTACGACAACATGGGCCCAGCCCAGGCAGCGTAGGCAGGCAACAATGGACTACCAACCCTGTCGCGCCTAGCTATAAGCGCAGGGCTGCCAACCAGTCCATACGTCTGGCAACCCACCCGGCCGGCAGCGTGGCGCGTTGCTACCCTCTTGCTCTGAAGCCTAACTCACTCTCTCTCTCTGAACTCCCATTGTCTTATCTATCAACTTCTCTATTGATACTACATATTAAATGGAAGGTCTCGACATGGCTTAAAACAAAACCCACCACTGGTTAGCACATGACGAGACCTTTGCAGAGATACAAAGAACATAGTTATAAGTTGTCACACTCAATATACATTGCGGCTGACGGTAGCCAGATCACGGGCGGTACAGTCGAGTACCAAGGAGTACAATCAGGTTGCGTTGCAAAGCACTGGGGTGCGTTACAATATATATATATATATATATATATATATATATATATATATATATATATATATATATATATACATATATATATATATATAATTATACACACACAAGGTTAGATACAATCACGAATTTCAAGGCTACAGGTTTTTTCACGGCTATATTAAAAAAATTGCCCCATAGCATAACATGGGGCCGAGCTGTCTCAAATAATAGGCCGAGCTGTCTCGCCGTCATGGCCGAGCTGTCTCAAATAATGGGCCGAGCTGTCTCGCCGTCGTGGCCGAGTTGTCCAAAAGTGGGCCGAGCTGTCCGAGCCGAGTTGTCCCATGGGCCAAGTCGTCCAGTCCCCGGTACTGATGCGTGATCCATCTGTGTATACGTGGGTGGAATTTTGGTGCTGGGTGTGGAGGACTTCGAGGAACTCTTGCTTGAGCTCAGCCGAGTTGTTTTTCTTGGTTGTTGAGTTGATGAGGTCTGTGTGGACTGTGGGTGGGATGTATTCCCATGGTGGGAATGGTCCGGTGGACCAGACTATTACCTCCTCCTTACCCCTTCACCTTCCGAGTGATGTTTGTAAACAACTATTTGAACGTTTGTAGCGCTAGCATTCGAGAATGCTATTAATGTAAAATATTATCTGGGTTTCTTGCAGATATCTGTATAATTATACTAAGTATTAAAATAATATGTTCTTAACCTTATCGGTCAGTTGAAAGTGAGAAACTAGCCAGATTGATATGATTAATATAAAAACGCAATTGCATGAAAGAAAACCGTACTGAAAATACTTTTAGGGGTAACTACGCTACCGTAACTATTTGTTTTAGTAATGGCATTTAGCCTAAATTTTTGCTTAAGGAATAAATAAGGATAGTAAATGTTGCTACTGTGCATTTAGTTTACTGTGTGAGGGCAGCATTTTATACCTGGCAATTGGCTCATTTTTGTGGGCCTTAGGAAAATCGTTGATAAAGTTGAGATCATGCTAGAGTCCAGGCACAGATAAAAAGGGCACTTTCAACACAAAGGGCAAAAGGGGCAGGTGCTCGGGCACCCCCAGCACCCCCCCCCCCCCCTCTGCACGTGCCTGCTCCCCCAGTTGAGTGACATGGCCAAAATCAAGGAACTTTCGAGCCAAAATGCATGGACTAACGGAGTTTGAAGCAATTTAAGTCATAGGAAGAGGGGAATATGAATTAAGGGAGAGAGTTGTTGTTGTTGTTGTCGTTCCCCAAGCTGCCTGGCCGAACAGCCCCAAGGCCCCGAGCAAGGCCAAGGCCATAACCGAGCGCCCTCACAGTACCCTCCCTGCCGACCACAATAAAGCCTGGGTGACCGAAGCCACTCCATGGCGGGGAGCTGAGGAGGGCGCGGAAACGCCCGGGAAACCAAAGCCCCACCCAGGGCCCTGTGCCCCTCAGCAATTATGAAGAGAAAGTTGAGGGGCAAAGGAAAAATGTGACGCTTTGGCTTCCAATCTTGGTAGATTGGGAGGTCGATCCACGGAAGAGACGCCGTCACATGAGATCTAGAAAATATATAAGTAAAAGGAACAGTCAGAGTAAGCTATGGGTATGGCAGAGATCGCTCAGTTCTCACTCTGATAGACCAGCCCATCACCACATGACTAGAACCCAATTCTCTCAGCATCAGCTAGGAAAGGCCCTAGAAAGCCGCCTTTGGCGGGAGGATAGCTCCCCTATTTCAACCCCTTTTGGGGTTGGGCACCCGCCGGGAGAGAGTTCCAGAGGATTGCTGTTGAATAGAAGGTTTGAGAATATCGTTTCACTTTTGGATTGGAGAGTTGCACAGAGTAATGATGGGATTGTGTTACAAGACAGGTGCTACGTACTCTTAAGTATATGAGGTGGTATACACTGTATAGCTCTGAGGAACATTGATTATTGCAATAGCGGTAGAATAGCGAGAAAGATGCAACACTGCAGCAAAGATAGAGAGATTGCAAAAAGTCAGTGAGTGGATGTGAGTTAATGAGACGATTTGTTAATTATAATAACTAATGAGCTTGACTTGTATATTTTGCCGGAAATTCGGTACAACGTTATCTAAATTATAGTTGTGTTGAACAGTGGTTATATTTTATATTTGTTATACTATAAAGCAAACTCAAAATACGCATAATTAACCTAACAAAAAACATAATTTACCTAACCTAACCTTATAATGTATAAATATATATAATATATATATATATATATATTTGTTAGTAGTCTTGGCAAATCCAACGTCAAGGCTATTAACCTAATTGCAATGACGACTTGTCTATTTTGACTGCTATGTCGTCATTCCAACCGCGGTTAAAAAGAAAACGTCTAGAGTCTACTCCTTATCTTGCTCTAGGAGACGTTGTACATTAACCAAAACTACCACCGAAGGTGAAAAAAGCATAGAAGAGAAGAAAAAGGGGTTTACCTTAGTTACCGTTTAAGGCCCATCCTGTGTTCCGTCATGTGCAGATCCCTGTCGAACGTGCGCATGAGCGACCCTCTCTTGTCATCATTTTTTCATGCGCTCCATTGCTTGAGTCCGCTTTTGTTGTGCTCCTTCAATTCACCCTGTTTTAGGTTCGTTTCGGCTTATCTGGCCTTCTTTTTTGTTAGACAGATGTTACGTGATCTAGGGCACACGTAAATGGGCTCCTAAGTGTGTATAATGGAGACGCGTATGGAAATAGCCTACCGAAGGTACGGGGGCGCCTGGCGTTCCTCGTATATGTTTTTCATTCTTTCTCTTTTCATATTCTTTTTTCCTGTTAGTCTGGGCATAGTTTAGCTTTTAGCTTAATTTAGCCTAGCTCATTTTCTCATTCAGGAATTGCTATGCCCCTATGAGTTTTCATTTTTTCATAGCCTAAGGTGTACCGTTGGTAAACAATCTGAGATTTCGTTGGTGGCGGTGCTGTTTGTAGAGTTTGTGTCGGCCGCATTATTAGCGTTATTCCCGAGTCCCCCCTTTCGAGCCTTCACTGTGTCTCAAGGGCCTGGGCGACAGGTGGTTCGTGATAATCCAGGGGTACCCCATGGGGGCCCCTCCTTCACACCACAGGGTTTTTCGCCCCTGACACATTCTCTGCTTTCGGCTAGGCCACCCTTTTTCTCACCAGTTTCATTTACTGGTTTTTGTTTTCTCTTCCTTTTTCACCTCCATCCTTTCATAGTCTTTTTTGCCCACTCCAGGGGTACCCCACGGGGGCCCCTGTTTGTGCGAAACCACCCTCCCTGCCACTTCTCCTCATGGGCTTTGCTCTATCTCTGTGGGTTGGGTTGTTCCTGGGGGATGTGCCTCCTCTCCCCTGGTGTGTCTTCCTTGCCTCTCCCTTGACCGGTTGAGTCAGGATATAATCAAGGAAGACACTGCTCAGCTTGATGGCCATCATCGCTTGGAGTTCATAAGGAGATGACGCATTTTTGTGGCCCTTTTTTGGTATTCCCTAGCTCCTCTCGCTTTTTCGGCGCCGGACCATCTCGGCCGGTCCCCCAAATTTGCGGGAGCTCGATTCGGTCCTCTGGGACGTTTCGGCTCCCCGCAAATTTGCGGAGATCGCTGGGGGGTCCCGCGAAATTGCGGGAGGGTGGTGTCGGTACGGTTATGCCTCCATTGGCCCGCAAATTTGCGATAATAGTTGGCTTTCACTATTGACCTTTTTTATGTCATCTTGTTGCCTGATACTATTTGGTGTGTGCACTTTACTGGTGTTATAGGCCCTGCATGTAAGATGTTGAGTGGTGGTTAACACTTTCTCCATCTTTGCAGGTTCTGCTAGTGCTCTTCCACCTCGCCCGCCCTACTCACCTACCTTTGTGCTCCCGGTTTAGGGTGAGTATGGATACCTGTTTGCATGTGTGTTCCTGTTTCCCCATGCTCCTTCCCTGGTTCTTCTTGGACATTCTCTCCACTTACTCCTTCGACGTGCTGATTATGGTTACTCAGTTACTCAGTTACTTGTTCGTCAAGGGGAATCCACGCAATGCGAGCTAAGCTCATTATTATCGCGCCTCCTTGGGAAATGTATTGCGTGAAATGCATTTTAAGTGTTTTATGTACTGTTGGAATGGCTGTGGATGTGTGTGTAGTCTGTATTTTAGCCAATTGGCGACATCAGAAACAAAGGCTTAGGGTGGATCTGTATGGTACCATTCTCACTATAGACGGTACCGTCTCGCCCGTAGACTTAGGTAGCCATCAGCTTAGGTGAACCATATGATACCCATCTCGCCTTGTACCATTTTTGCCAACCCCAGATGGGACGTCACAACGTCGTCCACTTATTCCAGATACCTATTTACAGCTAGGTGAACTGAGGCTAACACATGAAAGGAGACAAGCCCAATTTGTCTCCGCCCGGCCGGGGATTGAACCCCGACCCCTCGTGTGTGAGACGAGAGCTCTACCTACTAGGCTACGGGGTGTGTGTTCTTCCAGTGCAGGTGGGCTGCCTTGCTTTCGCCATGGTTGTAGCTCCCCGTGCTTGGTGAGCCACACGTCCTGCTTGCGCCACTCGCACTGTGTGTCCTCTACGGCCTACCTCCCTGCTCTGTGTGGCCCGTGTCTGGCCCTGGTGGATGTGGTGCACCATAGCCCTGGTTCCTCGGCGGCGGCAGTGGCCTCTGCTTCCCTTCAGTCGGTGTGGGCGATAGTCTCCCGCCACTTTTGGACTGTGGGCCACCGTTCCCCGGCCTTTGTTGCCGCCCGGATCCGCGTCGCCCTGGGTATCCCTGACCCGACTGAAGGCCGTTCGCCTGGCCCTCTCCCTGCTCAGGCCCTCTCCCCTGGGTCCCGCAGCCGGTCGTCACATCGTCGGGGGGATCCCCTGCTCCATCCACGCTCTCGCTCGCCTCGTCGCCCGTCCTCTCCTGCCCCTCGTTGTCCTCCTGATCGCCTTGACGGCGCCCATCGCCCTCGTCATGGTTCTCGCCCTGAGGCCGGGGTTAGCGGCTCTGCCCCTGTGCGCCCTCCCCTGGCCTCTCCGGGTCGGGGCTCTACTACCTTCCGCCCGCTTCCCCTGCTCGTACGCCGTCCTCTTCCTTTGTCCTCTACGCACGCGGAGGTTCAGGCTGTAGCTGGCCCTCTGCTCCCTCCTCCTACACTGTCCAGGAGGGTCCGCCAGGATGTAGTTGCTTCTCCTCCTACTTCACCTGCTTCGGTGCCTATTCTTCCTTCACAGTCTCGTCCCACGGTGGCGGTCCCTCCCTCCTCCGCCTCGGTGTCGGGCCGCCCTGTTATCTCTGCCCCGGGGATCCTTGCTCTGTTTCCCCCCTCGGCTACTTCTGACCTCTTTTCAGCCAACGGCCATGCCACGTTGATTGCACCGCTTCTCGTCCGTTCAGCGAAGTTAAGCAACGTCGGGTCTGGTTCGTACTTGGATGGGTGACCGCCTGGGAACACCAGATACTGTCTTTTCACCCGGCCAGCCTTCCCACTCCCGTCGTCCTGCTCCTCCTCCTTCTTCTCTCCCTGACCTTCACTTACCGTCTCGCCACAGGGGTACCCCTCCTCTTGGCTCGGTGGGGTATCGCGTGGTTTCGGGGTCCCCTTTCTCAGGGGCTGCCGTGTCGCTGGAAGAGGGGGATAGTGCTGTTTCCCCCTCGGGCGTTCGTGTCCAGGGACGAGTCTCTCAGCGGCGACACAACCGTGGTCGCTCGCCTTCCTTGGGCCGCGACTCTGCTGGTTCGTGTCGTGGGTCTCGCTCCCGCTCGCGCTCACCCCTGCGGGCCGACCATTCTTGGGGGGGGGGGGGGGGTTCGCCTCTCTCGGATCGATTGTCGGCTATGCATGGGTGGCTTGTGTCACGCATCGACGGGTGCTTGGAGTCGATGCAAGACTCCCGCGCTTTTTGGCGGTGACACACCCTCAGCGCCTCACCATACCTACCCCTGCTACGGTCCCCCTCCCTTCTGCAGGCCTACGCTCTGGTCAGACTTCAGCCGCCGGGACATCCTTCAGGATGTTCAGTCCCTGGCTGTGTTGACGGGCCTGTCCTCCTATGGGACGGGTTTGTGCGACGACGGTACGCCTGGCTTAGCCATCTTGCTCGTTCGCCCTCTCCCGTTGGGGGCCTGGTTTGCTGAGGCCTTCGTCTTCGCTGGCCGTTCCGTCGCCGGCTCTCCTTCAGTCCCTCCCCCGGAGTCATCACTGCTTTTGCTTCCTCTTGTGTCTGTCAGCGGGTTGGACGGCGCGTTCTGGTCCTGCTTCAGCGCACCCGTTCTTGAACTTTGTTCTATTGCTACCCTGTTTTTCTCTCACCCAGTTCCGTCCTCTGTAGACAGGGTTTTTCCCTTGCGGCGGTGGGTGCCGAACTTCTTCTCTTGTCTTTTGGTTCCCTCCAGACTTCTGTTCGCCACCTGCGGCTTATCGCGGCGTCTGCACCAGGCGATCTTCGCGAGGGTTTGGGCCGCATTCGGCGGATCCCCCTTCGGCTCGCGGTGTCTTTGGTTCCCGAGCTGAAGGCGGTTTTGTGCGTGGCAACTCGGCAACGCCGGACGGTACGGTCCTCGTTCTGCCGGACAGCCCCCTTGGATATTCGTCAGGGTTTGTTGTCCTCTACGCTCTCTCCGTCGGGGCTTTTTTGCGCGGGATGCTTGGGGCCGCTCCGCTTCTCTATCGGCGGACCCGGCTTACGACACGCAACGACGCGCTGTGTCGCGCGCGGGGTCTTCTCAGTCCCGTCATTCTGCCGGTCCTCTTCGGGGTGCTGCTGCAGGTGCTGCCGCCATGCACGGGTGCAGGACTGGGACGTTACAGGCCAGTGCGTCAGTTCCGCCTCGCCCTTCTGTTCTTGCCCCCTTTTCATCCCCGCCGTGTCGGGGCTGGCCGGCCTTCCACTTCCGGCCGCCCTTCGCCGGGGTCAGCCCCGCGACGGCCAGGGGTTGGGGTGGCCCGCCCTTTTCGACGAAGTTGGGGGGGGGGTAGAGGAGGTCAACGTGGCGCTCATGCCCGCACGGACCATACCGGGGGTACCTCCACGTCACCACAATGTGTAGGTTCTCTGGGTCGGTATCCTTGTTGTCCTTCTCGCCTGGCCGCCCGGGTCGCTCCCCTCCTCTCGGGAGCTCCCGCGGGTTGTTTTCGCCCTTGCGCCCCTCGGTGGCCGCGAGGAACGTTGGGGGCGGCGGGTTGCGTGGAGGGGTCTAACCTGGAGGTGGACGTCCAGACCCCCACTCCGCTCTTGTCACCGACGCCGGCCCATCTCTTCAGAGGTGGCCCACGTGTTCACATCCATGCACGAGCAGGGTATCGTCTAGGGAGTTGACCGCCGGTCACCCGGTTTTCCTCTCCCGTGTATTTCTGGTACCGAAGTAGAACTGCGACGCGATGCGCCCGGTGGTGGCTCTGTCGGCCCTCACTGGGCGCTTCGTGCACACACGGTTTCGGATGCTGCCGGTACCCCAGGTACGCCTGGCCCTGCGCCCTCTGTCGTGGGTAGTGTCGCTGGCCCTCCAGGATGCGTCTTTGCTCGTTCCTCTCCATCCTCGATTCCAGCGATTCTTGGCCGTTCGGACTTCCGATCGTGTGTTCCTGTTCGACGGCCTTCCCTTCGGTCTCCACATCGCGCCGCGGATCTTCTCCGCACTGGTGGGGCAGGCTCTGGGTCCTCTCCTCAGGAGCGGGCTCCAGATCCTGTTTTCCTTGGCCGATTGGTTGGTAGTTTCCGAAGCCCTAGGACTGTGCGTAGGCGACGCCCTCACGGTCGTTCGCCACGTCGCACGGTTAGGGTTCCCCTTCGATGTTCCCAAGTCACGCTTGACCCCGTCGCGTGTCGTGCCATGGGTCGGTCTCGCATGGGTTTTGTCCGGCGCTACGGTGACCCGGGGTCTGCCGGCTGCGGTGCACCTTCGGTGGAAGGTCTTCGCCGTGTTGCACTCGGTCTCCCTCCCGGGGTGGCTCTGGGACTCGTTCGTGGGTTCGCTGCATTGGGCCGCTCTGCCCCTTCCCTTAGGGAGCCTCTGGCTACGCCGCCTCCTCCTCATGGGCACCGCGGTGTTTCCGTTGCCCCTATGGATCGGCTCCTGCCGCTCCCGCGTACCGTTCGCAGACTCTTCGGTCGCTGGGTTGCTCGGGGCGCGCTCTCTGCAGCTGTGCCCTCGACCGCCCCCCCGCCGACGGTCTGGGTAGCCACAGATACGTCGAGCGAGGTTGGGTGAGGTTCCCGATCGAACCTGGGACGTCCACTTCCCGGCAGATGGGTGGGTCTCCCTCCACTTACCCGTCTATGCTCTCGGACTGTTGGTTCCTTTGTTCTTCCTGCGGGACCACGCGCTGGCCCTTCAGGGTAAGTCAGTGGCCTTCGGGTTGGACACTCAGACAGCTGTCCACTGTTTCCTAATGCGGGGGTCCTCCAGGTCGTTGACTCTATTGGGGGTCTCGGTGGAGTTATTCTTCCTCGCGGACCGACACCCCTTCTCCTTGCATGCCTCCTCCCTGCCCGGGCCTGCCTCCTCCCTGCCCGGGCCTGCCACCCTGTGGGCGGCCGCCCTGTCGAGAGGGCAGGGCGTTCTTGTAGAATGGGCGATGCAACGGACTGTGTTCGCCGACCTCGCGGCTTCCTGAGGTGTTCCAGAGGTCGCCTTGTTCGCATCGGGGGTGCCGCGCCAGTTGCCTCTGGACCTCTCCCTCCGGCCTCGCGCTCCGGGGGGGGGGTCTGGACACTTTCATGGTAGCCTGGTACAGGTGGCGGTCGATATACATCTTTCCGCCACCAGACGCGCTGTTGATGTGCCCAGTCCTCGCGAGGCTGCGGCTGTACCGCGGCTGCGTCTGGCTCCTCGCGCCTCTGTGGCCGGCACGGGCTTGGTACGCCCAGTTGCCGCAGTGGTGCCCAAGTCCGGTCCCTCTACCTGTCTCCGGCTTCCACTTGAGATAGGTTGGGGACCTGCGGACCTCGTTGGCCTTCGCATCGTGCTTGTTCATGAGGCACGGTGGCTCCCGGTCCCCGGCCGGGCCCTGACTGACTTCCTGCAGCGTTCCTGGCCGTCTTCTCCTTGGGGGACTTACGGGTCCCGCTGGAGGTCTTTTACTAAGTGGCTACAGGACACTCGCCTGCCAGTTGGCTCTGCTTCCCTCGTCCTACGCTCCTTGTTTCACCTCTTCCGTACACGTCACTTTTAAGTCGACGCTATACGTACCCACTTGTCTGCCGTCCGGGGGGTCTTTGGGTCCGTCGCTGGGCTGGTCGTTCCGCCGGAGGAGCTGGATTCCTTCCTGACGGCTGCCTTCCGGGATCGACCGCCTCCGCGCCAGGTCCCTCCACAGTGGGCTCTGGGGCGGGCTCTGGTCCTTCTGGCTTCACCCACGTATACAAGGGCCGCTACGCCGGTTCCGTTGCTCGGGCCTCCACTCTTCCTAGTCGCTCTGGCCACTGGGGATCGGGTGTCTGCACTAGCGGCATTGTCACGGCCCCGGGACTGCGTGCGATTCTCCCCGTCCTTGCATGGCGTCTCGTTCGCCTCCTCCCCTCCTTTTGTTACCACGCATGGGAGGGCGGCCCCCGTTTTCCAGCCTTTCACCGTCCAGGCTTTACGGCGTGGGCATCTCGCCATGTGTTGTGCCCGGTGTCAGCCTTGTACTCCTCTGTTGCGTCTGTGGCGCCGCCTTCGGGTACTGCTGTGTGGGTGTCTCCTCGGACAGGTGGGAGGCTCTCGCAGGTGCAGATGGGCCGCCACGTTTGTCGGACCGTTCGTGCCCGTCACCCTGTTTGTAGGGGTTCTGCGCACGATGTCAGATCCTTTGCTGCCTCCTTCCGGTTCCTGCCACGTCGATCCTTACCTGCCATCGCCTCAGCGGTTTTGTGGTCTTCTCTCAATTCCTTCATCTCCTCCTACCTCTCCGTGTCCAGTGTTCGACCCCCTCGGCCGGTGATTGCTCTCGGGGGTCGTGTTTCCTGGTGCTCTGGCGAAGATCCCTGGTCTTCCCCCCTTGTCCCTCGTTCTTTTCCTTTGTTTTATTTGACAAAGGGGGGGGGGGGGTGTACGGGTTTGCAACACTGGATTGCAAGTTTGGGATTATGTATTGTTCCAGTACATAAGTGTTTTTGCCACATTGAAAATTGTGTTTTGTTCTTGTGTTCAGTGTTTTTGTTAGTTTTGGAAGAAAATGGATTTTAGGTACAGTACCTTTTTGGTTTAAGACAAGTCTATGTTTTTGCATTACTATGAATGACGGGCATGTGTTAAAACTGTTCTTTTTAGCTACTCCTCAGTTTTTCACTCTTTTATTAAACTCTCTTGTTTACATTGTGTCTTTGTCATTCATAATTTTGTTTTATGCATTGGTTTTTTGGTAGGTTGGGCTTGGATGTCCTCCTCCTATTTGTTATGCAGCCTTGACGTTGGATTTGCCAAGACTACTAACAAATTGGGAGGTTTGATGTACCTCCCAACCTACCAAATAGGAAAACCTACTATTTGGTAGTAGTCTTGGAAAATCCAACGTACATAATACCCTCCCTCACGCCGGACCCCTGCCCATCCGCGTTCTTCTGCTGACGTGAGATGTGATGACAAGAGAGGGTCGCTCATGCGCACGTTCGACAGGGATCTGCACATGACGGAACACAGGATGGGCCTTAAGCGGTAACTAAGGTAAACCCCTTTTTCTTCTCTTCTATGCTTTTTTCACCTTCGGTGGTAGTTTTGGTTAATGTACAACGTCTCCTAGAGCAAGATAAGGAGTAGACTCTAGACGTTTTCTTTTTAACCGCGGTTGGAATGATGACATAGCAGTCAAAATAGACAAGTCGTCATTGCAATTAGGTTAATAGCCTTGACGTTGGATTTTCCAAGACTACTACCAAATAGTAGGTTTTCCTATTTGGTAGGTTGGGAGGTACGTCAAACCTCCCAATATAGACAGTATATATATATATATTTATTGCTTTAATTACCTCAATATAGCTTTGCATATGCACAGCCCCTGTAGTATACACCATACCCCTGTGCGTAGGTATTATGATTCATTCCTCACTAAAATCGTTAATTTACCATAAATATAATTAATACTTATCCATATGCGCCTATTTTACGTTTAATATGAAGATAGTAACATGTGACAACAATAAAACAAGTGGGAATAGTGTTTAGATGGTCAAAATCGCGAATAAATACGGAGCGGTCCATTCATGAGATGTGGAGCAGAGCGAGGCAACCCCACCTCTCGCGAGGTCTGAAGCATGACTGAGAGTCTCACCCCACCATCTACCTTACCCAACACACTCGCTAGTCACATAACCACACCCTGCAACCGGCTTGCAGATGTTAGCACGAAAATATACCAATGAATAAGGGAATAACACGGAAAATAGGTGATAATTGAAGGGGGGGGGGAGGAAGGAAGGGACTTTGACAGATGTGGAGAAGTGATATGAGGTATGGAGGGGAAAAAAAAAAAATCAAGTGCCAAGGGGCCTTTTAAAAGTTTTTTTTTAGGCCTAGGATCTTAAGAGTCTCCCCGCAGTCGCCCAGTAAAACCTCTTAAGAGTCTTCCTGCTGCTGCCGGGTTAACTCACCTAGATAAATTGAACATCCCATTCGGCTTTTCTGTATTACCCACTTGGTGTATGACCAGGTCCTGTATGATTTTCTTTGCCTTGTATATCTCTCTTTTTGCAGTTTGCTTAGCTGCCAGATATTCCTCTCTGCTGCCTCATTTCTTCCATTCTTTGACAAAAAAAAAATCTCCTTTATTACATTTTCAACCTGGTCATTCCACCACCAGGAAGTCTTATGCCTGGGGGGCCCTTAGTTTTGCCACAGACTTTGTCAGTGGCGGTAAGAAGGCTACGTTCAAGGAAGTTCCATTGGCTATTTACATCATTTGGCTTAGCGCCCTTATTCCTATCCATTTCCTCCTGTTCTCTGCAAAACCTATCCTTGTATTCAGATTTATTCAGCAGCCATACTTTCCTTTTGATCATGTATACCTTCTTTGAAGTTCTTTCGCACAGGATCTCGCCATAAGCTCAATTCACAGACTAGGAGCTCATGTTGGGAGATACGTTCTTCGCTCGGGATGACCTTTACATCCCGAACAAACTTCCAGTCTATTCTGTTCACTAAGAAGTAATCTATCTGGATGCTGGTGCCCCCAGAACTATATGTGATCAGATGAATTTAGTATTACGCACAACCATGTTGAGTGCAACACAGGACTCCAGTTTGAATTTGCCTTTATGAATCATGGCTACTCTGTTCATGGTGGATGCTGCTCTCGAAGTTGGTTTTGGCATGGTGCTGCTTGAGGCTTCTCGACTCACCTCCTTTTTAGTTTTCGGCATAACAGGTTTTCTAGTAGGAATTTTGGACTTCTTGAGACAGGTGGCATAGAACACTTTAGCTTGTTCCCAAATGTGGCGTTAGTCCAAAAGTACTTGTTTTTTTCCTTTTCCTACCTGTTTATGTAATGTATTAAAGAATGCTTCATCTGAATCATGGCAGGTTTACAACCTTACTCCAGGCATTGAACTGAATTGCCCTCGTAAGTTTTTACTGTTTGTAGACTTTAGTCTTTTTCCAAATCGTGCTTACAGTTGACTCGCCCAAATCTAGCTTACAACCGATGGCAGAGTTTCCTTTTCCTTGATTCTTTGAATGTTATCTTGAGTTTAGTAAAAAAAAAATGATCTTCTTGTTTTTCTTGGCTGGCGACATAGGTTGCTAGAAACACTCACAATGTGAGCAGACAAGCACACGGAGGGTTGAGGGAGGAGACAGTAAACAATGACGTTGGCGTGGGTTTGCTCTAGTATTGGCCGTGACATCACACCTACGCCTTCCGCCCCGCAAAGTAGTTCGCATTATTACATATTGAAGAAAATGCTGTTTTTGGCCCACATCCATTTGGCCATTCCCGTACAAATGAAGTAACTTTCTCAATAATCAAGTATTTTTTTTATATAATTTTACGCTCGCAAAGTAGCCGATCCGCAAACTAGGATCACGCAAAGTAGGAGAGTAATGTAATATATTTTATTTTTTTATTTTTTTTATGATCCAATCCAATCCGATAATTCAATATTTTTTTCTTACGATTTCTGATCCGATGTTTTCCAACAAATTCCTACCAAAGCACAGCCCTAACTGTTGAAGTTGCAGGGGAATTTTGTTGGGTCTAAGAGACACTGTTAGTACTATTCCAACATCAACCACAGTGATGACATGGTGAAGCAGTGTTATGGCAGGATTGTATTTTACTGTACTACAGTCCAAAAGTCGTAAGGCAACATTGCAATGTAATTGGTAGCAACATTAAACCATTAGTAATTATTATTAGTAGTAGTATACTGTACATTATAAAAAAAAATCATAACACAGTACTTAAGCTACAGGAAGGAGACTATGAATTTTATCCAAATTAATATACTGTACTATAGGCTATATACACTGTAGTATTTCATTTAGAAGGACAACATTATTATCATTGCTCCAACTTCTAACATATTCTTTTGCTATTGTAGAACATTAATGAGGAGCTTCAGCTGGCAACAGAATCCTACCTTGAAGCAGATGATGCACTTAAAATCGAGGAAGATGGTGAGCGTAGCCTTGTTCATGTGTCATCCCTCCTGCGTTGGTACAGCCGTGACTTTGGTGACACACAGGAAGAAGTTCTGAAGTGGACGGCTCGCAATGTTGGCCGAGGAGGTAGCAAGGCCGAGGCATTGGAGAGAGTACTGCTGGCCGGGAACTGGAAGGTTACCTACCTTCCTTATGACTGGGGTACCAATAGTATGGATGATGAAGGCTAGAAACCCCCTTTATTGCTACATAAAAGACAATTGGAAGTTTGGAAACCTATTTACTTTTGCAGTTGCTTTTCAGTTATCCAGCCTATCACTTCATTTGTGAAGCAAACACTTTAACAGTAATACTCTGTTGAACATATCCATAGGACCAGGGCCCATATTCATAAAAAATCCTAGGAATATTCCTAAAGTTTGTCCTTAACTCCAAGGACTAGTCTTAGATGGAATTGAGTAGTAGGACATATTCATAAAATTTGAGACTAAACTTGAGACAGTGTTTCAGATAAGACTAGGACGAATCTCCTACGGTTAAAATAACTTTCTAAAATAATTTCCCTTAATTCCTAGGTTATGCCATATGGCTTCATATATGTTTTGTGCCACAATCCCAGGTGACGCCACATGACGTCCGCATGTTTTGCGCCATGCAATCAAATGTTTTGTGGGCCCTACTGGCCTAGTGATGAACTAGACTCCCTCCTACACCCCCCATACCTCTTCCTCATCCCCCTCACCAGGGGGAGACCCCACCCACAAGCACCCCAACCATCTCCCCTACCCTGCTCCCTATCACTCGACATGCATCAGTGCGCAGGTTTCCATTTTCAGCATGTGACTGAATGACAAAGTGTGAGTATGTCTGCTCTCACCCAAAACAATGCCATTGATGCACACACACACACACACACACATATGAAGGGAGGCTAGATAAATTAAATCTACCAAGTCTAAAAGAGAGGAGAGAGAGGGGAGACATGATAATGGTGTACAAATGCACCCTAGGGCTGGAGAGGCTGGATAGGGAGGATATAATAATTATGGATACAGGAATAACTAGAGGCCACAGCTACAAAGTAAAAAGACCTACCTGCAAGAACGATATCAGGAAGTTTAGCTTCCCCTATAGATGTATTGACAAAATGGAATAGGCTGGAGGAGGAGGTGGTAGGGGCAAGGAACATCCATATTTTCAAGAAAAAATTGGATGAAAGTAGACTGAGAGATGGGACAACACAAGCTTAGCTCAACTCCTGTAAATTACAATTAGGTAAATACTCCCACACACACACACACACACGCACGCACGCACGCACGCACGCACGCGCATACACACACACACACACACACTTACTTAGAGTATTGATAACATTTCTCACGCACACACACACACACTCATTGCTTTTGTGTTACTCACACAGCAACCAGACGATTTAGAAGTCTGTGTTTTTCACCATTCTCAAGCTGAATGAAGGTACATGATCACCGTATTTGATTTAATTTTGTAGGAGTATTATTTACAGAGATTCAGCAGGTATAAAGCCGTTGTATGAACAGTTAAATTGTAAGGTTTAAAAAGAGATTATCCATTAATGATGTCTTATAGGTACAGTCCATCCTCATACAACACGGATTCGTACAGCACAATTTTTGTACAACACGGTGGGGGTCTGAGAAATTTACTCCATCCGTTCAACATGATTCGTATTCCTGGAACACGGTCCGACGGTGGAAAAGTGGGGTAAATCCATAATTTTTTGCTTTGCACAGTGCTTCTCCGTACAACACGGGATGCTACTGACGTCATTGCGCACTGTGACGTAGGCAGCATCTGCGCTGCTTGGCCATTGCGGTAATTTTTTCATCATCCCCAGTAAGCTCTCCCACGATTAGAATTAAGGAAAGGGACGTTATATGAGTGTATGTTTACTATTAATGATTATTGTGAAGGCTATGTAAGTGTTTGAATGTGTTGAAATTGGGAAAAAAAAAAAAATCTGAGGTGTCCACCATAAGTACATTATAACATGGGTTTCTATGGTTCGTACAACACGGCGTGTAGTGTCGCCCATAAAACAATGTTATACAAGGATGGACTGTACTAGGGTCATTATACTTACTGTATACATTAAATCTTATTGTTTGGTATTGTTATAATATGTTTGGGAAAGGGGTGTCAAGTCAGAACAATGTTGATTTTAAATTAGAATGAAATTGTTTCGGTGTGGCCATTTAATCACTCCAGGAGTATAAAGGTAATTAAAGAGTATAACTTTAACTTTGTATATCTAGTAAAATTACTAAAATGAAAGAATTTGCCTTAACCTCTAAAGCGCGATAAGCCTCGCGGAAGTATCTGTATAGCGTACGCGATAGGCCTCCCTGAAACCAGCCCATGAAAATATACCCCCCAAAATGCCCCACAGGCACTCTAATGGAAAACATATTTGATTAGGTAGTATAATCACTCTCCAGTACTTCCTTCCTCTCCCCTATATGTGTCCCAACCACCCCCTCCCTTTCCCCTCCTCAATTATTGGCTATTATTCCTCTTATTTTCATGATTCCTCCCTTTCTACGCACAAAATATGGTGAGTAACACTCCCACCTCCCCTACCCATCTGCGGAAGAGAGCTACAGGGCCAGTGTGCCTCAAGCACTCTTAGCAAGCAGATGTATGTTGCACGCTCTCTCTCCCCACTATCCACCCCCTCCTGGCACAAATATATGTTATTCACTAGAAATTTGCTGTTTACACATATTCTGCTCTTCCCTGTTTATATGTTCATCATATAAGTAAAATAAACGCACATGGAGAAGAAATAATGCTTTATATGGTAAATATAACAAATTCTGTCAGAATTGAAGAAAAACAAATCTGCACACGCGGCACGTTTTAAACACCTTAATTGCGTGCTCCTCGGGTTAAGCACTGATATTTAATAATTTCTTATTTGACACCTTGTTCTGGAGCCCTTAGCAACAGTAGCGATCCTATGGTAAGTACGAGACTGACCACTTGTTTAACCCGAAAACAGCGAGTGGGGGGGGTATTGAACTAGCTCCCTATGGGCGAGCATATTGGCTCCATTCAGGCCTATAATCGTCATTTTACGATAAATATCGTTATTACTTATTCATATGAGCCTATTTTACCTTCACTATGAAGATAGTAACCTGTAACAACAATAAAACAAGTGAAAACATAATTTTTCTGGTCAAAATCGCGAATATAGATGGACCAGCCCATTCATGAATTATGGAGAAAATTGAGGCAACCCCTCCCTCCACGAGGCCGCAAGCCGCACTGAGCCTACTCATACACACACTCGGTCATGTAACACACCCGCTAGGCACGTAAGCATATCCAATGTTAGCACAAAAATATACCAACGAATTAGGGAATAACAGGGAAAATAGGTGATAATTGAAGGGGGAGGGGAAAGGGAGGAAGGAGGGGATGTGGAGGAGTGATATGAGCTATAGGGAAAAAAAAAATTTTTTTTTTAGTGCTACTGGGGCTGTTTAAATGTTTTTTTTAGGCCTCCCTCGCCGTCGCCCAGTAAAACCTCTTAACCCGGGAACTGCGGGAAGACTCTTAAGAGTTCCCCCGGCGGACTGCGGAAAGACTCTTAACCCGTTGAGCCGTGGTGGTCCAGTGGTGAGCACGCTCACGTGTGAATCTGCAAGACCCGGGATCGAATCCCTGCCACGGCGGACATTTAGTGGGTGTGGTAGTACGTCCTAACATGTTTCACATGCTCGCACCCAGTCAGGGGACATCCTGACGACGTATACAGACTAAACACACATAACAAAGCCACTCCAACAGCTTCCTCTCTCTCCAACACCCCTTCTCCCCTCTCAACACTCTTCTCTGAGCTAGTGCCGATACAAATGGCCAGTCCTGTATAGAATCGTGAGGTTCAGAGTCGTAAAGATTCCAGGACGAGCTCCATAGAAAATGAAAATGAAATGAAATGAGCCCCGGCTAGTTATAATATTTTGTTCACCCCAGTCCCAAGCCATTTTCACTTCTTTTTTTTGTTTGCTAAAATGGAAGACAAGGATGAGAAATGAAAAAAAAAAAAAAAAAAAATCACCTCGGACATTTTTTTTTGGGGGGGGGGGGAGCCTCAAAAAAATTTGTTGAGCCAAAATGGAAGAGAATGGTGAGAAATGAAGACAAAAATAAAAAAAAATCATTTCGGTCATTTGGGGGTGGGGGGGGGGGTCGAAAAGTTCGTCTCCCCCGCATGACCACCCGCCCAGGAGCACTAGGGTAAAAACTGAGTATGGCATTGTACGGCATACATCCTAAGGAGTGTCTCACATAAATCTCAAGCCTCTAGCTCCCATACGACCGGAGTAATGAAGGTTCAAAATGGTGGTGAACTAAGGGTGTAAAGTATCCCCACTAAGCCCACCACCACCAGCCGCGCGGCTGTCTCGGCCCGCTCACACCTACTGGCCCGGCTCCCACACACACTACGGTACCTCCCCCTCCTATTCTCCCGCCATTTCCTACCTTACAAGCCACGTAAGTGGTTTTTTATATGTCGGACGCACGTTTTTTTTTTTTTTTTTTTTTTTTTTAAGAGACAATGAACGGAGGAAGGAAAAACACAGATAAAACAAAAAGGTCCATGTGCCTAAAGGCATCCTCCATTTATAAAATGTTTGTAACAACTGGATTTAAACATTTGTAGATTGTAAGTTTGTGGAAAGCAATTCGAGGGAAGTGAATTCCAAAGAGTAGTAGCTCTGGGGATAAATGAATTCTGATAAGCAGAAGTTCTGCATTGTGGAGGAGAAAGTGTAAATTCATGGGCGCTCTCAGCTGCCCTAGTTCTACGGGGAAAGATGTGGAGAGGCGGCACAATTGAAGCAAGTTCCTCGGAACAATTGCTGTGAAAATATCTGTAGAATAATGCAAGGGATGCAACGTTTCTTCGTATGGCTAATGTAGGAAGGTCCTGTGTGATTGCAGGGTTATTGATTAATCTAATAGCTTTATTTGAATTTTGTCCAACTGCCTCAATGCAACCATTCCACTTCCACCCCACAGAGGTGAACAGTAATCCATCTGAGAGCGCACATGACTTTTATATTACGGCCAACTGCTCGTCAGTGAAGAATTCTCGAACTCTGTACAGGAGTCCCAGTTTTTTAGAGGCATTCTTAGCAATGCTTCTAACATAATGTGTCCAGCTCAAGTTAGTAGTTAATGTTACACCGAGAATGTCAATACTAGGGGAAGTGGGAATATTTACATCATTAAAAAATATATGGGAGTCAGTGAGATTCTGTCGGTTAGAAAATTGAATGTACTTGGTTTTCTGTGCATTAAAGGAAACTAGATTCTCTTGTCCCCATTCATTAATTCTAGAAAGGTCCTGGTTCAGAGAAATTGCAGTGTTTATTTTTGAATTTATAAGATCGGGTTGGGTGAAAGAATTGGTAAATGTGAAGGAACTGTGGAGTGTTGAGTCATCTGCGTAGGAATGTATTGGATTATGAGTGGTAGATATGAGATCATTGATATGAATGAGGAACAGAGTTGGGGCCAAAACTGATCCCTGGGGAACACCAGCATTTATTGAGTGAAATTGAGAATAAAGGCCATCTACCATTACACGTATTTTTCTGTTATGAAGATAAGAAGAAATTAGTGGAACTAATGAACGTGATGCGTCGCTGGGAGTTGGTGATCAAACACTGCCGACGCATCACGTGCGACGCTGGGTCTCACTGGGTTAAGAGCCAGGGGAAAAAAAATCAATTTAAAACCGAAAAAAGAAAAAAAAAAAAAATTGCCCCTGGGCCATGCCAAATAACACTCCTCCACCTCCCCTCCTTCCCCAGTTTCCTCCCCTCCTTCAGTTATCACCTATTTTCCCTGTTATTCCCTTTTCCTGTGGTCTATTTTCGTGCTAACATTAGCAAGTTGGTAGCAGGGCGTTGTCATCACTTGCGAGTGCAAGAGAGAGAGAGAGAGTATCGATCGACAGTCTCTCTCCAGAGGTGGAGAAAAGTGGTGGGCTGGGAGGTTGCCTCAGCCATACATTGTGTAACTCCCGGCCTGTATCGCCGATTTTGACCATCCAAACGCTGTTTCCACTTGTTTTATTGTTGTAACAGGTTAATACTTTTATAATCAACCTATAATAGGTGCATATGGATAAGTATTAATGTTATTTATGGTAAAATAAATATATTAGTGATGGGAACAGCTCAAATACGTCAGCACAGGAGTGTGGTGTCTCATACCCCCCATGCGCACTTCAGAGGTTAAGAGCTTTGCAGCCGTTTACGGGTTAAGGAGCTAGGCTCTGATTGGCTGACAGATTTTGGATGTCATTTTGTGTCCTGGTGACTGTCACTTGTTTATAGACTTTAACCCCTTATTGGCGGCACTCGACTTAAGTCGTGCACCAATTTGCAGCAAGTTAGGAGCATTATTAAGGCTTTTAAAGGGTTAAAATAGAGTGCAAATGGCCGGGAGCATAGCAGGCCAGACAGCCGACTCCCAGGGCTTACCGCCGCCCATTAACTCATGTTCCCTGTGTTCTCAAGAGGCCGGCAGTGTAGCCAGTAGTGAGCATAGCTGGGAAAAATATACCGATATATGCTAAACTCCCATGTTCGTGGCATCACTGCAAGAGAACCACGAGTGCTACGTAGCTCGTTCTGGTCTCATTTTGAAGCTTTTAGTGCCTAGTTGTTTGCTAAATAATTTTATTTCATGCAGATGCTTGATTTATCATGCAGGAGGGCCTGAATATGCCCAAATGAGCCCAAAACACCCCACTAGACAAGGGTTAATATTAAAAAAATAATACTTAATCTTAATTTTAATTGTAATTAGCTACTTAGTAAATGTTTGGGTAATTAAATAGACTAATAAAATACTATAGGAAAGCTAAAAAATATACAGTAGTACTTACACAAAATAATAGTATACTGTAATATACTGGGAGTTGCAGGGTCTGGTAAATGTGTTTGGAACAGTGTGTGAAAAACGGAATCTGAAGTTAAATGCGGGGAAGAGCAAGGTTATGGTCTTCGAAAGGGGTGAAGCCACAGAGTGTGAGGCGAAGTTGAACGGTCAGGCTATGGAGATTGTCCGCTCATTTAAGTATCTGGGCAGTGTGTTGAGTAAAGATGGGACTATGGATGAAGAAGTGCGGGAGAGGGTGCAACAGGGGAAGAGGGTTGTAGGAATGCTGAAAGCAGTGACAAGAAATAGGGTGGTCAGTATGGAAGTGAAGAAGTCCTTGCATAACAGTGTGGTAATCCCGACACTGACTTACGGAAGCGAAGCATGGACGTTTGAGAAGAGACTCAGACCAAGAGTGAGAGGGGTGGAAATGAGTTACTTGAGAAGTGCGTGCGGAGTTACATGGAGGGATAGACAGGCGAATGAGGAAGTAAGAAGGAGGTGTGGTGTGGAGGTAGATGTGCTGGAAAGTGTGAAAAGGAACACCTCGAGATGGTTCGGCCATGTGGAACGTATGGGAAGCGAGAGAATGACTAAGAGGTGTACGTGAGCGAGGTGGAAGGACAGAGAGGGAGAGGTGCACCGAAGGAGAGGTGGAAGGATGGAGTGAGGAAGTATATGGATGAAGGCAGTGCTGGTTGGGAGGAGGGGCATTGACTGACTGGGGACAGAGGTGCATGGGGGTGGTTCGTTCGTGGCCACCCCATCGGGGGCCACGGCGTCAGGCAATAGATAGATAGATAGAATATGAATATGAATTAATTAGTCTCCTATCAAATAGGTTCATATTCTATAATATTGGTTTAAAGAAAATTTACTTTAAAGGGGTAGCTTCAAAATATTGAACCATGTAGAGCTAAAACATGAATTAATTGACATATATTAAACTTTGGGTTCAGAATCAGTAAGAAAACATTATTTATATAAATATACTAATCTGACTTACTTCAGTAAATCAGTAGACTATCTATATGACTGATTCTTCTGCAACACTCACAATATATTTTACGATATTGTGCGGATTTGTTAATCAGTATAAAAGCAAAATAAATGGGTTAATCAATTCTGAATGCCTCCATAGGACACATTATGTCGGAAAGCTTGGGTTGGCCAGTTGCTTGGAGAAACCTCTTCTGCCCAGACAGGCTGACAGGTCAAATTTATGGGTTTTTGTTTTACCATAAAAACTAGTACTTTAGGTATCGTAATAGTGAGCATTTTTAATTGAATTTCGGATAGTTCATATAAAATTAATTCAAATATCCTTTGAAAGTCATATTAGAAATCGTAAGTAAATTGAGCTCATTTAAGCAGTGTAATGTTCTTGTTGACTTGCCAAAAGTTGTTGACCCCAAGGATCGTGCCACTTCTGCCCTAGGCGAGGCTCCTTCCTCAGTCCTCTCAACCCCTCTCCTTGGGTACACCATGGGAGTAAGCGCTGTAGTAGAATAAAGGGGCCCCTGCCGAAGGATAAGTCAGAAATAGAGAAATTTGAGTGCGTAGTGTGCAAAGGCGAGCTTGTGTTAAGTGATGATCCTGTGGCTGTGAATTTTGGAAATGAGTCTTTGGAGCTGGTGAACAAGTTTTGTTACCTAGGAGATACCATCTCTGCCGGTGGTGGGGCCGAGGCTGCCACTGTTGCTAGAATTAGGTGTGGCTGGGGGAAGTTCAGAGAATTGATGCCAATCCTGACCATGAAAAGAATGCCTCTCCCCCTGAAGGGAAAGGTGTATGCCTCATGTGTTAGAAGTGCAATGACGTATGCCTCAGAAACATGGGCCGTTAAAGTAGAGGATGTCAACAGAATGGAGCGTAATGAGATGAGAATGGTGAGATGGATGTGTGGGGCCAGGCTACAGGATAGAATAACAAATGTTGAGCTGAGGAGACGTTTAGGTATAAAGAGTATTAGCGAGGTGATGCGTACAAGTAGACTGGGATGGTATGGACATGTGGAGAGAATGGATGAACAAAATTGGGTGACAAAATGCAGGTCTGTGATTGTGGAGGGAGCTGCACCAAGGGGTGGACCGAGGAAGACCTGGGATCGGACTATACGCGCCGATCTCAAATCCAAGAACTTGACAAGTGAAGCAGCCCTTAACAGGGTTGCCTGGAACGCCGCCATTAGGACAAGAGACTGAAACTGCACTTATGTGTGGAACACTCAGTCTTAAAATGTTATGTATGTATGTATGCCTCTGGGAGGTAGGAGATAGCCTTGTTCTGTTTAATTTCCTTTTATGCCCTATTTAAAAAAAAAAATTGCAGAAGGTTAGTTGTACTAAATTGTGAAGTATTTGAGATAATTTTGAGACCATTTTAAAGATAATTTTAAGCCCAGTTTATCATTTAAATATGAAAAATATATGACACCTTTGTTATGAAGCTGAAACAATAAACTGATAGTTGATGATTTAGTGATCGAATTTTCATATTATTTCCCCTGTCAACCCTAATATATATAATTATAAGATTTATTAATGACCTTATATTAGTGTAGTATTATCGTAGTAGTTATTTAGGTCAAGTGCAGTTGTAACTTCTTTTAACTATACATTCCTGTGGGGAGGCCATGTACGGAGCGCCGGTGCTGGTGCAGTGCGGCGGTGCCGTGTGGATCTGCGACTTTGAATTTCTCCCGTTTAACTAGACCTTTCAAAACACCCAGGGGGTAAGGGGGCCTTCATCTAATGGTGGAGGAAAAAAAGAATATGCCTTGCGCATCCTACTGCGTGTCATACAAGGCTACTAATAGGGGGGATGGCGATAGACTTGTAGACCAACAGCCATTACTATGCAATAAAGCCTTTATCGTAGCACTGTCTTGGTATGGCACTGCCGAGGCTGGTGGGGTGCGGATAGGGGCCACAGGGAACCAAGTCTTACCTGGGCGCTGTTTGGCACCACACCTGTGTCGGCAACGGTGTTTGCATGTTGGAGCAGTGTTGGGACAGGACTTTATTGTTCTATAGTCCAAATTGCCTAATATACACTATTTAGTAGTAGCCTCTACGTTCCAACGTAGAGCTATATACTTATCGTATAATTCTGCTCCGCTCTAGAGCGGGCAATTATCGAAATCACTAGCGCGATAAAACGATAACATCTAGAGTAGCACCTTACTCTCTCTACTAGGTACGTTGTACATACTTTGGAGGCCACTATTTGAAAAGGAAAATAAGAAAATATTGATGAGAAAGAAGAGAAAATTACAGGATTTTAGGCCATCCTATCTGGCTCCTTCAGCCGTCTTGACGGATCCACCCCACTACCCGACAGGGTTCATTGGGCATTCCTTTTCGCGCTACTCAAGCTTCACACTCGCTGTTTTCTATGCGCCCGCTTTTTGTGCTGCTACTCCTGTCGCCTACCCTTTGGGTGAGTTGTGGGCCTTATTTATGGTACCTAAGGTTATTAGACAGATGATCTGTGATGTAGGCACGCTTCAAATGGGCTCTTAGGTGTGTTACGTTGAGTATGGCGTCGAAACTGGTTGGTCACGCTTCTGCGCATGCGTTGCCCTTCGGCGATTGTTATTCTTTAGGCCTTTGCCTGTTTTTATCATCATTTTCACTTGCGGTGGCTTAGTTTTGTTACCTGGTCGGTTCTATTACGCTTTGTGCTTTTTTTCTGCTTTCTTTGCGTGGTTTTTGCGAAAAGTTAGGCTAACTTGTGCACTTTCGATAGTGATGAAGGGGGCATAGCCCCCCTTGCCTTGACAGGTTCTTTTGGCCTTATGTTTTGCATACCTTCACATGAATCTTTCGCATTGGAGTGTGCCCTGTGTTTTTTGTTTTTATCTGCCACTCAACCAAGGCTAGGCCCCCTGTTCATAGCCTAACTTATAGTTGGAGGGGGGCACCAGGGCTAGGCCTCATGTTCCTAGCCTAACTTTTTAGAAGGGGGAGAAGGGACTTTTGGTAGACCGTCCATGTTGCCTCGTCGCTCTTGCTTGCCGATCTTTGGTTTTACTAAACCACCTTAGGCTCGCAGGGGTATGACGCTTTGGTTTTCCTAAACCTTCTGTGGGGCACCCTTTTTTCGTCTGACGCTCGCTGTCTCTCCCTTATTTTGTTGGCACTCCCCTCGGCCTTGAGTTCATGAGACACAGTCTTCCCCTTACTTGAACTCCCTCATACATTGAGGTCCCCGCGGCCTGGTCTTCACCTCCTTTGAGCTCTACGATGCCTTGAACTGTCGTCCCTTCCACCCTTTTTGGTGGCGCGGGTCTCTGGGAAGGGCTCCGCGCCCGCTCCGCCCTGCAGCGTGGACAAATCCCGCTCCAGGTCGGTCCTATGCTTCCGACATGTTCTCTTTTTTGGCTGCTGTGGTCGGGTCACTCTGGACCCGCTCCGCCCTAGGTTGGTACTATCCGTCTCTAGGTCGGTCCTCTGCATCGCACTGTTTTATTTTTGCTCATCCAAGCTCCCCTTCCAGCTGTCCTGCTGTGCACTTGGGTTGAGCCTTTTGGTTGGTATTTACCTCCATCTCCCTTTCCGCTCGAGGGCGGACAAATCTGCTCTGGAGCGGACATCTCCGCTCTGGTGCAAGCATCTCCGCTCTGCAGCGATGTCTATTCTGCTCTGGACAGGGCCCCCTTGGGCTCCTTCTTCACTTTGGCTTCTACACTGGGTCTCTCCTCCACCTGTTCCGCTCTGGAGCGGACGCCAGTCCGGCTCCTGGTCGGTCCTAGGCCTTCCCTCCTGCTGCCCTAGCCCTCATGTTTTCACCTGGTTCTACTCTACGATTGTTCCGCTATGGAGCGGACGCCAGTCCTGCTCCGGGTCGGTCCTAGGCCTTGCCTTCTGATGCCCTAGCTCTCTTGTTCGCTGTGCGCATGCCTTTCTCCTTTGCCTCGACTGCCATGCATGCCTGCCCCGCTCTGGAGCGGGAGGGTGTAGTCCGCTCTGGAGCGGGTCTGTCTGCTCCGCTCTGGAGCGGATTTTCCCGCTCTAGAGCGGACTTGCCCTCTCGGCCCTGGCACTATTTTTTGGCCAATATTGCCTTGTTTGTACTTGGGGTTTGTCGGTTACGGTGTCTAATAATCTTCTCCTTTACATCAGGCTGTGTTCCCGCTCTGCACTGCTGGGTCCCTTGGCCTGCCATCTCCTCTTCGGTCCCTTCACCCTCAGGTACCCTTTTCGGTTCTTATATGGCTGTCATGCTTTATTTCAGGGTGTTTGCGCCTGCACCTTGGTCTTTTCTGACCTGGGTTTTTTGGGGTTCTTCGGACTGTTGCTGCTTATGATATATGCTTGGCCCTCCCACATGGGGGGATCCGTCTCCGTCCTTCTCCACATGGGGGGGGGGGGGGGTGTTATTACTTTTATGTACCTATCATCATGTATGGAATCTTTTGTGTGTTTTTTGTGCATACTGTCATACCTTCCTTATATTTATGCATATTCTTTCTCTGTGCTTCGTCTGGGACATTTTTCATTTCTCCCTTCGCTTACAGTGCGGATGTCGCTCCCTGACTGCGTGCGCCATGGGTGTGCCCGTCTGGCTATGGGAGCTGGGCATACTGAGTGCCCCACCCATGCTGCGTGCTACTGCCGTGATGGCTTCACCCCCAGAAGGTGTGGCCCGTGTCTCGTCAACATTATGATGATTGAGTCTCGCCCTACTTCACCGGATGCTGAGACGGCACGGGTCAACCTCACCGCTGCATGGTCGGGCGTGGCTTGGTATGTTAAGGACCATTTACACCGGCTCCCCCGCTTCATGGACGAAGGGGTTCGCGCCTTGCTGAACCTTCCTCTGGAGTCTCCGCGCCCAGTGGTCACCGTTTCACAGGTCCCTCAGTCTGGTGTGTCTCCGTTCTCGGCGGACACAGCGGGGTCGACTGAGAATCAGTGAACCCGTCCCTCTGGCAGTGCAAGGCGCCAGTGTGGAGGTTGTAGGGTCTGGTCAGGAGGGGGCTGCCTGTGACCTCGTGGGACTGAGTGGCGGGAGCGATGAAGAGTACGATGACGAAGTGGTTGAGGACTCAGGACCCTAACCAAATAGGAGGTTTACCTCATTTGGTATTGGGAGGGTCGTTAAACCTCCCAATACAGTATATAGAGTCTTGTTATGGTGCTGTCTTTTTGTAACACTGTTAAGGCTGGTGTGGTTGCAGATACTGCAGGTGCAAATGCTGCATGGGGACTCTGTTGAACTATACCAACATCAGCCAAAATGATGACTTGGTGGGTATGGTTAATTTAGATAAGTGGACTGTATATTATTGATAATGAAGAAGTATTAACCATATAGAATATTTACCCTTTGATGAACTCAGCTGGTGATTGGAGGATGGCGGAAAATAGGCTAGATAACTTGAAGTGGTTAGTAAGGTAAACGGCGTATGAATAGAGGCTACAATAGGCTAGGATAGGATAGATATTTACGTTAAGTTGTGCTAATTAACAAAGATGATGATGTAGTGACTATATGGAATATGAGATGAAAAGTGAAGCGAAAACACCTGTTGAAGTAACTAGGAAAAGAAGGCTTAGCGTGTGTAGCTGGGACAGAGGTTGGTTGGAGAGTGAGCGAGCGCGTTATGTTTGTCTCTGTCGTGACATACCGCGCACGCGCATAACATATGGAAAATGTATCCCATCTTCTTTACAATGAGATACTTATGAACAATCCTAAATAATAAAAATATATATATATATGGGAATTATAATCCTACAATACTTTCCCATATACAACTATAGAATAATATATTCTACCCAATCATGGAACGTTCGACCAAGGTTATGGAAGCGTTCACTTAAGACTACGGAATGATACGTAACGCTACATCAACCCAGATTACGTAACATCGAGACTGTTCATACTAGTTTGAGTACACTAAGTAAGGACATATTCCCACCAACAGAAAATATACAAAATTTACATGATTAGATTTGCCCGGAGGCAATCTTATCCCGCCAAGCTTGGGAGGATATTTGGGCTGCCTGTCGACGTGGGCGTTCGCCAGACGCGTCAACAGGCTGCGCCGTAGTAGAAGCCAGAGAGGGGACTTCAATGGATAACTGATCCGAGGGGGTGTCCTTGCGATCGAGGTCACCCTCAAGAGGATATAGTCGGACTGTTGGCCGTGTGATTACTCCAGTCCTGGTGCGAACCTTTGCTACCCGAACCTCACCATCACGACCTGGTAACAACTCCTCTATCTGACCCAATTTCCAAAATGCGCGCGGGCCCTCATGGATGGTTACCATGTCCCCTACCCTAGGCCAATGACCTTTTAATGGTGTTAGTTTATTCTTTTGCACTTCCCTTAAAGTCACCAGATATTCTGTTGACCAGCGATGCCAAATATCTCGCGATAATTTACGAATATATTTGTAGCGGGCCGATATCACGTCCTTAGTTATGTAGTCTGGATCTTCCATAGTATCCTCGTCATGCTCTTCAGGAAGATCCCGCAGTCTGTATCCACGTACCAGTACTGAGGGTGTGATTGGGGTAAGGTCTTCCAAATCACCAGAAGCATAGTATAGAGGGCGATCATTTACGGTGGCTTCAATCTCCAAGAGTATGGTGTTGAGTTCCTCAATCGAGATGAGAGCTCTACCCAACACCTTCTTCAGACCCACCTTCACGATGCCTATGGCTCTCTCCCATATGGCGCCAAACCAAGGCGCTCTGGCGGGAATGCAACGCCATTCACATTTTACATCCGCTAGGCAGGTCTGAATCTTAGGATTGTTGCTCACTTCTTTAAGATATGTAGATGCCCCTATGAAAGTCTTTGCATTGTCACTCCGCATGATACGCGGATATCCCTGTCTACTGCAGAATCTTCGGAAGGCATGTAGGAAGCTATCACAAGTGAGGTTGGTGACCAGTTCCAGGCGAATTGCCCTGGTAACAGCACAAGTGAAAAGTATCATATACACCTTAAGATTGGTGAATCTTTCACAGGGATTGCTCCACTGTAGTCAACCCCGGTAACTTTGTAAGGGTCACCTGGGGTGGTTCGCAGGTTTGGTAAGGGAGGAATACCGACGGGATCATAATGTGTTCTCTGTACTCTTTACACTTTAAGCATTTGCGAAGGACTTTCTTGACCACCTGCCTGATTCTAGGCACCCACCATCGTTGTCTTACATAGGTGACTATATGACCAACCCCATAATGACAACAGAGTTGGTGACACCTATCGATGATAAGATGGGTGAAGGGATGATTGGGGGGCAGTAGTATTGGATACTTACTTGCCTCAGAGAGGGCTGCCAATCGTAATCTGCCTCCGCAATGTATCAAGTCCCCTTTCAAGTGTAAGCCCAACTGGTTGATCAGGTTATTCCTAGACTTTGTTCCCTTAACCAGTAATTTATATTCCTGCGTATATATTTCTTGTTGACAGAGCTTATGTAATAATTTATCTGCAATTCTGATCTCCTTCACATTGAGGTAAGCACTACCTGTGGGCGGTGTGCCTTTAATTTTTGCTTTTACATTTTCTACAAATCGTATCACCCATGCTGTAACACGTTGTAACTTCTCATAGCTGCTGAATCTATCCCAGTCCCATAACCGTGTGTCTTCGTCAGGCACCGAGTCAATTACCGGTGCCACAATAGCAGTGTGTTGCTCGCTCAAATCTATATTCTCTGGCCATTCGTTGGGATCATTAAGCCAGCATGGGCCATTCCACCACAACACAGAAGATTTGAGAAATTTAGCAGAGACACCACGAGTAATGCAGTCACTTGGATTCTCTTTGGTAGACACATACCGGAACTGTGCGGTTGGGAGCAGGGTACGAATTTCGTCGACACGGTTGGTGACGTACACTGGTAGCTTCTTTCGGCTATGTAACCAGTAGAGCGTAATTTGGCTGTCACTCCATATAACTGTCTCCGAGATATTTAGCAAATTTTTAAAAGTTTCCTCTACAAAGTGAACGAGTCTAGCAGCCAACAGAACTGCAGTCAGCTCTAATTTTGGGATGGAAAGGGATTTGATCGGGCGACTTTCGCCTTCGCCATGACTAGACGACTGCCACTTGTGTCAACAAAGTATATGGCGGTGCCGTACGCGACCTTGCTAGCGTCTGAGAAGGCATGAATGGAAACAGGATGGTTCATGACAACTCTCCGAGGAAAATTAAAACCCTTACAGACGAAGATCCGAAATAATGTCTTCCCACTCCTGAACCAGATCGCCAGTCAAAACCTAATCCCAACCTAATTTTTTCCTCCATAATTGCTGAAGGAATAATCTTGATTTGATCGACACCGGTAGAACTATCCACAAGGGGTAAATTTTTTTAGCCGTTATACTCAAGCAGATTTGTTTTGTAATCTGCGAATATTGCGCGTACTGAACGCCGAATGAGAGGGTAACGGTATCCTCATACGACGATAGTGCTTGACGCTCAACCTGTGAGTATTCCTTAGGGGTTATCCCGATGTGATCTAATTCCCACAAAACGTTTAAGTCATTTTTGCATGGTGGAATATTACCAGTGGACATGTATTCGTCCATTGGGTTTACTGCTACATTCAATACAGTAATTACTTCTGTGCTGGAGCTGGTAGGTTGTGCCACATATGAACCACTGATGGCGTACCCGTACTTGGTAGAAAGCAGAATTAGGCTACCTGACCTTTTATACCCAGGTCGCACTATATTGTAGTAGTGATCCGCACCAATAAGCAGCTCCAGCTGATCTGTGTCCGTTGCGTGAGGATCGGCTAATTTTATGCCTTTACTTTGTAAACTAACCAGTTTAGACTTTAGGTTAAGTTCACCTTTATGTTCTGGCAACTCATCAACCACTATTGCATCTAGATGATGAAATTTACCTCTGTGTTTGTATTGCAGTGCCACAACATTATATTCCCTAGAGGCTTGTTTCCCGGTAAATCCGTGAAGACATAACTCCTCAGTTCCTTTAGAAATGTAGGAAAGGGAGGATAGAACAGAAGACTTCACAAAGGTCCTCTGAGAACATTGGTCAAGTAGCGATCTGATTTTAACACAATTATTATCCTTACTCTTTACCGGCAGCTGTACGGTGGGCAAGATTACTATATTTTTACCTGTGGCAACGGACATTGTAGTTGAAGTAGCAGCAGTCTGCTCTCTCTTGGTGTTATCCTCCGCTGGGCTACTTTCCTTCCCTTGTTTTTGTGTACACAGGGAATGAAAGTGTTTGCCCTTACAAAACTTGCAGCTTCTTATGTTAGGATTAGTACAACCCGAATGGCCATGGTCTTTTGACAAGCACCCAGTGCAGAGACGTAGTTGACGGGCTCTGTTAACTTTAAGAGGCCCTGTCTTATACTTCATACACTTGTACCATAAATGATTGGTGCCACTACACAGAACACAGTTTAATTTCCTGTACTCACTTTGGGCGGTAAACGTCGCCGTAGCCATGGGTGTACCCTCTACTCTGTCTTGACCCGCCATATTGTACACTTCAGCCTGGAAGCAATGGGTGAATTTCTTATAATCCAGGCTCGAGTCTCCCATTTCCCGTTTTATGGTTTCTTTTAGTGGTGATGGTAACTTATTGACAAGAGTCACCACACAAAATTCCTCCAGACAAATACCATGGCTAATGATTGACCTCATCACACTCTCTGTATTGGCATAGAAGTCCTTCAGGTCAGCTGTTTGGTGTTTGGGTGACACTAATTGATTGAATTTGGTAACATAAGCTGCCTTGATTCGATCTGGATGCCCATATGTCTCTTGCAGGAGCTCAATTGCTGGGGCATAGCTTGCACTTTCGATAATGAATCCTTCGACTAGCTTATGTGCATCACCCAGAAGCTAACCCTTTAGATAGGTGAAGCGTTGTATATCTGTGAGGTCGGGATTGTCATGGATGGTACACTTGAACATCTCCCAAAATCCCGACCACAATGTGGCATCACCTTCAAATTTTGGAAGAGTAAGATGTGGTAATTTGACTGCGGATTTCCTTGGCTCTTTCTTGACCTCCTTCTTGACCTCTGGAATCAAGATCCCCTTCAGTGTGGCAACGATTACTTGTATGCCCTCCATATATAGGGTATCCTCTCTTATCACCTCGATATACTCGGCGTCCTCGTAAGTGTCGGCCAGGTCCTCCTGTGTGACCTCATACTTGTCAAGTTGCTTTTGAATACTGAGCAACCTGGCCTCCACCTCCACTCTAGACGCTGAATCAATGAATTCGTCAATGTCAGAGGTCAAGACCGTCAAAGAGCCCTTAAGGCCAGCCCGACGCTTTTGTACACTTTTAGCCATGATTATACGGGAAGGAATTCTATTGACGTTAAATCAAACTATCAATGCCAGACCGAATAAGTTGCGGACAACAATACAGTACTCTGTGAAATCAAATTAAATCGCGAGCCGAAAATAAAACATCCTCACGAAAATGCGGAATAAGAATTGTGCGCAATGTAGACTAGCAATCTGGAGCTTTTCAATTTAACTCCTTACATAATAGTTATGAAATTATAGAATCATTACACCATAAGTTAAGAAAAGCCGGGAGGGAAATTTAGTACAATACAGTACAGTATAGGCCAAAAGTCTCCAGATGTCAAAAAAGAGAGGTACCGTTTAAAGTTATAATAAATTCAAGAATTTTAAGAGAGAGAGAGCCTATATGGTAATTTAAAACAGGCTAAAGTCAATGGGTACTGCTAATTTTATATTATTAAATTTAATAAATGTGAAAATTGTACACAAGAAAAGTTCATCTCAAGAAGTCACAAGGAAAAAAGTTTTGAGTTGGATTAACACACACTCCGCCTATCAGCTATCATATTACCCCGCCTCCAGGGCACATGATGAGAGAAGAATTTAGTAAGACATGTGAATCAATAAAGAAGTTATTGGACAGTATAAATTTGATATAGAATGAATAACCTTAACTTTTGAAATTATTATACAGTACAGTATGGATGATTTTAATCTTAGTGCCAATCAATTGTTATATAATTTGGCCCTAAAGGGTTTACAATCAAAATTTAATTAATATACTGTACCGATTTGAAGGATTATAAATCTAGGCTATACTGATTTTGTTGATCAACTCTAACGTCATGGTGGGCAAACATCTCGTTGTATGACCTGGCGACCATGGCATATTCGTCTTTCCCAAAGCACCGACGACAGGTGGCCAGGATCTCCAAATAGAGATGCTTTGATGCCTCGTGCGTGAGGTGTACCCCGTCGGGACTGAAGTCAGCCTCAGAGGTATTCATGGACTGATAGCGCTCCCGGGTGAATGGGATATGGCGCTTTAGCCAACGGTTAACCGCATTTCTAATGCGGTTAAACTCGTCCGTATAGACCCCTCGTGGAGCCTGCCGCTTCTCTACCCCAATCACCTGGACTTCTCCCCCCGAGAGCCGCACCACCTCCTCAGCTAGGACCTCGATCCCCTCCGCTATCTCTCTCGGACTGACCCCGCTCCTTATCTCGTTTCCTCCTATCACCAAGAAGGTCAAGTCGGGCTTCAGCTCTAAAAACTGACCCCAGGCTTCTGTTGACCTCAAGGTGCTGACGCGGGCACCTGGGGCGGCCAGAGGAGTCACGAAAAAGAAAGGCCTGTGGACGGCGTGGTCCACGTACAAATCCCTGACGTAGGAGTGGCCCAAAATTGCCACCTTCCTAATCGGGCCTGGGTACGCAGGCCTATCAACCACCGCAGGACAATCTTCCCCTACCCCACCACCCGCGGAACCATGACGCCAAAAGCCCTGGGCCATGAGGGACAGACGAAATTTGGCACAAAAAAAATGAACCACGTAGGCTAGGCCACCACCAACCACAGAAAGGGTGGGGGGGGGGGCAAACTAGTGAAAGGTTTAAGGACCAATTATATGGTTAATTTAGATAAGTGGACTGTGTATTATTGATAATGAAGAAGTATTAACCATATAGAATATTTACCCTTTGATGAACTCAGCTGGTAATTGGAGGATGGCGGAAAATAGGCTAGATGACTTGAAGTGGTTAGTAAGTTAAACAGCGTATGAATAGAGGCTACAATAGGCTAGATATTTACGATAAGTTGTGCTAATTAACAAAGATGATGATGTAGTGACTATATGGAATATGAGATGAAAAGTGAAGCGAAAACACCTGGTGAAGTAACTAGGAAAAGAAGGCTTAGCGTGTGTAGCTGGGACGGAGGTTGGTTGGAGAGTGAGCGAGCGCGTTATGTTTGTCTCTGTCGTGACATACCGCGCACGCGCATAACATATGGAAAATGTATATATCCCATCTTCTTTACAATGAGATACTTATGAACAATCCTAAATAATACAAATATATATATATATATGGGAATTATAATCCTACAATACTTTCCCATATACAACTATAGAATAATATATTCTACCCAATCATGGAACGTTCGACCAAGGTTATGGAAGCGTTCAACTTAAGACTACGGAATGATACGTAACGCTACATCAACCCAGATTACGTAACATCGAGACTGTTCATACTAGTTTGAGTACACTAAGTATGGATACGCAGTGTTTTGGCGGGACTTTATTGTACTACAGTACACTCCAGCTACTGAAAGGCAACCCCGTCTGAGCCGTTACAATGCATGTAATGGAAAAATGACACTAAACCATTGTATTTGTATGTATGTATACGTCCAGCATGCCGTCTCATAGTTCAGAGGTAACGGTTAGGGCTCACACCCAAGAGGTCTAGCGTTCGATCCCAGCACAATACAATATTTTTGTGCTTGTATTTTTATTATAGAAAATTAAGTAGGTAGGTTAGGTTAGTTAGACTAGTCTAATAAAAATTATAAAATATATTCTGAAGAAAAAATAATCAAAGTCGTCGCGCATGCGCAGATCCACACGGCACCGCCGCACCGCACCAGTATCGGCGCTCAGTACATGGCCTCCCTTACTGAGAGTGTTGATACTCAGTTTTATATTTGGGTGGGGACCATGGTTTTCTTTATATGTTTTCGCGGGTCAATTACAGTAAGTAAATCTGTATTCCAAAATTGTTCAAGTTGATTGTATATTATGATATTAAATTAATCTCTTTAATGATGCATTTGATCACTTTTGTAATATTAATGAGAATTAAGATGTAGAATTTTATCAGTTTTGTTAATGATAGGCTAGTGGTAATACCAGGTACCAGGTCAGGAGACCAGTACCAGTTGCAGAGGTAGCTTTTGCCTGTGATGAGTTCAGTGCCCATCCCAGTGGTCAGGACCTAGTGGCTGTAATGAGACAGGATGCCATCGGTGTTATTGGGGCCATGAGCTATCTTCTCCCATTGTCGGCTGTTGTACGCCTTTATGCACCTAGTGACAGGGCTGTGTGTTTACTAGGGTAGTGACCTTGAAGGTTTAAATTTTATTTGGAGTGGTGATAAAAAGTAGTCTATTGGGCCAATAATACTGATAGACCCCCATGGATGGCTAAATGGAAAAAGGGCTATTATATTAGTGTTTTCATATTAGTTCATTGTGCCAGTAATAATCCTATTGATTTATGTAACCCAGTGAAAAGTGTATTTTTCTTTACAGTGTTATAATATACTGTAGTTAACTAATACCTAAATGTATTTTTCCATTTCATTTCCCCTCTGTAATATTATAATTGGCTACCAGAGTTATAAATGGAATTAATCACCTCATGTAAAGTCAGTGAAAATAGGTTAGCCTAAACAGACCGGATGTGGAAATACCTTGAGCCTACCAGGCCAAGTGGGATATCTCTATTGGTCTAACTGGTAAAGTGTTTGCCTCACAACCCAAGGGTCCCGAGTTCAAGCCCCGCCAGGGCTTGATATTTTCGGGAGGCTATTCCCGCATCTAACGAAGTTTAGGTGTGTTGGTAAAATTGTTCAGATGGTTGAGAGTAAGATCGGAGCTCCATAAATCCTCTTTCGGGTATGGTGTAAAATCCTATTCCTACAGGTTTGTTAGTAGTTCCTCAGGAGCTGAAGCAAGCTGCCCATGACCAAGAGTCTGGACATCTTGGTAAGAAGAAAACTATAGATAAAGCGGAAAGCCTTTTCTATTGGCCCAACCTTCGGTTAGATGTGATTCGCTACATTACCTGGTGCGTGACTTGTCAGCAGCATTATAGGTTTGACTCCTGTAAGGAGATAAAGAAAACCTAATATTTAGTAGTGGCCCCGTAATCATTGACGAACATGCCTATTACATAAGGTACCCTCTTCAAACACTCATCCGCCGTAGTTTGAATCTACCGCTCAGAGCATTTAAAATTTGAGGAGCCTTCATCATGAGCGCACGCGACCTCACTCATGGCTTCAGTCATTATGAATTGGGTTCTCACTACGAAAAAACTTCGTAAAAAATAAAAAGAAAAAGAAAATAAGAATAACTATTCAATAAGCTTTCCATAATATCGTGGATGTACTTGTGTGGATCTTTGACCAGACGCTGACATATCAAGTAAACCAAAATCCTTAATACATCAACGAATGGGAAGGGGATGGTCGGGAGGGCCCCAGTCGTCAATGATTACGGGGCCACTACTAAATATTAGGTTTTCTTTATCTCCTTACAGGAGTCAAACCTATAATTTATTAGTGGCCTCTCCATCATTGACGAACATGCCTGATTTCTAAGACTGGAGGGGGACATTTGTAATCATATCATAACTCTAGAAAAGTAGATAATCAAACAACCACATAGTATTCTTACTTTGAAAAATATATTTAATGGCGCAGCACATATATACAAAAGGGGGTCAAGCAGGGGCGTGCTTCAAAGAAGCCTGCTTTATACAAAAGGTTAACTCTTGAGACTCTGCGAACAGATCTGTAAGTTAAAAAGGCACCCCCACAACATAAGTGGTGAAAAATAAAAACTTATAAGTTTACATCTGCACATATAACCCCATTATACTCGTGGAAATATCTTGCAAAATATATCCAATGCTTAAACTAAATTGCTTTCACAGCTAAACTACTATAACAACACTGTTGTTTGTACTATCATTGTACTAGCACAATTTCCTGCACTGAATAGTACAGAGAAATTTTCATATCAACAATACCCATAACTAGTATCACAGCTCTTATACTCCGGCGGGGTCTAGGGTGGCCTATGTTACCCTGACTGCACCCCCCCCGCCCCCCCTTTTCCTTGAAATTAAAACAAAAAGTGACTTAAGGGCCACCTAGACCCTCTGCCTTAAAGCAGAGGGTCTGCCTTAAAGGCAAGGAAGGTTTGTCTAGAGCTACTGACAGGTATCGAGTCAAAAACGTATGATTAGAGGCCCACAAATGCGTGGACGTAATATCTTCCACAGAAAAATTCTTAAGGAAACGCAAAGAGGCTGCCCATTTGCGTAAATCGTGGGCCCTACCCACAACGCCGGGATTACTCTCCTTAATGACTTCGACTAAAAGAGAAGCCAATCTACGTTTGAGCAAGCGCTTACCCGTACTTGCTACCCATAAAGCACCCTGGGGGTTTAGAGGAGCTACCCTCAAATATTTGGTTAGAGCCTGCACTGGACATAAATTATGGTGCATCTTTCCCCTTTTCAACGCCGGCACAGTGAACTCAGAAAACATGTGTGCACTGTGCTCATTCTTGGCTACAAACCCTGGGGAAGGTGCAATGTGAATACATTCATTAAGCCTACCAAACCTGAGGCAATTAGGTGTGTTGCTCATCGCCGCCAGCTCAGACACTCTGTTCCCGGTGGCTAAAGCCAAAAGGAATACAGCCTTTTTTAAGAGTAATGTAAAATCTGCAGTATTTTGGTACAGACGGGAGTGAAGTAATGACAATGACAAAGGTCTCGGGTTCAAATCCCGATGTATCAATGGGAAGATATTATTGGGAAGGAATTTGTGCTGTACCTAGTATCAGTGCATTACCACAAGCCCACCGAAACGTCAATAAAATACCCTCATTGTTCCCTGATTAAATAGCACTGTATGAATATTCCCATATTCAAAATATGCTATAGGGGTGCAATGCCTGGTGAGTTATCTGCTCAACAGGTGGCGTTGTGTGTGTGTAAGTGTGAGAGTCCGAGAGTAGAGGATGAGACAGTGAAGCACGGGAACGAGGTGGCTTCAGAGATGGGGTCGTTTCGGGCCATGAGTGAGCACCGTGCCTCATGTGAAGGCAAGATGGCAGGTGCTCGTTGTACTCTACGTGCTTCACATGTCTCACTCCCTAGACTGGAACAAGACCTCACGGGCTTCACTGTTCATTGTAAAGCGGTGAATGTTAAGGCTCTCAGCCTATGCCCGAGAGGAAGTAAGTTGGAATATAGGGAAAAAAAAAAAAAAAAAAAAAAAATGCTTTGTCCAGAGACCAAGTAGGCATGAGCTGACGGGGAGGTGGGCGAAGTTTAAAACATGCCCTCATAAAACCTGTTTCCTCCGCAACTGGTATGGAGAGACCGGTAAGGTCCCAAAATGGTATTCTAATCGCTGTTAAGTGATTTTTTAACGTTACCACAGATAAACGTTTCTGTTCAAATAGATAATTTAAATAATTAAAAACTAACGCCACCGAGGGCACAGTGTTTTCTGTTCTAAGGATCCAAGAAGTGAAGGCTTGCCAATGTGATTGATACTGTCGTTTTGTAGACTGAGTATATTGATTCAATAATTTATTGGTCACATCTCTACCATATGGTGCTAGCCACTTGGCCTCCTGAATGTCCATAATGCAAAAGTCAGCGAGGTCGCTAGGTTGCCAATCGTGTCTAAGTGGAAACACCCGACCGGGAGCGACACCGGGTGCGGGCACCACGTTTTCAATTGCTGGTACCACAACTGCGCCGGCCACAGGGGCGCGATTATCGAGACTAAGCCCCGATAATCTCGTAGTTTGTTTACTACATGGCACATTAGAGACGCGTCTGGCGGCGGAAACAGATAGATGGAACTCCACCTGTTCCAGTCTGTCTGGCCCCCCTGCCGGCGTTATCGTCCGGCGGGTGAGGTACAGTGGGAGTTTGTGAGTCTCCTCGGACGCGAACAGATCCACTTGTGGATGGTAAAGCTCTGCAATCATTTGGTTGAAAATGGGTTGCTTGAGCGCCCATTCTACTGTTGTGCTCTGTCTCCGAGACAGAGCGTCTGCCCAGACGTTTGCTACGCCTGGGAGATAAGATGCGTGAAGATGAATGTCCAGCCTGTTAGCTAGAATAAAAATATCTTCTGACACGTTTAGCAACGTCCGAGACCTCGTTGACCCTTGTTTCTGAATACAGTGAACTGCATTCAGATTGTCCATTCTGAAGGCCACCGACTTGCCCCGTAAAGTAGAGCCGTGAGCCTGAAGGAAATATAAGGGGACTAGTAATTCTTTGACATTGATGTGGGAGATTTCTAAATGGGACCAAAGCCCTTGACCCTGGTGCCCTTGGTTTGACTGAAAACCCCAACCTATCGTTCCTGACGCATCCGTGTCTACCCATACCGTCGGCGGAGGAGAGGTCCATGACATTATTGAGTGCAACATTTCCCTCTCCAGACCGCTAGTAAGGTGTGGATTAATTTTGGTATGGGCCATAATTTTTCCGCCGGTAATAGTGGAAAATATTTGTTGCCCTCCAATATTAAACGCTTTACTTTCAACCGGCCCAACATTACAGTTAGTTGAATCCAGTTGAGAGAGCCGACCAGAGACTCCCAGATTCTCCGTGTCGTAGTCAGACTGTGAAGGAACATGAACAGTTTCCTGCGAAATCTGTTCCGATTGTCCACACTCTGACTCAGAGTGAGAGCAGCTGTGTCCCAAACCAGCCCTATCCACTGAACTACTCGTGAGGGAACAAGGTTCAACTTTACCAGATTTACCTTGAACCCTAGAGATTTGACATGTTTTAATGTAATGTTGACATGATTTATGCATACTTGCTCCGTCTCTGCCACCACTAGCCAGTCGTCTAGGTACCACAAAATCCTGATCCCTTGTTTTAACAATGGCATCAGTGCTTGCCGGACTAATTTCGTGAATAAGCGAGGTGCCAGGTTCAAACCGAATGGCATCCTTTGAAAAACATAATTTTGATCCCTAATCCGTAAGGCCAGGAATCTTTGAAATCTTTTGTTTACCGAGACGTGCCAATAAGCGTCTGTCAGGTCTAAGGAACACATCCAACCTCCCAGCGGAAGTGTTAGCCTGATTTGGTGCACTGTTAACATCCTGAATGACTCGTTGTGAATATGAAGGTTCAGATACGACAGGTCTACGACGGGTCTCATCTGAACACTGTCCCTTTTGGGAACCAAAAATAGCTTGGATGTGAAGACTGGGTAATTTTGAGGGACCGGGATGATGACATTCTTGGCAATCATTTCCTTGACCAGTGACTCCACCTCTAAAGAAACTAGATTCGCCGTTGTCGGCTGACGTAAGCGAGGTCGCCGGAGCCACTGCCAAGTGATGCCTTTGCGTGCCACCATCCTTGCCCAAGTGTTTAACGGCCATGCTTGGTGACACGTTCGGAATGACCCAGTTAGCAGACAAGGGTTCGCCGGCTGTACTACCCTCGGATCACTCGCCTTGAGACCGGCCCCGGGAATGAGAGAGACATTAGTTTTTTTATGGTGATGGAGGTGGTGGTGGTGGACGCTTCGCCGGCTGGCTGGCGTTGGCAGAAGACGGGCCCTGACCTGGTTTATTATAGCCTCGTCCTTTCTGACCTGCAAACTTACCCTGTCTATACCTGTACTGACCTTGAGGGGAGGAGGACTTAGGTAGATGAAAGGGCTTTGCTTTTGCGACTGGCTTGGGTTTGGTTTGGGGAAGTTAAAGGTAGGTTTCTTAGAAGGGGTGGGACTCTGTTTAAAGGTCTGAGCCATATTAAAAACTGTTCTCCAGACCTCAGGGGACATTAAAGAGGGAGTGAGCACTGGTGACATGACCACCTGATTCGCAATACGATCAGGAAGCTTCCGTACCAAGGACATCCTGAGATCTTGTCGAGCTCGCACTGCCTCAAGCAAGGCTGTGCGTATGTCACCCAATGACTGAATTGACGACTGAAGGAGCAGTCGCCGAGACAGTTCAACCGATCTTCTGGCATCCGCGTCTGCGATTGCCTGAGTGGACCGGAGCATCGATTTAGCGACCTGTTGCGTCACAATGTACTGTGAGAAAAGTCTAAATGCTTTCCCCCGTAGCCTAAATTCTCGGTCTAGGTGAGTTGGGGTAGGGGTAGTGAAAGGGTCCTTGAGTTCACATAAATTGATTTTGGGGGCAGCTAAGAAATCAAACAAAGCCGAAGGGACTCCGCCGGCAGAACACACTGGCATAGAGAACCAAGAATGACTATCCTGAGGGATCTGGTGGGAAGATTTTGAGGTGAAGGTGGTCGCAAAGTTCTGAGCCTCCGTCTCCCATTCCACCCAAGGTCCCGGACCCAACTGCCCCACCTTCAACACTGGATTAGCGGCTGAGTCTGTGACAGTTCGCAAATCGAGTTCTGGTGTGAGAGCTGACAGTGTCTTTATGTCATTAAAACCATCCTGTTTGGACCAGTCAGAAAACAGTCTCGAAGCTGAGGCAGGGGGCAGGGCAGGTTTAGCAGTATAAACAAAATAGTCCTGGTGATAATAGTTAGGAATGGCCTTAACATTAACATCTAGTACATTCCCCAAAGTATCCAAGGCCCGTAATCTTTTAGATTTATTGCCTTGGATTACCCACTCTCGTGGCACTGGAAGTTCCCCTGACAAGGTAGGTTGAGCGACCTCTGGTTTAGTGGGGATCAAGTGAACCCATGACTCATCTGGACCGTACAGTAAGGGCATAGCTACCTTTTTCATAGGTGCTTTATCTAAAGGGCGCGGATTGACATCCGTTATAACCCTGACATTAGAAGTAGTCAGTGCCGCCGTAGCAGGCCTAGTGACCACCAATGGTGATATAGAGGGAGGGTGAGGGATCTGAGTCAAGGCACTAGAAGTCATCAGAGGCCGGACATTAGAACTTGTCATAGGAGCTCCCAGGTCCACTGTAGGAGCCTCCGGCTGTTGGCCAATTTTTTTAGTGAGAGCATTAACCAGCAGCCCATCTATTTCCTCTGCTGTGACAAATTTATTCGATGATGAACTCAAAGGTGAATCATTACGATCCTGTGCGGCGTCTAAAACTGAACCCGACTCTTGCACTTCCATATCTGAGATGATAGATACCTCATCTTTGTCATCCGGCTCACCATGAGAGGATTCCGCCGAAGCCGGAGTCCCATCTTGTTGCCAAGACAAGTCAGGAATAGATGATGGGATCGCCGCGTCCCGGTGGACCTCAGCCACTGTTTGTATAGTTTGAGCCAGAGGTTGAGAATACCGCCAAACACCCAGGCCTTGGCCTGCACTCCCTTGGGAGTCCGAAATACCCTCAATCATGGAGCTCCCACTTGACTCTGCCATTGGACGATCACGGTCCACTGAACTTTCCAATTCTAGGGTTAAAATACTAAGTGGTAAACTGTCTTTTGGTACTGGTACTAAACTATCTCCATGAGATTGAACACTAGCTCTGTCGGGGGTAGAGGTATGACGAGAGGCACTAGACTCCGGTGAACGCCGGGAGGCCTTTCGATCATGTGAGTCCTTTCGAGAAGATTTGTGGCTACGGTGCGACCGCGAACTGCCCTTGGATTTAGAAGATTTCTCGCTATATCCACTTGTTGACCCCTCTGTCTTACTCTTCTTGCTCGTTGGTGAAGAAGAGAGACTCGGCGGCTGCTGTCTAAGCGGGGACCTGGACCTAGATCTCGCCCGTGACGAGGAGGCTGCCACCGAGGGCGTCGGTTCTCGCTGTCGCTTAGATGTGCCTGGGGCTGGAGCAAGTATAGAACCCTGTCCAGTCTCCGCCGGTTTATGAACAGTTACTCTAGAGGGACGTTTAATGGGAGGGTGCTCAATTAGTAACTTATCCCAAAGCGGGACGTTATCGCATTGAAGTGATTTATGAGCCACAGTAGTAGTATAAGTAGTCATTTGCTGCCTGACCTCCCTTAAGGCGACCGCTGCGGTCTTATCATTGTCTTGTAAAACTTTAACGCTGAGTTGAGAGCAAAAGGTACAGTTTCGCATCACCCACAGACCTCTTGAGCGGTCTAGACATTTAACACATTTTATACAAAGGGTGTGCGCAAAAATAGGGATACCTGAACAGGAGGGCGTAATGCATAAAGCAAAAACCGGGGCAAAGGTAGCCATGACAGAGACTGGTGGGAAACTACTCCAGGTTCTCTATAGACTCGCCGGGGCCCAGCTCTGGGAAAAAAAAAAAAAATCCAGGAATTAATGCTCATAAGGTTAACCCAACATGTTCGCACACAAGTGTTAATAACCCGCCGGGTAACGAGACGTAATACTCTACGATCACAGCTCGCTACGCGGTGGGGTTCCTATGTAAAGATATCAGAATGTCTGAACTTGTCCAAGAGATTGAAGAATACCCTCTGACACAATATAAAAAACCAGCATGGCGTTTATAATTGAATTAGTCTTTCCGGTGGTGTCTGATTCAAGATTCAATTTTGGCAAAACAACCCCCCAAAAAGACGCCGGCCCCTGAATTATCTCGCAGATCAAAAACTGGGAAGGCTGACAAAAATACGAGATCTGACTTCTAATGAATTGTATTAAGATCGCCGTACGTTGAAGGCGGCGATACACAAATGTATCCCTCAATTGTCTTGGTCAACTAATGATGTGGCGGCATCTACGCCGTGGGACCACCTCCCGGAGCTGCCAACCGCGGATGGCTGCCGACCCTCCACGGCCGGAGACAAGATCAATCGACCAGTGGAGGACAACCGGATGCCGGCCGCGGGGAGCAGTTTCGGGAGCCAAACCGTCACAACTATCCCCTGCCCCCCCCCTGGGGGCACGGGTCCTTGGAGTGGCTTCGGTCGCGCCGGGAATTTCCACACCTCACACCACACACACACACATCACACAGTTTTTCCTACACCGAGAAATGACTCTCCGGCTGTCATTTCTCGAAGACTTCTTCTAGCCGGAGACACTGAGAGCAACCCAGGACCCACGTACACATACATATGTCCAACTTGCTTAAAACCCATCACCTCGAGTCGCCACACTAAGGGTTCAGTTCTCTGCAATTCATGCAGGAACTGGACCCACTTCACCTGTACAACACTTGCCTCCAAGAAACACTACACGAACACCTGGACCTGTTCCTCATGCCCCTCCCTCTCCCAGTCAAATCCCTCACCTAAAAACCGTCCACCTCTCCTCCCCAACCCACATAGCCTTCCCATATCATCCACTCCCCCCCCTAAAATCCATCCACCTCTCCTCCCTAACCCACCTAACCTTCCCATACCATCCACATCCTCAACTCAACACACCACACCCCATCCTAATCCATTCCAACCCCCATCTCCTGCTCCCCAACCCCCACCCCCACCTCACCCATCCCAACCTCCAGCCCCTCCCTCACCCCCACCCCATCCTCGTGCAGCAGCACCCAACATACATCGTGCACATAACATTAACATTCTCCAATTGAACATAGATGGCATTAACACAAAGAAACACAAACTCTCACACTTCATCAAACAACACAACATACACATTGCCATCTTACAAGAAACAAAACTCCGCACATCACAAAAAACACCCACATTTCATAATTTCACCACCATCAGACAAGACCGGGCTGTCGGCGGGGGCGGTGGACTCATCACCCTGGTACACAATGAAATATCATACATAGTAACCAGTGTACAAACCAAATCCCTCCTCCCCCCAAATGATAACACAACAGAAATACAATCAATTAAAATACGCACTGGCAACAAATCCAACATAACCATCATAAACACATACATCCCTCCCCAAACATCCCCTACAGTACCAAATATATACAGACCACACTTACAACACATCACAAACACCCCACACATCATCCTGGGTGGTGACTTCAACGCCAAGACGTCGGCCTGGTTTGTCGACAACCCCGACACAGACAGAGGGCTGGTACTACAAAACCAAACAGATAACCTCATCATCCTTAACGACATCCATCAACATACCCATATTCCTCACCAAGCCCTCTATAACCCATCATCTTCAGACATCACCTTTTGCTCCCCAGAACTCGCCCCCACAACATCCTGGAGGGTGGTCAGAACCTTAGGCTCTGACCACCTCCCGATCATTATCACCACCAAAACCAGACTCACCCCAGCTAGCCACAAACACACATACACCAATTATAAAAGAGCTAACTGGGAAACATTTACAAATGAGACAGAACAACACTTCACAACTCTAAACAGTACACCCATCACTAACATCAACAATGCTGTACACATACTCAATAAAACTATCCAAAACGCTGACAAGAAACACATTCCAAGAGGTAGCAGAAAAAGACACAACCCCAACTTCACACCAGAAATTCAAAACCTCATCAGACAACGCGACACACTGAAACACTCCCCAGCACCCACACACAAGACATCACACAACAAATTCAAGCACTCAACACCCAAACTAACAACAAAATACAAGAACAACAAAAACTAAATTGGAATAACTTCCTACAAACACTTGATCACAAAACAAACCCCAAAAAACTCTACAAAACACTAAACAGCATCACACTTTCCAACAGCAACACAACACAATCACATGCTGCAATCACAACAACAGACTCTACTCCTTCATGTAAACAACAAGCAAACACTCTCATCAATCACTTCTCACATGTCAGCCACCTAAAACCTCACAAAGACGACCGACGTGTCATCCGACGTAAGAGACAATTCCCCACAGACCCTGACTATACACCCTTCACCAATCACCAGACAAAGCATATCATCAACAATCTCAAGCACTCACCCGCCTGTGGCCTAGACAACATAAGCAACATACACCTCAGACACCTGGGACCACAGGGCATACAAACACTCACTAACATATCAAACTACAGCTATTCACACAACACAATACCAGACATTTGGAAGCATGGTATCATCATCACATTCCCCAAACCCAACAAAGACCCCACGCTACCCTCCTCGCACCGCCCCATCACACTCCTTTGCTCCCCCTCCAAAGTCATGGAACGCCTAGTATTACAACTAATTACACCCGACCTACCCTAGCTCCAACACAACATGGCTTTAGGCCACTGCACTCCACAAACACTCTTCTCACAGACCTTACACAAAGAGCTTTTGACGGCATCAACTCAGCTAGACCACCACACAGATCACTATTAGCCACATTCGACATTAGTAAAGCCTTCGATGCCATCCCCCGCCACAACCTAACAAACAAAATCTACAACACAAACATGCACAACAACACAAAAAGGTGGCTGGCCAACTTCCTAGCAGGCAGATGTGCACACGTATCTTTTGCCGGTCAGTCATCTAAAATCAGAAACTTTCCAAACGGAGTCCCACAAGGATCCGTCCTATCGCCCGCACTCTTCAATCTGTACATGCACGATATAACTACACCCAATACTCCCCAAATAAACTTAGCCTCCTATGCAGATGACATAACACTCACATGTACACACCATGACCCAAGAAGAGCAACAGATCTCCTTCAACCCTATCTCAACACACTACATGGCTGGTGCACTACAAACAGACTTAATCTAGCCCCAGCCAAATCCACCGCAACCCTGCTCACAAGCTGGACAGGTGAACACAAATACATCCCTCAACTCACCATAAACAACACACCCCTAACACATACACACACACCCAAAATCCTAGGAGTAACATATGATACTCATATGACATTCAAACAGCACACCACAAACATTAAAAAGAAACTGACACCCAGACTTAACGCCCTCAGGTCACTTGCTCACACAAAATTTGGACACAACAAAGAAACTACCACCACAGTATATAAACAATACATAAGATCAGTAATGGAATACGCAAGCCCAGCCTGGGCTTCTAACCTAGCTGAAACACATCATAAGACCTTACAGACTATTCAAAACAAAGCCCTGAAGATCATTACAGGCTGCACAGCTACTGCACCCACAGATCATCTACATCAAGAAACCAAAATCCTCAAAGTCAAAGACCATCTGGACATGAGAGGCACTCAATTCCTGGCAGCAGCCTCCACGAACCAAGACCACCCACTAAACTACATGGCAACACACCCACAGACACCAAGAAATATCAAAACAACACCCAGCACACGGTATCACACACAATTATTGTCCTCTCTCCCTCCCTGCCCACCCCGAACCAACTTCCAGAAGCACATCCATACTCATATCTCTCGCCAATCCATCCACTCACTCACAGACAACACGCAGCTGCATGCACGACCTCCCGAAATCCATCCTTCCGAATCCTCCCTCCCTCGCGAGGACAGAGTCCACCTGGCCAGGCTGAGATGCGGACACCACCCAGCTCTCCTGAGCTATCAGAAGAGACTGGATGACTCCGTTGTCGACGCCTGCCCGGGATGTAACACAGCACCCCATACCATTAAACACATCATAGAAGACTGCATTTCACACAACCACTTACGCCAACAACACAACCTACACTCAATGAGAGCTCTGTGGGAAAGCCCGATCGTGGCCATGGCCTTCCTCAGGGACTCGGGGCTGTTCGGCCAGGCAGCTTAGGGAACAACAACAACAACTAAACCGAATTGTAAATTCGTTATTCCACCCTACCAAGGAGCACCCGCCGGGTGTGAAAGTAAGTTATTATTAATTTTTTTAACCCCAATTGAGCCCTCAATCGCCGTATGTTGAAGGTGGCGATACATAAAGCATCCCTTAATTGTCCGGTTAACTAAACTGAATTACCAATTCGTTCATCCTACCCTTCCAAGGTGCACCCGCCGGGTGTGCAAGATGTTAAAAGTTAACCCCAATCGTTCCTGTCCCCACTTCTTTGTAAAAGATCGCCGGGGAGGAAAACCAAACAACAACAGCTAGGTTTTTTCCTGGTTTTTGCAAAACCGGGGAAAACAACTTCACAACACGTGTCCGCATGAACACTGTTAGATGGGTACAGCCATTCCGCCGGGAATCTTAGGGAGCCTGAAACAGGCACCACCACAGAGACGCAGTCCTGGGGAGCCTCAGACACCTACTCGCCGGGGAAACAAGCCTGTTTTTTGAAACCACGTGTGGCCAAAACTCGGCACCCAGCCGGGTTTTTCATGGTGAAACCGAGAAAAACCCGCCGGGAAACAACCCACCTCGTCCAGATACCATCTGAACGCCACACAGGACCGAAGAGTTAGCCAAAACACAACTAACCCCGGGCCCACAAATAGTCTGTGGAATTAGCCAATACACAACTAATCCAGGAAACAAAAATAGTCCATGGAATTAGCCAATACACAACTAAACCAGGACACACATGACACAGTAGTACATATTTATAATATAAATCAATAACACTTGTACATGTGGCAAAGCTACAAGAGGCTGGCTAGGCCTAGGCAGACGGAAAAGACAACATGTCGGAATATAAACAAAAAGCACTGAATTATATCACAACAGGAACCACCGCCAACACACCACTGTAGCAAAAACTTCCGGCAAAGGGAAGACTGACTCGGGACCCAGAAAAAAACTTCACTAAGTGAAGAAAAATACGCTGGGAACGTCAGCAAAGCAACACTACCTCATCAGAAAGATAAAAGGCAGCAATAATAACGCGTAATGAAAGCCGCCTGCATCACAAGCTAACTAACTGTGAAAAAGTTCACATGTCCACAACAGGACCAAGAGGGTACATCCGAAATAGACGCCCCAAACACACGACCCAAAATACACTGCACTGCTGGCAACCAGCCCAGGACACTCCTGCTACGCATATCCTAACCTTACTCGATACATCCCGGAGTAAACAAATGAGAAAAAACTCACTAGGGACGCAGCAAATGCGGAACCAGCGGAGCGTGGGGAGACACGTCCGGGCAGGCTGATCGCAGAGCAGAGAAGGAAGAATGACGCCTGAGTCAGCGTCTGGTCAAAGATCCACACAAGTACATCCACGATATTATGGAAAGCTTATTGAATAGTTATTCTTATTTTCTTTTTGTTTTTATTTTTTACGAAGTTTTTTCGTAGTGAGAACCCAATTCATAATGACTGAAGCCATGAGTGAGGTCGCGTGCGCTCATGATGAAGGCTCCTCAAATTTTAAATGCTCTGCGCGGTAGATTCAAACTACGGCGGATGAGTGTTTGAAGAGGGTGCCTTATGTAATAGGCATGTTCGTCAATGATGGAGGGGCCACTAATAAATAAAGGGAACTCAGGGCTCCAACAACCATGGCAGGAGCTGTCAACGGTAGATAATCCCCTTGAGAGGATTTCATTGGATCTCACTGACATGCATGATGGAACTGGTGGTTACCGCTATGTGCTGACAGTTGTGGACCATTTCAGTCACTTTGTGAAGTTCTATAAGTTAAGGAGTAAGTTAAGCCGAGAGGTTTAGTGACTATTTGAATGATTATGGGGTACCTACCCTGATCATTCCGGAAAATGGGGGAGAGTTCACTTCCCACGAGTTCAAGGCCTTGTGCACCTCATATAGTATTAAGATCAGGTATACCACACCGTATCACCCGCGAGGGAACAGTGCCAGTGAAAGTATGCACAGGACCATGAAAAGCATCCGGTCTGTTTAGGCTAACCTATTTTCACTGACTTTACACTGCCATTATGTATTTGAGTAATAAGTAGAAGTGTCAGTGAAGTGAACATAATTATAAGGACCGAAGAATAGTTGGGTAAGCTGAAATTTCAACCTGTCCGCCATTTCGTGAGCGAGGCCAGACAAAGGGTGTGGCCCTCACCGACGATTGTGTCATCTCGGACTGAGGGATGTCAGGCTACAATCGTAAACATCTTTTAAGAGAACTCGTGCCACTTTTATTTCGGGAACCCCAATTAACTATTAAGAGATAAAGAAATAGGATAGGACAGAACCTACTTCACCGTCCGGGAAGCGAAGGCTCCGAACAGAGAGGAACAAGCCTGAGCCGAAACGACCGTAAGTCCTTCAGAGAGACGAACGGGAATGGTGAGTCAACTTAACTGGGGGCGCACACACAAGGCACCTTGTGCTACACAGGCACACTAACGGCCCAGTTGGCAACTCGCTTGAGCGGCCGGCAACTCCACAACCCAACCCAACCCATTTTGTGATAGAGTGGTAAATGAGTGGAACGCACTGCCCCAGTATGTAGTCGATTCCGAATCAATAAGGGAGTTTGAAAGTAATCTTGATAAAGCATGGGGAAGAGAAGATTTGAAGTTTGATTATAAAGCAAAAATACAGAATAGTAAAAATGTTGCTTCTGCTACCGCCGCCGCCAACACCGTGAACGACAGCAGCAGTGCAAGTACTGGTACTGAGCTGGATACACAGGCCTAGTTTGCCTTTTTCCAGAGGATCTACTGTAAGAAACTGTAAGAGTCTCACATACACTCCTTGTTCTCTCCTATCCCCTTTCTTGCCCTGTAGGAATAGGATTTTACACCATACCCAAAAGAGGATTTATGGAGCTCCGATCTTGCTCTCAACCATCTGAACAATTTTACCAACACACCTAAACTTCGTTTGATGCAGGAATAGCCTCCCGAAAATATCAAGGCCTGGCGGGGGCTTGAATTCGGGACCCTTGGGTTGTGAGGCAAACACTTTACCAGTTAGACCAATAGAGATATCCCACTTGGCCTGGTCGGCTCAAGGTATTTCCGCATCCGGTCTGTTTAGGCTAACCTATTTTCACTGACTTTACACTCAGTTAACAATTTTTTCCCATATCATCCTCTAAATGCACCAAGGCGCGATTCTCGCCTTCCAAAACTAAAATATTTGACATAATTCACCGAAAGGCTCAAATCGCTCCTTCCGCCGGCTGTGAGAAACTGAAGAAACAAGGAATTATGTGATATAACTTGAAACTCTGTAAGCCCAAACACTTTATATATTTTTCCTATGTGTATGAAGGAGACAAAAGGAAAAACTGCCTGTATCAAGTGTCCCCCCCCCCCATAGTTGTAAATAGTGATAAAAAGCCAAAATCAAAGTATGTTAGAGGTAATTTAGATGTGTTGGAAAGAAGTATGGTGTGCTTGTTAAGTATAGTGAAATGAATAGGTGTTTGTGAGAGTTAGCTGGATTACTCTTTGTGTACGTGAGGCACAAGTAGGAACAGTGGAAGAAGCCAGGCAAATGAACCGGAAGTTCCAGCAACTCCTTATCATATGCCTATGTGGCCTCCCCTCAGTCCCCTGCTCAATTGGTGCATACAATCTCCCCAAACTGAATGACAGCGAAGGTCTAACAAAAATGTTCCTAATAATTGATTTTTATTTTGATATTGATTTTTTCTCAGTGCGGGAAGGTTGCTTACCGCAGACTTTTATTTGTTAGGAATCGCTGATTTTATGTGCAATATGTGTCTATATATGATTGAAATGATTTTATATAGCGTTGAAAATGACATAAATGCTTGGATATCATCACCATATAATTATGTGATCAAGAAATTATTGTCCCAGACAAGATCTACACTCTACGGTAAGCTATCGTGTTTCTAAAGCAGTGATAACGGTCACTGGTATATATGGATACAAAAATATTTGTATAAAATCAAGTTTTAGTGGTAGAGACTTGGTTCTTGTTTCCAAAGCTTCCTTTATTCATTGCCGTAAGTCTGGAACTATATTTCATAGCTGCATAGTTGTTGTTGTTGTTGTTGTTGTCGTTCCCTAGGCTGCCTGGCCGAACAGCCCTTAGTCCCTAAGGAAGGCCATGGCCATGATCGGGCTTTCCCACAGGGCTCTGAAGGAGTGTGGATTATGTTGTTGGCGTAAGTGATTGTGTGGAATGCAGTCTTCTATGATGTGATTAATGGTATGGAGTGCCGTGTTACATCCTGGGCAGGTGTCAACGACGGAGATATCCAGTCTCTTTTGATAGCTCAGAAGAGCTGGATGGTGCCCACATCTCAACCTGACCAGGTGGACTCTGTTCTCGCGAGGAAGGGAGGATTCGGAAGGATATATTTCGGGAGGTCGTGCCTGCAGCTGCATGTTGTCTATGAGTGATTGGATGGAACGTCGAGAGATATGCATATGGATGTGCTTCTGGAAGCTGGTTTGGGGTAGGCAGGGAGGGAGAGATGACGGTATTTGTGTGTGATACCGTGTGCTGGGTGTTGTTTTTATATTCCAAGGTGTCTGTGGGTGTGCTGCCATGTAGTGTAGTGGGTGGTGTTGGTTTGTGGAGGCTGCAGCTAGGAATTGAGTGCCTCTCATGTCCAGGTGGTCTTTGACTTTGAGGACTTTGGTTTCTTGATGTAGGTGATCTGTAGGTGTAGTAGCTGTGCAGCCTGTGATGATTTTAAGGGCTTTGTTTTGAATAGTGTGATTTGTTCAGCTAGGTTAGAAGCCCAGGCAGGGCTTGCATATTCCATCACTGATCTTATAATTATATTGTTTGTATACTGTGGTGGTAGTTTCTTTGTTGTTTCAAAATTTTGTGTGGGCAAGTGACCTGAAGGCGTTAAGTCTGGGTGTCAGTTTATTTTTTATGTTTGTGATATGTTGTTTGATATGTCTTGGCATTGAAGTCACTATACTCAGGATAATGTGTGGAGTGTTTGTGATTTGTTGTAATTGTGGTCTGTAGTTGTTGGGTACTGTGGGGGATTATTTTATATATATATATATATATATATATATATATATTTATTTATTTATTTATTTATTTTATTTTATTATTTATTTATTTTTTTGGGGGGGGGGGTATGTATTTCTATGATGGTGATGTTGGAGTTATTGCCAGTGCTTCTTTTGATGGATTGTATTTCTGTTGTGTTATCATGTGGTGGGAGGAGGTATTTGGTATGTGCACAGCTGGTGTCTTTGAAGTTTATTGCTGTGTGAACCAAGGTGATGAGTCCACTGCCGCCGCCGTCGGCCCGGTCTTGTCTGATGGTGGTGAAGTAATGATATGTAGGTGTTTCTTGTGTTGTGCGGAGTTTTGCTTCTTGTAAGATGGCAATGTTTGATGAAGTGTGAGAGTTCACGTTTCTTTGTGTTAGGGGAGGTGTGGTGGAGTGGTCTTGCCACTGGCCTGGTAATCCAAAGGTCCCGGGTTCAAATCCCGATGTATCAATGGGAAGATATTATTGGGATGGAATTTGTGCTGTACCTGGTATCAGTGCATTACCACAAGCCCACCGAAACGTCAATAAAATACCCTCATTGTTCCCTGATTAAATAGCACTGTATGAATATTCCCATATTCAAAATATGCTATAGGGGTGCAATGCCTGGTGAGTTATCTGCTCAACAGGTGGCGTTGTGTGTGTGTAAGTGTGAGAGTCCGAGTGTAGGGGGTGAGACAGTGAAGCACGGGAACGAGGTGGCTTCAGAGATGGGGTCGTTTTGGGCCATGAGTGAGCACCGTGCCTCATGTGAAGGCAAGATGGCAGGTGCTCGTTGTACTCTACGTGCTTCACATGTCTCACTCCCTAGACTGGAACAAGACCTCACAGGCTTCACTGTTCATTGTAAAGCGGTGAATGTTAAGGCTCTCAGCCTATGCCCGAGAGGAAGTAAGTTGGAATATAGGAAAAAAAAAAAAAAAATCTATGTTTAATTGAAGAATGTTGATGTTGTGTGTGCGGTGTATGTTGGGTGCTGCTGCACGTGAATGAGGTGGGGGTGGGGGTGAGGAGGAAGGAGATGGGTAAGGTGGTGATGGGGATTGAGGTGCAGGAGATGAGGGTATGGATGGATTAGGTTGGGTTGGGATGTGAGGTGTTGAGGATGTGGGTGGTATGGGAAGGATTGGTGGGTTTGATAGGAGAAGTGTGGAGGGTGTAGGGGAGGGGTTTGACTGGGAAAGGGAGGAGCATGAGGAACAGGTCCAGGTGTTTGTGTAGTGTTCCGTGGAGGCAAGTGTTGTGCAGGTGAATTGGGTCCAATTCCCGCATGAGTTTCATAGAACTGAACCCTTTGTGTGGCAACTCGAAGTGATAGAATTTGAGCACGTTGGACATTTGTATTTGTGGGTGGGTCCTGGGTTGCTCTCGATGTCTCTGGCTAGGAGAAGTCTTCGAGAAATGAAATCCGTAGAGTAATTTCTCAGTGTAGAAAAACAGTGTAATGTGTGTGTGTGTGGTTGTGAGAGGAGTGGTACTTGCCCGGGCGACCGAAGCCACTCCCAGGTTCTCGTGGGCAGGGGTTTGTAGTGGCGGTTTTGCTTCCAGGTCTGCTCTCCATGGTCGACAGCCGGCTGTCCCCCATCGGTCGGCAGTTTTGTCCCCGGCCGGGTGGGTCGGCAGCCCCGAGAGGTGGACCCACGAGTAGACGCCGCCAGTCCAGGTCCTATCTCTATCTGTTATTTCTATTTATTTCTATCTCTAGCTAGCTATCTCCTTTATTAAAATGAACAGAAGTTATTGATGTTTGGTCTCTATTTAATATGTGAATAATTTCTGCTGTGATGGATTTGAAGCAAATAATTACTCCACCAACTGAGCAAAAATTACAAAATTAAATTAAAACATGTTAAAATTTATTCCCCAATCTATTTATTTTCAGACCCAAGGTCACTGATGAGTGACAACATGGGAAAATTCCCATCACCGCTTGTATGTCAACATACAAGACGAGGGAAGAAAGTTTATTTATTCTTCATACATTTATGTGCTGTTGGTAGGATATTATGCTTTTCAATCTGTCTTGAGTTAGCCACCCAAAAGATTATATTTTTGGGATATTACATATTTTTTACTTGCACATGTACATAATCTCATCTATTTCTTAGTCATAATGGTTGGAGTCCTATTTTCTAATTTTGCCCAGGGTGCCCCGCTGTTGGTTCCCTTCTACAGGAGTGACAGCAAATATGAGCCAGTGTTAATGAAATACCTTACGTGCAACTGCACATGATTTTATTTACCTCCACCAACGAAGTTGGAAGAGGTTATGTTTTTGCCTCCATTTGTTTGTCTTTTTGTCTGTTTGTTTATTTGTTTGTCTGTCTGTAAACAAGATATAGCCTATGGAAAGCTATGAACAGATTGTCACGAAAGTTGGAGGCCAGATAGGATATGCACCAAGAAAGAAGTAATTAAATTGTGGAGGTGATTGGTAGAGCGCATACCTCCGCCAGCTTAGACGGCTCACAAAGTTATAAACCGATGTTCACGAAACTTGTTGGGCAGATAGGATATGCACAAAGGGAGAAGTAATTCAATTTAGGAGGTAATCGGTAGAGCGCATACATCCGCCAGCTTAGGCAGAGGTACGTACTTTCCAGAGTACCCCTCATTGTTCCCTCCGCCAACGAAGTTGGACAGAGGTTATGTTTTTGCCTCTGATGGTTTGTAAAAAAGATATCTCAAAAGTTATGAACCTATGACCACGAAATTTGGTGAGCAGATAAGATAATTATGCTCCAAGTAAGAAGGAATTGAATATTGGAGGCGATCAATAGAGCCATACCTCGACCAGCGTAGGTGGCTCGCAAAGCTATAGATGAACCGATTTTCACGAAATTTGCTTGTTTTTATTTGAACCAAATTTAGTTATCTTCCACATGCATATACTGTAATCTATCCTGTAGGCCATAACAGAACTTTTTTTTTTTTTTACATTTCATCCTGTGCTTCGTGCCACGCGCCTTGGAGTTAACACGGTCGCACGGACCTGTAGTCCAGCTTGGACTTGTTTACTGTCTCCTATCCTCTCCCTCCCCCGTGTAGACTACGCCATATGAATCAGATTAACCCGGCAAGTGCGGGAAGACTCTTATAAGTTTTACTGGGCGACTACGGGAAGACTCTTATGATCCTAGGCCTAAAAAAAAAACATTTAAAACACCCCAGTAGCACTTAAATTTGTTTTTATTTTTGTTTTGCCCCTCGGCCATGCCACATATCACTCCTCCACATCCCCTCCTTCCCCCCTTCCCCCCCCCCCCCTTCAATTATAACCTATTTTCCCTGTTATCCCCTTATTCGTCGGTATATTTTCATGTAAACATAACCAAACCGATCATATGGTGTGGTCATGAGTGTGTTTAAGCGTGGGATATAGCGGGAGGTACAGAGAGAGACCTCAGTGTCTCTCCAAACCCAAAGCTCGAGAGGGGAGGGTGTGGTGCAGGCTGGCTCACACATGATGAATGCAACTCTCACTTTCATTTCGCAATTTTGACCAGTCAAACACTGTTTCCACTTGTTTCATTGTTGTAACATGTTAATATCTTCATATTAAACGTAAAATAGGCGCATATGGATAAGTATTAATGATATTTATGGTAAAATAACGATTTTAGTGATGGAAACAGTGAAATAGGTACGCACCACCGCTAGGTGTTCACTACATATAGTGCGCACTTCTTAGGTTAATCTTCACTGGTATATTATCCATTGATTTGGGTTCAGTAGAGGTACACTGCATAGTCCTTGACTGTACATCATGATAATACATGTTGTTGACAGTGCGCTATGACAATAACACACGGATCATTAATTATTACTGTAGTGTAAAATATGTCTTTATCTTCAAGTTACAAATATTAGTGAGATGACGAGGCCTAACCAGGAAAGGCCAAAAACAACCCACAACCTGCTCCCGTCAACCAACAACAATTCCGACAACACCTGTAGAATCGCCAGCATAATGAAGCAGCTACCACAACCCAGACCCTCCACGATCCAGGACCTAACTCAACACCAGCTTCTGCTGAGCAAGCCGAAGAACGCGCCCTTAACTCTTGCGCCCTCAACTCTCGAGAATAACCTGACCACCCCAGTGCTTGAGTACAGTGAGGAGCTTTCTATGGAAATTCCCCATCAACCCCCTCAATACCCCCCATCCAGTCTTGCAATAATCCTTTAAGCCAAATTAGCCATGCTAGGCAACAAGCCAAATTTCCCTATCAACCTTCCTCTTTATATACCACCATAGAATACCCAAATTCCCTAGCCAGTCACCAACCCAATAATTCACTATTCCTCCCCCAACAAGTCATGCCTGAAGATTGCCCCCTTGCCAATAATTGTAGAATGTCCTCCTCTAGTCAAAGTTACACGCCCCATATTTTTAATGCAACTTCCCGCCCCTCTATTGACCAAAAAGCACTCTCCCCCGAGAAATAAGCCCCTTGACGCCGACCCAAAAAGAGTTACTACCTGGCCGCGCCAAAGGGAAAACAAGTAACACTGGGATCCCTAAGCAGAAAGGGTATCAAGGCAATGCATCCGCTAGTGAGGGACTTCCAATACGGAATACCAATACCACCGGGAGTAACCTTGAATAAATAACATCTTTAACGACCCGGTAAAAAGCTAAAAAGTGAAAACCAACCTTGTGCGGAGAGAAGAGAGAAGGGAGAAGAAAAAAGAAGAAGAGCTAGGACCTACAACGAATGTGTGAAATTCGCCAAGCCCTTGTAGACAACCGAGAGGACAACTGTTCCAGTGACAACGCCAGGTGCATAGCTAGGGTAAATAGCGCCTCGGGGCAAGCACTAGAATTGCCCCCCCTCCCCCACCCACATCAGCTGGGGGGGCTGTGAGCCCCCAAGATTTTTTTTTAAATCTAGCTATTCCATAGTAGTTTTTAAGGCAATTTGTGAGGGGTTTTAGTGCTCCCTACAGGTATTTAGAACTTGGAATCTTTAGGAGTTTAGAGAGACATACAAGGCTTTTAAAAAAATACTTAGTATATTGAAAAGAAGGAAATACAGCAAAGTGATTATAAAAGCTGAAAAATTTGATTCTTGGAATTTAACTCCTTGCGACATATATGACGCGATCGCGTCATATGAATAAGTCCACCAAAAACTCATATGACGCGATCGCGTCATATGGACTTATCTCTATACCTCTCCAATAAGTTTATGACGCGATTTTGCGTCATATGAGCTCAGTAAGTCCGATAAGTTACCATACGATAAAACCGTTGGTGGCAACCTCAACCTCCTGCGATAATTCTAACGGTCGCAGTGTTGTTGTGAGTGTAATGCGAGGCAGTGGCAATGATCCTGGGGCTCCCGCCTCCTCGGACTTACTGGAACATAATATGTCTGAGGGAGATAATAGCCTAGGACAACATTTATCTAAGATGCATTTCAGAGTAAAATAGTTTTTGGCTTAATTGGCTAGATATGTGAGCATTCATGTTCTTGTGTATATTTTACTGTAATAAAAAGAAAGAACACAACAAATCATTGTTAATTAAAGCCAAACGCAATATTTCATTTGTAACGCTACCATACGCTCAATCCTTTTGAAAGTTAGAATCTCAAAAACTAAATTTACAGGCATAGTTATAGCAGGATAAAGAGGATGCATGGAAGTAAAATATGTTAACTAGGTATGGTATTAAAAATAAACCATAGTCCTCTAGACTCCTGTAGAGTTATGCAATTAAAAAAAAAATGGGGTAAAACGTTAGAGAATATAATAAGAGTTGCATAATAAAATTAAGTATGGTTTTCCTATTTTTAACCGAATATAACCTAACCTAACCTAATCTAGATTATCTAGGTGACTAGGTTCCGTTAGTTAGACTAGGTTTGCTGGTTTGGACACTACATATCAACCTCCTACCTAATTAGGCTAGGTTAAGTTATTTTGATTTGTTTTAGTCCATTTCAGTTCACTCCTCAATATCCTTGTTCTTCAATCTTCATAGCTCTCCCCCACTGGGTGCCATACTTTAAAGCTGATGGATGGCATACTTGTTTATATATGCATATCAGGGGTACCGAATGTGTAACATACTTGATAAATGAGTGGTTATTTAAACAAACATATTCCTACCTGTTTTCCCTTGTGCCATGTAAACAGACCAAAGGCCGAGGCTAATATGCATTCATGCTTGAAATGACATTAATATATGCTCTGCTATACATTTGTAATAAGTAATATTAAAACTCTCATAAACATATATTATATTATAATATTCCTGAATGATAATAATGAATAAAACGTGAAGAGAGAGAAACTATTTTACCAACAAAATATGTTGCTACGAAAGAAAACTGATATTTTGCGGCCAATACGTAGGGTATATGCTAGTAAGTTGTGACTGACGGGCATGCTATAATCAATTGTTTTACAAACGTTGTAATTATCTTTCTTATTTAATTTCATAATGTATTGATTATCTTAAGAATATACCTCATTTCAAACTTCATGATTTTCATCTTACTTTATTTTTACGGCCATTATAGTATTATGTCCTACTTTATTTTTACGACCATTATGGTATATATCATAGGTCTACTCACTCAACATTCCATAATTAAAAACATTTAAACTCGACCTCGTTTTGGCGCCCCCCTTAATGCTGCGCCTGGGGACAGATGTACCCTCTTGCCCCCCCAAGCTACGCCACTGGACAACGCATTCGCCAGACTTCCTGCCAGTGCTCCTATCTCTTCCTACCTTCTTTAAGTGTTCTCTTATTTCGTAATGGTAACGATGATTTTAACAAGGGTTAACTGGGTATGTTGAGATTCATAATTAACGTAAATATCGAAGTTTGTCCATTCTTCCCTTTAATTCTTTATTCGTTGCTCTGCTAAGGGAGACCACATTATAGGTTTGACTCCTGTAAGGAGATAAAGAAAACCTAATATTTAGTAGTGGCCCCGTAATCATTGACGAACATGCCTATTACATAAGGCATCCTCTTCAAACACTAATCCGCCGTAGTTTGAATCTACCGCGCAGAGCATTTAAAATCTGAGGAGCCTTCATCATGAGCGCACGTGACCTCACTCATGGCTTCAGTCATTATGAATTGGGTTCTCACTACGAAAAAAACTTCGGAAAAAATAAAAAATAAAAAGAAAACAAGAATAACTATCCAATAAGCTTTCCATCATATCGTAGATGTACTTGTGTGGATCTTTGACCAGACGCTGATTCAGGCGTCATTCTTCCTTCACTGACATATCAAGTAAACCAAAATCCTTAATACATCAACGAATGGGAAGGGGATGGTCGGGAGGGCCCCAGTCGTCAATGATTACGGGGCCACTACTAAATATTAGGTTTTCTTTATCTCCTTACAGGAGTCAAACCTATAATTTATTAGTGGCCCCTCCATTATTGACGAACATGCCTGATTTCTAAGACTGGAGGGGGACATTCGTAATCATATCATAACTCTAGAAAAGCAGATAATCAAACAACCACATAGTATTCTTACTTTTGTAAAAAAGAGATATTCGGGTGCATAAACTTTATACAGCCTAAATCTTCAAAAGGGGTACAAGCAGGAGCGTGCTTCAAAGAAGCCTGCTTGAAAAAGGGTTAACTCTGAGACTCTGTGCACAGATCTGCTAGTTAAGAAGGCACCCCACTTAAAGTAAGTGGTGAAAACTAAAAACTTATAAGTTTACATGTGCACATATAAACCCCATTAACTAGTGGATATATTCTTAAAAATATAACCAAACATAAATGAATTCTTGTACATTCGTAGAAGTACTGAACTCGTGTACTTATGCAGAAGTAATTACTGCAAAAGTAAAAGTCGTAGTTGCCACTACCGAGATTTCTCAAAAATCTATTGCTTCACAGCCAAAGCTACTTCTTACAACAAGAATTGTCGTAACTATAGGTTTGACTCCTGTAAGGAGATAAAGAAAACCTAATATTTAGTAGTGGCCCCGTAATCATTGACGAACATGCCTATTACATAAGGCATCCTCTTCAAACACTAATCCGCCGTAGTTTGAATCTACCGCGCAGAGCATTTAAAAACTGAGGAGCCTTCATCATGAGCGCACGCGACCTCACTCATGGCTTCAGTCATTATGAATTGGGTTCTCACTACGAAAAAACTTCGTAAAAAATAAAAACAAAAAGAAAATAAGAATAACTATCCAATAAGCTTTCCATCATATCGTGGATGTACTTGTGTGGATTTCTGACCAGACGCTGAATCAGGCGTCATTCCTCCTTCACTGACATATCAAGTAAACCAAAATCCTTAATACATCAACGAATGGGAAGGGGACGGTCGGGAGGGCCCCAGTCGTCAATGATTACGGGGCCACTACTAAATATTAGGTTTTCTTTATCTCCTTACAGGAGTCAAACCTATAATTTATTAGTGGCCCCTCCATCATTGACGAACATGCCTGATATCTAAGACTGGAGGGGGACATTCGTAATCATATCATAACTCTAGAAAAGCAGATAATAAAAACAACCACATAGTATTCTTACTTTTGAAAAATGTATTTAATACGGCGTAGGCCGGAAATATACAAGAAAAAGGGGGTTCAGGCAGGTGCGTGCTTCAAAGAAGCCTGCCTGACAAAAATAGGTAACCCTGAAGATTCTGAACACAGATCTGTAGTTACAAAAGGCACCCCACTCAACGAGTGGTGACAAAAATAATAAGTTATAAGTTTATATGTGCACATCATAAACCCCAAAATACATGTGGAGATCAATTGCTAATGAACTCCATTGAACTAATGTTACATTGCTTTCGCAGCTAAAACTACTATAACAACACCGTTGTCTTGTACTAAACTTTGTACTAGCACAAATTCTCGCAGAGAAATTTTCATATCACATTTCAACCTTAAATTGTATCACAGCTCTCATACTCCGGCGGGGTCTAGGGTGTCCTATGTCAACTGACTGCACCCCCCCCCCCCCCTTCCTTGAAAATAAACATAAGTGACTGCAGGGCCACCTAGACCCTCTGCCTTAAAGCTATACATGGTAAGGAAGGTTTGTCTAGAGCAACTGACAAGTATCTAGAGAGAAACGTATGATTAGACGCCCACAACTGTGTGGACGCAATATCTTCAACTGAAAAGTTTTTCAGGAAACGTAAAGAGGCCGCCCACTTGCGTAAATCGTGGGCCCTACCCACAACGCCGGGATTACTCTCTTTAATGACTTCTACCAGAAGAGAGGCTAATCGCCGTTTAAGTAAGCGTTTACCCGTACTCGCTACCCATAAAGCACCTTGGGGGTTATGAGGAGCTATTCTTAAATATTTGGTTAGAGCTTGCACTGGACATAAATTATGATGCACCTTTCCCCTTTTTAACGCCGGCACCGTGAATTCAGAAAACACGTGTGCACTATGCTCATTCTTGGCTACAAACGCCGGGGAGGGTGCAATGGAAATTGAATCATTAAGTCTACCAAACCTAAGACAATTAGGTGTGTTGCTCATCGCCGCCAGCTCAGACACTCTGTTTCCGGTGGCCAAAGCCAAAAGGAAAACTGCCTTCTTTAAGATTAAAGCAAAGTCTGCAGTATTTTGATACAGACGAGAATGAAGTAAAGACAAAGCTTTGTCCAGAGACCAAGTAGGCATGAGCTGACGGGGAGGTGGGCGGAGTTTAAAACACGCTCTCATAAATCCTGTTTCCTCCGCCACCGGTATGGATAGACCTGTAAGGTCGAAAAAGGGCACTCTAATCGCAGTTAAGTGATTCTTCAAAGTAACCACAGATAAACGTTTCTGCTCAAACAGATAGTTCAAGTAATTAAAAACCAATGCCACTGAGGGTACAGTTTGTTCCGTTCTAACAATCCAAGAAGTAAAAGCTTTCCAATGAGATTGATATTGTCGCTTAGTAGACTGAGTATATTGATTGAGCAATTTATTGGTCACATCCCTACCGTATGGTGCTAGCCACTTGGCCTCCTGAATGTCCATAATGCAAAAGTCAGCGAGGTCTCTAGGTTGCCAATCGTGTCTAAGTGGAAGTACCCGACCGGGAGCGATACCGGGTCCGGGCACCACATTATTAACTGCTGGCACCACACCTGCGCTGGCCACAGGGGCGCGATTAGCGAGACTAAGCCTCGATAAACTCGTAGTTTGTTCACTACGTGGCACATTAGTGACGCATCTGGCGGCGGAAACAGATAGATGGAGCTCCATCTGTTCCAGTCTGTCACTAGGGCGTCTGGCCCCCCTGCCGGCGTTATCGTCCGGCGGGTGAGGTATAGAGGGAGCTTGTGAGTCTCCTCGGACGCAAAAAGATCCACTTGTGGATGGGAGAGCTCCGCAATCATTAGGTCGAAAATGGGTTGCTTGAGCTCCCATTCTACTGTCGTGCTCTGTCTCCGGGACAGAGCGTCTGCCCAGACGTTCGCTACGCCTGGGAGATAAGATGCGTGAAGATAAATATCTAGACTGGTGGCTAGAACAAAAATCTCTTCCGACACGAGTAGCAACTTCCTTGACCTCGTTGACCCTTGTTTCTGAATACAGTGAACTGCATTCAGATTGTCCATTCTGAAGGCCACTGACTTGCCCCGTAACGCCGGGCCGTGAGCCTGAAGGAAATACAAGGGGACTAGTAACTCTTTGACATTTATGTGAGAGATTTCTAAGTGGGACCAAAGTCCCTGACCCTGGTGCCCCTGATTTGACTGAAATCCCCACCCTATGGTGCCTGACGCATCCGTGTCTACCCATACCGTTGGAGGAGGAGAGGTCCATGACATGATTGAGTGCAATGTTTCCCTCTTCGCCCAGACCGCTAGTAAGGTGTGGATTAATTTTGGTATGGGCCATAATTTTCCCGCCGGTAAGAGTGGGAAATATTTGTTGCCTTCCAATATTAATCGTTTACTTTCAACCGGCCCAACTTGACAGTTAGCTGAATCCAGTTGAGAGAGCCGACCAGAGACTCCCAGACTCTTCGTGTCGTAGTCAGACTGTGAAGAAACCTGAACAGTTTCCTGCGAAACCTGTTGCGATTGTCCACACTCTGACTCAGAGTGAGAGCGGCGGTGTCCCAGACCAGCCCTCTCCACTGAATTACTCTTGAGGGAACAAGGTTTGACTTTACCAGATTTACCTTGAAGCCTAGAGTTTTGACATGATTTAAAATGATATTGACATGTTTTATGCATAATTGTTGTGTCTCTGCCACCACCAGCCAGTCGTCTAGATACCACAATACTCTGATTCCCTGTTTTAACAATGGCATCAGGGCTTGCCGGACTAGTTTCGTGAATAATCGAGGTGCTAGGTTCAAACCGAACGGCATCCTCTGAAAAACAAAATTTTGGTGCCTGATCCTCAAGGCCAGAAACCTTTGAAATCTTTTGTTGACCGACACGTGCCAATAGGCGTCTGTCAGGTCTAGGGAACACATCCAGCCACCCGGCGGAAGTGTTAGCCTGATTTGATGAACTGTTAACATTCTGAAAGACTCGTTGTAAATGTGAAGATTCAGATACGACAGGTCTACGACCGGCCTCATCTGAACACTGTCCCGTTTGGGAACCAAAAACAGTTTTGACGTGAATACAGGGTAATCTGGGGGTACCGGGATGATGACATTCTTGGCAATCATCTCCTGGACCAGCAACTCCACCTCTAATGAAACACAATTTGCCGTTGTCGGCTGACGTAAGCGAGGTCGCCGGAGCCACTGCCAAGTGATGCCTTTGCGTGCCACCATCCGTGCCCAGGTTTTTAACGGCCATGCTTGGTGACACGTTCGGAACGACCCAGTTAGCAGACAAGGGTTCGCCGGCTGTACTTCCCTCGGTTCCTCCGGCTCTAAGGTAGGCACTGGGAGTGAGAAAGACTTTAGTTTTTTTATGGTGGGTTTGGTGGTGTTGGACGCTTCGCCGGCTGGCTGGTGTGGGCCGAAGACTGGCCCTGCCCCGGCTTATACTGGCCGCGTCCCCTCTGTCCTGAAAACCCTCTCTGTCTATGCCTGAACTGACCCAGGGGGGATTGGGAGGACTTAGGCGGAAGAAACGGCTTAGAACCCCCTGGCTGAGCTTTAGTAGGAGGCTTAGGTTTGGGGAAGTTAAATGCGGGTTTCTTAGCCTGTGCGGGACTGTGCTTCACGGCCTGTGCCATGTTAAACACTGTTCGCCATACATCAGGGGACATTAAAGAAGGTGTAAGTACTGGGGACATTACCACCTGGTTAGCAATGCGATCAGGCAGCTTGCGAACTAATGACATCCTAAGATCCTGTCGTGCTCGCACCGCCTCAAGTAAGGCTGTGCGTATGTCACCTAAGGATTGAATTGACGACTGAAGAATCAGACGCCGGGATAATTCAACTGATCTTCGAGCATCCGCGTCTGCGATTGCCTGAGTAGACCTGAGTAAAGACTTAGCCACCTGTTGAGAAACTATGTACTGTGAAAACAGGCGGAAAGCTTTTCCCCTTAGCCTAAATTCTCTGTCTAGGTGAGAAGGGGTAGGGGTAATGAATGGTTCCTTTAGTTCACAAAGATTAATCTTATGGGCAGCTAAAAAAGAAAATAAAGCTGACGGAACTCCGCCGGCAGAACTTACCGGCATTGAGAACCATGAATGTGTATCCTGAGGGATCTGGTGGGAAGATTTAGAAGTGAAAGTGGTTGCAAAGTTTTGAGCCTCTACCTCCCAATCCACCCAAGGTCCTGGTCCCAACTGTCCCACCTTCAACACTGGATTAGCTGTCTCGTCTGTGACGGTCTGTAAATCTAGTTCAGGAGTAATAGCCGACAGAGCCTTAATATCATTAAACCCATCCAGCTTAGACCAGTCTGAAAAAAGTTTTGAAGCTGAGGCAGGGGGTAAAGCAGGCTTAGATGCATAAACAAAATAATCCTGATGATAATAACTAGGTATAGCCTTGATATTTACGTCCAAAACATTACCCAAGGCATCCAATGCCCTTAATTTCTTAGACTTATTTCCCTGGATAAACCACTCACGTGGTACCGGGAGTTCCCCTGACAAGGTAGGCTGGGCAAGCTCTGGCTTAGAGGGGTTCAAAGGGACCCATGACTCGTCTGGCCCATAAAGCAGGGGCATAGCTACCTTTCTAAGAGGCGCTTTGTCTAGAGGGGGTGGATTAACATCCGTAATGACCCTGACATTTGACGTAGTGAATGCCGCCATAGCTGGCTTAGAGCTCCCTGCCGGTGACAGAGTAGGAGGGTTAGGAATCTTAGATAAATCGATTGACGTTATCAGAGGCCGTACCGCAGAACCTGTCAAGGGAGCCCCCAAGTCCATTGTGGGGTTTTCTCGTTGTTGATTAAAGAATTTTGATAGAGCATGAGTAAGTAACCCATCAATTTCTTGTGCTGTAACAAACTGGTTAGGTGCAGAACTTTCAGGTGAATTAGTATTATCATGGGCGGCGTCCAGGCCTGAGCCTGACCCTTGTCCTTCCCTATCTGAAATTAATGACACTTCATCTTGTTCCTCCCGATCCTCCTGAGAAGACCCCGCCGAGGCAGGGGCACCTTGTTTCCAAGATAAATCAGGGATAGAGGATGGGGTCGCCGCGTCCCTGTGGACATCGGCTACTGTGTGACTCGTATGAGTCGGACGTGGATGGTCAGACCCTGGCTGAGCAAACCGCCAAACACCGAGGCTCTGGCCTACGCTCTCTTGAGAGTCTGAAACATTCTCAATTATTGAATATCCTGAACTTTCCATTTCTAGGGTTAAAATATCAATAGGTAAATCTTGTTTAGGGACAGGCGCTTCACTATACTCTGAGGCTGTAACAGAAACATTGTCAGGTGTAGAGGTACGATGAGATGCACTAGACTTAGTAGAATGTCGAGAGGACTTCTTATGGGAATCCTTTTTGGAGGATTTGTGGCTACGGTGTGACCGCGAACTAGACCTAGGTTTGGAAGAATCACCACCATGGCCACTGGGGGAAGCTTCAGTCTTGCACTTCTTACTAGCCGGGGAAGAGGCCCGACTTGAAGACCGTTGTCTGAGGGGTGACCTTGACCTCGATCTCGCCTGCGACGAGGAGGTGGCTGCCGGGGGAGTAGGCTCTCTCGGGCGTTTAAACGTATCCACAGACGATACAGAACCCTGGCTAATCTCTGTCGGCTTAAAACCCCTTACTCTAGAGGTACGTTTAGGGGGAGGGTGCTCTGACAGCAACTTATCCCAAAGTGGGACGTTGTCACATTGAAGTGACTTATGTGCGACAATGGTAGTGTAGGCCGACATTTGTTGTCTGACCTCTCTCAACGCTACCGCCGCGGTCTTGTCATTGTCACACAGGACTTTATTGGCTAATTGGGAGCAAAATGAACAATTAAGTGTAACCCAGAGACCCCTTGAACGGTCTAGACATCTAACACACCTTATGCAAAGGGTATGTGCAAAAATTGGGATACCCGCGCAAGTAGGGGTAATGCACAGGGCAAAAACTGGGGTCACATTAGCCATGACAGAGACTGGTGTGAGGAACTACCGCCGGGTCTGTATTGGTCCGCCGGAGCTCAGCTCTGGAAAAATAAAGAAAAATTTCCAGGAATTAATGCTCATAAGGTTAACCCAAGTGTTCGCATACAAGTGTTAATAACCCGCCGGGTAACGGGATGCAAAGACACAGCTAACACATCTCGCCACGCGGCTGGGTGTAAAGAGGCTAAACAAATCTTCTTAGCTAAAGAACATGAAGAATACCCTCTGATATAATGGTCCAGTATGGCACTTATAGTCTGTAGGAGGTGGTGACTGTCTCAAGATTCAATTTTGTAACAAAGCCCCCCCTCATAAAGACGCCGGCCCTTGAAATATTTTAGTAGAATAGCCCAGGGCAGGAATATACGAGATCTGATTTTTTAACGAATTGTCCCAAACGATCGTCGTAAAAAATAGAAGGCGGCGATACTGAAAGTATCACCCAATTAAGGTTAATCGAAATTGAATTTGTTTATAAATTCCTTAGTTCCTTTACTTAGGGGCACCCGCCGGGTGTGGAAATCGATTTGGTTAAACCTCACTGATCCTTCAATTGCCGTAAGAGTAAAGGCAGCGATACACAGAGTATCACTCAAATGGATTGGTTAACTATAAGAGACCTAAGTCGTTTTATCCCACCCTGCTCAGGTGCACCCGCCGGGTGAGAAGTCTAAAAGTTAACCCCACAAGTTCCTGACCCCACTTCTTTGTAAAAGATCGCCGGGGAGGAACGCCTAAACAACAGCTAGGTTTTCCCCGTGGTTGTCGTAAACCAGGTAGAAAAACCTATAAAAAACGAGTGTTCTCAAGAACGTCGTTTCTTTATATATAACTAAATATATATGTAAGGATGGGTACAGCCATCCCGCCGGGAATTTAAAGGAGGCCTGAAACCAGGCACCCACAGAGACGCAGTCCTGGAGAGCCACAGACACCTCCCCTCGCCGGGGAACCAGCCAGAGTTAAAAACCACGTGTGGCCCAACACTGCTCATCGGTCAGGATTTTTCATGGTGAAACCGAGAAAAACCCGCCGGAAGGCAAACCCCACCCTGAACAGACACCATCTGAACAATACGACACGAGGAGAGACACGCACGACTAACCAAGGTCACAACATAATCCGTGGAATTAGCCAAAACACAACTAAACCAGGAAACAAATATAGTCCGAGGAATTAGCCAATACACAACTAAAACCCGGATACACATGACACAGTAGGGCATATTTATAAAATAAATAATAACACTAGACATGTGGCAAAGCTACGAGCGGCTGGCTAGGCCTAGGTAGACGGCATGAAAATAGTTGAAATATAAACACACACTGGAATATCACAACAGGAACCACCGCCAACACACCACCGAAGCGATAACTTCCCACCCCGGGAAGCCTGACACGGACCCAGAAAAAACTTCACTAAGTGAAGAAAAATACGCTGGGAACGTCAGCAAACACACAGCTTACCTCATCAGAAGGATAAAAGGCAGCAATAATTAACGCGTAATGAAAGCCGCCTGCATCACCAACTAACCCAACTGTGAAAAGTTCACGTGTCCACAACAGGACCACGAGGGTACATCCGAAATAGATGCCCCATACATACGACCCAAAATACATTGCACTGCGGGCAACCAGCCCAGGACACTCCTGCTACGCCTATCCTAACCTTACTCGATACATCCCAGAGTAAACAAATGAGAAAAAACTCACTAGGGACGCCACGAATGCGGAACCAGCGGAGCCTGAAAGGTACGTCCGGGCAGGCTGAGCGCAGAGCAAAGAAGGAGGAATGACGCCTGATTCAGCGTCTGGTCAGAAATCCACACAAGTACATCCACGATATGATGGAAAGCTTATTGGATAGTTATTCTTATTTTCTTTTTGTTTTTATTTTTTACGAAGTTTTTTCGTAGTGAGAACCCAATTCATAATGACTGAAGCCATGAGTGAGGTCGCGTGCGCTCATGATGAAGGCTCCTCAGTTTTTAAATGCTCTGCGCGGTAGATTCAAACTACGGCGGATTAGTGTTTGAAGAGGATGCCTTATGTAATAGGCATGTTCGTCAATGATGGAGGGGCCACTAATAAATACTATTATTGGCCTTTAGCACAATTTCCTGCAATGAATACTACAGAGAAATTTTATAATACAATGCCTACAACCAGTATCACAGCTCGTATGTTCCGAACACATACTCCGGAGGGGTCTAGGGTGTCCTATGTCACACTGACTGCACCCTCCCCCCCTTTTTCTTGAAATTAAACAAAACGTGACTAAAAGGGCCACCTAGACCCTCTGCCGTAAAGCTATACATGGCAAAGAAGGTTTTTCCAGAGCTACTGAAAGGTATCGAGGCAAAAACTCCTGATTAGAGGCCCACAACTGTGTGGACGTAATAACTTCCACCGAAAGATTATTAAGGAAACGTAAAGAGGCTGTCCCCTTGCGTAAATCGTGGGTCTTACCCACAACGCCGGGATGCTTCTCTTTAAAGTCCTCGACCAAGAGAGAAGCCAGCGTACGCTCCATCAATCGTTCACCCGGACTTGCGACCCATAAAGCACCCTGGTGATTTAGAGGTGCCACTCTTAAATATTTGGTTAGAGCTTGCACTGGGCAAAAAACGATGGTGCACCTTTCCCCTGTTTAACGCCGGCACCGTGAACTCTGAAAACACGTGTTCACTGTGCTCAATCTCGGCTATGAATCCTGGGGAAGGTGCAATGTGAATACACTCATGAAGCCTAGCAAACCTGAGGCAATTAGGTGCGTTGCTCATCGCCGCCAGCTCAGATACTCTGTTCCCGGTAGCCAAAGCCATAAGGAATACTGCCCTTTTGTAAAATCTGCAGTCTTTGGTACATACGGGAACGAGAATAACGACGATGCTTTGTCCAGAGACCATGTAGGCCTGAGCTGACGGGGAGGTGGGCGGAGTTTAAAACCTGCCCACATAAATCACTTTCAGATAAATGTTTCTGCATGAACAGATAAATTAAATAATAAACAACCAACGCCACCGAGGGCACAGTTTGTTTTGTTCTAAGAATCCGAGACGTAAAAGCTTTCCAATGCGATTGAAACTGTCGCTTTGTAGACTGGGTATATTGATTCGTGAATATCTTGGTCACGTCGCTACCATAAGGTGCTAGCCACTTGGCCTCCTGAATGTCCAAAATTAACAAGTCCGCGAGGTTTCTAGGTGGCCAATTGTGTTCTAAGTGGAACAACCCGACCAGGAGGGACACTGGGTGCGGGCACCACGTGTTCAAATGCTGGTACCACACTGCGCCGGCCACAGGGGCGCGATTAGCGAGACTACGCCTCGCTAATCCTGTAGATTGTTGACTACGTGGCAGATTAGAGACGCTTCTGGCGGCGGAAAAGAGATAAATGGAACTCAACCTGTTCTCGTCCGTCATCAGAGCGTCAGGTCCGCCCGCCGGCGTTATCGTCCGGCGGGTGAGGTACGACTGTGAGTATCGCCATACACCTTGGCTGTGGCTGTCCCTCGCTTGCGAGCTCGGTATACTCCCTGAACGGGAGCCCTCGTCCGAGTCCCGTAAAGGTTTATGATAATTAAAAGCTCCCATAGCTCATTAACACATTGAAAGCAGAGCTGGTGAGCAAAACCATAAATTATACTAATTAATTTAATTTATATTTTAATTGTATTAAAATAAATTACTATAACTAAACACAATATTATCATAATATAATCATAGAAAATATATATGTTTATTATGATTCAGCTATTAAATTATTTCATTAACAAATAAAAATAAGATAGGGCTACCTGAGCTTAACGGCGTTGAACATACAGCAATGAGAGGTTCAAGTGCCGACACGACAGAGACTGGGGGAAAACTACCCCGCCCCCGGGAACTACCTGGTCACCTGGTGCAACACCGGTAATCCGCCCTGGAAAGAGAATTTTCCGGGGATTAATGCTCATAGGGTTACACCCAAAAAACGGTACAAAATATGTGCCTCAAAACCACCGGTCAACGAACCGTAGCACTCCACCACTACTTTTCGTTGTCCTTTAGTATCATATTAAAGATTTCAGCATATCTTTACCTGTCCAGAAGATTTAAGCATATCTTCTGAATCCTCATAAAGATGAAGCATATCTTTATTAAAGATGAAGTCTTTCAAGTATCCCTTTACACTTGAAACACTAGTAAGATTCCGGCATCTTTTTATCCCATAAAAAGTCTAAGCCTATCTTAATCTCTAATCTGGCGTCACCCAGAAGCCCTCATAGATCGCCGTCTTGAAGGCCGTGATACCCTATTGTATCAATCAATTGTTTGGCAAATTATCGTGAATTGCAAATCAGTTAATATAACCACCCAAAGGTACAACCGCCGGGTTTTATATGCAATGTCAAACCAATTGTACCTGCCCCAGACCTCTTTGTAAAAAGGTCGCCGGGAGGGAAAGACTAAACAAACAAACGGCATTGTTTCAATGGCTTATTAAAGATTTCAGCATATCTTTTATCTGTCCAAAAGAATTAAGCATAACTTCTTAATCCTCATAAAGATGAAGCATATCTTTATTAAAGATGAAGTCTTTCAAGTAACCCTTTACACTTGAAACACTAGTAAGATTCAGGCATTTTTTTATCCCATAAAAAGTCTAAGCCTATCTTAACCTCTAATCCGGCTTCTCCCAGAAGTCCTCATAGATCGCCGTCTTGAAGGCCGTGATACCCTATTGTATCAATCAATTGTTTGGCAAATTATCTCGAATCGCAAATCCGTTAATATAACCACCCGAAGGTACAACCGCCGGGTTTTATAGTCCATGAGCCAGGCCAGATATCGGTACCACCTGGGGTGACTAAACACGAATGGTACTAAAATGTTTATAGAGTGACTGTAAGTACATTAAGATATGATAGCCTTCTCGCACTGGTAGCTTAGTCTAATTTTTTTGATGCAATAGGGGCGCTACCCAAAAATAAAGATTTTTAGCGTGACGCTCGGCGTTTTCCTCATTTTCTTTAAAATCCATCACACAATCATCGCGAAACTTTGAACACCTATGTAGAATTATATTCTCTACCAGAGTTGTTCCTAGGTATTTTTCAAATTTCCTCATATTTCGGAATATACTCTATATTTTGGGTATTTTCCTCTAAATCTAGAATAAATCCTTAAATATGGGGAACATTGAAAAATATATTCTAACAGCTCTTGTAGCTTATTTGATTCTCTACAAGAATTATTCCGATGTGTATTTCAAGTTTCTCCATATTTAGGGGTTTATTTCATATTTGGGGATTTTTGTTATTTTGGGGATAATTTATTATTGGAAGGAGCAAACATATGTAGAGTGGTTTCCATGTAATGTGTTTTGTTCATGGTTAATGGTGATATTTTTTGCAGGTGTGTGTCGACTGTTTGACGGCAGGATGGAACCATCTGCGAGGAAGAGAGCACGGATCGACTGTATCATCCACTGCTCTGATGATGACAGCGATGCTCTGGTGTCACCACAGGATTTGGACTCCTGGAACACATTGCTCAGGGCTGCAGAAATCAGGCAGCATGATCCAGTCCTGGAAGCAGCCAAGGGCCTTGAAGAAGGAGGAATACCACACATACATTATCACCGTAAATGTCGTAGTCTCTTTACAATGAAGAAGTCACTGGATTCTATCCTTGCCAAGGGTGTCAAGATAGAATCAGCAAGCGTCGACCCCAGGAGGAGGGCATCAAGGGATGCCCCTAGTACAGTAGGGTCCCGCATAAAACGTGTTCGCATAAAACGAGTCTCGATTAAAACGACCGACCTAAAATATTAATATTTAATTTTCGATCAGAACGAATGTGATCACATAAAACGAGTCCGCCGCCAAAGTGGGGCAAATACAAGGAGTTTTCATATAGAGCGCCGAAATATCGTACAAAACGTACAAAATATCGTACGCTTTCATATAAAACGCCGAAATATCGTACAAAACGTACGAAATATCGTTCGCTTTGTACGAAAATTTTCGCTTACAGTGAACATTGACGATATTGCGCCACCAAAATGCTGTGTTCACATAAAACGAATTCACATAAAACGCCCTCGTTTATCGACCATAAACTCGTTTTATGTGAGACCCTACTGTACTAGCAGGGTGTATGCCAAAGTATGTATCTTCTGCGAGAAGTCAAGCAAGTACATAAAAACAACAAAGACAAGGGAGCCACTCATACAGTGTGTTGAGCTACGAGCAGATGAGAAGATTCGCAGAGCAGCAATAAGGAAACTCAACCAGAGAATCCTTGGTTTAGTTAGCAGAGACCTTGTTGCTGCAGAGGGTCACTACCACAAGTCGTGCTACAAACTCTTCACAAAAGATGATTTCCCAGCGGCCGCCAGGTCGGGTGCAGGTGAAAATCAGGAAGAAAGCGAGGAAGCACGCTACGAAGAGGTTGAGACAGAAGCCCTCGAGGAACTCTGCTTGTATATAAGGACCAAATTATTCCCCAACCCAGAGGTACTGCCTATGACAAACCTCACATCTAGGCTTGAGAGATCCATGATGTCCCGTGGTATTATCCAACTGAAACCAGCGACAAAGAAACATGTTCGCCGAAAGATTGAAACCGAGTTTGGAGAATCACTACGCTTTGTCCCAGATGAGAAAGGAAAGCTTCTAATCTATCCACGCAGCCTCTCAATGGACGACCTTGCCCGGCAAGCACACAAAATGGCAAAAGACCTGCAAGAAGCAAGAGCAGCTAACTCTGAAGATGTCTTAACCAAAGCAGGAATGCAGCTGAGGAATGAGATCAATAAACAAGATGTGAGTCAGCCATGGCCTCCCGATACAGATCAGAATGTCATTCCTGCAGCAGTCACTCAATTCCTGCACACCCTGCTGACAGGAGAGTGTGAGTGTGAAACTCCCTCTGAAAGAGCTCAACGTCTTGCCACTTCCTTTGGCAGTGACTTGGTCTTTGCTGTTACCAGTGGCAAGACAAAACCACCCAAGCACGTACTGCTGACCAATGCTGTAAAGTCTTTGACAGGAAACACAGAACTGATCCGAACTCTGAATCGTCTTGGTCACTGTGTGTCTTACTCAATGTTTGAGGAGATCGATACAGCCCTTTGTATCCAGAAGCTGGAATGCTCAAAGGATGACATTCCACTGCCAGCAAACATCTACCCTGGTGTGTTCACAACCCTGGCCTGGGATAACATTGACCGACTTGAAGAGACCCTAAGTGGAGCAGGTACTTCTCATAGAGTCAATGGCATTGCTGTCCAGTCCAAGGTTGCAGGCTCTGTGCCAGAGAAAGTCCTGCCAGAGATTACCAAGTCCAAGATAAGAAGCATCACTCAGACATCATCAATGCTGCCAATATACAATGTTGGGCGGCGGGCAGGGCCACCTAGGATTGAGACTGCGTATGTCGACACTACCAAGGAAGTCCAGGATTCAAAGACAAAGAACCATATCTGGCTTCTTACTCGAATGTCAGACCATGAGGACCAGTCCATCAGCAGTTGGACTGGGTTCAACATCAAAATGCGCAGAGACATTGCAGTGGTTCAGGACACTGTAAGCTACCTGCCCACTATCAATGCTCCCGCAACAGAAATGTCCACCGTTAATGAAATCTTGGAACAAACGCATGCTATCATGCAGTCCTTACAGCTTAACAAGATTGTGTGCGTGTTTGATCAAGCACTCTATGCCAAAGCTGCCGAAGCTATCTGGAAACAAGAGAAGTTCAAGAACATTATCATCAGGATGGGCGTCTTCCACACAATCTGTAATCTCATCTCCACCATAGGAAAGAGGTTTCAAGATGCAGGTCTTAGAGATCTGTGTGTGGAATCAGGTATCATCGCAGAAGGATCAGTGTCAGGAGTGATGAACGGCAAGAGGTACAACAGAGCAGTGAGACTACACAAGCTCGTGTATGAAGCACTGATGAGGCTTGCATGGAAAGGCTTCCTTTCATGGCTAGAAGAAAACCATTCAAGGGACATACACCATCTAGATGAAACACTGAAGGACATCAACAGCTTTCACAGCAATGTGTCTCAGGGACTCTTTCAAGAGCTGATGGAGAGTGAATCATGCACACATATCATGAAGCTTTTCCAAGTTTATCTTGAGACCCTCAGAGATGAACACAACCTCTCAGCATTCTGGATGTCATACCTGGACATGGTTGAGATCATGCTGGACTTAATTCGAGCCTCCAGAGAAGGCAACTGGATGCTCCACCTAGGAGCAATCCGACAGATGATACCGTGGTGTTTTGCCTATGACAAAGTGAACTATGCCCGGTTCCTAACCTACTACTATGCCTTGATGTCTCGACTGCCCATTGAACACCCAGAGGTCCATGAACACTTCATGCAAGGTGGCTTTTCGGTCCAGATCGGTAGCAAGAATCCCTTTGGACGGATCCCTGTGGACCAGACAATCGAAGAGACGATCAACAAAGACACCCAGACACCAGGGGGCACAAAAGGCTTCAGCCTGAAAGGCGGAGCTGTCGCCAGGTACTACCTGACATCGGAGTATCGCAGCAGGTACTTAAGGCAGCTCAGGACTATGGTAGTAGGCCAAAAGTATACTGACTTCAGCCACCCAGACCTACAGATGCCCAGGATTAGAAGAGATGAGGCCGATGTCCAATCTTTAGTTCAACTGATGGAGACCAGCTGGTTGAACCCCTTCAACGCAGAGCAAGAAGATCTTGTCAGTTTGTCAACTGCGACTATGGCACCACCAGAAGTTGTCAAAGACCTTCTAGGGGCCTACAGAATAGGAGAGGATGCATATCAAGCCTTCAAGGAAGAGCGCCTGGAGATCGATACGCCAACTATACAGTTTCATGACACGATGACGAAGACGAAACTGAGAACGTTCACTAACATCAGAATGAAGCCACGCTCACAAGACCATGCCAAGGAGGTTATCTTAAAGGCTGACAGGAACCTATTTGGCCAGATGATCCTTGTTGCCGAGAACAGAAAGCTCAAAATGAGTGATGTCTTGGCTCATCCCCTGGGGCCTTTGCCTTGGGCACTTGCCAGCGGTGATGGGTCTCTCCGCAAGACCAACAAGGCTGCCCTCGCAAAGGAGTTAGAGAGGAATGTTTCTCCTGCAGAAGTGATACCCGAGCCCTCTGCTACCATAATTGATGGGATGAGCCTGGTCCACAAACTGAAGGGAAACGACAAAACTTTTTCACAGCTTGCAGGTACAGCACTGAGTCACGCTGTTCATGAAGGTGCTAAGAGCAGGCGCATTGATGTTGTGTTTGATATCTACAAGGAGACATCCATCAAGGATGCAGAACGAGCCAAAAGAAGTGCAGGCACAGGAATTCATTTCAAGAACATTCAACCTGGGCACAACATCCAGCAGTGGAGAAAGTTACTCGGTAGTTCCTCCAACAAGGCAAGTCTTATCAAGTTCTTGGTAGAAGAATGGAAGGCACCACAGCACAGGGAGAAGCTCAAGGACAAGGAGCTGTATGTCACATGTGAGCAGCGCTGCTTCAAGATCACCAAAGAGCAGTGGGAAGAGGCTCCTGAGCTTAAGTCAACTCAAGAAGAAGCAGACACACGCCTTCTTCTCCATGCACTTCATGCAGCAGAATCTGGGAACAAGTCTGTCATCATCACTGCAGAAGATACAGACGTCATGGTGTTGTGTCTTGGCATGTGCCACAAGATCCCATCCCATCTGTTCCAGAAGTGCGGGACGAAGAACCGGACAAGATTCCTGGATATCACCACACTGAGCCGCACACTGGGAGGCAGCGTGTGTGATTCATTGATTGGTATGCATACCTTTACAGGCTGTGATACCGTCAGTGCATTCGCTGGCCGAGGGAAGATGACGACACTCAAGCAGGTGAAGATGGACAAGACATACCAGCATGCTTTTCACGAACTTGGACGCTCATAGGAAGTGTCTCCTGAACTCTTTGAGAAGCTACAGGAAATCACCTGCCACATGTACCTACCATCTACCCACACAACTAAGGTAAACAAGCTTCGGTATGAGCTGTTCTGTGCAAGACGTGGAGAGGTAGAGTCAAGTCAACTCCCTCCTTGTGAGGACTGCCTCTTCATGCATGCACTGCGTGCAAACTACCAGGCTGCGATCTGGAGGAGAAGTCTTCAGAGCCAGCCATTTGTTGCGAACCCAACAGACTGCGGTTGGATGACAGATGAGGACGGTAAGCTTGCCGTCAACTGGATGCGAGGCTCACCAGCACCAGATGCTGTTATGCAGCTACTGTCTTGCAAGTGTGTGCGGTCATGCGAACTCCCTAAGTGTACTTGCCTCAGCAATGGTCTAAAATGCACGGACATGTGCAGGTTACAGACATGTCAGAACAAGGCTATTGAAGAAGAGCCGGTGGCACAACAGTCAGATTCCGAGTCTGACGTAGATGATATTTAGGAGTAGTAATTTGCCATAATAGTATGTACAAGCCCATGGCATGCTTAGTGTGTATTTACAGGACTTGTATTAAATGTGACAATTACTATATGCATTTTGTTGACATTTAGGCATTCCTGTCCCCAAATTTGACATTTTAAAAAATTTCGGAATTTTCGGTAGGGTATGTCTATTCAAGAAGTGATAACGACCATTAAGCTACCAATGTGCAAGGGCTATCATATCAAAACATAAACTAGAGACATGTAGCAAGCTAAAAACACCTAAGAGAATTAGTCACCCCGGGTGGTACCGATATCCCAAAATTCGGGTCTTGGCTCATGGACTAATACAAGGACCCCAATGGAAATACGCCTAACGGCCTTATTGGGCTATCCTTAGTTGGAATTATGCAAGGCTGGTACATGTCATATTTATAACATACTATGTGGTACCAACTCTGTAAATTGCTAACTGAATAAATATTATTATTATTATTATTATTATTATTAATGTCAAACCAACTATACCTGCCCCAGACCTCTGTGTAAAAAGGTCGCCGGGAGGTAAAGACCAAACAAACAGACAGCATTGTTTCAATGGCTTTGAAAAGCAGAGAAAACCAAGGCCAACAGGTGTCAGCCTGATCACCTAGAAAACTGAGTGGAGCCCCCCTCGACGGGAATAACTCAGGAAGCCTGATCCCAGGCTCGACCATAGAAAACGCAGTTTCTGATGAGCCCTCAAGCGACCAAACTCATCGGGGTAAATTACCTATTTTAGCCATCCTGACTAAAACTCGGTAAACAAAAACGGTGTTCTCGGAGCAACGAGAAAAACGCCGGAAAGGTAATCCACACTAAACTATACACTACAGGAGGGCGTAATGCATAAAGCAATGAATAACACAGGAAGCCTGCTCCCAGGCTCGACCACAGAAAACGCAGTTTCTTATGAACCCTCAAGCGACCAAACTCGTCGGGGTAACTTACCTATTTTGAGCTATCCTGACTAAAACTCGGTAAACAAAAACGGTGTTCTCGGAGCAACGAGAAAAAACGCCGGAAAGGTAACCTACACCAAACGAGACATTTTAACACATTTCATACAAAGGGTGTGCGCAAAAATAGGGATACCTGAACAGGAGGGCGTAATGCATAAAGCAAAAACCGGGGTAAAGGTAGCCATGACAGAGACTGGTGGGATAATTACTCCAGGTTCTGCATAGACCCGCCGGGACCCAGGTCTGGAAAAAAAGAAAATTTCCAGGAATTAATGCTCGTAAGGTTAACCCAAACATGTTCGCACACAAGTGTTAAATAACCCGCCGGGTAACGAGACGTAATACTCAACGACGACAGCTCGCTACGCGGTGGGGTTTCCTAAGTAAAAGATTTCAGAATATCTTAATTTGTCCAAAAGATTTATGAATACCCTCTGACATAATATATAAAGACCAGCATGGCGTTTATAACTGATGAAGTCTTTCCGGTGGTGTTTGTTTCAAGATTCAATTTTGGAAAAAAAAAACTAAAAAAGACGCCGGCCCCCGAATTATCTCGTAGATAAAAAACTGGGATACCTGACAAATATACGAGATCTAACTTCTCCCGAAGTATCTTTTTAGATCGCCGTATGTTGAAGGCGGTAATACAAACCGTATCCCTCAATTGTCTGGTTAACTAACTGAATTGTAAATTCGTTATTCCCTCCCTTCCAGGGAGCACCCGCCGGGTGTGAATATTAGTTTAAAAAACGTTAACCCCAGTTGTGCCTTAAATTGCCGTATGTTGAAGGAGGCGATACACAATGCATCCCTCAAATGTCTGGTCAACTAAACTGAATTTTGCAAATTCGGTCATCCCACCCTACCAGGTTGCACCCGCCGGGTGATTTAAAGTTTAAAAGTTAACCCCAATTGTTCCTAACCCCACATCTTTGTAAAAGATCGCCGGGGAGGAAATACAACAACAGCATAGTTTTATATTGGCTTTGCAAAACCGAAAAAACTACAAACAACACGTGTCCGTATGAACACTGTTAGATGGGTACAGCCAACCCGCTGGGAATCATAAGGAGCCTGAAACAGGCACCCCAGAGACGCAGTCCTGGGGAGCCACAAACACCCACTCGCCGGGGGAACAAGCCTGTTTTTAGACCACGCGTGGCCAAAACTCGGCAACCAGCCGGGTTTTTTCATGGTGTAACCGAGAAAAACCCGCCGGAAATAACCCACCCCGTCCAGATACCATCTGAACGCAACACAGGACCGAGGCGTAGCCAAAACAACTAACGCCGGGCCCAACATAGTCCGTGGAATTAGCCAATACACAACTAACCCAGGACACATAAATAGTCCGTGGAATTAGCCAATACACAACTAAACCAGGACACACATCACACAGTAGTACATATTTAGAAAATAAATCAATAACACTTGTATATGTGGTAAAGCTACGAGAGGCTGGCTAGGCCTAGGCAGACGGATAACATTAACATGTCGGAATATAAACAAAAAGCACTGAATTATATCACAACAGGAACCACCGCCAACACACCACTGTAGCAAATACTTCCGGCAAAGGGAAGAACTGACTCGGGACCCAGAAAAAACTTCACTAAGTGAAGAAAAATACGCTGGGAACGTCAGCAAAAATACGCTACCTCATCAGAAAGATAAAAGGAAGCAATAACGCGTAATGAAAGCCGCCTGCATCACAAAGCTAGCTAACTGTGAAAAAGTTCACCTGTCCACAACCGGACCACGAGGGTACATCTGAAATAGATGCCCCAAACACACGACCCAAAATACACTGCACTGCGGGCAACCAGCCCAGGACACTCCTGCTACGCATATCCTAACCTTACTCGATACATCCCGGAGTAAACAAATGAGAAAAAACTCACTAGGGACGCAGCAAATGCGGAACCAGCGGAGCCTGGAGAGACACGTCCGGGCCGGCTGACCGCAGAGCAGAGAAGGAAGAATGACGCCTGAATCAGCGTCTGGTCAAAGATCCACACAAGTACATCTACGATATGATGGAAAGCTTATTGGATAGTTATTCTTATTTTCTTTTTGTTTTTTTATTTTTTACGAAGTTTTTTTCGTAGTGAGAACCCAATTCATAATGACTGAAGCCATGAGTGAGGTCGCGTGCGCTCATGATGAAGGCTCCTCAGATTTTAAATGCTCTGCGCGGTAGATTCAAACTACGGCAGATTAGTGTTTGAAGAGGATGCCTTTTGTAATAGGCATGTTCGTCAATGATGGAGGGGCCACTAATAAATACACATCTATCGTGAGATTAATATATATATACTTCTCGAATACAGTCTCCTGTATTCTCCATGGGAAATATACATATATTCGTCTGGGAATAAATACAACACACCTACATGTAAATGTCCGTGAATACTTACTCAGACCTGGTTTATATGCTATTTCATCATTAGGGTATGTAACTCCTAGATAAGTGATTCACAGTGTTTTGCTCAATTAGTTATTTATTTATGACTACTATTCATTATCACGCTAATTTAATTATTATTCATTTGTGTATTATTTGAGTTGTCTTATGCTCTGTTTATTCAAGTTCCCGTAACTTATTTGTTTCGAGTTCAGTTACGCATACATGACTATTATCCAAATCTAGCCTATTTATGAATTTATATTCAGTTATTACTCTTTGAGTTATTTGAGTTTATTCTCCTGTTCAAGTTATTATAACTTATTATTCGTTTTGAAGTCAAGTAGTGTCTTAAATTACATACTTTCAGTACTGCGTGCATGCTAGTCGCAGTAACTATTATTCACCTCGAGGAAGCCATATTTAGAGCTTTTTCATATTTACCTTCAGGACACTACTTTTTGTGATTGAGACTTAACATCTCTGTGTATTATTATTTGTATGTACCTATTATTTATGCGTTCATTTGATAACATTATTACTATTTATGTTCTTTGAGTTACAGATATATTAGGCCCCTATTCCTATGTTCATTTAGAAACATTATTATACCTTTTATGTTTCGTCAGTAACCATAACTATATTTATGAGTTATTGATATTTATCTGCTACCATCATCTGATTATGTACCCTAGCTGTTGAGGAATAAAACTTGTGAGTTTTAGAAGCATTGAAAGCAACAATTAAGATTTTCTCTGCCTCAAATGGAAATGGTTGATAGATCAGATGATAAGTGTTCTATGGCATCATCACATGAAGTTTTGAGTGATTGCTTGCTGGGGGGTTCTGAAAAAACTAGTTGAATAGTGTAAGGTATAGTCATCAGCATATGAATGGATAGGGCTGGAGGTACAGTTGAGAAGATCATTAATGAATATTAGAAAGAGAATTGGAGATGGGACAGAACCCTGAGGAACACCAGAATTGATAGCATGAGGAAGTGAACGATGGCTTTCCACAACCGCAGCTATGGAACGGCCAGAAAGGAAATTAGATACAAAGGCACAGATAGAGGGATAGAAAGTGAAGAAAGGTAGTTTGGAAAGGTCTCAAATTTGACTAAAAAGGGGTCAAACAGTCTTAAAATAGCCAAACTAATGGGGTTAAACATGAGGGAGAAGGGGGTACAGAAGAACACCACCTTAAATTATTATTATTGGTTTTTATTGTTTTTCCCATTTCGAGCAAATGTACAGTTGGTCAAAGTTCCAGCTGACCCACCCTCGTTCTGGGGCTCGCAGAATTATATGGCAATACTGGTGTAGGAAGGAGGTGTGTCTTACAAAGATTGGGATTGGTAGATCTGATTTCAGCTATATCATTCTTAGAACATATACTAAACAAGGGAAAGTAAGCCTATCTCAAATGCAAATGCATACATCGCTATGTTTGATCCCGAACATTCACCCAAAGTTCGTAGATTTGCTTAAATATTAAAGTTATTATATCCACTGATTGGCAACGCATATAAAACCTGCTGGCTGCCACAACATACTTTACTCGATTTTATAAGAATACATATTTCTGTGTTAATGGTGGCTGCTTAAATGAAGGAGCATTTAGTCTTCACAACATGAACATTACATAGTCTAATTTGCAGTAATATACAGGACAGACACAGGTAACACATTAATTGCAAGTGGTATCCCTGCACCACTACACCAGTATTGGCAGCTAATTCTGCGAGCCCCAGAGCGAGGGTGGGTCAGCTGGAACTTTGACCAACTGTACATCATCACATCGCATTACTTTTATTTGGGCTGAATATGTGGATAAAATATGCTTTATATTGACTCATGGGTGTTGAAAGATATTGCAAATAATGAAAGAGCTAAAACATGCAAAACTAATTAAGTATGATATCATGAAATATATAAAAAAAAAGTTGTTGGAAGCCTCTGGTGTAAATGTTATCTTCCCTTGAACATCGTTTACTTATACATTATCTACATAACCTGAGCTACATAGAACTCACATTTATCTAGACATTACATAACAAAAATTGTATCAGTTTTAAGAGGATATTCTAAGACCTGAATTAATCAACTTGTGGATTTGTTTTCATGTTAAACATTCTTTAAGCACTAAATTTTAGATTTCAGTGAGTGAATATAATATAATTGCTCTATAACTGACTTATTTGAGCTTCTTATAATGCCTCCCTGCACATATTCGATCTAAAATATGCGTGGGTGCGATATAACGCAATATAATCAGATCAGATCAGATGAAGTATTGAGGGATAAGCCTTTGCAACGGCACCTCTTATTTACATTCTACTTTTCCTATTTTTTTGAAGCGTGTAGAGATGGGAGAAGGGGGTGTTGGACAGATAGGAAGCTGTTGGAGTGGCTTTGTTATGTGAGTTTAGTATGTATACGTCGTCAAGATGTTTCCTGACTGGGTGCGAGCATGTGAAACATGCTAGCTAGGACGTACTACCACACCCACTATATGTCCGCCGTGGCAGGGATTCGATCCCGGGTCTTGCAGATTCACACGTGAGCATGCTCACCACTCGACACCACAGCTCTGATATGAAGACATTTTCAGTTTGAACACTATAGAACTTATATATTAGTTACCCGTATTTGAGTTAATTTTCTTTGACTTATGAAGTAACGAGAAAATGGGAGGTTTGACGACCTCCCTTATAACCAAATAAGGAAAACCTCTTATTTGGTAGCAGTCTCGGAGTATCCAACGTAGGGCTTATGATCTCAGCCGCTACCACAGCGGGCCGATTTATCGGTACTCACGCGAAGTAACCAAATAATCTCTAGAGTTGCACCTCAATTCACTACTAGGCACGTTGTACACACTCCGAGACGACTAGGAAAGAAGAGATAGCGAAGGAGAGAAAGAATTGTTATAGTTACCCATTTAATCTAGCTGCTCTCCTCTGAGCCATGCTCCATGTTCTATGAGCCTGCGCCAGGACCTGCCAAAGTATCGAGGTATCAAGTAATCAGTTTAGATTGGATGGGCATGGGATCGGCATGAGGGCGGGATACTCCGAGACTGCTACCAAATAAGAAGTTTTCCTTATTTGGTTATAAGGGAGGTCGTCAAACCTCCCAATTTAGTAGCAGTCTCTACGTTTCCAACGTAGGGCTTGAATCCCAAATTGGAGGCGGACATCCAATAAACCATAAACCCCAAGCTGTAGCACAAGCAGAGGACCAAGAAAAGACACAAATAAACAAATCAGTTTATTATCAGAAAAAGAGCGTAACAGTACGGTGCATATTAAGGAAGTACATGTTACCAGTATCAGTCTAGGGTCTTAAAAGTGCCGCAGCAGGCCAAGGAATAGGTCATGTCGACCGGAGAATGGCACACCAATCTGGGAAGAATGAAGGCAAGTTGTACATGAAGACAAGAATCTGAAGGCAAGGCACAGTAGGCAGAAGATCTCCAAGGACACTCTTTAATTACAAAAACCGGGTATGAGGCATAGACATACCAAACAAGTAACCCCTAGACAGTAGAGTCTATACGTAAAGAAGTAAGAGAGATAACCTTAATACTAAACAGGGATGACATACATGTAAAATGAAAGAGAGAAAGGCATTGTACAATCATACAAAATGACCCCCCCAGTGTAGGGAAAGGAAGAAAATACAGCATGGGATGAGAAGAGACACAGGATGGAGATGAATCCCGTGACACATTGGCCTAACGCAACACAAGGCACACCTGGCCTGGCAGTGGACATGGACAGGTACGATGAGACAAAAGTGCTGTGGGAGGACCATAACCCTGTGGCGGCTATATCCGAAAGTGATGAATTGTTGAGAAATCTCACAGTCGCTGCATAAGAGCGGACATCATGAGCGGAGCCCTTCGTAAGGGGATTACTCGCAGTAATGACATGGCGTAAATGAAGTCCCACAGCACATTTGCCTAACCGTGTCCCTGTCTTAGGGGCCAACCAGAGCGCCGGCCCCGACGTCGGCACAGTGGCACGCACATACGTATGCAAGGCTCTTACCGGGCATAGCGGATGATGCGTGCTCCCACATTTTAAAGCTGGTACAGTAAACGGCTTAAAAATGTGCGCCTCACGTTCATTCTTGGCCACAAAATGAACGGAAGGGGCCAAAGTGACTGACCCCAAGGAAGGCGAAAAACTCATGCAATTCGGGGCCCTCGACATGGCAGCCAACTCCGAGACCCTCTCTCCTGTAGCCAACGCTAAAAGAAACAAAGTTTTATCAAGCAGATGAACAGGTGTTGGGTTAGTGGTGTAGATGGGTGAGGTAAGGAGCCTGAGAGCCTTCGCCAGAGACCATTGAGGCGGTATCTGGCGTGGGGGCGGTCTGAGCCTAAAGCAGGCTTTCATGAAAAAAGACAGCTCCTTGTGAGGGAGCACCAGCCCCGTCAAGGTCTCAAAAGGCTCTCTAATAGCGGACAGGTAGTTCTTAATGGTGTTGTACATGTATGTGCGTGTCGCAAACAAGTGATTAAGGTAATGGAAGACCAACGCAACCGACGGAACTGTTTGTTCGGTGTCATTGATCCATTTAGTGAAAGTATTCCAATGAGACTCGTAAGTCTTCCAAGTAGCCTTAGTCCAGTGCTGATTAAGCATATCAGTCAAGCAACGTCCATATTTCGGTAACCACCCTGCCTCACAAACATCCACGATGCGAATGCCAACGAGGTCCCTAGGTCTCCAATCTGTCCCAAGTGGAAGTCTGAGACAGACAGGGGAACGGGACTCGGGCACCATCGCTTCAGCTGAGCGTACCAGGCTTGGGCCGGCCAGAGGGGCGCGATTAACCAAACCTTGCCACGGTACTCTCTCAGCCTGTGTAGGACTTTGCACATAAGCAATGCGTCGGGCGGTGGAAAAGCGTAAATCGACTGCCACCTGCTCCAGTCCTCGCTGAAGGCATCCGGCCCCCCCGCCTGAGTACAAGTCCAGCGGGTGAGGTAGTCCGGCAGCTTGTTCGTCCCTGAGGAGGCGAACAAGTCCACCTGCGGATGCCCCAGGAGGCTGCGAGGTCGTCGAAAATGCTTTGTCTTAATGACCAATTCTACCTTGGTGCTCTGTCCTCTCGACAAAGCATCCGCCCAAAGATTGGCCGTCCCGGGCAGGTAAGTCGCATGCAGGGTGATGCTGTAATGATCGGCCAGGTAAAACAATTTCTCCGCCAGGTCTTGGAGCACAACAGACCTGGAGGAGCCCTGCTTTTGGATTCAATGAACCGCGGACATGTTGTCCATCCTGAAGGCCACCGACTTGCTCGTGAGGGCCAGTCCGTGATCCCGCAGGAAGAACAACGGTACCAACAGTTCCAGGGCATTGATGTGGAAGTGTGAGAGCCCCGACCACCTGGCGTGGTTTTGATGTCCCATGTCTGATTGATAGCCCCACCCCACCTCGCTCGACGCATCTGTGTCTACCCAGATGGTCGGCGGAGGAGCAGTCCAGGGCACAGCCGCAGAGAGCGTGCCTCGAGCAACCCAGTGTGTCAGTCTCAGATGTATTGAGCGCGGTACCGTCCACAAACGGTAAGGGGGCGAGATACGGAAGTGCCTGTTGCCCAGCTGAATGAGGCGTTTTAGTCGGAGCCGGCCCAAGGGCACGGTCAGAGACGCCCAATTCAAAGACCCTAGTAGGGAGTCCCAGATTTTTCGTGTTATCGAGATTGAGTGCAACACGACAAAGAGCTTCCTTCGAAGTTTCGCCGCATTCACTCGACTCTGGGAAACGGTGGCGCTTTGGAGATCCCAGTGCAAGCCCACCCACGTCACTTCTCGTGACGGTGAGAGGCAGGACTTGGGAATGTTTAGTTTGAACCCCAGGTTTGTGATATGTCTGACTACAGTGAGCGTGTCTTGTACACAGTGTGTGAGAGAGTCTGCGGAGATGAGCCAATCGTCCAGGTAAAACAGGATCTGAAACCCTTGTAAGAGCAAGGGGGTCAGAGCCTGCTTCACCAGTTTGGTGAAGACCCGCGGTGCTATGTTGAGGCCGAATGGTAGTCTGGTGAATTGGAACACCCGTTGATCCGACTGCAGTGCTAGGCAGCCCTGGAACCGAGGAGCCATCGGCACATGCCAATAAGCATCCTTCAGATCCAGGGTGACCACCCAAGACAAGGGCTTGAGTGCCAGGCGTACCTGGTTGATGGTGAGCATGCGGAAACGGGTGTTCACAATGTGAGAGTTGAGGACTGAGAGATCTACCACCGGCCTCATAGCAGCGCAGTCCTTCTTTGGGACCAGAAACACATGAGACAGAAATACCTTTTGTGTAGAAGATTTGTCCTTGATAACGCCTTCCTCGTGCATGGACATGATCACTTGGGCCACTTCCTGAGACACTGGTCGCTGTCGGGGAGGGCACCTGAGAGGAGGCCTGGACCTCCACCTCCAAGTCAGACCCTTCTTGACCACCCGACGTGCCCACGACCGGCGGGGCCATTGCCGGTAGTGGGGGCGGAAGAAGCCGGTGCGGGCGCCTTGTGTCAGGCCCATCACCGCTTCGACGAGATGGTCGGGCGAGGGAAGAGGGGACTGGCCAGGAGGAACTACGCGTTTTTTGGTGCGGAGCCCCTCTTGGACTTATCGTAGTGGGAGCTAGAGCCACCACGTCCTCCTCCAGACGTCCCCCCGCCCCGCCGAAACGATGGACAAGCCTCGCGCTCCGGCCTATCCCCCTCCAGGCTGTGTCTGGCAGCGGAGGAACTGGGGCCCTGCGCCTGCCAGCACCGCATCCCCTCTTGACGGGGACGGCGATCCGGGGACCGACGACCACGGAAGGCGGGTACACCACGCCCCCTGTGAGCCAGTCCCCTGGCCACACCTCTAGCCTGGCGCCCTCTGCCGGCGACAGACCTGCCCCCGTGTCCGCGGGTGGAGGAGGATGAAGTGGGCTTCGCCACCACCTTCCGTTGAGCAGAGTATGTGTCACTCTGCGCCAGTAAGAAAGCCCCTTGCCAAGCCTCCTCAGGGAACAGTCCAGGGGTCAGAAGGTCAGTCAGTAGGAGGCGGTTGCGGACGTCGGCAGGGGCCTTCTTACAGAAAGCCACCCGAAGTTGTTGACGGCAACGAGTGGCTTCATGGAGGGAGTGGCGGATGTCCTGAAACAGGGTTGAGGGCAAGCTGCAGGGTGATCCGTCGGACATGCTCAAAACCTTGGCGATGATCAGCCGATTCCAGCGACTCAATAAGGCGGAGGTGAACCCGCGCCAGTTCCAACTGAGCAAGAAGAGTTGAAAGTTGGCGTGCCGCTCGCTGACGGAACTTAAAGTCCCGGTCCAGTGGTGCCTTCTCCGGTGCCGTGAAAAAGGAACACGGAAGGGGGCCCACCGACAGTTTGGGAGCATTGAGCCACTCCCACACAGGCAGAGGGAAGCCCGAGGTAAGGAGCATGCCCGACAGAAAAGATGATTCCATGGATGGGATGGCCGGCAAGGTCTCAGCCATGGACTGACCAAACTCCACTGCTTCACGGATCCATTCACCCCAGGGACCCGGACAGATGTGCGGGAGTTCGAGCATCAGGACCCCGTCCCGATCTCGCACATTCCTGAGGTACGGCGTCCCTGAGATGGCAGAGAGGGAGTGGACATCCGCAGACAGGTCTTGGCGGGAGTAGTCAGCCCAGGGCTTGGTGGCAGTGTAAGGCAAGACCGACGGACGATATGAAAAATACCGCATGTCTTGCCGGTTAGGGTACACCCTCACATCGACCTCAGGGACCAGACCCTGTGGAGTAATGGCCCTGAAGATGTTTTTCTCATTCACCTGGATAGCCCAGCCCTCCGGCACAGCCCGCTCTCCGGTCGGCAGGTGGACCGCCCCCTCAGGGTTGGAGGCGATCACAGCTCTCCAAGCAACAGAATCCCCATACAGGGATGGCATCTTAACTTTGGGGACCTTAAACTTGGAGAGAGGCGGCACGGAGAGGGGGTGAGAGAACAACCCCAAACCCTGGCCCGGGATAACAACGGGCCAGAGAGGAGTCGTAGGCGGTGTCGGAGGCGCAGGTGATGAAGTAGATGATGACAACGGTACCACGACCGGGAGAGCAGGCCGAGATGGGATGTGGTCGGCAACAGGTGGGAGAGGAGCCACAAGCGGAGTCTGCAGAGGCACCAGGTTAGTAGTACCCAACCGGGAGACCACTGCCTCCATGGCCGCCGTGACAGAGGAGAGGATGTCTGCCTTATTGGAGGCCATCTCAAGACGAATAGACGCCAACTCCGCCCGTAACTCCGTCTCCGCAGCAGGAGGGAAGGACGTCTGTAGAGGAGACAGGGAACCAGCCTCACTGGGCCCACGGGCCCCATGGTCCGTGAGCGGGGAGAACTCAGGGGACGGTGGAGAGGACTGTGCCGCCACGTCGGGGTCCTCCTGGCCCGAATCAGGTGCACCGTCCGAAGACGAGTCGACCCCCATATCCTCGTCCTCCAGCCGATCAAAATCCGCAACTTCCATCTCAAGAACATCGTCTAAATGGTCAGGGAGACGAGGAGGAGACTGCTGGCCACAAGGGATCGAGTCGTCGGAACCCCCAGGTTGAGGAGGAGGCGTGGAGGGCATCGCCGCCTGGACCACCACAGCCGGGCCCGCCATAGGGAAGAGGCCGGGACCCCTCACAGGCTGGGAGGCAGGCAGAGGCTCGAACTCCACCCCACCAGAGGCTGAAGATGGTGCAGGATGGAGAATTACCTCCTCGGCAGGCGGGGCAGGACAGCGTTTGGCCCTGAAGACCGTGGCACCCTGCGAAGGAGGGGGGCTCATCCTGAGGTGAGGAGAAGCAAGACGGGGTCGATCAGCAGGGGACGGAGATCGGCGACGTTTCTTCCTGCCAGAAGTTCCAGAAGTCATGGATAGGTCGGAGGGAGGCACACGATGTTCATGACGCCTGGGAGCCCGCTCCCTGGAATGCGCCCTCCCGCCCGCCTGACACGAACTCCCGGGAGGGGAGCCCCGAGCCGTATGAGGAGAGCGAGAGTGATGAACAGTAGGGGAGCGGGAACGGCGTGCAGCATCGGAGGTAGGTGGGATCCCTAACAACACCTGGACGTCATCCTCACGGAAGGAAGGAGCCCTGTGCAGGATCCTTTGGACGTGACGGGAGATGACGTCCCATGATCGGCGTAGAGACGTCCTGGCCCGTTGTCCTTCCGCCGACGTAGGGAGAGTCTTGAGTAGTTGAAGAGCGGAGAGACACACCCCACACCGGCGGGGATCGTAAACATCCTTCCCATAGCAGGCCGTGTGGAGGCAACATTCCCGGTGATCCCGCAAGGCCGTCCGCTGACACGTCGGCCGAGAGCAGGGAGGAGCCGGCATCACAGCACTGAAAAATGGGGAAGCATTACCCACCAGTAGAGGTGAGACAGGCAATATGAGGCAGTAGAGCCAATTCAGCATGCAAGACTCAATAAGACAATATCCAGTAAGAAGCTATGTAGCAAGTATAACAGGAAAGTCAAAAGAAAACACCCACACCAGAGACCCTCAACACCAGGGCTGGGACAAGCCCCTTAGCGAGGCCCAACCCTGGGAACAGGTCCCAACCAAAATCGTGGGGAAAGTGGTACCCTTCGAAATACCTGAGAACCCTCTGTGAGAGCAGAGGGAGGAGGCGGCGAAGCGGCGGTGGCGTAGGGACAGCCGGCAGTAGAGCGGGCACCAGCTGGAAGGAAAAGGTCAAGTGTGAGCAACCCAACAGTACCCTATAAGTGTAAATAGGGGCGGGGAGGGAATCCAAAACACACAGGACATCGCCACTTTGGGTCGAGTCCTAGGACTTTTCAGGTGGTCTTTGGGTCCTCCCAGTATACAAGGAGGACGCCCGTAGGGCGGGAACCAGGTACAGAAGGAGGACACAAGGAACAGGACATAAGGGATAGGAAAACAGCCAATCAGCCATTGTCCAAAAAGCCCTGTCCAGGTACATGAAGAGGGGGCAGAACAGGGCGCATAAACCAAGTCAAGTGAAAAGCTATGTGGCCTAGGCCTTGACAAGGCACAGGGCACATCAAAAAGATAAAGGCGCTTCTAGGGCGGATTTAAAAAAGATGAAATACAAGACCACCAACTATGGACAAGTTTAATAAACAAGTCAGAAGGGCTATAGGTCAGTTGAGACCAAAGCAGCATGTTTGTGAGAGAATAAAGGCTATGTGGCCTATGCTCACACAAAGTAGAATCCAGAGAAACTTCATGCTCAAGTCTTGTAAAACATCGACACGTAGTCATATGAAAAAACAATAAAACAAGAAGTCACAAAGGGAAAGAAACCCAATGCATCCCGCGGGAAGCATATCCCCCCCCCCCCCCCCCCCCCCAAGGTACGTTAAGGGTAGTTAAAGTGAACATGAACCCGAAAAGCGAGGGTAGAATAGACACACAACGACCGCTATGCGGCGTTGAGGACCAACCACCCCGAAGAAAACAAATAAATAAACACGTCTCCAGCACTACGCGCACACCCATAAACACGCCATAAAGCCGTAGTAAAGTGCTGCCTACATCACTGAACATCCTTCTAAAACCTCAACAGCCTGAAAAGGCTCACACTCACTAATAGTTGAAGCGAAGGGGATGCAAAGCAGGCACTCGCGAAGCACAGACAAAAAAGGCGTGTGACATCGACGGTGGGCGCGAAGTGACTGATACTTTGGCAGGTCCTGGCGCAGGCTCATAGAACATGGAGCATGGCTCAGAGGAGAGCAGCTAGATTAAATGGGTAACTATAACAATTCTTTCTCTCCTTCGCTATCTCTTCTTTCCTAGTCGTCTCGGAGTGTGTACAACGTGCTAGTAGTGAATTGAGGTGCAACTCTAGAGATTATTTGGTTACTTCGCGTGAGTACCGATAAATCGTCCCGCTGTGGTAGCGGCTGAGATCATAAGCCCTACGTTGGAAACGTAGAGACTGCTACTAAATCGTACATTTTATGGTAAACTATTATATATGTTTATAATTATTTACATATATTATTACTCAATTTGGATTTTTCGCGACATTACGGCCTAGATGGACCTTGCAAAGGCCCCTTTGCATTTATTAGACCATTTTTCACATTATTGCATCATCAAAACAGCAAAAATAACAAACACACATTTTTCTGAGCTGAGAAGAGGGACGAGTTGGTGATGGAAGCTCGGGGTCTGGCCCGACCTGATATGATGTCCGACCCTCTCCCTTTGCCTAACTTTGATAAGCTACCAAGCATTACAACCGATGCATTCCCATGTGTTTTGAATGCATCGATCAACGAGCATCCTTGCACCATTGAAATAGATTCTGGTTGCACATCAAACAGTGTAAGCTACGAGGTGGCTCTAGAGTTGGGTATTCTGCAGTACACAAAATGTGGGCAAAAAGGGTGCCCGTCAAGCTGAGCAATGGAGTCTCCTTCTCGACTTCAATGGAAGTATTCCCACCCGGACAGACCCCGACTCAGCTCCAAAAGAATATCTTTCTTGGCAACAAAAAACTACGCAAGCTCAACGTCATTTAGGTTTTCACCAAGGATACGTCGACTCTGTATTTCAACAACATGGCTCCGTTGAACTCCTATCCATCAGGGTTGCTAAATATGAAGTCCACCAGCGCAGCAAAGGGTGACGTGCAACCTTTCTCAATAGTTTTTTACTCTGGTGCCAAGTTCATCTAGCTTAGCAAGCGAACCCTGGAAACGCTTGATAGGAAGGATCTGCCCCGAAAAGTTCAAGTGAAGTTCGGGAAGAGCAGCTTGTTGGTTGTTGTTGTTGTTGTTGTTCCTCAAGCTGCCTGGCCGAACAGCCCCAAGGCCCCGAATAAGGCCAAGGTCATAATCGAGCGCCCCCAAAGAACCCCCCCCGCCGACCACAATAAAGCCTGGGTGACCGAAGCCACTCCATGGAGGGGAGCTAAGGAGGGTGCGGAAACGCCCGGGAAACCAAAGCCCCACCCAGGGCCCTGTGCCCCTCAGCAATTATGAAGAGAAAGTTGAGGGGCAAAGGAAAAATGTGACGCATTGGCTTCCAATCATGGTAGATTCGGAGGTCAATCCACGGAAGAGATCACTTGAGATCACTTGAGGTCACTTGAGAGGTCACTTGAGATCTAGAAAATATATAAGTAAAAGGAACAGTCAGAGTAAGCTATGGGTATGGCAGAGATCGCTCAGTTCTCACTCTGATAGACCAGCCCATCACCAGCTTGTTCGTAAGTAAGAAGGGTCGGGTTTTCCCCTCAAACGATGTTGATGTCGTTGTGGGCGCTAAAATTCTGGCCAAAGCCAACAGTGTGCTTGACTACGGCGGCAAACGAATGTACTTTGGGAACTGTATGGCTAACCTTTCCCTTCGTAAGAACTAAGCAAAACTATATATCTCTAGAACAAACATCCATAAGCCTATTCTAAATAATTTTCGCATCCTTACAACTCATTCTTATTAACTCATTTTGTACCGGCGACATCTTTTATATTTTATTCTAGCTATATTTAGACAATTTTGAGCAGTTTAAAAGGGTTCTGTGGTAGTTATAAGGGTTATGCGAGATAATTCGCAGCCTGTTAACTGCCGGAGCCCCTTTTTATACTGAATAAAATAATCTAATAGTAGCCAAACTGCGGATAAAATGACGACACCGGTACACTAAGTGTTAAACTAACTTTTTGAATTCACTTGTTTTGATAATTGCATATAAAAGGATTATCTTTCTATGTGGATGAGGGAGACAAAAGGCAGAACTGCCTGTGACCAGTGCCCCACTCAGAGTTGAAAGAGTGACATGGCCAAAATCAAGGAATGTTCGAGCCAAAATGCCTGGACACACGGAGTTTGAAGCAATTTAAATCATAATATGAGGGGAAGATGGAATCAGGGAGATAGTTCCAGAGCTCAGCTGTAGAATAGACGAAAGATTGGGAATAACTTTTCACTCTTGGGTTGTTAAGTTGCACAGAGTACGGGTGGGATTATGTTGCAAGATGGGTGCTAGGTACTCTACGTAAAGGAGAGGGTATACACAGAGAGAGCTCCGAGGAACACTGATTATTGTAATAGCAGTAGAATAGCGAGAGAGATGCAACATTGCGGCGAAGAGAGAGAGATTGCCAAGAATCGGTGAGTGGACGTGAGCTAAGGAGACTGAAGGCTTTCTTTTCTACTTTGTCAAGAGGTTCTATGTGAGAGGATCCTCCCCACACATGCGAACAATACTGAATACATGGATGCACTGTGCCCCAGTACAGAGCAAGAAGCTATGCAGGGGTAAATAACCCATAGAGGCGGTTGAGCACACCCAGCTTCTCGGAAGCTGTTTTAGCAAGGGTGGTAATATGGTCTTTCCAAGTGAAATCAGAAGAAAGGAGACACCGAGAATACTGAGAGAAGATAAAGGGTTGATTTGTATATTGTTGAACTATAAGGGAAAGACCTGTGGGAGTTGTGACGGTTAGAACATTGGAGAAATTGGGTTTTGGAAGCATTGAAAGCAACAATATTTGTATGTGCCCCAATCGTAAGTGGTTGGTAGGTCAGAAGATAAGTGTTCTATGGCATCATCACATTAATTGTTGAGTGATTGCTTGCTGAGAGGTTCTAAAAATAGAGTTGGATAGTGTAAGGTAGAGTCATCAGCATATGAATGGATAGGACTAGAGGTATAGTTGAGTAGATCATTAATGAATATTAGAAAGATAATTGGAGATAGGACAGAACCCTGAGGAACACCAGAGTTGATAGAATGAGGAAGTGAAGGATGGTCGTCCACAACTGCAGCTATGAAACGGCCAGAAAGGAAATTAGAGAAAAAGACACAGATAGAGAGATAGAAACCAGAGGAGGGTAGTTTAGATATAGGGATTTGTGCCAGACTCTATCAAAGGTCTTCGATATGTCTAGCACAATAGAAAAGGTCTCACCAAAGTCCCAAAAGGAGAATGTCCAAGAGTTAGTAAGAAATGGAAGAAGATCACTAGTAGATGCGGCCCTTAAGGAATCCATACTGGCGATCTGAGAGTAAATTATGGGAAGAGAGATGCTTAAGACATTTTGAAGTAAGAATAGTTTTAAAAACTATATAGATGCTAGAAATGAGAGCAATTAGACGATAGAAGGGTTGAGAGCGGTCACCCTTCTTTGGGAGAGGTTGAATGAGAGCAAACTTCCAGTAGTACTACTGTAGTAGTAGATAATAAGTGTATTAATGTATAAGTGTATAAGTAATTGCTTATATAAATTATTAGCATTTAACAGACCTAAAAACCTAACCTAACCAACAGATTCTCCTTACTCTTAATGACCCAGTCTAGCATCCGTATATGTACAGTTGTCCACACAAGTTATGTTCCTCGTTGTGATATTATGCATGGAAGTAATTTAGTATGAATCAATTGTGAGAGTGGTTTCTTTTAATGGTCAGTTAACTAATCAGATGAGTTAACCACTGCATAAGAAACTACACTCGTAATTCAATCATGCACATTATATTTGCATGCATAAGATCATGAAGAGGAACAGAACTTATGTGAGCAACTGTACAATAGGTTAAATTATGGCTACAATTAGACGATTATATTCAGATTCGGAAGGTTATATGAAAGTCAGAGGGTTAACTAAGATAGCCTTTACCCTGTCGATTCCCACAGATCCTTCCTAAGCTGTGTAAAATTGTATACGGATAGCCAGAATAAACTACTCTTATGCAGCGGTCCTAAAGGGGTTAAGGTAGATATTAAAGAGGGAGGTAGTTGCTGTTTCTGGACCCCCTTCTCCCTCATATTTAGCATATTAGTAAAGGGGTTAAGGTAGATATTAAAGAGGGAGGTAGTTGCTGTTTCTGGACCCCCTTCTCCCTCATATTTAGCATATTAGTAAAGGGGTTAAGGTAGATATTAAAGAGGGAGGTAGTTGCTGTTTCTGGACCCCCTTCTCCCTCATATTTAGCATATTAGTAAAGGGGTTAAGGTAGATATTAAAGAGGGAGGTAGTTGCTGTTTCTGGACCCCCTTCTCCCTCATATTTAGCATATTAGTAAAGGGGTTAAGGTAGATATTAAAGAGGGAGGTAGTTGCTGTTTCTGGACCCCCTTCTCCCTCATATTTAGCATATTAGTAAAGGGGTTAAGGTAGATATTAAAGAGGGAGGTAGTTGCTGTTTCTGGACCCCCTTCTCCCTCATGTTTAGCATATTAGTTAAGGGGATAAGGTAGATATTAAAGAGGGAGGTAGTTGCTGTTTCTGGACCCCCTTTTCCCTCATATTTAGCATATTAGTAAAGGGGTTAAGGTAGATATTAAAGAGGGAGGTAGTTGCTGTTTCTGGACCCCCTTTTCCCTCATGTTTAGCATATTAGTAAAGGGGTTAAGGTAGATATTAAAGAGGGAGGTAGTTGCTGTTTCTGGACCCCCTTCTCCCTCATGTTTAGCATATTAGTTAAGGGGTTAAGGTAGATATTAAAGAGGGAGGTAGTTGCTGTTTCTGGACCCCCTTTTCCCTCATGTTTAACATATTAGTTTTTGAAATTTTAAGACGTTCGTTCCACTCGTTTGGCGATTTTGAGACCTTTCACCTCATTTCTTTGTCAGTATCAAGATCTTTCGTGCCAATTAGGTGTCGATTTTTCCTGGTGAGCAATAGCGAGCTTGTTATTTTAGAAGAAAAATATACAAATTTATCATGAAAGGGTAGACAGTGTTTTTTTAAGCTTGATTGAAGACTAGCGAGGAAGCTCAAAAAAATAATAAATATATAGACCAAAAATCACCTCCAAAGACATTCCTTCAAGATAAATTTGTAAACAAATTTATAGAAAATTTTTCCGACTGAAGGGCGGTTCCTCTAAAATTACAGGCTCGCTATCGCTCGCCAGGGAAAAATAGACACCTAAATGACACAAAAATTCTTAATATTGACAAAGAAATGGGGTGAAAGGTCTTACAATCGCCAAACTAATGGACCAAACGTCAACAAATCTAAACCCGAATGTGGCTATACATGAGGGAGAAGGGGGGCCTGACAAACGAGCCATCTCCCCCATAAAGGAACCAAACTAGCCTCACTGGCCCTAACTACAGTCCATTCATTATAGGTTGGCCACAAATCCTGCCCCTTAAGGGGGGAGGGGCCGTTTGTCTGGACCACTTTCTTCCTTGTGTTAAAACTCCATTAGACATTTTAAGACGTTCGACCCATTAGTTTGGCGATTTTAACACTTTTAGCTCCATTTTGTTGTCAAATTTAAGACCTACTGTGCCAATTAGGTGTATATCTTTTTCCTGGCGAGTGATAGTGAACCTGTAATTATAAGAGGAATCGGCCTTTGGCCGGGACATTTTTCCACCGAAAAATGTACAAATAAATCTTGAGAGGGGGGTCTTGGGGGTGTTTTTCTAAGTATTTGGGAGGTCTACCGAGGAAACTAAAAACAAAATTAATAAATTAATTAATAACCCCCCAAAACAGCCACTACCCCCTTAACCCGTGGAGCCCCGGCTAGTTTTGTATTGTTTGTTCACCAGAACCCGGCCGGTTTTCAAAAAATGGTTTTATTCCAGAAACAATAGCGAATGGGTTAGGAATGAAGGAAAACCACGAAAAACCGCTCAAAAAGCTTAAAGAATGGTCCTACAGAGCCCCCGAAAACGTATTTTACAAGAGTACAAAATTGAAGGCAATTACCCCAAAAAATCCCCCTTGCCACATGACTCGTTGCCGCCGTTTGGGGGCTTCCGGGCTTGTAGGTGGAGCGGCCAAGGTTCTTGACCGCTCTCCCTATCACCTCCAACTAATTTTGTCATGTCCTTTTCTTTCTCCTCCTTTCTAGTTTTCGTTTTTCCCTCTTCCGCTTTCTCCTGGGGCTGCCATCAGAGGCCGGTCTCCCACCCTTGAACTTTTGTGGTCCCGTCCCTCCCTTCCCTTCCGGTTGACTTCCCTGTTTGCTTCCTTCCTTTCTCTTTAACTGCTTCGGAGGTTCTAGTTTCCTTAGGGCTTCGCCTTGGTGTCTCTGATCACTGCTGAGTTGGCAGAGTCCACCTGGCGACAGGTGCTGCCGGCCAGGGCTCGCAAGGCTCGTTGCTGGAGGATAGGCACTATAGGGTTGCTTTGGGGTTTCTGACTCTCTTCTCTCTTCCCAGTGAGTGTGTCAGGTGGCTACGCCGGCCCCGTTCTCCGTGGGACAAAGCTGCAGGACAAATGCCCGGGTTGTACAAGGTCCCTAGCTCAAAGCCGAGACCTGTCCCATCTCAATTGGCCGCATTCTGGGGTTCGTGGCCCTGCGGAGGTCTTTCTCCCTTTCGTTGCCAGGGGCACCTGGTAACCGCAGTATCTTCTTCCATGCTTTACCCCCTTTTCTCTTGCTATGGTGACGACTTATGCTTTTTTCCCTGTTCTTCCCTGTTTATGGCTTCTGCTTTAGTGGTTCCGGTGAGTGAGCCCCTTGTGGCATGCAGCCTGCCACTTGGGGGTCTGTCTGGCTGTCCGTCCGGTTCACCGCGGGAGCACGGTGAGTCGGGGATGGTTTTGGGTGTTCTCGACCGGCCCGCTGAAATATCCCTTGGTCGTCGCTCGTCCCTCTCGTCCATTACCGTTCCGGATCCTTCTACTACCCTTCCGTCTTCGTCACGTCTTTCTCCACCATCCGCTACCCTGGATTTCATCTCCTCTCCTGTAGTTATTTCTGCGTCTTCCTCTTCTCCCTCTTCTCCCTCTAGTCTTGTCACCCTCGACCCTTTTCTGCCCTCCCTCCCTCGTTCTCTTTCCTCTTCTTCTCCAGTTTCGTCCTCTTCTCGTCCTCGCTCCTCGGTCCTCCCTCTGTCCTCTCTCTTTGCACCTCCTTCCTTTACTAAGTTTTTCTCCATCCCTGCTTCTGCGCCTCTAGCCGGTGATGACCTCCTCTTCCACCTGCGTCTCCTTCAACAGGTGGGAAAGGACGTCACCTTCCACTCCCGCCATGATGCCTCCCGTCTTGTTACCGTCCAAAACGAACTTCAGGCTACTGCTATGTCCTCTTTCGTCGATTGTTCTGGCACCCCCATCCCGGCTCAAAAAGATCAACGACTCAACTCCTGTACAGGGACTGTCCTGATCCCCGCTTCCATCCGTCTCGGGGGTCGTCCATTCGCGGATTGCGCCGACCTCGTCAAGGACATCGTTGGTCGCTCAAGACCACAAGGTGGTTAGTGTGGTATGCTACACTATCCCTCCTCGCGACCTTCGCCGCCATCCCGCTAACATTGCCAAGATCTCTTTTGATGGACTTTCCCTTCCTGCCCATGTTATTGTCGGTGGTACTCGCCTCCCTGTGACTGCGTCTCTTCCCCGTCCACTCCAGGGTCGCAGCTGCTGGCGTTTCGGCCACCCGGCGAAGTTCTGCCGTACAGCCGCTGAGAGCCCACTCTGCCCGCGCTGTGCGCAGTCCGGACATTCCGTTGGTGAATGCCAGTCAACGTCCCAGTTCTGCCTTAATTGCCGCGGGTCTCATTCGGCCGACTCTAAGATTTGCCCCGTTCATCTGTTCGAGTCTGAGGTTGCTGTCCTCAAAGCGAGATACGGCCTTACGCTCACCGCAGCCCGCCAAGAGGCTCGTCGCTTGGGCTTCACCCCTCAGTCATTTTCGAAGACTCTGTCTCCTCCCTCCTCTTCTTCGCCTCCCTCTACCACGCCCCCCCCTTTTTCTGGTTCCTCGGTTCCTTCCACCGCCTCCGCTCCCTCCGTCCCCCCGGTCGCACCAGTTTCGTCATCTGCCTCCCTTCCTTCTACCGGTGCTTCTCCCGGATTTTCTCCTTCCTCCTCTTCTGTCTCCTCCGTTCGTCCTTCCGTCTCTTCCTTTTCTGTCCCTTTGTCTAACACTTTCTCTGTTCTCAGTCCTTCTCCTACTTCTGCCCCTTCATCTTGCTCTCTTCCTTGTTCCTCCTCTTCTAGTCTCCCTCAACGCTCTCACCGTTCCAAGCCTCCCCCCTGTTCTCCGTCATCTTCCTCTTCTAGTCGCCCCAAATCTCCTACTCGCTCTAAACTTCCCTTCTCCTCTACCACACGGGCTCCTGTGCTCCGTTCTTCCTCACCCGCTTCCTCTTTTAAACGTAAGGGTGGTCTCCGTGATGTGCGGAGCTCAAGTCCCTGCGAGAAGAAGAAGAAGTCGCCTCCTTCTCCTTCTGTTTCCCTTTCTCCTCTCTCCGTCCAGTCTCCTCCTCCTCCCGTCACTGCATCGCTAGATTTCTCCTACGAAACCCTACCTAAGATTGATGAATTTATCCGTTCTTCCCACCCACCACCTTCCACTGTTCATGCCGAAGTTCATCCTACCCCCTCTTCTCTCCCCCCAACCCCTCTCCCGCCTTCCCCTGCCCCGTCCTCTTCCTCCACTCCCCCCTCTGGCCTTCCTCCGGGCCCTCCACCTCTTCCTCCTCCTGACCCTCCCCCTCTTCCTTCTCCTGCCCTTACCCCCTCCTTCTCTTCCCACCCGCCGTCCGTCCTTCCTACCTCTTCCGGCCCTCCTCCTTCCTCTCCTCTTTCTCTGTTAGACCTCCCTATGCCCCCGGTTTCCAGTCTTCCCCTTCAACGTCTTCTCCAATTCCTGCTATTATTTCCCATCGTTAGCCTCTCTTGGCTATATTTTCCGCCCACGGTGTTAACTGTATTTTGTAAATATGTTGTATATAGTGTACGTCTTTTCTTCCCTCTTGTACGCGTCTTCTTTTTATTCTTTTTTGTCTTTTTAATGTCCATTTTACAATGGAACATTCGTAGTTTTGCAGCGCATCGTGTTGATCTTCGTTACCTTATCTCTAGGTTTAGCCCACTTGTTATTAGTTTACAAGAATCGCGTTTATCTAATGCCCCCTCCCCAATACCTTTTTACTCCTATATAAGTTCTCCCCAATCCCAGTATGCTACTTGCCTCCTCGTACATCATGATGTCCCAGTGTCTCCGTTACCTATCCGTACCTCTCTTAAATGCACGCTTGCCAGAGTGTTCCTTTCACGCTGGCTTACAGTAGTTTCCATATACCTTTCCCCCTCGATCCCGATCGATGTTCCAGAATTAAACAGGATCCTTTCTCTCTTACCTCCACCTTTCCTCCTTTTAGGGGATTTTAATTGCAGGCATTCCCTGTGGGGTGACTCTACCGTTAATACACGAGGTCGTTCCCTTGAGGCTCTGATTCGTACACACGATTTATTTCTTTTAAACACTGGTTCTTCTACGCATTTTGATAGCGGCACCCGTACCTTCTCATGTATTGACTTGTCTCTGTGTTCCCCTACACTCTCCTTGGATTTTACTTGGAAGGTCTTTAATGATTACTGTGCGACTGACCACTTCCCGATTGTCCTCTCCCCTACATCTTACTCCCCAGTGCCGCGCCCTCCCCGTTGGTGTTTCGATCGTGCCGACTGGTCATCTTTCGCTGATCTCGCCGTTCCGCCTAATCCGGCCCCTGCTTTCCCGGACCCTGATGCCATGCTTACCAGTTTCCTGATGTTTTTGCTCCATGCTGCCTATACTTGTATTCCACGCACCACTCGGAGTATGTCTTCTAAGTGTGTACCGTGGTGGACTGCTCAGTGCACTTCGGCTTTACGCAATAAAAGAGCCAAGTGGAAGAGTTTCCGTCGGAAAAAAGGCTCTCCATTTGAGCGGGATGCGTATACTCTTTTCAAACAGGCTAATGCCGTCTTCCGTCGTACAATCCGCTCTGCAAAAAAATCTAGCTGGATGTCGTATGCCTCTACTATCAACGCAGATACGCCTGTTCCGCAAGTCTGGGCTTGCGTCAGGAAGATTGCAGGGCAACATGCGCCTACACCGGCCCCAGTCCTCCATACCAACACTGGCATTGTGGGCGATCCGTCTCTGGTGGCCAATATGTTGGGACAACATTTCAGTGATGTTAGCACTGGCTCCCATCTCCCGCCCTCCTTCCAGATGCATAAACGCCGTTCTGAACTTAAGCGACTTGACTTCGCCTTATCATCTGATCAGTTTTCAATGCCCCCTTCTCCCGGGCTGAGCTTGAGTCTAGCCTGGGAGCCTGTAAGGATACATGTGAAGGCCCTGACGGTGTCCATTACTTGATGCTGAAGCACTTATCTCCACCTGCGCTTGGCTTTCTCTTATCCATCTACAACCGTCTGTGGTCCACAGGCTTTTTTCCGGCTGAGTGGAGACATGCCATCCTTCTCCCATTCCTTAAGCCGGGTAAGTCGGGCCATGCACCAGCAGATTACCGTCCCATTGCCCTGGTCAGTTGTGTAGGCAAATTATTAGAACACATGGTTCACTCCCGCTTAATGTGGCTCCTGGAATCAAGAGGCATCCTGTCACCTTTTCAATATGGCTTTCGCAAGGGCCGTAGTACTTTGGACCCATTATTGAGATTGGCGACTTCTATCCGCGATGCCTTTTCGGACACTAATTCGGTTTTAGCTGTATTCTTCGATCTTGAAAAAGCGTATGATACTGCCTGGAAATACAACATCCTTCATACCCTTTTACGTTCTGGTGTGTCTGGCAACATGGCGGTATTCTTGAAGAACTTTCTCCGTGATCGTACTTTCCGAGTCAAGCTTCAGAATACATTCTCACGAACATACCCCCAACACGACGGTGTCCCACAGGGTTGTGTTCTTAGTACCATCCTTTTTATCCTAGCTATTAATGGTATTATTTCTTCTCTCCCTCTTGGTGTCCGTGCTTCTTTGTATGTGGACGACTTCGCTATTTACGCTGTGGGTTTGGATATCGCTGCCCTACAAAATCTCGTGCAGAAGGCCATTGATGCAGCTGCGCAGTGGGCTACGGCCCATTGTTTTCGGTTTTCGCCCTCGAAATCTTGTGCCGTCATCTTCACAAAACGCCATACAGTCCCGCATCCTGTTCTTACGTTGTATAACCGCCCTCTGCCTTACAGGTCCTCAGCTCCATTCTTAGGTCTCATTTTCGATACTCGGTTGACATGGTACCCGCACATTACTTCGTTACTGACCTCCACCACCCGACGGCTTCAACTCTTACAAACCCTTAGCCACTTGTCTTGGGGTGCGGACCGGACGACTCTTCTGCGCCTCCATACAACGCTTATTCTCTCCAAGATCGATTATGGCTGCCAGGTATATGCCTCCGCTGCGCGTACAAACCTTAAGCGCCTAGACTCCCTTCACCATCACGGTCTGCGCTTGTCGCTAGGGGCTTTTCGCTCTACTCCGGTTATTAGCCTTTATGATGAATCAGGTGTCCCACCGCTATCATCCAGGCGGGATAAACTGACTCTTCGATGTCATCTTCGCCTTCTGCAACACAATTCGGCTGGTTTTCCTCCCACGGCTTCCGGCTTAGCCCCATCAGTGTCTGCTACTTCGTTCCCCGGTCGGGTCTCTGCTTTACTAGCCTCCTTCTCTTTTCCCATTCCATCGGTGCTACCCCTCCGACAGTCTGAGTTCCCCCCATGGCTACTCCCTCGCCCTACCGTTTGTACAGCTGCCCTCCCCCCCTCTAAGGCCTCTTCAACCCCGCAGTTGCTTTATGCTCAGTTTGCGGAACATATGCTACGCCACTCTTCAGCCGTTCCAGTGTACACTGATGGTTCCAAGACCTCCGCCGGTACAGGGTTTGCGGTTGTGTTCCCGGACCGGACCTTCTAACGTCACATCCAATCATGTGCTAGTGTCTTTACGGCTGAGTTATTTGCTATTTTATTTGCCCTACGTACTATTTTTTGTTCACACCTGCATACCTTTGTAATTTTTAGTGACTCCCTTAGTGCTCTTCAGAGTATTCAGTCTCTTCCCGCTGTTAACCCCTTAGTGCTGGAGATTCAAGAATGGTTGTTCCGCATCGCTACTAAATTGAAGTCCCTGTCTTTCTGTTGGGTCCCGAGTCATGTTGGAGTGCCTGGCAATGAGCGGGTTGAATTTTTCGCCCGCTCTGCTATTACCTCTCACCGCCTCGTGCCACAACGTATTCCTGCATCTGATTACTTCCCGCGTGTTACTCAATTACTACATCAGCGCTGGCAGGACGAATGGACTTCCATGTGGGTGTCTGATGTCAAACTGCGTTCTGTCAAACCTTCCGTCCTACCTTGGGAGTCTTCCTCTCATCGCAATCGTCGATGGGAGACCGCTCTAGCCCGTCTTCGGCTCGGCCACACCAGGCTCACGCATGGTCATTTGATGTCCTGTGATGTCCCCACGCTCTGTCCTTGCTGCCATATTCCAGTGTCTGTCCAGCATCTCCTGATCGACTGTCCACGTTTCTCCAATGCCCGACGGCAGACATTCCCCTTCATATCCTCCCTTAATCGCCCCCTTGTCTTAGCCGATCTGCTTGGAGAGTCCCCCTCTTTCTCCCTCCCACATCTTATGCGGTTTCTCCTCCATACCCGTCTCCTTCAGCTTCTTTAATTAGTGTTTCCTAGTCTTCTTCTCCTCTACTCCGTATTGCGCCCAGCCCCACAACACCTCCGATGTTTTTTTTTTTCTCCCACAAAGTTTCTTTTGGTGACACATAGTCTTTTTAGGCTTGGTGCGAATCCCTATTTTAATAATAATACCCCAAAAAACCAGGTTATTGCGCGCTCACGCGCACGCACGTGGACTTTGAGAGTTTTCAACCATCGGCACGGTTGCGTGGGATACGTACACAGTTCCCATACAAATCTGAGCCCTCTCGAGTGGCTACACCTGAGGTTACGGTCGGAGCAATTAGGGTGACACGTCGACGCGTCGCTGGGGCTGTGCGTTACATACATCGCCGACGCGCCAGACGCGTCACTGGGGCTGTACGGGTTAAACTCCATAACACATAAAAGGCTAGTGCAAATGGGCTGTAAACATCTCCACACTACCTATTCCTTGGCGGACTCTTCCCAAATGGTATAAATGTTAGCTCCATTACTCTATAGTGAAATTTGTTAAGGGAGAGGTAGTCGCTTTTTCTGGACCCCCTTCTCCTTCACAATTAGCCCCATTAGTTTGGATATTTTAAGACGTTCGTTCCATTAGTTTGGCGATTTTGAGAGCTTTACCCCATTTCTTTGTCGATATTAAGAACTTTCGTGCCATTTAGGTGTCGATTGTTTCCTGGCTAGCGATAGCGAGCCTGTAATTTTAAGAGGTTCCGGCCTCTGGCCGTGATTTTTTTTTTATCGAAAAATGTACAGATTTATATTGAAAGAGAATCTATAGGGTGTATTTTTAAAGCTCGATGGAGGTTTAGCGAGGAAACTCAAAAATATAATACTAATTTAATAGATAGACCAAAAAAACAAGCAATACCCCTTAACCCTTTCACGATAACCTTACGCATTTATTTTCTGTTTTCTGGCTATTATTGGAAGATTTTTATTCAGCTTAGGAAGGGTTTATGGAAGTCAAAGATAGTGGTATGTAACCTTTACATTCCCACAGATCCTCCCTAAGCTGTATAAAATTGCTTAATGCTAGCCAGAATATAGTGCTAAATGAGTCAATCTTTAAGGGGGCCCACCTTGCTTTTTTTATCTTTCTCTCCCTCTCTCTTTGGCTTGTATTCATTCGGCCCCATTCAGCCTACTGTTTTAAGACGTTTACCCCCATCCAGGTGTCAATATTTTCCTGGCGAGCGGTAGCGAGCCAGCATATATATATTTTTGTTTTGACAGCAAGCTAAATTTGTACATTTTTCGATAGAAAAATGTCTCCGGTGAAGCCGGATTTCTACATACAATGCTGGCTCGCTATCGCTCGCCAGGAAGATATCGATACCTGGATGGGGATAAACGTCTTAAAACAGTTGGCTGAATGGGGCCGAATGGATACAAGCCAGGGAAAGAGAAAAAAGGAAGAAAGATAAAAAAAAAACGGTGACCCCCCTTAAGGTGTTAATCTATCTATCTATCTATCTATTGGCTGACGCCGTGATCCCCGAAGGGGTGGCCACGAACGAACCGCCCCCATGCACCTCTGTCCCCAGTCAGTCGATGCCCCTCCCCGTAACCAGCACCGCCTTCGTTCATGTACTTCCTCACTCCACCCTTCCACCTCTCATTCGGTCTACCTCTCCCTCTCTGTCCCTCCACCTTGCTCTCGTACACCCTCTTAGTCATTCTCTCGCTTTCCATATGGCCGAACCATCTCAAGTTGTTCCTTTTCACACTTTCCAGCACATCTACCTCCACACCACACCTCCTTCTTACTTCCTCATTAGTCTGTCTATCCCTCCATGTAACTCCGCACGCACTCCTTAAGTAATTAATTTCCACTGCTCTCACTCTTGGTCTGAGTCTCTCAACCAACGTCCATGCTTCGCTTCCGTAAGTCAGTGTCGGGATTACCACACTGTCATGCAAGGACTTCTTCACTTCCATACTGACCACCCTATTTCTTGTTACTGCTTTTAGCATTCCTACAACCCTCTTCCCCTGTTGTACCCTCTCCCGCATTTCTTCATCCATAGTCCCATCTTTACTCAACACACTGCCCAGATACTTAAAAGAGTTGACGATCTCCATAGCCTGACCATTCAGCTTCACCTCACACTCTGTGACTTCACCCCTTTCGAAGACCATAACCTTGCTCTTCCCCGCATTTACCTTCAAATTCCGTTTTTCGCACACTGTTCCAAACTCATTTACCAGACCCTGCAACTTCCATTCATTATCACTCATCAGAACTGTACCATCCGCAAACAACAGTATAGGTAGGTTCCACTCAATTCCCTCCCTTTTCAGCGATACACCAACATCCACTGCTCTTGATAGTATTTCTTTCATGACTCCATCCATATATACAGTAAACAACCACGGGGACATCACACACCCCTGTTTCAAACCAACATTCAGGTCAAAGAACTCGCTCTGCTCACTCTCCACACATACTGCCGCATTTGCACCCTCATGCATGCTCTTCACTGCTTTCAGCAACTTGCCCTCTACTCCGTATATTCTAAGTACTTTCCACAAACCTTCTCTATCCACTCTGTCATAGGCCTTCTCCAAGTCCATAAAGGCAACATACACCTTTTGTTTCTTCTCCAGATACTTCTCCACAACACGATTCAGGGTAAAAATCTGATCTACACATCCTCTTCCCTTCCTAAAATCTCCCTGCTCGTCGCCTATCCATTCCTCCGTTCTCACTCTCACTCTCTCAATCACTACCCTACTGTATACCTTCCCTACTACGCTTAGAAGACATATTCCTCGGTGGTTACGACATACTCCTCTTTCCCCTTTGCCCTTATATAGGGGGACTATTATGCCAGTCTTCCAGTCATCGGGTGCACTCCCCTTCTCCCATGCTAGTTTGCACATTTTCCATACCCATTCTATCACCACCATACCTCACCACCACCACCATACCTCAACATTTCCCCACACACTCTATCTGTTCCTGGTGCTTTCCCCAACTTCACTCTTTTCATGGCTTCCCACACTTCTGACCTCCTGATCCCCACCTCCTCCTCCACTACTTCTCTTCTTCTTCCTCCCATACCATATCCAGCTATGTTTGCTGGCTCTTCATTCCTTACATTTAGCAACTCACTGAAGTACTCCCTCCATCTTTCGACTCTCTCTTGCTTCTCGGCTAGCATTCTCCCATTCTTATCTTTCACACCCTTACTGTTTCTCTTGCTACCTTCCCTAACTTTCTTGACTTCTTTCCAGAACAGTTTCTTACTCTCCCTCCATTTTACACTCAGATTCCTTCCAAATTCCTCATCTACTCTTCTCTTACTTTCCTTCACTACTCTCTTCACCACCCTCTTACTCTCCACGTACCTCGCTCGTTTCTGTCTCTCGAAATCTTCATTCCCTCTACTACCCAACCACTCTCTATATGCTTTCTTCTTTTCTTCCACAGCTATTCTTACCTCTTCTGTCCACCATGCTGTACCTTTCACTCCCCTCCCTCTTCTCCTCACTCCACACACCTCCTCACATGCTGCACAGATCTCATCCTTAAACACCTTGCTCATCTCCTCCACTTCCTCCATAACTTCCAGGTCGAACCCACCTAGTCGTCTTTCCACTGCTCTCCTGTACTCCTCCCTGACTTCCTCCTCCTGCAACCTCTCCACCCTCCTCACCATTCCACCCTCCTCTCGCCTCCCTCCAGCTCTCCTCACCCACTTCTTTTGTATCCTAACCTTAGCTACCACTACATAATGATCAGACAGACCCCCTCCAATACCCCTATACACCCTAGCATCCATCACAGATTTCTTCATTCGTTCATCCACACATACATAATCAATCAATGACTTTCGTTCCACCACTGTCTTATCCTTCATCGTCAACATCCGTTTCCACGTGTACCTGTGGATCATTCTGTGTCGGAAGAAGGTGTTGGCTATCCACAGCCTCCTCCCCACACATACGTCCACAAGTGCACTACCATTCCCATTCACCTCTGATGGTACTCCCCACCCTCCCACCACTATAACGAGACGTTATAGACTGCAGCACCGTTGATTCATTTAAACTCCGCTAGACAAATATCTCGCATCAAACCCGCGACTGACTGCGTTTGTAAATTAATAACTTAATTTTATCTCCCCCTCAGTTACTAACCCATTTGTCCCCTACTAACTTCCTAATCCTGCCACGGACATTAGTTCCAGGGCAGTAGTTCCCTTTCTAATGTTCCCTTACCCACTCTAAACCACTGTTTGGACACTTGATCCTCAGTGTTTTGGAGGACAAGCAGACTAGAAGGGTCACTAGAACTGTTGTTGCTTGATTTCCTTTGTACTCCTTTGTACACTCCCTCAACTTTCCTATCACCCACCTTACCATTCATATCCCCAATCAGAAATATTCTTTCGTTCTTGTCAAACTTCTCCAGGCACGCCTCCACATTTATCCAGAACTCCTCTTTCTTTCTTTCAAGTATATCCTCTGTCGGGGCATACACGCATACAATCACCCACGTTTGTATTCCTACTTTCATTCTCACCCACACAATCCTTGAACCCACAGACCCATACTCTCTTACACATTCCTTCCATTTGCTACTTACAAACAAACATGCACCTTCTCTCGCTGTTCCTTCACTCACTCCAGCACACACACTCATTCCACACTCCCACTCTCTCACATCTGAACCTTTCCATTTGGTCTCTGTCATTCCACATACATCCAGCCTGGCATTCACTAACACCTCCAGAACCTCTCTCTCTTTTGTGCCATCATTCATGCCACTAACATTCCACGTAGCCATTCTCAGAATGTCCGAAGGTATGTCCTTAGTCGGTCGTGGTTCGTCAACGTAGGTTCCGTCCGCATCCGAGGCTGTTTGTTCGTTTTTCTTTGCTTAGATATTTTTTCCGGGTGGGGGTCGCAAGCCCACCGACCCAACCTCTTTAGTCGCCTCTTACGACACGCAAAAGGCACAATGCTGGCTCGCTATCGCTCGCCAGGAAGATATCGATACCTGGATGGGGATAAACGTCTTAAAACAGTTGGCTGAATGGGGCCGAATGGATACAAGCCAGGGAAAGAGAAAAATGGAAGAAAGATAAAAATGATCCCCCTTAAGGTGTTAAGTGATCGATAAATTGGCTGGTTCCCGTCTTAAGGGGAGATGGGCGTATTTATTTGCTTATTGTTTTATCTGTATTATAATTTTTAGTTTCCTCCCTAGACTTCCATCAACCTGTAAAAAATCCCCCCTAGACCACCGTCAAGATTACTTGTACATTTTTCGGCAGAAAAATTTCCCGGCCGAAGTCTGGTTACTCTTAAAATTACAGACTCGCTGTCGCTCACTAGGATAAAATAGACACCTAAATAACATGAACAGTCTTAAAATTGACACAAAAATGGGCCGAAAAGTCATAAAATCGCCAAACTAATGGGCCGAACGTATGAAAATCTGAAAAAGTATGGGTCTAAACACGAGGGATAAGGGGCCCATAAAAACCAGCCCATCTCCCCTCAGCTATTACATCGTGTTTAGCCATAATACTATATAGGTTTTTAATTACGATAACCTGGCAATAATATGATGCAGAGACATATACTATACCCTGTTACAAAGAAGTAGGCCAAAACTCTTGATTAATATAACCTCTATAACTCACAAACGACTAGAGTAATCCAGCTAATATTTCTACCAATTTGGGAAGGGTTAGCCAGGGAATAGGTGTGGAAATTTACAGCCCATTTGCTCTAGCCCTTTTTATATTACTGAGGTTAGGGTTCACGATTTTTGGCCTACCTATTTGTAACAGGGTATAGGTTCATATTCTTCCATTAGTTATTGAGAAATGAGCTGCTAAGGGAGACAAATATCTGCCAAGTTAAGGGAGCTCAGACGGTATTGTGCAGCATAATTTACTGGTTCGGGCTTAGTTTGCTCTCTAAACCTCCATCAAACTTAAAAGAACACCCACAAGACCCCCCTTCGATATAAATTTGTACATTTTTCGGTAGAAAAATGTCCTGGCCGAAGGCCGGTTACTTCTATAATTACAGGCTCGCTATCGCTCTCCAGGAAAAAATCGACACCTAAATGGCACGAAAGGTCTTAATATTAGCAAAGAAATAGGGCAAAAGGTCTGAATATCGCCAAACTAATGGGGCGAATGTCTTGAAATCTCATAACTAATAGGGATAAACATGAGGGAGGAGGAGGACTCGAAAAGCCAACTGCCTCCCTTTAACCCTTTGATGATTATGACGGATGTTGACAGTATATTCTGGTTATCATTAGACGATTTTATACAACTTAGGAAGGATCTGAGGGAATCATAGGGTAAAGACTATCTCCATTAACCCTCTGACTTCCATATACCCTTCCTAATCTGAATAAAATAGTCTAATTACCAGAAAGAGATTACATGTGTAATCGGATCTTGAAAGGGTTAATTACGAAAACTGTCCATAATGTGATAGACATAGCAGTTCCTTATTATTCCATTAATTATCGAGAAGTGAGCTGCTAAGGGAGTAAACTATCCAAGTTAAAATAAATCGAGTATAGTCTAAATTAAGGTAGATGTATAGGATACTATAGCCATATTTAGGCGATTTGTTTTCAGAAACTAAATAAGTGGCATTTCCGTATAGTTTAAATTATAGGTTTGATTCCCGAAGGGAAGTAGAGAAAACCTAATATTTAGTAGGGGCCCCGGAATCATTGACGATGTTGCCTATTAGTATAATAGTCTCCATGCAACATCCACGTCAGTCGTTTGAATCAACCGCCGCGAGGAAGAATAGGAGTCATCTTCATAAGTGCAACGCTACTTCTCTTATGGTGTTGTCACAGATCGGGTACCCACTACGAAAAAACTTCGTAAAAAATAAGAGAACAAAAAAGGAAAAAGAATTTCCACTTAACTCTGTTATTCACAAGCTTCCCACATTCGGTGGATTTTCTTGCGTTGTGGCTTCTTACCGCCTCTCGCCAAGCGCAACAATTCGGCCTTCAATGATATACCAAGATAAACTCAAAATATCAGCGAATGGGAAGGGGATGGCTGGGAGGGACGTCGTCGTCAATGATTCCAGGGCCCCTACTAAATATTAGGTTTTCTCTACTTCCCTTCGGGAATCAAACCTATAATTTAATAGAGGCCCCTTCATCATTGACGATGTTGCCTGAATTCCAAGACTGGAGGGGGACATTCGTAATATCAAACTCTCAATAACCGCATGGTTAAGTCAAGAAACCTCGTAACAGGAAAAGATATTTGTATTTAGTTGTGCATACAACAAAAGTTAAAATTTTTGAAAGAATGGGAGGAGTGCGTTGCTTCAAAGAAGCCTGCTCCATCAACAGAGTCCTCATGCATGAGGTGTTTGTTGTACTGGGTGAGACAGAGTTAAAAGCAAAAAACCCTTCATCACCTCGACCCTGAACCTATGCTGAGCTCAGCTAGGTTCCTGGGCGTAGTCATATTGACTAATATCAAACATATTGAGACTAGTGCAACTAGCCTGGAACATTACCGGAGTCACCTTCTGACCCATACCGACCTTCTGAATCTAGTGCGACTAGCAGAGAAACCTGAAAATCATATAAACAGTAGGAAAAAGTAATCTTTTATTATTCATACAACATAAGCTCGAATTAAGCTTGACAATTAGACAATGGAAACATTTACGGAGTCACCTTGGACCATTACTGACCTTTCGTAATCTAGTGCAACTAGCATCGAAAACTGAAACATGCAAAAACATTCTTTTAATGTACATAAAAACATGAGCTTGAATTAAGCTTTGTAAACAAAATTATCATCTCAGTTTTTTATAACTAAACCAAGTATACCGAGCTTCTAGCTCATACATATCTAATTTGGGCTCAGCCTGGCGTAAACCGCGTCTAGCTTGCCCTACATGAACTTTTAATCCTGTGTAAGGGGGTTCCTCTCTTGTACTGGGATCCACATATCCCCCCCCCTTTTTTCTTAAGCCCCTATAGGGCGTACCTATCACAGTACTAACAGCTGGAAATACAAGTAACCAACAGGAGTGTGCCCGTGGGCAAGGTATGAATTTTATTTTTATTTTTTTTTGGTCATAAGGAAAACATCTTAGTTTGTAAATCACAAGGGGAATTAACCCTGCAAAGATAATCTGCACCGATGGCACCTCCTAAGTCTACTGCCGAGCCCCTCCCACTCGGCGGGGATCAGCGAGTAACCTAGAGAGCCAGCCGGCTATCACAGTTAGTCCGCCGGAGGATGTTAAAGAACTTCTATGAGGCGAGTCTCTAGCAAGACACTCGGGGGACCTGAGCCGGAGGCCCCGACGGGCCTCTGCCTTGACCCCTGCACCCCTCGGGCGTACCAAAGACGGCACATAGACATTATGGTGAACGGTTGATCTTATAGCTAAAACATAATTTACAATACTCCCGAGGTCAGAGAAAGCCCAGTGACAGCACGGTAACCACCAACTTCAGGATGATCCGGCTATCCGTAACCTCCGGCGGGACATTTTAAGGTCGCTTGGAGTTGAATGGGAAAAGCAGTTTCCCCTGAACAGATGAGTCCTAGAGAACTGAAGCTGCCTAGGGACTAGCCAGACCGAAAGGTTGTTGGGAGGGCTGACTGAAAGTATAAGCCTGAGTGCTCCAAAGAAAACGGACACGTCCGTAAAATCAAGTGAAGAATGCCAACTGGCTTGATGCAAGGGAATTGCGGCTGTGATTCTATATGGAACAAAAACAAGAAAAAGAAAAAAGCGAGAGCGGCCCGAAGGGCATCCACTTATCACAAAAGAATCTAATGAGGGGAGAGGAAACAACGCCCCCGGCCTGTAGTGGTTGTTTTGTAAAATTCTCCCGCTGCTGAGCCGTCCCTGACCTTGGGAAACGCCTTCCGGTACGTGCGTATAACTCGGTTAAGCATATGGAGATAGGCCATAGTCCGTTGGAGATAGGGAGAAAAAAACCCGCCGGGGTGATCTCCCATCTCCAACGGCGGGGGGCGATCTCTGAAGGAACAGCTACCAACCAGGCGTGCTGAGGGCTGCAATTGCGTAGCATAGTGAGAGTGAATACTTATGCGTGTTATACCGCACCTATCGTAGCAAGAAGGACCTCCTGGGGAACCGACACGCGTAATTGCGGGTGAGAACCCCTTGGTTACAGTCTCCCAACACTATTAGATGTTCGTGACTAGTATTACATTATTATAAAAGTCGCTAGCCGGCGGATGGGTGCCTCCGGCTACCACTTTTACTTTAAGTGTGAGAGAGATGGCCTCTCCAGGTGTGGATCCGCCGGGGGAGTAACGGTATTCGCATCACCGACCCTGGTTGGCGGCCGGGTTCTCCCTCTCCTGCGTAATGAGTTATTATCCCATCCCTTATGCAGAGGGTCATTATCGTTCTGTTATGCAACGCCGTATGAGGTAAAGCCGTGTGTCTTCCTTCCGGCGTGCCTTTGTAGTGACCGGCGCCGTCCGGTCGTACAGAAGACATCAGGTGGCGCTGCCACCCGTGGGAACTAACACTTTGTCGAACCTCGGAACCCTATTGCACTAGCACGGCCGAGGGAGGGAGGAAGACAGAGGGAGGACTCAAGAGCCATTAGCAGTAGTCCTAAAAGTATGTGTAATTTTAACCAAAGAGATGGAGGTGAACCCGTCCGCCGGCAGCTTGAAGCCGTCGGGGGAAGACTTATTGGTTGGTCTTGTCCCTCGATTGCAACATTACCCTAACATCTCTCTCCGTCTGGTTATCCAGGAGCTTCGCCGTCAAAACCGGAGAGAACAAAACCCTATAGTAAGCATTCATAGGTAACCCTTGAGCCATACCGAGTCTGAGGAGCTGTCGTGACCTGACTGCCTCAAACAAGGCTGTTCGGATTTCAATGAGTGTTCTAGCCGGGGCAGGGAGGAGGTATTGTTGAAAAGCCTTAACTAATTCCTCTGTCCATCGAGGGGGTTCCGGCACCGGTTTGGCAATAGCCTGGGCCGTGTCTCTAGTTAACAGGAAGCTAATAAACTTCCTGTGGGCATTATCTCTGACCAGAAATTCTCGTTGGAGTTCAATAGGTTCAGGAGCAATGAGGGGAAAGGGAAAATCTTCTGCCGTCAATTGAGGGGCTATAAGAAAATTAAAAATAGGAAACGGGACCCCACCCGGTCGTTGTGTCAGCCAGTCAAACTCGGTAAAGGGGGGAGGGGGAACTGGGGACAAGGTGTTAGATGTAATATCTACAGCAAATTGCTGCAGTTCCTGATCCCACGTTACCCACGGTCCATCGCCCACCTCACTCAGATTCAGCTCCCTTTGGTCTTTATGTGGACCACATCTGTGAAACTGGCGAGAAGGCTCCCTCCATTTATACAGAGAATGACATCCATTAATGCCACAGCGTTCATGGCAATCAGGGCAAACGGGAGTGTCTGGGTAAGGAGGGTCCTGGACCGCGGAATCCGCCGGAAGAGGAGCCAGAAGGCATGGGTTGTAAACAAAATACTGAAAATTAGCCGGTTCAAGTCTAGCATAAATAGGAACCTTTAACACTGTACCGTGAGCATCCTTTGCCCTAAAGACATGTTTACGTTTTTTTTTTTTTTTTTTTTTTTTCTATATTCCAACTACTCCCTCTCGGGTTAACTTCAATCGCCCACTCTTTCGGCACTGGGACCTCCCCTTGTGTCGACTTATGCCCCTCCCCCTGTGTCACAGCTGTGACCGGAAGCCAGAGCCTGCCTGGTGCTTTGATGACCTGGGATTGTGTAAGGACTACCGGTGGGACGAGGGGGGGCAATGGGGTGAGAAGTGGGGGTGCAAGAGGGACCCGGCAGGCTACTAACCTTATGGGTCCTTGTCACCGAGGGGGATAGATAAGGTTGAGTATCATCCGAACCCACAGAATTATTATGGCTGAGGCGTTCCTGACCAGCAACTGACTCAGTATCCTTCCTAGTCAAGGGGGATCTAAGTGAGGGAGAAGCAAGTAAGCAATCATCCGCCGGGAGTCCCTGCCTGGGTCGACCGGCGGAAGGGGGAGCTACGTTAGAGAGTTTGGACACACCCATAAACTCTGGGTCCCCTAACCTTGGGGATTGCGTCGAGGTAGAGGGACGGACTATTGGTTCAGGACCTGAACCTGGAGTAACCTCTACGGCTCGAAGCCAATTCTCGTGCCCCGCCGGTCGAGAAAGGACGGGTCTGACCCGCGGCGGGCCCGTAGGCAGCGGTCGGTCAATTTGCCGGGCCGTTTCTGGCCCGGCGGAGGAGACTGCCGGAGAGGGAATTCCTACATTGGCCTGAGGGGGGTAAGGCATAGCTACACTGCGAGGTGGTCCCAGTGCCCGAGGAAGGGGTTGGCCCTGCTTAATAGCGCACTGACTGATCACCTTTTGTAACAATTCATTTAGCTGCACAGACGTAAAACCTGGTGGATCGGTTTGTGTTGGGAGCCTAACTTGTCAGTCTGTCTGTATCAGAGTGTCAGCTTGTCTGAGAGTGGCAGTGTGTGTCCTAGGATTGGTCACTAGTGTTTGACAGCTACTAGCCGAGGCCGGGTGGGGTGAACCACAAGCCGGTGACTCCTGGTCACGCGGCGGTGGTGGTGCCGGAGTGGCCGCAGGTTGCGAACCTACATTCTTGGGGGCAGCCGTCAAGCCGAGCTGGTCCTCAGAAGGAGCCAGGAGTGTCGCGTGAGACCTAACGGTCGTAACCGCATGTGATGTAAAGACACCCGGAGACTGAGTAGAGGTGTGAGCCATATTGGCCTGCTGAGCCTGTTTGTTTGACAACACTAACTTGGAACCTTGGAGTCTAACGTGTACAGATTGCCTAAGTCTAGTGGCGGTGTGAGACGGGCCGGCGTCTGACCCGAGGAGACCGGGGAGAACCCCCCGCGTCCCCGAGGCGGCCGCCGGACCTTTGAGCTGTGTTACCGTGAAATCTACTTGCGCAGAAGTAGGAGGCTCATTAGAAAGTAAAACACGTCGTGGTGGGCTCGAGAGCCGGCGGATCTTGTCAGGCAGATAGTCTGTGCTGTCCGTTCTCCTCAGGTTGCCCGCCGGTGGAGTTGGGTGGGCAGGTTGGAGGCATTCAGGTGACATTAAGCGGCTCCTCTTGGATGGGGGAGAGGAGCTCTGTGCGGATGTCGTGGAGGACGTAGGAGACGCAATGTTCAACAAAGGTATAGGGGAGTTGTGTGACTGGTGAGCAATATGATCATCAAAAGAGTACAACTGAACTACCCTCAATAATTCTGGGTTATCACATGACAGTTCTTTGTTAGCTACTTGAGAAGCATAAGCTTTAAACTTAGTCCTGACGTCAATGAGAGTGAGCAAACAAGACGTATCTTGGGCAGCGAGCCATTCCTCGAACAGATCTGAACATACCGGACACGTACGAGATGTCCACATGAAAGAGGTCCTGTTTAAACAATGCACACACCTGATACACCGGCTATGGGCTGGTATCGGTATCAAAAGACATGAGGGAGTTGAGCAGACCGTAAACAAGGGCATGATTCAGAGACTCCTCTCCCCGGCGGGAATGATGCGGCAGCCGACTGTCCTGAGTGTACACCTGGAAAGAAAAAAAATTCCAGGAATCAATGCTCATAAGGAAAACTTCGTAACAAATAAAAAAAATAAATAAAAAAAAAATAAGAATAACTATTCATAAGCTTTCCATATAATCGTGGATGTACTTGTGTGGATCTTTGACCAGACGCTGACTCAGGCGTCATTCTTCCTTCACTGACATATCAAGTAAACCAAAATCCTTAATACATCAACGAATGGGAAGGGGAAGGTCGGGAGGGCTCCAGTCGTCAATGATTACGGGGCCACTACTAAATATTAGGATTTCTTTATCTCCTTACAGGAGTCAAACCTATAATTTATTAGTGGCCCCTCCATCATTGACAATTATGCCTGATATCTAAGATTGGAGGGGGACATTCGTAATCATATCATAACTCTAGCAAAAGCAGATAATCAAACAACCACATAGTATTCTTACTTCGAAAAGATATATATTTTGGCGCAGCACATATATACAAAAAGGGGGTACAAGCAGGAGCGTGCTTCAAAGAAGCCTGCTTGATAAAAAAGGGTTAACTCTGAGATTCTGAGTACAGATCCGCCAGTAAATAAGGCACCCCACTTAAAATAAGTGGTGAAAAAATAAAAACTTATAAGTTTACATGTGCACATATAAACCCCATAAAACTAGTGGATATATCTTGCAAAATATATCCAATGCTTAAAATTAGATTGCTTCACAGCCAAAGACTACTAACAACAACACTGTTGTTTGTACTACAATTGTACTAGCACAATTTCCTGTAATGAATAGTACAGAGAAATTTTCATATCACAACACCCATAAACAGTATCACAGCTCACATACTCCGGCGGGGTCTAGGGTGTCCTATGTTACACTGACTGCACCCCCCCCCCCCCCCTTTTCTTGAAATTAAACAATAAGTGACTTAGGGGCCACCTAGACCCTCTGCCTTAAAGCTATACATGACAAGGAAGGTTTGTCTAGAGCTACTGAAAGGTATCGAGTCAAAAACGTATGATTAGAGGCCCACAACTGTGTGGACGTAATATCTTCAACATAATTTTTTTTAAGGAAACGTAAAGAGGCTGCCCACTTGCGTAAATCGTGCGCCCTACCCACAACGCCGGGATTACTCTCTTTAATGACCTCGACCAAGAGAGAAGCCAGTTTACGTTTCATCAAGCGTTTACCCGTACTTGCTACCCATAAAGCACCCTGGTGATTTAGAGGTGCCACTCTCAAATATTTGGTTAAAGCTTGCACTGGACATAAATTATGGTGCACCTTTCCCCTTTTTAACGCCGGCACCGAGAACTCTGAAAACACGTGTTCACTGTGCTCATTCTTGGCTATGAACCCTGGGGAAGGTGCAATGTGAATACACTCATTAAGCCTACCAAACCTGAGGCAATTAGGTGTGTTGCTCATCGCCGCCAGCTCAGATACTCTGTTCCCGGTAGCCAAAGCCATAAGGAATACTGCCTTCTTTAAAAGTACTGTAAAATCTGCAGTATGTTGGTACAGACGGGAATGAAGTAACGACAATGCTTTGTCCAGAGACCAGGTAGGCATGAGCTGACGGGGAGGTGGGCAGAGTTTAAAACATGCCCTCATAAAACCTGTTTCCTCCGCGACTGGTATGGTGAGACCGGTAAGGTCCAAAAATGGCATCCTAATCGCTGTTAAGTGTTTTTTTAACGTTACTACAGATAAACGTTTCTGCTCGAACAGATAATTTAAATAATTAAAAACCAAAGCCACCTAGGGCACAATTTGTTCTGTTCTAAGAATCCAAAAAGTAAAGGCTTGCCAATGCGATTGATACTGTCGCTTTGTAGACTGGGTATATTGATTCATGAATTTATTGGTCACGTCTCTACCATATGGTGCTAGCCACTTGGCCTCCTGAATGTCCATAATGCAAAAGTCAGCGAGGTCTCTAGGTTGCCAATTGTGTCTAAGTGGAAAAACCCGACCGGGAGTGACACCGGGTGCGGGCACCACGTTTTCAATTGCTGGTACCACAACTGCGCCGGCCACAGGGGCGCGATTAGCGAGACTACGCCCCGATAATCCTGTAGTTTGTTTACTACGTGGCACATTAGAGACGCGTCTGGCGGCGGAAACAGATAAATGGAACTCCACCTGTTCCAGTCTGTCACCAGTGCGTCTGGCCCGCCCGCCGGCGTTATCGTCCGGCGGGTGAGGTACAGTGGGAGTTTGTGAGTCTCCTCTGACGCAAACAAATCCACTTGTGGATGGTAAGGCTCCGCAATCATTTGGTCGAAAATGGTTTGCTTGAGCGCCCATTCTACTGTTGTGCTCTGTCTCCGAGACAGAGCGTCTGCCCAGACGTTTGCTACGCCTGGGAGATAAGATGCGTGAAGATGAATGTCCAGCCTGTTGGCTTGGATAAAAATCTTTTCTGACACGTTTAGCAACTTCCGAGATCTCGTTGACCCTTGTTTTTTAATACAGTGAACCGCATTCAGATTGTCCATTCTGAAGGCCACCGACTTGCCCCGTAAAGTAGAGCCGTGAGCCTGAAGGAAATATAAGGGGACTAGTAATTCTTTGACATTGATGTGGGAGATTTCTAAATGGGACCAGAGCCCTTGACCCTGGTGCCCTTGGTTTGACTGAAAGCCCCAACCTATCGTTCCTGACGCATCCGTGTCTACCCATACCGTCGGCGGAGGAGAGGTCCATGACATTACTGAGTGCAACGTTTCCCTCTTCGCCCAGACCGCTAGTAAGTTGTGGATTAATGGTATGGGCCATAATTTTTCCGCCGGTAATAGTGGAAAACATTTGTTGCCTTCCAATATTAAACGTTTGACTTTCAACCGGCCCAACTTTACAGTTAGTTGAATCCAGTTGAGAGAGCCGACCAGAGACTCCCAGATTCTCCGTGTCATAGTCAGACTGTGAAGGAACAGAAACAATTTCCTGCGAAATCTGTTTCGATTGTCCACACTCTGACTCAGAGTGAGAGTAGCTGTGTCCCAAACCAGCCCTATCCACTGAACTACTCGTGAGGGAACAAGGTTTCACTTTACCAGGTTTACCTTGAATCCTAGAGCTTTGTCATGATTTAATGTTATGTTGACATGATTGATGCATAATTGCTCCGTCTCTGCCACCACTAGCCAGTCGTCTAGATACCACAAAATTCTGATCCCTTGCTCTAACAAGGGCATCAGGGCTTGCCGGACTAATTTCGTGAATAAGCGAGGTGCTAGGTTCAACCCAAACGGCATCCTCTGAAAGACATAAGTCTGATGCATGATTCGTAAGGCCAGAAACCGTTGAAATCTTTTGTTTACCGAGACGTGCCAATACGCGTCTGTCAGGTCTAAAGAACACATCCAACCTCCTGGCAGAAGTGTTAGCCTGATTTGATTCACTGTCAGCATCCGGAAGGACACGTTGTGAATATGGAGGTTCAGATAAGACAGGTCTACGACTGGTCTCATCTGAACACTGTCCCTTTTGGGCACTAGAAATAGTTTGGATGTAAAGACTGTGTAATTTTGAGGAACCGGGATGATGACATTCTTGGCGATCATTTCTCGGATCAGTGACTCCACCTTTAATGAAACTAAATTTGCCTTTGTCGGCTGACGTAAACGAGGTCGCCGGAGCCACTGCCAGGTGATGCCTTTGCGTGCCACCATCCTCGCCCAAGTATTTAATGGCCATGCGCGGTGACACGTCCGGAACGACCCAGTTAGCAGACAAGGGTTCGCCGGCTGTACTACCCTCCGATCCACCCGCCGTGAGACCGGCCCTGGGAGTGAGAGAGACTTTAGTTTTTTGATGGAGGTGGTGGTGGTGGTGGAAGCTTAACCGACTAGCCGGCGTTGGCAGAAGACGGGCCCTGGCTTGGTCTGTTATACTTTCGTCCTTTATGACCTGCAAACTTTCCTTGTTTATACCTGTACTGACCTTGGGGGGAAGAGGACTTAGGTAGATGAAAGGGCTTTGACCCACCCTGCTGAGCTTTTGCGACTGGCTTGGGTTTGGGAAAGTTAAAAGCAGGTTTCTTAGAAGGGGCGGGACTGTGCTTAAAGGCCTGAGCCATGTTAAATACAGTTCTACATACATCAGGGGACATTAAAGAGGGAGTTAGCACCGGCGACATGACCACCTGGTTCGCAATTCTATCAGGAAGTTTCCTCACCAGGGACATCCTAAGATCCTGTCTCGCCCACACCGCCTCGAGCAAGGCTGTATGGATATCCCCCAATGACTGAATAGAAGTCTGAAGGAGTAAACGTCGAGATAGTTCAATTGATCTTCTGACATCCGCATCCGCGATTGCCTGAGTAGACCTTAGCATAGACTTCGCCACCTGGTGCGTAACAATGTATTGGGAAAAAAGTCTATACGCCTTCCCCCGTAGCCTAAATTCCTGGTCTAGGTGAGCTGGGGAAGGTGTAGTGAAAGGATCTTTAAGTTCGCATAGACTGATTTTGGGGGCAGCTAAAAATGCAAACAAAGCAGAAGGAACTCCGCCGGCAGAAAAGACTGGCAGAGAGAACCAAGAATGGCTGTCCTGAGGAATTTGGTGCGAAGATTTTGAGGTGAAGGTGGTCGCAAAGTTCTGAGCCTCTACCTCCCATTCCACCCAAGGTCCTGGACCCAACTGCCCCACCTTCAAAACTGGATTAGCGGCTGTGTCTGTGACCGTTTGTAAATCTAATTCTGGAGTGAGAGCTGACAGTGCTTTTATATCATTAAAACCGTCATGTTTGGTCCAGTCAGAAAACAGTTTTGAAGCTGATGCAGGGGGTAGTGCAGGTGTAGCTGTAGACACAAAATAGTCATGGTGATAATAGTTCGGAATGGCCTTAATATTAACATCAAGTACATTACCCATAATATCTAAAGCTCGTAACTTTCTAGATTTATTTCCTTGGATTACCCACTCTCGTGGCACTGGAAGTTCCCCTGACAAAGTGGGTTGTGCTACCTCTGGCTTAGTTGGGACCATTTGTACCCATGAATCATCTGGACCGTATAAAAGGGGCATAGCTACCTTTCTTAATGGTGCTTTATCTAAAGGGGGAGGATTCACATCCGCTACTACTCTTACACTAAAAGTAGTCAGTGCCGCCGAAGCAGGCCTAGTGACCATAGTAGGTGATACAGAGGGAGGGTGCGGAATCTGAGTTAAAGCAATGGAAGTAGTCAGAGGCCGAACACTTGAAATTGTCATGGAAGCTCCCAGGTCCACTGTAGGAGTCTCCGGCTGCTGGCCAAATTTTTTCGTTAGAGCAGTAGCTAATAACCCATCTATTTCCTCCGCCGTGACAAATTTAGCAGATGAAGAACTCAGAGGTGAAGCATTCCTATCCTGTGAGTCGTCTAAAACTGAGCCCGACTCCTGCACCTCCATGTCAGAGATTATGGACACCTCATCCTTGTCATCTGGCCCGTCATGAGAGGATTCCGCCGAAGCCAGGACCCCCTCGGGTTGCCATGTTAAGTCTGGAATGGATGATGGGATCGCAGCGTCCTGGTGGACGTCCGCCATTTCATTACCTGTGTCTCCTGAACCCGATGTGGGCCTTCATTCCATGGTTGGGAATACCTCCACACACCCAGGCCTTGGCCTGAACTCCCTTGGGAGTCAGATACCCCATCAACCACTGAGCCCCCACTAGACCCTTCTAGAGGGCGAGAACTGCCCACAGAACTCTCTAATTCTAAGTTTATAATATCCATTGGCAACCTGTCCGCCGGTAACACCCCCACCACAGTCTCTGACTCCACTCCCGCCCCATCAGATTGGACATTAGATACGTCGGGAGTAGAGGCAGAAAGTGAGGCACGAGGCTCCGGCGAACGCCGGGAGGCCTTTCGTTCATGAGAATCTTTCCTGGAAGATTTGTGGCTACGGTGTGACTTAGATCTATCACTAGAACTGCTCTTGGACTTCTCCTCTTTGCTCTTCTTCCTTGCCGGTGAAGAAGAGTGACTAAGCGGCTGTTGTCTGAGGGGCGACCTGGACCTGGACCGCGCCAATGACGTGGAGGCTGTCACCGGGGGCGTAGGTTCACGAGGTCTCTTAGATGTGCCAGGGGCTGGAATAAGTGCTGTACCCTGCCCAGTCTCTGCCGACTTACGTACAATGACTCTAGATTTAGAAGGGGTACGTTTAATAGGGGGGGTGCTCAATAAGTAATTTATCCCAAAGAACTACGTTATCACATTGAAGGGCTTTATGAGCCACTGTGGTAGCATAAGTGGACAACAGCTGCCTGACCTCCCGCAAAGCGACCGCCGCGGGTCTATCATTGTCTCGCAATACTTTATTACTCAATTGAGTACAGAAGGTACAGTTCTGCGTCACCCACAAACCCCTTGAGCGATCTAAACATTTAACACATCTAATGCAAAGAGTGTGTGCAAAGATAGGGATACATGAACAGGAGGGTGTAACACACAAAGCAAAAACAGGGTCTAGGGCAGCCATGACAGAGACTGGTGGAAAACTAACCCACACCCGGTCTTACTCCAGGTTCTCTAAGGACCCGCCGGAACTCCGCCCTGAAAAAAAGAAAATTTCCAGGAATTAATGCTCATAAGGCCACACCAACATGTTCGAACACAAGTGTTAAATAACCCGCCGGGTAACGAGACGTAATACACAACCATTACAGCTCGCTACGCGGGAGGTTCATAAGTAAAGATTTCAGAATATCTTAACCTGTCTAAAAGATTTATGAATATCCTCTGACATGATATAAAGACCAGCATGGCTTTTATAAATGACGCAGTCTTCCCAGTGGTGTTTGTTAAGTTTTTTACTGGAAAAACCCATAAAAAGACGCCGGCCCCCGTAATATCTCGCAGATACAAAAATGGGAAGCCTGTCTTAAATGCTAGATCTGACTTCTCCCGAAGCGTCCTAGATCGCCGTATGTCGAAGGCGGCGATACTTTAACGTATCCCTCAATTGTCTGGTCAACTATACTGAATTGCAAATCCGTTAATCCCACCCTCCCAAGGTGCAACCGCCGGGTGTGAATTTTAAGTTTTATAACATTAACCCCAATTGTTCCTATCCCCACTTCTTTGCAAAAGATCGCCGGGGAGGAAAGACCAATCAACAAACAGCCTAGTCTTACTGGCTTTGCAAAACCGGGAAAAACTAAACTCAACAAGTGTCCGCATGAACACTTAGTTAAATGGGTAAAGCCATCCCGCCGGGAAACACAGTAAGCCTGAACACAGGCTCCACCACAGAGACGCAGTCCTGGAGAGCCTCAAGCCACCACTCGCCGGGGAAAACAAGCCTTTTTTAACCATGCGTGATTAAAATTCGGCAACCAGCCGGGTTTTCACGGTGTAACCGAGAAAACCCACCGGAAAAGGCAACCCACCCCGCCCAGATTCAATCTGAACGCACCAAATAGACCGTGGAATTAGCCAAAGCACAACTAACCCAGGACACACAATTAGTCCGTGGAATTAGCCAATACACAACTAATCCAGGACACACAAATAGTCCGTGGAATTAGCCAATACACAACTAAACCAGGACACACATGACACAGTAGTACATATTTATAACATAAATCAATAACACTTGTACATGTGGCAAAGCTACGAGAGGCTGGCTAAGCCTAAGCAGACGGAAATAAAATGTAATCATGTCGTAATATAAACAAAGCACTGAATCATATCACAACAGGAACCACTGTCAACACACCAATGTAGCACAAAATTCCCGGCAAAGGGAAGAACTGACTCGGGACCCAGAAAAAACTTCACTAAGTGAAGAAAAATACGCCGGGAACGTCAGAGAAAGAAATAGCTACTTCATCAGAAAGATAAGAAGAAGCCTAATAACGGGTAGTGAAAGTCGCCTACATCACAAAGCTAGCTAACCGCGCAAACGTTTCACGCGTCCACCACGGGACCACGAGGGTACACCCGAAATAGATGTCCCAAACACACGACCCAAAATACACTGCACTGCGGGCAACCCGCCCAGGACACTCCTGCTACGCATATCCTAACCTTACTCGATACATCCCGGAGTAAACAAATGAGAAAAAACTCACTAGGGACGCAGCAAATGCGGAACCAGCGGAGCGTGGGGAGGCACGTCCGGGTAGTTTGAGCGCAGAGCAGAGAAGGAAGAATGACGCCTGAGTCAGCGTCTGGTCAAAGATCCACACAAGTACATCCACGATTATATGGAAAGCTTATGAATAGTTATTCTTATTTTCTTTTTGTTTTTGTTTTTCATTTGTTACGAAGTTTTTTCGTAGTGAGAACCCAATTTCATAATGACTGAACCATGAGTGAGGTTGCGTGCGCTCATGATGAACGCTCCTCAATTTTTTATGCTCTGCGCGGTAGATTCAAACTACGGCGGATGAGTGTTTGAAGAGGGTGCCTTATGTAATAGGCATAATCGTCAATGATGGAGGGGCCACTAATAAATACAGATACTCCTCTCCCCGGCGGGAATGATGCGGCAGCCGACTGTCCTGAGTGTACACCTGGAAAGAAAAAAATTCCATGAATCAATGCTCATAAGGATATACAAGGATGGAGTGAGGAAGTATATGAACGGAGGCGGTGCTGGTTGGGGGGAGGGACGTCGACTGACTGGGGACAGAGGTGCATGGGGGTGGTTCGTTCGTGGCCACCCCTTCGGGGATCACGGCGTCGGGCAATAGACATATAGATAGATAGAAAATAATACTTATACACTTATTATCTACTACTACTGGAAGTTTGCTCTCATTCAACCTGTGCCAAAGAAGGGTGACCGCTCTCAACCCTTCTATCGTCTAATTGCTCTCATTTCTAGCATCTATATAGTTTTTAAAACTATTCCTACTTCAAAATGTCTTAAGCATCTGTCTTCCCATAATTTACTCTCAGATCGCCAGTATGGATTCCTTAAGGGCGGCATCTACTGGTGATCTTCTTTCATTTCTTACTAACTCTTGGACATCCTCCTTTTGGGACTTTGGTGAGACCTTTTCTATTGCGCTAGACATATCGAAGGCCTTTGATAGAGTCTGGCACAAATCCCTATATCTAAAATACCCTCCTCTGGTTTCTATCTCTCTATCTGTGTCTTTTTCTCTAATTTCCTTTCTGGCCGTTTCATAGCTGCAGTTGTGGACGGCCATCGTTCACTTCCTCATTCTATCAACTCTGGTGTTCCTCAGGGTTCTGTCCTATCTCCAATTATCTTTCTAATATTCATTAATGATCTGGTCAACTATACCTCTAGTCCTATCCATTCATATGCTGATGACTCTACCTTACACTATCCAACTCTATTTTTAGAACCTCTCAGCAAGCAATCACTCAAAAATTAATGTGATGATGCCATAGAACACTTATCTTCTGACCTACCAACCACTTACGATTGGGGCACAGAAAATCTTGTTGCTTTCAATGCTTCCAAAACCCAATTTCTCCAATTTTCTAACCGTCACAACTCCCACAGGTCTTTCCCTTATAGTTCAACAATATACAAATCAACCCTTTATCTTCTCTCAGTATTCTCGGTGTCTCCTTTCTTCTGATTTCACTTGGAAAGACCATATTACCACCCTTGCTAAAACAGCTTCCCAGAAGCTGGGTGTGCTCAACCGCCTCTATGGGTTATTTACCCCTGCATAGCTTCTTGCTCTGTACTGGGGCACAGTGCATCCATGTATTCAGTATTGTTCGCATGTGTGGGGAGGATCCTCTCACATAACACTTCTTGACAAAGTAGAAAAGAAAGCCTTCAGTCTCCTTAGCTCACGTCCACTCACCGACTCTTGGCAATCTCTCTCTCTTCGCCGCAATGTTGCATCTCTCTCGCTATTCTACCGCTATTACAATAATCAGTGTTCCTCGGAGCTCTCTCTGTGTATATACCCTCTCCTTTACGTAGAGTACCTAGCACCCATCTTGCAACATAATCCCACCCCTACTCTGTGCAACTTAACAATCCAAGAGTGAAAAATTATTCCCAATCTTTCGTCTATTCAACAGCTGAGCTCTGGAACTATCTCCTTGATTCCATCTTCCCCTCATATTATGATTTAAATTGCTTCAAACTCCGTGTGTCCAGGCATTTTGGCTTGAACATTCCTTGATTTTGGCCATGTCACTCTTTCAACTCTGAGAGAGGCACTGGTCACAGGCAGTTCTACCTTTTGTCTCCCTCATCCACATAGAAAGATAATCCTTTTATATGCAATTATCAAAACAAGTGAATTAAGAAAGTTAGTTTAACATTTTGTGTACCGGTGTCGTCATTTTATCCGCATTTTGGCTACTATTAGATTATTTTATTCAGTATAAAAAGGGGCTCCGGCAGTTAACAGGCTGCGAACTATCTCGCATAACCCTTATAACTACCACAGAATCCTTATAAGCTACTCAAAATTGTCTAAATATAGCTAGAATAAAATAAAAAAGATGTCGCCGGTACAGAATGAGTTAATAAGAATGAGTTGTAAGGATGCGAAAGTCATTTAGAATAGGCTTATGGATGTTTGTTCTAGAGATATATAGTTTTGCTTAGTTCTTACGAAGGGAAAGGTTAGCCATACAGTTTCCAAAGTACATTCGTTTGCCGCCGTAGTCAAGCACACTGTTGGCTTTGGCCGCCAGAGTTTTAGTGCCCACAACGACATCAACATCGTTTGAGGGGAAAACCCGAACCTAATTCTTACTTACCGAAAAGCTGCTCTTCCCGAACTTCACTTGATCTTTTTGGGGCAGATCTTTCCTATCAAGCGTTTCCAGGGTTCGCTTGCTAAGGTAAATGAACTTGGCACCAGAGTCAAAAACTATTGAGAATGGTTGCACGTCACCCTTTGCTCCGCTGGTGGACTTCATATTTAGCAACCCGGATGGATAGGAGTTCAACGGAGCCATGTTGTTGAAATACAGAGTAGACGTATCCTTGGTGAAAACCTGAATGACGTTGAGCTTGCGTAGTTTTTTGTTGCCAAGAAAGGTATTTTTTTGGAGCTTAATCGGGGTCTGTCCGGGTGGGAATACTTCCATTGAAGTCGAGAATGAGACGCCATTGCTCAGCTTGACAGGCACCCTTTTGCCCACATCTTGTTAGCCTAATTGGACTCATCCCAGGCATCAAATTCCACACGCCTAAACCCAACCACGTACAGCAGAATACCCAACTCCCGTGCAACCTCGTAGCTTACACTGTTTGATGTGCAACCAGAATCTATTTCAACTGTGCAAGGATGCTCGTTGATCGGTGCATTCAAAACACATGGGAATGCATTGGTTGTAATGCTTGGTAGCTTATCAAAGTTAGACAAAGGGAGAGGGTTGGACATCATATCAAGTCGGGCCAGACCCCGAGCTTCCATCACCAACTCGTCCCTCTTCTCAGCTCGGGCTTTGCTATTTTCCCCTCTCACATTTACCCTCACCCGTTCCACAACACATACTTATGTGGTCAGGGTAATTTTGTTTTATGCAAATATGGACAATTAAGCTGGTCGATCACAGTTAAGAGCAACTGCGTGACACTGCTTGTCCTTTGGTTCACAGGAATTGTTTGACTAAAGGACCTGAATTACTCTTTTTGAAAAATGTGTATTTGTTATTTTTGGTGTTTTGATGCTGCAATAATATGAAAAATGGTCTAATAAATGGAAAGGGGCCTTTGCGAGGTCCATCTAGGCCGTAATGTCGCGAAAAATCCAAATTGAGTAATAATATAATGTAAATAATTATAAACATAGATAATAGTTTACCATAAAATGTACGTTTTCTCTTCACTTCATAAGTCAAATTTATTGAAATACGGGTAACTATTATATAAGTTCTATAATGTTCAAACTGAAAATGTCTTCCTATAAATTGCGTTATGTCGCACCCACGCATATTTTGAAGCGAATATGTGCAGGGAGGCATTATAAGAAGCTCAAATAATTCAGTTATAGAGCAATTATATTATATTCACTCACTGAAATCTAAAATTTAGGATTCCCTCGGGGTGCCACTTGCACCCCAAAAGGGTTAAATTTTGATACGGGATCTGGACATTGGGTAAGTGTATCTTAGATACTTTATAATAGCGTTGTGGAATCTGGACACTGGGTAAGTGTATCTTAGATACTTTATAATAGTGTTGTGTATCTTAGGATAGTATTATATTTGTATTATTATTATTATTATTATATATATATATATATATATATATATATATATTATATATATATATATATATATATTTTTTTTTTTTTTTTTTTTTTTTTTTTTTTTTTCTATATTCCACTTACTTCCTCTCGGGCATAGGCTGAGAGCCTTAACATTCACCGCTTTACAATGAACAGTGAAGCCTGTGAGGTCTTGTTCCAGTCTAGGGAGTGAGACATGTGAAGCACGTAGAGTACAACGAGCACCTGCCATCTTGCCTTCACATGAGGCACGGTGCTCACTCATGGCCCAAAACGACCCCATCTCTGAAGCTACCTCGTTCCCGTGCTTCACTGTCTCATCCCCTACACTCGGACTCTCACACTTACACACACATAATAAATATATATATATATATATTATGCCATGATTTTATTCAGGATTAACGATCGATACAGGTGCATGAGTTCTTCGAGACTGGGATATTGGATTTCATGCAAATACATATATTGAATCAATAGAGGGCATAATGTAATCTCGGAAGATAGTTTGTAATACAGCTTTATTTACACAAATACTTATGGAGTTTATAAAACGAAATAATTCACACGAATAGTATAGGCAATAGTGTTCAGTAATGTTATTGGTCTTTTTCAATCTTCAGCACTATTGCGGATCTGGATAGAGTGCACTTCCCACTTCTAACAATCAGGTATTCTCTTCTGATATCAGACCTAAATAAGTCCAGAGACTTCACTCGTAAGGCAGACTATTAATTTATATTATCTTGATAATGCCCTGTGTGGCTCACTGTGACAATTCAAAAGAGTTGTAGAACTATATCCAGGAATTATATTTCGGGGAGGTATGGAGAACTAGCTTGGACTCATATTATGCCATCACTTTAAATTGTCTTACTAACACATAAGACAGGTATCAGTTATGGCGATGATTTATACTTTATGAATATTCATAAAACACTTGTTAGGTTATTACACTCTAGCCGTAGTCTCGAGAAGCAAGACTTATCACTCGGCAACATGAACACTGTGGTAATAATTATATGACAAATATATTCACACTGATAGTAATTCACTGATATATTAATAACACTTTAGCATAGTAATCACTCTCGTCACAAAATAGCATTAATTATGAGGCACAGGTAAAACACTTAATCATGGAGTGTAGTATCTAGGCACTGATACAATTAATTAATTTAGCACTGTCGAGGTATCTTCTAGTTACCTTGAGGCGCTGGCGTTAGGGGTTCTTGGCTGCTCCGTGGGCCGTCCAGGTTGTCCGGTGGTGTGAAGAAGTTACAGATGGGTTAATGGGTATGGGGTCTTAAATATGGTTCCGTAACTGTCAGGAGTACAGTTGATCACCATATCGAACTAACGCAAGTATTCTGAGTGTGTAGCTGTGAGTAAATGCTTGACTATTCTGACCTTTAATTAACCATTGATGAAGTTCGATCTGTTAAGGTAAACTTGGACTGGGTTATTAAATATAATGTTTCAGGCAAGGCCGGATTAACAATATATCGGACAAACACAAGAGAAGTCTGGATAAGTAACTTCTCTTGTCAGTCACTAATCTTTAAAAGAGGTTCAAAGAACTCGGGCGGTGTTTAAACCTTTTAGTTACAAATCCTGGTGGGAGGCCACAGACAATTTGTACCTAGGATTTATATATGCTAAGTGCTCATCCAAAGTATCTTGCATGAGCCCTTCTAACACAAAAAGATCTTTCTGTCCTAGATCTCTGTGAGTAAAATGCTAGTATGATCTAACTAATAAAGATATCGAGAGGAAGGTAGGCCTGCTACTTCCGATATTTATATTATGATAGAAAATGGACTAATATGGATAACTATAAATTCCGGGAGGCCAGAAATAATGAGTTATACGTATGTAGTTACTGTTGCACTATATTATAGGTTTGACTCCTGCAAGGAGATAAAGAAAACCTAATATTTAGTAGTGGCCCCATAATCATTGACGATTATGCCTATTACATAAGGCCTCTTCAAACGCTCATTTACCGTAGTTTGAATCTACCGCGCAGAGTATAAAAAATTGAGGAGCCTTCATCATGAGTGCACGCAACCTCACTCATGGTTCTGTCATTATGAAATTGGGTTCTCACTACGAAAAAACTTCGTAACAAATAATAAATAAAAATAAAATAAAAATAACTATTCATAAGCTTTCCATATACTCGTGGATGTACTTGTGTGGATATTTGACCAGATGCTGACTTCAGGCGTCATACTTCCTTCACTGACATATCAAGTAAACCAAAATCCTTAATACATCAACGAATGGGAAGGGGATGGTCGGGAGGGCCCCAGTCGTCAATGATTACGGGGCCACTACTAAATATTAGGTTTTCTTTATCTCCTTGCAGGAGTCAAACCTATAATTTATTAGTGGCCCCTCCATCATTGACGATTATGCCTGATATCTAAGACTGGAGGAGGACATTCGTAATCATATCATAACTCTAGCAAAAGCAGATAATCAAACAACCACATAGTATTCTTACTTTGTAAAAAAGATATATTTTTGCGCATAAACTTTATACAGCATATACAGTATATTCAAAAAGGGGTACAAGCAGGAGCGTGCTTCGAAGAAGCCTGCTTGAAAAAAGGGTTAACTCCGAGACTCTGTACACAGATCTGCTAGTTAAGAAGGCACCCCACTTAAAGTAAGTGGTGAAAAAAAAAAACTTATAAGTCTACATGTGCACATATAAACCCCATTAAACTAGTGGATATATTCCTAAAAATATACCCAAACATAAAATGAATTCTTGCACTTTCGCAGAAGTACCGAACTCTTGTACTTATGCATAAGTACTTACATCAAAAATAAAAGTCGTAGTTGCAACTACTGAGATGTCTTCAAATTATATTGCTTCACAGCCAAAACTACTGACAACAAGAATTGTTGTTTTACTACTATTGTACTTTAATGTCCTTTAATGAACACTACAGAGAAATTTTATATCACAACACCTACAAACAGTATCACAGCTCGTATGCTCCGTACACATACTCCGGCGGGGTCTAGGGTGTCCTATGTTACACTGACTGCAACCCCCATCCCCTCTTTTCTTAATCTAAACAATAAGTGACTTAGAGGCCACCTAGACCCTCTGCCTTATAGCTATACATGGCATGGAAGGTCTGTCTAGAGCTACTGAAAGGTATCGAGTCAAAAACGTATGATTAGAGGACCATAGATGCGTGGACTCTATGTCCTCAACAGAAAAATTCTTAAGGAAACGCAAAGAGGCCGCCCATTTACGTAAATCGTGGGCTTTTCCCACAACGCCGGGATTACTCTCTTTAATGACTTCTACTAGGAGAGAAGCTATTTTACGTTTCATTAAGCGTTTGCCCGTACTTGCTACCCATAAAGCACCCTGTTGATTCAGAGGTGCTACTCTCAAATATTTGGTTAGAGCTTGCACTGGACATAAGTTATGGTGCACTTTTCCCCTTTTCAACGCCGGCACCGTGAACTCTGAAAACACGTGTTCACTGTATTCATTTTTGGCGATGAACCCTGGGGAAGGTGCAATGTGAATACACTCATTGAGCCTACCAAACCTGAGGCAATTAGGTGTGTTGCTCATCGCCGCCAGCTCAGATACCCTGTTCCCGGTAGCCAAAGCCATAAGGAATACTGCCCTTTTTAAAAGTAAGTCAAAATCTGCAGTATTTTGGTACAGACGGGAATGAAGTAAAGACAACGCTTTGTCCAGAGACCAGGTAGGCATGAGCTGACGGGGAGGTGGGCGGAGTTTAAAACATGCTCTCATGAAACCTGTTTCCTCCGCTAGTGGTATGGTTAGACCTGTAAGGTCAAAGAATGGCATCCTAATCGCTGTTAAGTGATTTTTTAACGTTACTACAGATAGACGTTTTTGCTCGAACAGATAGTTCAAATAATTAAAAACCAAAGCCACCGAAGGTACGGTTTGTTCTGTCCTAAGTATCCAAGAAGTAAAGGACCGCCAGTGCGATTGATACTGTCTCTTTGTAGATTGGGTGTATTGACTCATGAATTTATTGGTCACGTTTCTACCATACGGTGTTAGCCACTTGGCCTCCTGAATGTCCATAATGCAAAAGTCAGCGAGGTCTCTAGGTTGCCAATTGTGTCTAAGTGGAAATACCCGACCGGGAGCGACACCGGGTTCGGGCACCACGTTTTCAATTGCTGGTACCACAACTGCGCCGGCCACAGGGGCGCGATTAACGAGACTACGCCCCGATAATCCCGTATTTTGTTTACTACGTGGCACATTAGAGAAGCATCTGGTGGCGGAAACAGATAAATGGAACTCCACTTGTTCCAGTCCGTCACCAGTGCGTCGGGTCCTCCCGCCGGCGTTATTGTCCGGCGGGTGAGGTACAGCGGGAGTTTGTGAGTCTCCTTGGATGCAAACAGATCCACTTGTGGACGGTAAGGCTCCGCAATCATTTGGTTGAAAATGGTTTGTTTGAGCGCCCATTCTACTGTTGTGCTCTGTCTCCGAGACAGAGCGTCTGCCCAGACGTTTGCTATGCCTGGGCGATAAGATGCGTGAAGATGAATGTTCAGCTTGTCGGCCAGAACAAAAATATTTTCTGACACGTTTAGCAACTTCCGAGATCTCGTTGACCCTTGTTTCTGAATGCAGTGGACCGCATTCAGATTGTCCATCCTGAAGGCCACCGATTTGTCCCGTAAAGTAGAGCCATGAGCCTGAAGGAAATACAAGGGGACTAGTAACTCTTTGACATTGATGTGGGAGGTTTCTGAATGGGACCAAAGCCCTTGACCCTGATGGCCGTGGTTTGACTGAAAGCCCCAACCTATCGTTCCTGACGCATCCGTGTCTACCCATACCGTCGGCGGAGGAGAGGTCCATGACATGGCCGAGTGCAATGTTTCCCTCTTCGCCCAGACCGCTAGTAAGCTGTGTATTAATTTTGGGATGGGCCATAATGCTTCCGCCGGCAATAGTGGAAAACATGTGTTGCCCTCCAATATTAAACGTTTTACTTTTAACCGGCCCAACTTTACAGTTAGTTGAATACAGTTGAGAGAGCCGACCAGAGATTCCCAGATTCTCCGTGTCGTAGTCAGACTGTGAAGAAACATAAACAGTTTCTTGCGAAACCTGTTCCGATTGTCCACACTCTGACTCAGAGTGAGAGCAACTGTGTCCCAGACCAGCCCTATCCACTGGACCACTCGTGAGGGAACAAAGTTTGACTTTACCGGGTTTACCTTGAACCCTAGAGATTTTACATGATTTAATGTTATGTTGACATGATTGATGCATAACTGTTCCGTCTCTGCCACCACCAGCCAATCGTCTAGATACCACAAAATCCTGATCCCTTGTTCTAACATGGGCATCAGGGCTTGCCGGACTAATTTCGTGAATAAGCGAGGTGCTAGGTTCAACCCGAACGGCATCCTCTGAAAGACATAAGTCTGATGCATTATTCGTAAGGCCAGAAATCGTTGAAACCTTTTGTTGACCGGGACGTGCCAATACGCGTCTGTCAGGTCTAAAGAACACATCCACCCTTCCGGCGGAAGTGTTAGGCTGATTTGATTCACTGTCAGCATCCGGAAGGAAACGTTGTGAATATGGAGGTTCAGATAAGACAGGTCGACGACCGGCCTCATCTGAACACTGTCCCTTTTGGGCACTAGAAAGAGTTTGGACGTAAATACTGGGTAATTTTGAGGGACCGGGATGATGACATTCTTGGCGATCATCTCTTGTATCAGTGACTCCACCTCTAATGAAACAAAATTTGCCTTTGCCGGCTGACGTAAGCGAGGTCGCCGGAGCCACTGCCAGGTGATGCCTTTGCGTGCCACCATCCTCGCCCATGTGTTTAATGGCCATGCGCGATGACACGCCCGGAACGACCCAGTTAGCAGACAAGGGTTCGCCGGCGGGACTACCCTCTGATCCACCCGCCGTAAGACTGGCCCTGGGAGTGAGAGAGACCCTAGTTTTTTGGTGGTGGTGGTGGTGTATGCTTTGACGACTGGCCGGGTTTGGCAGGAGACGGGCCCTGGTCCGGTCGTTGATACTTCTTTCCTTTATTATTACCTGAAAACTTTCCTTGCTTGTATCTGTACTGAGCCTGACTTTGGGTGGAAGAGGACTTAGGCAGATGAAAGGGCTTTGCCCCACCAGGCTGAGCTTTTGCGACTGGTTTGGGCTTGGTAAAATTGAAAGCGGGTTTCTTAGATGGGGCGGGACTGTGTTTAAAGGCCTGAGCCATGTTGAACACTGTTTTCCACACCTCCGGGGACATTAAAGAGGCAGTTAGAACAGGGGACATAACCACTTGATTTGCAATCCTATCCGGGAGCTTCCGCTCGAGAGACATCCTTAGATCTTGTCTTGCCCGCACCGCCTCTAGCAAGGCTGTGCAGATATCTCCCAGTGACTGTATAGAAGTCTGGAGTAGCAAGCGTCTAGCTAGTTCGATAGCCTTTCGGACTTCCGCGTCCGCGATTGCCTGAGCAGATCTTAGCATTGACTTCGCTACCTGTTGTGTGACAATATACTGGGAAAACAGTCTATATGCTTTCCCATGTAGCCTAAACTCCCGGTCTAGGTGAGTAGTGGACGGTGTGGAAAAAGGATCTTTAAGCTCGCATAGATTAATTTTAGGGACAGCTAAAAATGCAAATAAAGCAGAGGGAACTCCGCCGGCAGAGAATACCGGTATAGAGAACCAAGAATGGCTTTCTTGTGGAATTTGGTGCGAAGATTTAGAGGTAAAAGTTGTTGCAAAGTTCTGAGCCTCCACTTCCCATTCCACCCAAGGTCCCGGACCCAACTGCTCTACCTTTAAAACTGGATTTGCGGCTGTGTCCGTGAACGTCTTTAAACCTAAGCTGGTGTTAGAGCTGACAGTGCTTTTATATCATTGAAACCGTCATGCTTGGTCCAGTCCGAAAACAGTTTTGAAGCTGACACAGGGGGTAGGGCAGGTGTAGAAGTATACACAAAATAATCATGGTGATAATAGTTAGGAATGGCCTTAATATTAACATCCAGTACATTCCCTAGAATATCTACAGCACGTAACTTCCTAGATTTATTCCCTTGGATTACCCACTCACGTGGTACCGGAAGCTCCCCCGACATAGTGGACTGTGCTACCTCTGGCTTTGCTGGGAACATTGTTACCCATGATTCATCCGGCCCGTATAGGAGGGGCATAGCTCCCTTTCTGACCGGCGCTTTGTTTAAAGGGGGAGGATTTACATCTGCTACTACTCTCACATTGGAAGTAGTAAGTGCCGCCGAAGTTGGCCTAGTAACCATAGTAGGTGATACAGGGGGAGGGTGCGGAATTTGTGTCAAAGCAATAGAAGTAGCCAGAGGTTGGACATTCGATGCTGTCGTGGAAGCTCCCAAACCAACTGTAGGAGTCTCCGGCTTCTGACCAAAAAACTTAGTTAGTGCATTCGCTAGTAACCCATTAATTTCATCAGCTGTGACAATTTAGCAGAGGATGAACTATGTGGCGAATCATTCCTACTCTGAGAGTCGTCAATCAATGAACCTGACTCTTGAATCTCCATCTCAGAAATTATAGAACCCTCATCCCTTTCCCCCGGCCTCTCAGCAGAGGATTCCGCCGAAGCCGGGACCCTCTCATGCTGCCATGTCAAGTCCGGGATGGACGATGGGATCTCAGCGTCCCGGTGGACGTCTGCCACTACTATTGGTGCATGAGAATGATATGAGCCGTCACGCCATGGCTGGGAGTACCTCCAAACTCCCCGATCTTGGCCGGAACTCACTTGTGAGCTAGGTACCACACCAATTACTGAGCCCTCACTTGAGCCCTGTAGAGGGTTAGAACTGCTGGTAGAACACTCTAAAGCTGGTACATGTGAACTGAGAATAATATTAGGTGACAACTTGTCCGCCGGTATATCCCCCACCACAGTCTCTGACTCCACTCCCGACCTGTCAGATTGGACATGAGACATGTAAGGCAGAGGCAGAAAGCGAGGTACGAGGCTCCGGCGAACGCCGGGAGGTCTTAAGTACATGAGTATCCTTTTTTGAAGACTTGTGACTTCGCCTTGACTTTGATTTTGCACTAGGACTGTCCCTGGTCTTCTCCTCCTTGCTCTACTTTCTCGAAGGTGAAGTAGAGTGACTATGTGTCTGCTGTCGGAGGGGAGACCGTGACCTGGACCTCGATCTTGACTTGGAAGTTGTCGCCGGGGGTGTCGGCTCTCGAGGTCTCTTAGATGTGCCGGGGGAGGGAATAAGCACTGTACCCTGCCCAGTCTCTGCCGACTTACGCACATTAACTTTACTTCTAGAAAGGGGACGTTTAAGTGGGGGATACTGAGCAATCAATCTTTCCCACAGAACTACGTTATCGCACTGAAGAGCTTTATGAGCCACTGAAGTAGCATAAGTAGATAGGAGTTGTTTGACCTCGCACAATGCAACCGCTGCGGCCAAATTATCTTGCTGTAATACTCTGATACTCAACTGACTACAAAAAGTACAATTCTTAGTCACCCACAGACCCCTTGACCGGTCCAAGCATTTGACGCATCTGATGCATAGAGTATGCGCAAAAATGGGGATCCCTGAACAGGAGGGTGTTAAGCACAGAGCAAAAACAGGGTCTAGTGGCGCCATGACAGAGACTGGGAAGAGCTAACCCACCCCCGGTCTCCTTCTGGTTCTCTGTTGACCCGCCGGAACTCCGCCCTGGAAAAAAGAAAATTTCCAGGAATTAATGCTCATAAGGTTACCCCAAAATGTTCTAACACAAGTGTTAATGAACCGCCGGGCCACAAGACGTAATACACCACTATTACCTCTTGTTACCCTGTAGGTTCTTATGTAAAGATTTTAGAATATCTTTACTTGTCCAAAAGATTTAAGCATATCCTCTGACATGATATAAAGACGAGCACATCTTTATAAATGACGCAGTCTTCCCAGTGGTTTTTTGTCCACCGGAAACCCATATTAAGACGCCGGTCTCCTTATTATAACGCAGTTAACAAGGGGGTAAGCCTATCTTAAACTTTTTTGATCTGACTTCACTCGAAGCCTTCATAGATCGCCGTATTTTGAAGGCCTCGATACCCAATTGTATCCCGCAATTGTCTGGCTAACTATACCGAATTGCAAATCCGTTAATCCCACCTCCCAAAGGTTCAACCACCGGGTGTGAAAGTAATTTAAATGTTAACCCCAATTGTTCCTATCCCCACTTCTTTGCAAAAGATCGCCGGGGTGGAAAGACCAAACAAACAAAACAGCCTAGTTTTTCAATGGCTTTGCAAAAACCGGGAAAACTATATTCAACCGGTGTCCGCATGAACACCTCGTTAAACGGGTATAGCCATCCCGCCGGGAAACACACAGTAAGCCTGAACACAGGCTCCACCAGAGACGCAGTCCTGGAGAGCCCTCAGGCCACCACTCGCCGGGGGAAACTAGCCTATTTTAACCACGCGTGATATAAAACTCGGCAACCAGCCGGATTTTCTCGGTGCAATCGAGAGAAAAAAACGCCGGAAAAGGCAACCCACACTAACCAGACGCAATCTGATAAACACAAATAAGCCCTGGATTAAGCCAAAACACAACTAATCCAGGACACACAAGGCACGGTATTACATATTTAAACCATAAATTAATAACACTTGTACATGTAAAAAGCTACGAGTGGCTGGCTAGGCCTAAGCAGACGGAAATAACACTTAATCACGTCGTAATATAAACAAAAAGCACTGTAACATATCACAACAGGAACATCCGCCATCACCACATCGTAGAAAAAATCCCGGGAGAGGGAAGCACTGACTTGGGACCTAGAAGAAACTTCACTAAGTGAAGAAAAATACGCTAGGAACGTAAGTAAACAAACAATAAGGCAACTTCATCAGAAAGATAAGAAGTACCCTGATAACGCGTAGTTAAAGCCAACTAAATAACTAGGCTAGCTAGCCGCGAAAAATTTAACACGCGTCCACCACGGGACCACGAGGGTACACCCGAAATAGGTGTCCCAAACACACGACCCAACTACACTGAACTGCGGGAAACCCGTCCCTGACACTCCTGCTACGCATATCCTAACCTTACTCGATACATCCCAGAGTAAACATATGAGAAAAAACTCACTAGGGACGCAGCAAATGCGGAATCAGCGGAGCGTGGGGAGACACGTCAGGGCAGGTTGAGCGCAGAGCAGAGAAGGAAGTATGACGCCTGAAGTCAGCGTCTGGTCAAATATCCACACAAGTACATCCACGAGTATATGGAAAGCTTATGAATAGTTATTCTTATTTTCTTTTTATTTATTATTTATTACGAAGTTTTTTCGTAGTGAGAACCCAATTTCATAATGACAGAACCATGAGTGAGGCTGCGTGCGCTCATGATGAAGGCTCCTCAATTTTTTATGCTCTGCGCGGTAGATTCAAACTACGGTAAATGAGCGTTTGAAGAGGAGGCCTTATGTAATAGGCATAATCATCAATGATGGAGGGGCCACCAATAAATAATTGGTTATAAACTAAAGTAGCAGAGGTCATACCACAATTAGTTTGTAATACAATTATTTGGTTTTATATAGTTATGTTATTTAAGGTTTCAATATTACCCAACAGGAGGCCGCAAGTAATAAAGAATCCAGAAATGGTCTAGCTATATGTCACAGATAGATTATAGACGTTGAATCTATGAAGGAGTTTATTTATTCTAGTAAACTGAGTTGGGGTATTTGAGGAGTATGAGGTACCTTAACACATGAGTCTCTATCAAGGGATTTGGTCTTGGTTAGTTATGTTTGTTCAGAGCTCGTAATATACTTAGTAAGGGTATATATATACTCTGGGGATGGCATGACTGTTGAGATGGTGAGGCAGGTCAGGGATGATGGTGTTGTCTGATTTTTACAACGGTTGACTTTATTTCTTAGCTTTGAAGCTAGTGCGATCGAAGCCTGATGGTCTGATCACGGTATTTGCTATTTCTGATATCAAGGGTGGTATAGCAGGTTTGTACTTAATTTGATCACACATATATACAATGGTTTTACTTGCTGTCTGGCAAGAATGTTGGCTGGGTCGCACTCTGGGTCAAGGGTGAGTACGCGTGGCTGGTTTGTTTACTTTGAGGGGTCTGTGGGTCCCTCGGTGTAGGGGTGGCCGCACCCTGGTAATATCGTGAATCAAAGTTTCTATATAGATCGGTCTAGTTAGAGAAACAGAATTTATATGTATGGATACCTCTAGCTGACGATTATATTATTTCTGAATGTGAATTGTGAGGTTGTATTTATCATGCTTTGAGAGTTGATTTTCTTAAGGTTCAAGGTTAAGGGGAAGATGTTCTTTTAAGGGGTCAGGGAGATATCTTGCTCTAGCCTCGCACGGCCCTCCATGCTCGGGTCGGGGGTTGGAAGGTAGGAATGCTGAATATGCGAGTTGATAGCATTATTTTTACAATAAGTACATTCCTAAATCTTGGTAATGGTCTTATGAACTTTGGTCTTTCATTATGGAAGCTTTAGAAATTTCAGTTAAGGTTGTTCCTTGGGTTACTGAGGGAACCACGAGCGAGGCTACCTGGGTCATTGTCCTGGTGTTTTTAGGGAAGTTAGAAAAGTTACCTTTATGGACATGAGTTGTATATGGATACTAAACTTCAGGTTAGTATGCATGTTTACTACAAGTAATTCTTATTTTAATTTTACTACACAAGAGTTATCATGGTGGTGGTTTCCTTCTAAGTTTCTCTCTTGATTATTTACGTGTAGTTAGTTTGGCAAGAGCAATGTTGGTACGTTGGTTGATCTCTTAGGAACAGTTATAAGGGTGAGAATCGTCTATCGTTGGGAAAAGGGATAGCTGTGTTGGTTGTCTGAGTTTAAGGATGGGAGGAGATACAGGGTGATCAAAATTAAGGCATGTACATTGGTGTCGAGATACAAGGTGATCAAGAATAGGACATGCATTAGTGGTATATTTATCAATCATCTCTCAGAGATGTTGTTATTCAGAGTCTCGTAGTTTACAAGGTCTCTAACTGTATTGTTTTACTTAGCTTACTTATCCTCTTTCTTTTTGAGGATTGATTTACATCTAATTTAGGACACAGATATGAGGGTCTTTTGTGGTGACAAAGTTTTCATGGGTTATTCTTAGTTTATTTTATGTACAATTCATTTATATTTATGTTTTATGTTGAAAAGGTTGCGAGAATATAACTTTCCGGCTGTTGGTCTTTCTCTTCTTATTTCCCACCGGATTGGGGTATTCCATGGTTATGGGTGCGACCCGGCGGTGTCTTTTTGATAGGTGAGGACCTGTCCTTGACCCTGCTACCCGCGCGGTTGGTTTGTTTATCTTCCGGAGTCTTGTTTCTTCTTGCTTCTTCTTCGTCTTTCCCGGTCCTTTCTCTTCTGGGACTTTCTCTTTCTGGGGTATTTTACTTCCCTCCCCTTCATGGTAGGCACATCCCCGTGCCTCAAGGGTGAAGGAGAGAGAGACTCCGTGGTGGTGTAACATCGGCAAGGTGTGTAAGAAAGTCCACCAGTCGATGGAACGTTGATCTGGGGTCTTGCAAGGGTCAATGGTGACGAGCAGAGATGATACTGCTGTGTTAATTATGGCTGCTGTAAGTGCTTCGTGTGTGTACCTTATCCTGACGTGGCGCCCGGAATCGGTTGAGATCTTGATTCTTTTTATAAATGGCGTGGACGACATGACGGTCGGCGTGGAAGGCGGGCTGTAGCAGGAGGTGGTTGTGGACGTGGTGGGAGCTGTCAAGCGAGTACTTTCCTTAGGCTTTTTGCGCGGCAGGTCATACCTTCTTACGGACGTAGGTGTAGCAGGAGTCATGCTATAAGGGCGGGGCGTCATGAAGTTTGTGGCATGATGGCATTCTGGATTTGCTATTTTAGCTATTCTAATTGTATTAATGTTGGGTGTGTCTGTTGGGTGTTTTGTTTAGTTATTTATATTTCTTTCCTCGATAATGGTGAGAAGTGGAGAAAAACGTACAGGTCTTGTGATTAATCGTCCAGATTTCGTCCTAACGGTTTGTCTGGTGGGAGGTTCGGGGCTAGACTCGGTCGATGAGGATTTGTATTGTGGGGGTTTTGGGTTAGGAGTTGGGGGTGGTGTTGATTGAGGACTTGTGGAGAATTGTTTAGTTTAGGGGACGTTTGCAGTTGGGAACTATCCTTTGGTTTTGGAGATAGCGTAGATGGAAATGGGGACAGTGTAGGGGGTGCAAGTCGGGTAGGGAGAGTGAACGGACTAACGTTCATGGTCATTTTTGAAGTACTAGGGACTGTGATATTTTGAAATGGAATTGTTTTACTGGTGGTTTTTGTTCTTTTGGGCCGATATATATTAGCGTAATCATGCTCAGGCTGAGGCGGAACTCTTCCCGGATCAGACGAGACTGGGGATGATGAATTTTCGGAGGTAATTCTAGGACTGGAAGTGGAATTGGGCGGTGAGGTTGAACAGGAGGGGTTTTTGAGGGTTTTTTTCTGGGGTGTAGATGGTGTGGATGACCTGTGTGATGAGGGAGATAACGGTCTGGGAAGAGATCGTTTACGAATCAATGAAGAACTAGCTGGAGAAGGGGGCTTTGGTTTGTGTGACATGACTTTTCGTAGGCGTTTTGTTTTACGTAATGTTGGTAGGGTCAACTTAGAGGAAGTTTTGGATCGTAAAGCATAACTACCTGAGGTACTGGGAACATTGGTAGTTTCAGGGAGGTGGTATCCGAAGGAGAGGACGCAGTGAAGTGTGGGGGTGGTGTTACTCCGGGTGACAATATGTACGGGTGGGGTGTTGTAGGGGTGTGTTGGCGAAAAGTGATGGGTGGGGGTGTGTGAATTTTTAGTTTTGGGGCATTGTTGGTTTGTGTTTTCAAACTTGGAGTTATTTGGTTTGGGCTTGATAGGTTCGGCATGGCAACTGAGGTTGGCGGTAAGGAAAATGGTACTGGTGTGTTAGGTTCTGTGACTGGTTGGGGTTGATTTGTGACATTGGTTAGAGGTTTGTAAATACGTACAAACCGGTTTCTATATGTTCGGGTTTCCCCTTGGTAGTTGATGGAGGTTTGATATGGATTTGGGATATGGGATACGGTATAGGGTCCTACATATCGCGGGCCTAATTTGTTGATCACAGGTAGTTTGTCTACCATTACGGTGTCGTGAATGGCGAACGAACTCTTATCTTTGGTGGTGTCATGCTTGGTGTCTTGGCAAATCTGGGCTGTGTGGAGGGTGTTTTTCAGTTGTTGTAAAGGATCAATGGTGAGCTTGGTGGTGGAAGGTTGTGCTTGGTGATGAAAGGGAAGTAAGAGTGGGGCAACTCCATATACTCTTTCGTGAGGAGAAATACCATCCTCTTTTGGACAGCTATTTATCCCCCATTGTATAATTTTTATCTGGGAAGGCCAATCAGAGGTGTTCAAGGCTATCATTCTGGTGCATAGTTGATTATTTATGGTTCTATGGCTGCATTCGCAAACTGCATTTCCTTGAGGCCAGTAGGGGGAGGAGTGTTTGATTTTGATCCCGCATTGTTTGGAAAATTCTTCCCAAACTTGCCCACGGAATTCTGGGGCGTTGTCAGATAACAGTGAAATGGGTAATCCGAAAATGGGGAAAATTTCGGTGGCTGTTAATGTTGCAACGGTGGCAGCACTATGATCTTTAGAGGGACAGGCTACGAGGAATTTGGAATATACGTAGACAAACGTGACTATGTATCGTTTGTCGCCGCTAACTGGGAAAGGTCCCATGACATCAAGTGAAAGAATTTGGAATGGTTTCTGGGCGGAAATGGTGCCAGCTGGTCCTGCTGTGCGACATCGGTCTTTTCATAACGCACATGGCAAGCCTCAGTGACTTGTTTGGCAATGCCGGAAGGATTTGGAGTCCAATATTGGTCTTGGAAAATTTTTAACATTTTTGTTTTACCTAAATGTATACCATTACCTTCATGAATTGCAATCATATATTATTCTTGAGCTACTGTTGGGTCAATGACAATGTGTCCGGTTTCAGTGGTTAGTTGATCTCCCCAACGCGTCAGTTGAGAGAATATATGTTTGGGAATCCATTTCGGTTTGAGTTTCCTCTCCCTTGATTGCAATAGAGTAGGTGAAGCGATTGACTGATTCTTGAGAATGGAGGTATTTATGCGGTCGGTTTGTTGTAAAGCTGATAAGTTTGTGGGAATGTTTTCTGGTACAGGTAGATGTGATAGAGCATCTGCGTTGGTGTGTAATTTTCCTGGCCGGTAGTGAATGACGAAATCATATTCCTCTAAAGTTTCTCTCCATCATACTAGTAAGGCGGAATTAGTTTCACATTTCCTAAGCCATTCCAAAGATTGGTGGTCGGTGATGATATCTAACTTGGCACCTAGTACGAATGAGCGAAAATGATTTAGGGCCCAAATTATTCCGAGACATTCACGTTTGGTGGCGGCATAATTCTGTTGAGCAACATTCAAGGTAGAGCTAGCATATGTGATCACGTGTTCTTTCCCTTCCTGGACTTGAGCTAGAACAGCAATGGCATACAGGGAAACGTCAGTGTAGCGACAAAAGGGCTGCTTGTAGTCGGGGAAAGAGACGGTGAGGGCTTGCACTAGTTTTTCTTTAAGAGTTTCAAAAGCTACATGTCGTTCTGGGGTCCATGAAAATTTGGTGTCTTTGTGAGTGAGTTGATGTAGGGGTCTGGCTATTTCGGCAAAATGTGGGACGAAACGTCTGTTGTAGGTGGCTAGTCCTAGAAATGAACGTACTCCTTTTACTGTAGGGGGGGGGGGGGGGGTATTGGTTTTGGATGGCAGATAATTTCTTGGGGTCGGGAGAGATGCCTTTATCGGAGATTACGTGACCCAGAAATCCGACGGTATTTCTGGCCATCTCACACTTGGAGGGTTTGAGTTTTAATCCTGCCTTTCTGATTCTTTGCAAAACTTGGCGTAGCCGACGAAGGTGCTCCGGCCATGTTCTGGAGTAGATGATGACGTCGTCCAGATAGGCGAGACAGGTTTCCCAAGTTAAACCTTTTAACACAGATTCCATTAGGCGGGAAAACGTGGCGGGACCGTTACATAAGCCAAATGGTAACACATTGAACTCGTATATATGTCCTCCGCTGGAGGAGAATGCTGTTTTCTGCTGGTCTTCGGGTTTAATGGGAACTTGCCAATATCCTGCTTGGAGATCTAACGTGGTGAACCATTTGGATCCATGCAGAGAATCCAGGGAGTCATTGATCCTGGGTAATGGGGTGGCATCCTTGATCGTGGCGTCGTTTAATCTGCGGTAGTCAACACAGAAACGAGTTGAACCATCCTTCTTTTTGACGAGTACAACTGGTGACGACAATGGACTGACGGAGGGTGTGGCAATTCCCAGTGGTGGGCATGGGCGCACCGATTTGGCGCTCTGCGCTCTGCGATCCGGTGCGCACTACCAATATAGAGGAGCGCGGAGCGAGGAGCGGCTAAAATCTGAACTCGGAGTGCAGGCGGGGAGCGCAGCTTGAATTTTGCGCTCCTTTCTGGCGCTCCGGAAGCGATTTTTCCTGTCAACAACAGGTTCAAGAACGTCATTATCGTGTACAGTCATCGTACGGTGTTACTAACGGTGTTAGTGAACTGTGATACAGTGATACTATGATAGTGACAGACTGACAGTGTTACAGTTGTTAACTTGTTACTGACTTTTTTGGCTTTTGCTAACGCTAAGTAAACCTTACGGGCAAGTTACGGCTTACGAAGGGGCCTATTTTAATAAATTATTAATGATATCATCATATCAATCATATCATATTATGATATTAAATTATTAATCGTTTAATCATGTAATCAACTAATCATCAACATACAATGTTGTTATTGTATTGTTAGGCTTGTTAGCTTGATAAGTTTAACTGTTTAAGTTTCTCAGTTTGGACAGTTTCTGTAATTCTTTATGTCATATCATAGATATCAATGAACAGTCACAATGTCACAATGATATCAATCATATCATTGATATGACATAAAGAATTACAGAAACTGAGAAAGTGAGAAACTTAAACTTCAGAAAGACACCATGACTTGATTTTTTTTTATTTTTTTTTATTTTTTGAATTTAATGAAGTGAAAGACAAAGGATTGTATTAATTTAGGTAAATAATTAAATAACTTCTAGAAGCTGTTTTTTACTTTTTTTTATTATATACCTATTTTTGGGAGCGCGGAGCGCAGGAGCGTGGAGCGCAGGAGCGCAGAGCGGGAAGCGCATCGGGTCGGCTGACCAAAGGAGCGCGTGAGCGCTGCCGCATTACCTTATGTCTGAGGAGCGCGGAGCGCTGCCGCATTACCGGTCCCACCGGAGCGCGCCCACCACTGGCAATTCCGGCATCCAACATCTCCTGTACCTGTTGCTCCTCCTCTTGGCTTTGGAGTTCTTTTTTTCTGCGTGAGGGTTGACGCAGGGGAGGTCCAGTAGTGTTAATGGCGTGTTGCTCCATGGTGGTCTGACCTATTTCTGTGGGAGTCTGAGCAAATACGTCTCCAAACTCTTGCAGTAATTGGTACATTTGTTGTTTTTGCGTGCATGATAAAGAATCAGGGATGGTTGGAAATATCAGACTATTATTGTGGTTTACGGAAGGGATAGCAATCTCATCACAAGTTTTGAGATCGCCGATTATCAGGCCTTTGGGGAGTGTAAGAACTTCCTCCGAAATATTGGCAATTAAGATATTACTTTGATGGGAAGATAAAATAGCGGGTTGAATAATGCATCGGTCTTGGCTTATGGGGGTGTTGGTGGGAGTCAAGATCATGGTATCTTGGGGAATTTGAATAATTGATACCCATTTTTGATGGTGAGGAGGAATTGTACTTCGGGATTGGATAATGGTGGGACTTACAATAGTGGGTGGAGGCAATATCGGTTTCTGTGGAGCAATGTTATGTATAGAAAACGGAGCGTGGAGGGATAACAGAGATATGTCACAGGCAGGTGATCCCGTTTTCTGTGCGGTCATTTCAGGCAAAGAAAATGGAATATCACTGGGGGACGGAGACATTTTAGGTGGGGAAAACACATGGAATTTATCATTTGTTGGTAGCTGTAGGATAGAGTGGTTAGAGTCGGCAAGAGGGGATAGATTCAAAGAAGGGTGCACAGAGTTATTTTGCTCAAGGTGAGTCACATTGGGAATGGTCATTTGGGAAGGGTGCACATGATTATAGTTAACTACAGTATTGGACAGATGAGAAATATTGGAGGCTCTTAGATGATGATTTTTACATTTTTTCTGTTGGATAGTAGCTGGTGAAGCCGATAAGGTTCCTTTCTTGACTTTACTTTGGATAGAACTGGAAACAGGGAGAACTGATTAAGTTGTCGGTTTTGAGGTAGGTTGGTTGTTATTACATTTGACTTTGGCTTTTCCTGGATTGCATGATGCCAATCTTTTAGGCGGAGTTGTTTTGGTTTTGGATGGGCGTGGTTTGTTGGACTGAGTTGAAACAGGGGACAGATCGGAGGTTTGTTCAGGTTTGATCTTCAGGGGGAATTTGACGGTGCGGTTTTTACATAACTTGGGGTTATAATAATAATAATAATAATAATATTTATTCAGTTAGCAATTTACAGAGTTGGTACCACATAGTATGTTACAAATATGACATGTACCAGCCTTGCATAATTCCAACTAAGGATAGCCCAATAAGGCCGTTAGGCGTATTTCCATTGGGGTCCTTGTGGGATTAGGTTAGCTGGGGAAAATGGGGAGGATAAAGAAATAGATACTTTAGAGAAAGTATTTCTAGGGGGTTATTTTAAGATACCTTACATCCTATAGTAAATATCAGTAATCCGTAATCAGTAATCATTTCAGTTTGGTTTGTCTATCTCTTATGTCGCATTTAGTAGTAGACATAAGCTTGGTGCTCCCTTCTCGCAGCTGTCCGGTTCAGGTGTTCCTTCAGGCTATGTCTGAAGGAATACAGTGTTCTCTTTTCACGGACTGACTGGGGTAGGTCGTTCCAGTCTTTGATGGCAGTGAAGAAGAATGTTTGCTTACCCTGTCCTTGGATTCTCGGGACCTTAAAATTAAACATCCTGTTTCTTGTATTATGTCCACTCCTCTCATTTGCTTTAACAAAATCATTCTTTAGATACTCTGGAGCTCTGTCATAGAAAATTTTGAAGGCATTAGTGAGCCTGATTTGTTTGGCCTTGTCAGAGACATTGAGCATACCTAGTGACTGAAGTTGTTCCTGGCCAACATGTGATCTGGGTCCTAGGTTCAGCATGAACCTAAACATTTTATTTTGAGTGACCTGAAGTTTGTGCTGTGCTGATTTAGATGATGCAGAGTACCAGGATGACACAGAATAGTCAAAATGACATTGAACAAGCGCTTGGCAGAGGGTCTTTTTGGTCGTCGCGGGCAAGCATCCCACCTGTCTATACAGGTATTTTATACGTGCTCTACACTTACTCAGGATAGATTCCAAAATTGTTTCACCTGACAAACTCGCGTCCAGTTTTAGTCCGAGATATTTAACTTGTGACACTGTTGTTATAGGAATATCATTACAGTTGGCCGAGAAGCCCACAATGTCTTTCAGTTTGCGTTTTGTTCCACATAAGATGGCTTCCGTCTTGCCCAGGTGAAGAGATAGTCTATTGTCCACTAGCCATTCACTACATGATTCTAGTTCTTTGGAAAGTGAAGCGGCAATACTTATTGGGTCTTTTCCTGAAACCAGAAGCACGCTGTCGTCTGCATACAGTAATAATTTACATGAGACGCTCAGTTCCATGTCGTTCACATAACAGAGAAAGAGTAAGGGACCAAGGATGCTTCCCTGCGGGACCCCACAGTTAATTGGCATAGGATCAGATATACTATCATCAATTTTGACTCTTTGGCTTCTACCACTAAGATAAGATTTAAACCTGTTCACAGACCCTATGCCCATTGCTTGTAGTTTATTACATAGGATATCATGGTCTACTGTGTCAAACGCTTTTTGTAGATCAAGAAGAACCATACCGGTGGTTACCTTTAGACATTTCTTTACGAATGTGATCCGTTAAGTGGATGAGACAGGAGTCCGTCGAGTACATGCATCTGAAACCTGATTGAAACTTATAAAATAGATCATTTTGTTTGAGGTAGTGTTCAATTTGGTGTATACCGCTCTTTCAAGGATTTAAGATACAATACATAATATGCTAACTGGTCTGTAGTTGCCAACTTCTAGTTTATTTCCTTTCTTGAATAGAGGGGTTACAATAGCTTCCTTCAGTTCAGCAGGTACAGTGTTGGTGTTAATTGACAAGTTGATGATGTGGGTTAGGGGGCCTGCTATACCAATGGCTCCATCTCGTAGAAATTTGGCAGGAATTTTGTCTGGTCCTGTGCTTTTATGTACATTTAGGTTAGACAGCTCGTCAAAAGTGTATTTTGGTGTAACATTTTGCAATCCAAATGTGTTCGGGTGTATGTCTTTATCTCTGTAGAAATTTCGAAAGGTGGCCGTTGTTGTCGTGTATTTATTGAGAGGTTGAGGTAGGTTCTGTGCAAGTGTGTTTGCTATGGAGGTGAAGAAGGAGTTGAAGTAGGTTGACATTTGTCGTTTATCGTGGCAAACCTGATCATTAATGGTGAGAGCAATATTAGTGTTAGACGAATCCCTTGTCTTGTTGCTGTAGCCTGTTGTTTTTAGGTGCCTCCATAGTTGCTTTGGGTTATTCTGATATTCCTCTGCCTTATTGTGAAAATAATTAGTTTTCGCTGATTTTATTTTCCTACTTAGTTTATTCCTGGCCCTGTTGAACTCATGTTTCAGACCTTGATCCTGTCTATGTTTCGCTAGCCTTTTTAACAGATTGTCTCTGTGTTCCAGATGGTGTAGTATGTCATTGTTGATCCATGGGTCTGACCTTGCTTTAATTCGTATGTCTTTCATCTAGGATGTTTGTGATGATGGTTCTGAAGCCAACCCATGCGTCATTAACGTTTGTACTTCCAAACACTGGAGACCAGTCTGTATTCCATAAAATGTCCAGAAATGTTTCTTTATTGTAGTTTCTGAGTGACCTTGTTTTGTAACCTTGTGATTCTCTAGGGTAATTTTTGTGGTTTTTCGTGTGCAATATGTGACGAAGTGATCACTTATCCCAGTCTGTATAACCCCTGATTGGGATATTTTGTCCTCTCTGTTACAGTTTATGTGGTCTAATATTGTGGCAGTGTTCTCAGAGATACGTGTGGGGGTTGTGATGAGTTGTTTGTGATTGTGCATTGTCAGTATATGCCTATATTCTCGTACAAGCCTAATATTTCGTTGTTTGTAACACAGGTTAAAATCCCCTAGTATGATGGATTCATTCCGAGGGTCTAGCGATGACAAAGTTCGTTCAAATTTGGTCAAGAATTGTGTGTCGTCTGGTGGCCTATAGCATACCCCAATTGTGATGGGTCTTGTCCTCGGCAGGTGTAGATCGATCCACAGAGCTTCGTGATTTTCTACATGGAGGTCGGTCCTAGTTGTGTGTGTGAGGTTATTTTTTACATACAGACACACTCCTCCCCCATGCCTATTGCGATCATTCCTAACCATATTGAAACCTTGAATGTTTATTTCACCATCGTTTATACTTGAATCCAGCCAGGTTTCTGTGATTGCAATTATTGAAGCTTTGGCCTTCTTAGCTAACAAGTTTATTTCTGACAATTTATGGTACATTGATCTGGCTTTAATGTGGATAAGATGGAGCCCTTTGTTGGTGAACACTCTGTATTCATCTTGGATTTTGAATGTGTCCTGGCTGGATTCTGAGTTGTTAATACTAATTGGTTCATTTACATTAATGTTCGGTAATGAATGCAAGGCACACATGTTGCATAGGAATTCCCGTTCTTCACTGTTGGTCTTCTTAGAGATGCACTTCATGTGGCCTACAGTTTTACACTTAACACAGTTTAGGATCCTTTGTTTTCTTGTTATGAGTGATTCACATATTTCACAACAAATGATTTTAGGACCTTTAATAGCTACTTCCCTACATTTATCGCATTCCACTTCTTTTCTGCTAGTAACGTAAGTACATCGATCGTGTACTGTTTCATTACATCTACTACATTGTGACGTTGTACTCCTTTTGTTGAATCCAATATCGCACACTATACATATTTTCCTGTTACTGTTCATCGTACGTCTGGCGGTGTGGTGATCAGCTGTGCGCCGTGAGCGGCTGCTGGTGTGTGAGCGCGTGAGATGGGGACAGGTTGTGGCTCCCCCTTGCCCCTCTCCCACCCCTACCTGTATTTGTTGTTTGATGTCCTTGTTCTTGGCCGTTGTTGCTGCTTTATTGTTGATGTTGTTGCGACTGATCCCTTCTTTTTTAGCTGTTCTGGTTGCATGTTGAGCTACCTGGGTCGCCGATAGTGTTGGGTTGTGTTGTAGTAGGTTTGGTTGATTTGTTGTGCAGCGGCGTCGTGTTGTGGGGGGTGGGTGGTTTCTCTTGTTGTCTTTCTTGTTCGTTGCTGTTACTTCATTGTCGATGTGTTTGCTAGAGCTTCCTGCTTTTTTGGGTGTTCTGGTTGCATGTTGTGTTACTTGGGTCACCAATATCTGTGGTAGTGATGATACAGTTGAGGGTAATGTTGAGTAGGTAGAGTGTTGGCACTGTGCTGGCGGTTGCCCTGCGGTCTTGGTTGTAAGTTGGAGCGTTGGAGCGTGAATGTGATTAAGCGTTGGCCACAGTCAACTTGGGCTTACAGCTTGTGAAGGAGATCAAGTCCGAGATAACCATCGTAGTGTTGGCAATCGGAGTGGAAGAATATGAAGGAGTGGTAGCAATTCGCTTGAGGAGCAGGGGTGGTGACATGTAACGGTTTAGTTTCTCCCCGGATTTGCAAAGGGGTGTCTCCAGCACTGATGAGTTTTGATTTGGTAGGTTACAATGTGTCGAATTTTCGGTGGTGTTTATCGTAGAAAGAGTTGAATATGCACGATCTAGACGCGCCGGTATCTATCAACAATCTGACTGGAATGTCTTTGATTTATGCAAGGTGATAAATAGGGGGAGATCGGTCATTGGTGGAGTCCCCCGCCGAAGCCATTGTAGGAGGTGGAGGTTCTAAAAATCCTGGGGGTCTACTTCGGACTCTTCCAGGATTTCTTCTGCATCATCAGTAATCATGAGGTGAGCAATATCCTCATTTTCTAATTCCTCTACTTCCTCATCCTCAACAAATTCCTCCTCATTTACAGAAATGCGAGGTTGATTTGATCGGTATTTGGCGGAATCTCTGATGTCATGAAGGGCACATTTCTGATTGCAACCAGGGAAATCATAAGGATTGATGATAACCAGTGTGGGGTTCTTACCTTTATTGTTGTTGTAGGCCTGGTTTTTATTTTATACTCGGCGGATTGGATTCGGGTTGAATCTGGATCTGCTGGGTTGGTATTTGCCGAAGTGATACGCTGGTTTGGAGGTTGTAGCTTGTTGTCGTTGGTATGGGTTGGCCTCTCTATGTGGACCAGCATTTTGAGAAATGGGTGGTGAACCTCTTGATGGCGGCAATGGTTAGTTTTCGTGGGATGAACCGCTAGGATTCTCCTGATGGTGATCAGATCACGTTGAAAACCAACAGGGTCATGTACTGCGAAGTACTCACGAACTGCTGAGGGCAACACCGAAACGAGATTCACAAGACTGTGCTGATCTTTTTGAACTCTAGGCAAAGTGGGAAAAGCGAATTTGATTTGTTGTGAAATAGAAACTAATGTGGCGTCTAAATCACCTTCGTACATGGTGTCCTTAATGCGGGCATGGGCGACGAAGATGCCTAATGAGGGTTTAATAGCCTCAATGACTATGGACCTAAACTGGTCCCAAGTAAATGCAGGGGTTATTTGCGAAGCAACAAGGGAAACGGCTTTTCCCAGGTGCGTTAACAGTATGGCGATTTTCTCTCGATCCGTATTATATGCCAAATCTAGCACTGGTTTCACAATGTCCATGTATGTTTCGATTCCATAAGTTTCCCCATCATATTTAGGAATGGGAATGTGAGAGCGAGCTGCCATTTTCGCGATGTTACAATGCTTCTATTGCTTGACAATATGAAATGCAATGAAATCTTCTATCCGAATCAAGAACCACCGCGTGCCACCAATGTTATGCATTGATTTTATTCAGGATTAACGATCGATACAGGTGAGTTCTTCGAGACTGGGATATTGGATTTCATGCAAATACATATATGGAATCAATAGAGGGCATAATGTAATCTCGGAAGATAGTTTGTAATACAGCTTTATTTACACAAATACTTATGGAGTTTATAAAACGAAATAATTCACACGAATAGTATAGGCAATAGTGTTCAGTAATGTTATTGGTCTTTTTCAATCTTCAGCACTATCGCGGATCTGGATAGAGTGCACTTCCCACTTCTAACAATCAGGTAGTCTCTTTTGATATCAGACCTAAATAAGTCCAGAGACTTCACTCCTAAGGCAGACTATTAATTTATATGATCTTGATAATGCCCTGTGTGGCTCACTGTGACAATTCAAAAGAGGTGTAGAACTATCTCCAGGAATTATATTTCGGGGAGGTATGGAGAACTAGCTTGGACTCGTATTATGCCATCACTTTGTCTTACTAACACATAAGACAGGTATCAGTTATGGCGATGATTTATACTTTATGAATATTCATAAAACACTCGTTAGGTTATTACACTCTAGCCGTAGTCTCGAGAAGCAAGACTTATCACTCGGCAACATGAACACTGTGGTAATAATTATATGACGAATATATTCACACTGATAGTAATTCACTGATATATTAATAACACTTTAGCATAGTAATCACTCTCGTCACAAAATAGCAATAATTATGAGGCACAGGTAAAACACTTGATCATGGAGTATAGTATCTAGGCACTGATACAATTAATTAATTTAGCACTGTCGAGGTATCTTCTGGTTATCTTGAGCCGCTGGCGTTAGGGGTTTTTGGCTGCTCCGTGGGCCGTCCAGGTTGTCCGGTGGTGTGAAGAAGTTACAGATGGGTTAATGGGTATGGGGTCTTAAATATGGTTCCGTAACTGTGAGGAGTACATTTGGTCACCATATCGAACTAACGCAAGTATTCTGAGCCTGTAGCTGTGAGCAAATACTTGACTATTCTGACCTTTAATTAACCGTTGATTAAGTTCTGTTAAGGTACTCTTGGACTGGGATTTTAAATGTAATGTTTCAGGCAAGGCCGGATTAACAATATATCGGACAAATGCAAGAGAAGTCTGGATAAGTAACTTCTCTTGTCAGTCACTAATCTTTAAAAGAGGTTCAAAGAACTTGGGCGGTGTTTAAACCTTTTAGTTACAAATCCTGGTGGGAGACCACAAACAATTTGTACCTAGGATTTATATATGCTAAGTGCTCATCCAGAGTATCTCGCATAAACCCTTCTAACACAAACAAATCTTTCTGTCCTAGATCTCTGTGAATAAAATGCTAGTATGATCTAACTTATAAAGATATCGAGAGGAAGGTAGGCCTGCTACTTCCGATATTTTTATTATGATAGAAAATGGACTAATATGGATAACTATATTAAATTCCGGGAGGCCAGAAATAATGAGTTATACGTATGTAGTTACTGTTGCACTATATAACTGGTTATAAACTAAAGTAGCAGAGGTCATACCACAATTAGTTTGTAATACAATTATTTGGTTTTATATAGTTATGTTATTTAAGGTTTCAATATTACCCAACAGGAGGCCGCAAGTAATAAAGAATCCAGAAATGGTCTAGCTATATGTCACAGATAGATTATAGACTTGTTATACTCCAAACCTCAAGAATAGTTATTGATGGACGGCATCCCGAAGTCTATTATCTATCTGTGACATATAGCATGTCGAGATACCTCGACAGTGCTAAATTAATTAATTGTATCAGTGCCTAGATACTATACTCCATCATCAAGTGTTTTACCTGTGCCTCATAATTATTGCTATTTTGTGACGAGAGTGATTACTATGCTAAAGTGTTATTAATATATCAGTGAATTACTATCAGTGTGAATATATTCGTCATATAATTATTACCACAGTGTTCATGTTGCCGAGTGATAAGTCTTGCTTCTCGAGACTACGGCTAGAGTGTAATAACCTAACGAGTGTTTTATGAATATTCATAAAGTATAAATCATCGCCATAACTGATACCTGTCTTATGTGTTAGTAAGACAAAGTGATGGCATAATACGAGCCCAAGCTAGTTCTCCATACCTCCCCGAAGTATAATTCCTGGAGATAGTTCTACACCTCTTTTGCATTGTCACAGTGAGCCACACAGGGCATTATCAAGATCATATAAATTAATAGTCTGCCTTAGGAGTGAAGTCTCTGGACTTATTTAGGTCTGATATCAAAAGAGACTACCTGATTGTTAGAAGTGGGAAGTGCACTCTATCCAGATCCGCGATAGTGCTGAAGATTGAAAAAGACCAATAACATTACTGAACACTATTGCCTATACTATTCGTGTGAATTATTTCGTTTTATAAACTCCATAAGTATTTGTGTAAATAAAGCTGTATTACAAACTATCTTCCGAGATTACATTATGCTCTCTATTGATTCCATATATGTATTTGCATGAAATCCAATATCCCAGTCTCGATGAACTCACCTGTATCGATCGTTAATCCTGAATAAAATCAGGGCATAACATTGGTGGCACGCGGTGGTTCTTGATTCGGATAGAAGATTTCATTGCATTTCATATTGTCAAGCAATAGAAGCATTGTAACATTGCGAAAATGGCAGCTCGCTCTCACATTCCCATTCCTAAATATGATGGGGAACTTATGGAATCGAAACATACATGGACATTGTGAAACCAGTGCTAGATTTGGCATATAATACGGATCGAGAGAAAATCGCCATACTGTTAACGCACCTGGGAAAAGCCGTTTCCCTTGTTGCTTCGCAAATAACCCCTGCATTTACTTGGGACCAGTTTAGGTCCATAGTCATTGAGGCTATTAAACCCTCATTAGGCATCTTCGTCGCCCATGCCCGCATTAAGGACACCAAGTACGAAGGTGATTTAGATGCCACATTAGTTTCTATTTCACAACAAATCAAATTCGCTTTTCCCACTTTGCCTAGAGTTCAAAAAGATCAGCACATTCTTGTGAATCTCGTTTCGGTGTTGCCCTCAGCAGTTCGTGAGTACTTCGCAGTACATGACCCTGTTGGTTTTCAACGTGATCTGATCACCATCAGGAGAATCCTAGCGGTTCATCCCACGAAAACTAACCATTGCCGCCATCAAGAGGTTCACCACCCATTTCTCAAAATGCTGGTCCACATAGAGAGGCCAACCCATACCAACGACAACAAGCTACAACCTCCAAACCAGCGTATCACTTCGGCAAATACCAACCCAGCAGATTCAGATTCAACCCGAATCTAATCCGCCGAGTATACAATAAAAACCAGGCCTACAACAACAATAAAGGTAAGAACCCCACACTGGTTATCATCAATCCTTATGATTTTCCTGCTTGCAATCAGAAATGTGCCCTGCATGACATCAGAAATTCCGCCAAATACCGATCAAATCAACCTCGCATTTCTGTAAATGAGGAGGAATTTGTTGAGGATGAGGAAGTAGAGGAATTAGAAAATGAGGATATTGCTCACCTCATGATTACTGATGATGCAGAAGAAATCCTGGAAGAGTACGAAGTAGACCCCCAGGATTTTTAGAACCTCCACCTCCTACAATGGCTTCGGCGGGGGTCTCCACCAATGACCGATCTCCCCCTATTTATCACCTTGCAAAAATTAAAGACATTCCAGTCAGATTGTTGATAGATACCGGCGCGTCTAGATCATGCATATTCAACTCTTTCTACGATAAACACCACCGAAAATTCGGCACATTGCAACCTACCAAATCAAAACTCATCAATGCTGGAGACACCCCTTTGCAAATCCGGGGAGAAACTAAACCGTTACATGTCACCACCCCTGCTCCTCAAGCAAATTGCTACCACTCCTTCATATTCTTCGACTCCGATTGCCAACACTACGATGGTTATCTCGGACTTGATCTCCTTCACAAGCTGTAAGCCCAAGTTGACTGTGGCCAACGCTTAATCACATTCACGCTCCAACGCTCCAACTCACAACCAAGACCGCAGGGCAACCGCCAGCACAGTGCCAACACTCTACCTACTCAACATTACCCTCAACTGTATCATCACTACCACAGATATCGGTGACCCAAGTAACACAACATGCAACCAGAACACCCAAAAAAGCAGGAAGCTCTAGCAAACACATCGACAATGAAGTAACAGCAACGAACAAGAAAGACAACAAGAGAAACCACCCACCCCCTACAACACGACGCCGCTGCACAACAAATCAACCAAACCTACTACAACACAACCCAACACTATCGACACCACCAGCAGGAGAAGAGGGCCCGGAGACATGCACGCCGGGAACAACCAGCACCTCCTAACCCGGACTACCAGTGCCCAGACTGTGGCAGGATATGTGCATCACGAATAGGACTCTACAGTCATCGTAGAACTCACAACAGATGAATGCAGGAAGGGAACGTCATCATCGGACTACGATGGACTACCATAAGTAAGTAAGTAAGTAAGTGTATGTATTATCATATCTGAAAGTATAACTGTTATGCCCTGTTTTTCTACAGGATTAACTTGGGTGATGTGGGCTCTATCTGACTGGGTATATAAGGCTGCATGCACAATACAAGATATGAGGAATAGAGAACATAAAATAAACACACGGTAACACGACACACGATCACGTTTATTTAAGTAGATGAATAAAAAGCATAGAAAGATAGTAATACTCGTACAAAACAAATAATAGAAGGGAACTGCTAGCATTAGCGGATCTGGATGGAGCCTAGTCTCCCACTTCCAACGTTCAGGTATACTCTTCTGATCACTGGTTTAGTTAGCAAGTTTTATAATACTGGAAGACCTCAATGTACTTATGTATTCACTTTCACTAATTAGATTTCTTACTGGTAGGTCGGGTGCACAAGTAGCGGCTCACAGTTAGAATTAGACACGCGTATATTTAGAACACGGAAATTCTAGTAACCTCAAGGGGGTACTGATCTAAGATTTATATTCTTATGGCAGAAATACGTAGAACACAAATCAGTGGGCGAACGTTAGATATTACTAGGGTTTTAATATCGGAATAAGGTAATTACGAGAGTCAATGTCGCCTGTTAATTAATGAACACTGATACGCTTAGTACGTCCCAAATGGAATGGTTAAATATGAGTTACACTGGGCAAAGTTATAGCCACTTCATAGAAAAGTTAATAAGTGAATGTCGAACTAGTACTATAACACGTTAGTACTAATAAAGTGAATCTTGAATAATATTTGTTGGTCTGGTCCTGGTTATCTTGCTTCCGGTGATGTTGGGGCTAACGACTGGTTCCTCGGCCGTCCAGGTGGTCCAAATGTAGGAAGTTCTCAAGTCGGATCTGGCGATCGGTGCTGGCTACACACTTATAGACCCACTAATTTGTGTGAAGGTTATAAGGTGCACGTTGGTACTTGTACGTGGACAGATCTTCTATTTAACTTCTGCCACGGAGTCTGCCGGCTCGGGAATCTCTCAACTCAGGAACAACACAAGGGCAGAGCTAGAGGTCAACTTCAGGGTGGGTACCACTGGTTGGTGTCTATCTTTCAACTGATTTTACTGGGGCGGGAGCTGGGTTTATAGGCTCGGTTCTCGACCATGTAGGCCATAGGGATCTTGAGTCTTATGGACTTATTGGAGCTCTCAATAGATATGGGGACTAGGTAAGATGGTGATTACTGTTGTGACACATGGCTATAGGAAGCCTTCATATTGTGAGATAACTGAGCCTTAGTAAGAGGTACTATTTTGGCTATACTGGAAGTATTTATGGGAGGGAGACTGGATCTACTTTGCGGGGAGGGCTGGGACAGCTGTGATAGGGGCGTCTCTCTTATATTGCTCAGTCTTCATTCTATGGCATAGCTGAGGTGCTAATTTGCTTATCCGAGTATGCAAGAAGGGTGAATGGATGATTGTGGGTAAAAAGAGGTGAGTAAGGGGGTTAGACATGCATGGTTAGTTCATTGATAGGAAGAATTCTTGGGCTACCTGGCAATGACCCGGAAGTCAAAACAGGGGTCAGGAATACCTCCGCGGGGGTGGGGGTCTCCCTCCTCGGGTGGGTAAAAAAGGGGTAGCCGGGCGCTCTCTCTCTGGGATGGTCGTCCGGCGGCTGTGGCTAGGGGCTTGCCATATCACCAGTGTTTGTAATAACCCTCTGTTTATGAGACAGGTGTGGGTCTTCTTAATATCCAAACCGAAGGTGCCTTGGCTAGCTGGTTTTAATCGGTTGGTTGTTAATCGTATGGTTTGCTGGATGTGGTGGAGACTGGTTGCTAACTCTGCCACATTTATCTGGAAGTATGGCAATAGAAGTTACTTACTGGTGAGGCGGCTAGCCTCGCACCGACGACCATTGGGTGCAGGGTTGTGAATAGGTTGTAAGAGAATAGATGGCATGCAAGGGGTTAGTAAAGTTCTAATGTTGTTCTGGCCTACTAAGGGAAGGCAGGCTGGATAGGAGTATATTATATAAAAGGTTGGAGAGCGTTAGCAACGGAAAAATCAAGGATCTTCAAGAGGTATGAGAGAGAGGCTAGGTCGGACAAGAGTCGAGAAGCGCGGGGTATTTTAATGAGAGGGGAGGAGTTCAGGGGGGCTATAGGGAAATTTGACCCTAAGGTCTCTGGGCGTGGGGGTGGCATTAGGCTGCAGTTGATATTGGAGTTTGAAAAGGCAGTGAAAGTACGTTAGCCAAATTCTACCGGGGAATGCAACTATGGGGTGGTATATGAGTCTGGAAAAGATAGAATTATGTGGACTGTGGGGCTGGGGGGGGAGAAGGAGGTGAACTGTAGGTGTGTGCTTGACTGTGGGTAAAGTGGGGAAAAACATGGTGTATTATTCTTCGTCAGTACGAGGGGTTATGGATACTATTAGTTGGCACGAGCTTTTGCACGTCTAGTTGTCCCTGAGAACTGCGTTTTCTATGAAATATATACCAAGAAAAGCGGCAGTTCGTAGGGGTACTTCGTTATTGTTTCGAGGTACTTATGACAGATACTGGTAACAAGGTTATCTATACAATCTCTGGTTGGGGTAAGAATTATGTTATAGCATGGCGGCTAACATCTGTAGTCATGGCTGTCTAAGTCTTACGGGGGCAATGGTTCTATATCCTGGTGTACCCGTGGGTATCTTAATTTCTTATGAGTTTGGACATGTGGTTTTTAACATCTACTTCTCGGATGTAAGAACATACATAGATATATGGCTGTCTGATTTGTTGGCATTGGCTCAACCTAGGGACAGGGCATGGGTGTTTTTAATATGAATGTATATTCCTGTTCATCATCATGTAGGTAGAATCGGGCGGGTAAGAGGTGTAGGACACGAAGCAAATTGGCGTAGTGTGGACTGTGGATACGAAGGAGGTAAGTGGAAGACGTATGACAATTGTGGAAAAGTAAATGGAAAAGGTGAACACAATGGCGGATAAAGATACTTAAGATACTTAGGGGAGGTGTGGTGGAGTGGTCTTGCCACTGGCCTGGTAATCCAAAGGTCCCGGGTTCAAATCCCGATGTATCAATGGGAAGATATTATTGGGATGGAATTAGTGCTGTACCTAGTATCAGTGCATTACCACAAGCCCACCGAAACGTCAATAAAATACCCTCATTGTTCCCTGATTACATAGCACTGTATGAATATTCCCATATTCAAAATATGCTATAGGGGTGCAATGCCTGGTGAGTTATCTGCTCAACAGGTGGCGTTGTGTGTGTGTGTGTAAGTGTGAGAGTCCGAGTGTAGGGGGTGAGACAGTGAAGCACGGGAACGAGATGGCTTCAGAGATGGGGTCGTTTCGGGCCATGAGTGAGCACCGTGCCTCATGTGAAGGCAAGATGGCAGGTGCTCGTTGTACTCTACGTGCTTCACATGTCTCACTCCCTAGACTGGAACAAGACCTCACGGGCTTCACTGTTCTTTGTAAAGCGGTGAATGTTAAGGCTCTCAGCCTATGCCCGAGAGGAAGTAAGTTGAATATAGAAAAAAAAAAAAAAAAAAAAAAAAAAAAAACCCTAAGGATTGAATACATGGATTTATGGGGCGATGGGTCTTCAGAAACTTAGTCTGGCAAGACAAGATGTTAGGAAATGTTAATATTAATACTTAACCTAAGGATTGAATACATAGATTTTATGGGGGCGATGGGTCTTCAGAAACTTAGTCTGGCAAGACAAGGTATGTTAGGGTATGTTAATATTAATATCTTAAACCTAGGGACAGAGCATGGGTGTATTAACTTCTAAAATATATAACATCTACTTCTCGGATTTAAGAACATACATAGATATATGGCTGTCTGATTTGTTGGCATTGGCTCAACCTAGGGACAGGGCATGGGTGTTTATAATATGAATATTTATTAGTGGCCCCTCCATCATTGACGAACATGCCTATTACATAAGGCATCCTCTTCAAACACTAATCCGCCGTAGTTTGAATCTACCGCGCAGAGCATTTAAAATCTGAGGAGCCTTCATCATGAGCGCACGCGACCTCACTCATGGCTTCAGTCATTATGAATTGGGTTCTCACTACGAAAAAACTTCGTAAAAAATAAAAAACAAACAGAAAATAAGAATAACTATCCAATAAGCTTTCCATCATATCGTAGATATACTTGTGTGGATCTTTGACCAGACGCTGATTCAGGCGTCATTCTTCCTTCTCTGCTCTGCAGTCAGCCGGCCCGGACGTGTTTCTCCACGCTCCGCTGGTTCCGCATTTGCTGCGTCCCTAGTGAGTTTTTTCTCATTTGTTTACTCCGGGATGTATCGAGTAAGGTTAGGATATGCGTAGCAAGAGTGTCCTGGGCTGGTTGCCCGCAGTGCAGTGTATTTTGGGTCGTGTGTTTGGGGCATCTATTTCGGATGTACCCTCGTGGTCCGGTTGTGGACAGGTGAACTTTTTCACAGTTAGCTAGCTTTGTGATGCAGGCGGCTTTCATTACGCGTTATTGCTTCCTTTTATCTTTCTGATGAGGTAGCGTATTTTTGCTGACGTTCCCAGCGTATTTTTCATCACTTAGTGAAGTTTTTTCTGGGTCCCGAGTCAGTTCTTCCCTTTGCCGGAAGTATTTGCTACAGTGGTGTGTTGGCGGTGGTTCCTGTTGTGATATAATTCAGAGCTTTTTGAGCCTCTCGTAGCTTTACCACATATACAAGTGTTATTGATTTATTTTCTAAATATGTACTACTGTGTGATGTGTGTCCTGGTTTAGTTGTGTATTGGCTAATTCCACGGACTATTTATGTGTCCTGGGTTAGTTGTGTATTGGCTAATTCCACGGACTATGTTGGGCCCGGCGTTAGTTGTGTTTTGGCTACGCCTCGGTCCTGTGTTGCGTTCAGATGGTATCTGGACGGGGTGGGTTATTTCCGGCGGGTTTTTCTCGGTTACACCATGAAAATACCCGGCTGGTTGCCGAGTTTTGGCCACGCGTGGTTTAAAAACAGGCTTGTTTCCCCGGCGAGTGGGTGTCTGTGGCTCCCCAGGACGGCGTCTCTGGGGTGCCTGTTTCAGGCTCCTTCTGATTCCCGGCGGGTTGGCTGTACCCATCTAACAGTGTTCATACGGACACGTGTTGTTTGTAGTTTTTTCGGTTTTGCAAAGCCAATATAAAACTATGCTGTTGTTGTATTTCCTCCCCGGCGATCTTTTACAAAGATGTGGGGTTCGGAACAATTGGGGTTAACTTTTAAACTTTAAATCACCCGGCGGGTGCAACCTGGTAGGGTGGGATGACCGAATTTGCAAAATTCAGTTTAGTTGACCAGACAATTGAGGGATGCATTGTGTATCGCCTCCTTTAACATACGGCAATTTAAGGCACAATTGGGGTTAACGTTTTTTAAACTAATATTCACACCCGGCGGGTGCTCTCTGGAAGGGTGGGAATAACGAATTTACAATTCAGTTAGTTAACCAGACAATTGAGGGATACGTTTTGTATCGCCGCCTTCAACATACGGCGATCTAAAAAGATACTTCGGGAGAAGTTAGATCTCGTATATTTGTCAGGCTTCCCTGTTTTTGATCTACGAGATAATTCGGGGGCCGGTGTCTTTTTTAGTTTTTTTTTCCAAAATTGAATCTTGAAACAAACACCACCGGAAAGACTTAATCAGTTATAAACGCCAGGCTGGTCTTTATATATTATGTCAGAGGGTATTCATAAATCTTTTGGACAAATTAAGATATTCGAAATCTTTTACTTAGGAAACCCCACCGCGTAGCGAGCTGTAGTCATTGAGTATTACGTCTCGTTACCCGGCGGGTTATTTAACACTTGTGTGCGAACATGTTTGGGTTAACCTTATGAGCATTAATTCCTGGAAATTTTCTTTTTTTCCAGAGCTGGGTCCCGGCAGGTCTATGCAGAACCTGGAGTAAGTATCCCACCAGTCTCTGTCGTGGCTACCTTTGCCCCGGTTTTTGCTTTATGCATTATGCCCTCCTGTTCAGGTATCCCTATTTTTGCGCACACCCTTTGTATAAAATGTGTTAAACTGTCTCGTTTGGTGTGGGTTACCTTTCCGGCGTTTTTTCTCGTTGCTCCGAGAACACCGTTTTTGTTTACCGAGTTTTAGTCAGGATGGCTCAAAATAGGTAAGTTACCCCGACGAGTTTGGTCGCTTGAGGGCTCATAAGAAACTGCGTTTTCTGTGGTCGAGCCTGGGATCAGGCTTCCTGTGTTATTCATTGCTTTATGCATTACGCCCTCCTGTAATGTATAATTTAGTGTGGGTTACCTTTCCGGCGTTTTTCTCATTGCTCCGAGAACACCGTTTTTGTTTACCGAGTTTTAGTCAGGATGACTAAAATAGGTAAGTTACCCCGACGAGTTTGGTCGCTTGAGGGCTCATCAGAAACTGCGTTTTCTATGGTCGAGCCTGGGATCAGGCTTCCTGGTTTATTCCCGTCGAGGGGGGCTCCACACAGTTTTCTAGGTGATCAGGCTGACACCTGTTGGACTTGGTTTTCTCTGCTTTTCAAAGCCATTGAAACAATGCTGTCTGTTTGTTTGGTCTTTACCTCCCGGCGACCTTTTTACAAAGAGGTCTGGGGCAGGTATAATTGGTTTGACATTAATAATAATAATATTAATAATAATAATAATAATATTTATTCGGTTAGCAATTTACAGAGTTGGTACCACATAGTATGTTATAAATATGACATGTACCAGCCTTGCATAATTCCAACTAAGGATAGCACAATAAGGCCGTTAGGCGTATTTCCATTGGGGTCCTTGTATATAAAACCCGGCGGTTGTACCTTCGGGTGGTTATGTTAACGGATTTGCGATTCGAGATAATTTGCCAAACAATTGATTGATACAATAGGGTATCACGGCCTTCAAGACGGCGATCTATGAGGGCTTCTGGGAGAAGCCGGATTAGAGATTAAGATAGGCTTAGACTTTTTATGGGATAAAAAGATGCCTGAATCTTACTAGTGTTTCAAGTGTAAAGGGTTACTTGAAAGACTTCATCTTTAATAAAGATATGCTTCATCTTTATGAGGATTAAGAAGTTATGCTTAATTCTTTTGGGCAGATAAAAGATATGCTGAAATCTTTAATAAGCCATTGAAACAATGCCGTTTGTTTGTTTAGTCTTTCCCTCCCGGCGACCTTTTTGCAAAGAGGTCTGGGGCAGGTACAATTGGTTTGACATTGCATATAAAACCCGGCGGTTGTACCTTTGGGTGGTTATATTAACTGATTTGCAATTCGCGATAATTTGCCAAACAATTGATTGACACAATAGGGCATCACGGCCTTCAAGACGGCGATCTATGAGGGCTTCTGGGTGACGCCAGATTAGAGATTAAGATAGGCTTAGACTTTTATGGGATAAAAAGATGCCGGAATCTTACTAGTGTTTCAAGTGTAAAGGGATACTTGAAAGACTTCATCTTTAATAAAGAAAGATATGCTTCATCTTTATGAGGATTCAGAAGATATGCTTAAATCTTCTGGACAGGTAAAGATATGCTGAAATCTTTAATATGATACTAAAGGACAACGAAAAGTAGTGGTGGAGTGCTACGGTTCGTTGACCGGCGGTTTTGAGGCACATATTTTGTACCGTTTTTTGGGTGTAACCCTATGAGCTTTAATCCCCGGAAAATTCTCTTTCCAGGGCGGATTACCGGTGTTGCACCAGGTGACCAGGTAGTTCCCGGGGGCGGGGTAGTTTTCCCCCAGTCTCTGTCGTGTCGGCACTTGAACCTCTCATGGCTGTATGTTCAACGCCGTTAAGCTCAGGTAGCCCTATCTTATTTTTATTTGTTAATGAAATAATTTAATAGCTGAATCATAGTAAACATATATATTTTCTATGATTATATTATGATAATATTGTGTTTATTTATAATAATTTATTTTAATACAATTAAATATAAATTAAATTAATTAGTATACTTTATGATTTTGCTCACCAGCTCTGCTTTCAATGTGTTAATGACCTATGGGAGCTTTTAATTATCATAAACCTTTACGGGACTCGGACGAGGGCTCCCCGTTCAGGAAGTATACCGAGCTCGCAAGCGAGGGACAGCCACAACCAAGGTGTATGGCGATACTCACAGTCGTACCTCACCCGCCGGACGATAACGCCGGCGGGCGGACCTGACGCTCTGATGACGGACGAGAACAGTTTGAGTTCCATTTATCTCTTTTCCGCCGCCAGACGCATCTCTAATGTGCCACGTAGTCAATAACTACAGGATTAGCGAGGCGTTGTCTCGCTAATCGCGCCTCTGTGGCCGGCGCAGTGTGGTACCGGCATTTGAACACGTGGTGCCCGCACCCAGTGTCCCTCCTGGTCGGGTTGTTCCACTTAGAACACAAATGGCAACCTAGAAACCTCGCGGACTTGTTCATTTTGGACATTCAGGAGGCCAAGTGGCTAGCACCTTATGGTAGCGACGTGACCAAGATATTCACGAATCAATATACCCAGTCTACAAAGCGACAGTTTCAATCGCATTGGAAAGCTTTTACGTCTCGGATACTTAGAACAAAACAAACTGTGCCCTCGGTGGCGTTGGTTGTTTATTATTTAATTTATCTGTTCATGCAGAAACATTTATCTGAAAGTGATTTATGTGGGCAGGTTTTAAACTCCGCCCACCTCCCCGTCAGCTCAGGCCTACATGGTCTCTGGACAAAGCATCATCGTTATTCTCGTTCCCGTATGTACCAAATACTGCAGATTTTACAAAAGGGCAGTATTCCTTATGGCTTTGGCTACCGGGAACAGAGTATCTGAGCTGGCGGCGATGAGCAACGCACCTAATTGCCTCAGGTTTGATAGGCTTCATGAGTGTATTCACATTGCACCTTCCCCAGGATTCATAGCCGAGATTGAGCACAGTGAACACGTGTTTTCAGAGTTCACGGTGCCGGCGTTAAACAGGGGAAAGGTGCACCATCTTTTTTGCCCAGTGCAAGCTCTAACCAAATATTTAAGAGTGGCACCTCTAAATCACCAGGGTGCTTTATGGGTCGCAAGTCCGGGTGAACGATTGATGGAGCGTACACTGGCTTCTCTCTTGGTCGAGGACTTTAAAGAGAAGCATCCCGGCGTTGTGGGTAAGACCCACGATTTACGCAAGGGGACAGCCTCATTACGTTTCTTTAATAATCTTTCGGTGAAAGTTATTACGTCCACACAGTTGTGGGCCTCTAATCAGGAGTTTTTGCCTTGATACCTTTCAGTAGCTCTGGACAACCCTTCCTTGCCATGTATAGCTTTAAGGCAGAGGGTCTAGGTGGCCCTTTTAGTCACGTTTTTTTTAATTTCAAGAAAAAGGGGGGGGGGGGGGGAGGGTGCAGTCAGTGTGCCATAGGACACCCTAGACCCCTCCGGAGTATGTGTTCGGAACATACGAGCTGTGATACTGGTTGTAGGCATTGTATTATAAAATTTCTCTGTAGTATTCATTGCAGGAAATTGTGCTAAAAGCCAATAGTAGTGTTACGACAATTCTTGTTGTAAGTAGCTTTGGCTGTGAAGCAATAGATTTTTGAGAAATCTCGGTAGTGGCGACTACGACTTTTACTTTTGCAGTAATTACTTCTGCATAAGTACACGAGTTCAGTACTTCTACGAATGTACAAAAATTCATTTATGTTTGGTTATATTTTTAGGAATATATCCACTAGTTAATGGGGTTTATATGTGCACATGTAAACTTATAAGTTTTTAGTTTTCACCACTTACTTTAAGTGGGGTGCCTTCTTAACTAGCAGATCTGTGCACAGAGTCTCAGAGTTAACCCTTTTTCAAGCAGGCTTCTTTGAAGCACGCTCCTGCTTGTACCCCTTTTTGAAGATTTAGGCTGTATAAAGTTTATGCACCCGAATATCTCTTTTTTACAAAAGTAAGAATACTATGTGGTTGTTTGATTATCTGCTTTTCTAGAGTTATGATATGATTACGAATGTCCCCCTCCAGTCTTAGAAATCAGGCATGTTCGTCAATGATGGAGGGGCCACTAATAAATTATAGGTTTGACTCCTGTAAGGAGATAAAGAAAACCTAATATTTAGTAGTGGCCCCGTAATCATTGACGACTGGGGCCCTCCCGACCATTCCCTTCCCATTCGTTGATGTATTAAGGATTTTGGTTTACTTGATATGTCAGTGAAGGAAGAATGACGCCTGAATCAGCGTCTGGTCAAAGATCCACACAAGTACATCTACGATATGATGAAAAGCTTATTGGATAGTTATTCTTATTTTCTTTTTGTTTTTTATTTTTTACGAAGTTTTTTCGTAGTGAGAACCCAATTCATAATGACTGAAGCCATGAGTGAGGTCGCGTGCGCTCATGATGAAGGCTCCTCAGATTTTAAATGCTCTGCGTGGTAGATTCAAACTACGGCGGATTAGTGTTTGAAGAGGATGCCTTATGTAATAGGCATGTTCGTCAATGATTACGGAGCCACTACTAAATATTAGGTTTTCTTTATCTCCTTACAGGAGTCAAACCTATAGTATATTCCTGTTCATCATCATGGAGGTAGAAGTGTAGGACACGAGGGGGTAGTGTACGTGAGGTGTGGAAAAATGGTCAGTTTAGAAGGGGTAGGTAGGTGCGGCTTGGAGCTGCTTAGCCCTGCGGGCTTGGGCCTGTCTGAATTGGCTGGCTCGGTCAGCTGGTCCTTTCATTCTGTGGACCTTTCTTTCGGGTGTTTCTGTGTGGTGTTCGCTCGTGGCTTCTGTGGTGGGCTTCTCGTTCTGGGGCATTTTACTTCCCTCTCCTTCATTATAGGCTCGTCCCCGAGCCTCAAGGGTGAAGTAAAAAGAAGCATAGTCATGGTGGGTCATTTTGAGGGTATTTAGAAGGTTCCACCAAGCAAGAGAGCGACGGTCAGGTTTCTTTTGCAGGTCAATGTATACCTGTAAGAATGTGTCCTCTGTGTTGTGGCGGGCAGTTGCCCGGGCTTGATGTGGGCGTTGTATACGGGCTAAGCGTCCAGTGGGTTTTTTTACTTTAACCTTCCGTATGAATGGTTTGTAGCTTTCCCCCGTGGGGGTCGGAGTGAGGTGTGTGGGACTGACAGGAGGTCTGTTTAGTGTGGTGAATGGGTTACTAACCGAAGGGGGATTCACGCGTGACAACAGAGCTGGGGATGAAGGGGGAATATGAGTCTGGGTTTTTTGGGGTTTTCTTGGGCGGTGTTGTAGACTGGGAAAATATAGTGAGGCAATGCGCAAGATCGGTTTAGGTAAGGTGGGTGAAGGAGGTGTGTGGGAAGGAGGGTGTGTGTGTGTTGTGTGGCTTGGGTCCTTAGTGTTAGAACGGGGTGCTATTTTTGTATCGCTGTCTTTAAATCTGATGGGTCTGTTGATTATTCTACCTCTGGCGGTCCTGGTGGGAAGGTAGATGTTTGTCGTGGGACTTGAGTTGCTCGACGATGTTTTATATTGAGGGGAAGAACGTTTTACAGGTGAAGGGCATCTACTGGGGGCGAGGTCGGGGTTTATTTGAGAGGTAGATGCGTGTGGGGGATTATGTTGGGTGAGGGTGGTAGGCGAAATGGAAGAGGGTTTGGTGGGGATATTTGTGGGGGTTCTCTCAGGGGTGACCTGCTGGGGGGATTTTTTAGAGGGGGGTTGGTTGGGGGTTCGATGAGATGAGGAGGTTGGTTGATGTGGGGGGGGGGGTTGCGGGGATAGTGGAGGGGAAAGGGGCGGATGCGGTGGGCTAGACGGGTGGGTAGTGAGTGGGGATTTAAGTTGGAGGGTTGGGGGTAGGGACGTGTGTGGGATGTGTCCTTTGGTGAGATCAGTGATTTGCTGGTGGTGGAAGTAGGCGGTTTTATGGGTGTTTGGTGGGGGGTAGATCTAGCAGGTCATTCGGGGTAATGAGGTGGGGGTTGAGAGGGGATGAGGTTGAAGAGGAAGGTATGTGTTTTCGTGGGGGGTGGGGGTTGTTACTTCTGGAATATAGTTAGAGGGTTTATGGTGTTTATTGGTGATTATTCGTCTTCTTTCCCTTTGTGGAGGAGAAGTCGACGAAGAAGAAGAGGAGGAGGTTAGTGGTCTGGCAGCCCTACGGAACTTGGTTAGCAGGGTGTGTTTCCTGGAGGTTTTAAAAAGTTTTTGTCGTGGGCGTAGGTTGTAGCGTGAGGTTACTGAGGTAGATTGTGTGGTGTGTTTGGGTGTGTACTTGGTTTTGGGTGGGGGTGTGGTTTCTTAGTGTGGTGCTGGGGGAAGGGATGTCAGGGCTAGATGGAAGAGTTTCTGTGGGGGGAGGCTTATGTACTTGGATAAGCGGGGGAGGTACTTGATTATCAGAAGTGAAAGAAGGTGTCATGGTGGAGGAGGGTGTGATAGTGGGGGCTTGGGGTTTGTGGAGGTTAGTTTGGGGGGTATGTTGAGGAATGATCTGTCTGTTCGGTGTCGGAGGGTTTAGGTCCTTAGGGGTTTGTGTGGGGATATTTATAGCTGGAGTGGACGGTTTAGTAGGGGTGTTTAATTCTGGTTCAGACGTGTGGGGTGGGGTATTGTCTTGTGGTTGGAGTGGTTTAAACGCTCGGACGAATCTAGTTCGGAACGTGCGAGTCACGCCGTGATAATCGATGGTGACTTGATAGGCGTTTGGGACTTGTGTGATGGTGTAGGGCCCGACATAGCGAGGGCCTAACTTGTTGGTGATAGGGAGGTTGGCTACCATTACGGTGTCATGAATGGCGAAAGGGTTTATGTCATTGGCGTTATCAGTTTTGGTGTCCTCACAGGTTTGGGCGGTATGGAGGGTGTTTTGCAGATATTGCAATGGGTCAATTGTGGAGGTGGTGGAGGGGAGGTGAGCGTGGTGGTGGAACGGCAGTAACAGGGGGGGTACGCCGTAAACACGTTCATGAGGGGAAATACCGTCTTCTCGGGGACAGGTGTTCATGCCCCATTGTATCATGTTTAGTTGTGATGGCCAGTCTGAGGTGTTAAGAGCAATAATTTTTGTCCGTAACCGATTGTTGATGGTGCGATGGCTGCGTTCGCATATAGCATTTCCTTGAGGCCAGTATGGGGATGAGTGTTTAATCTTATTACCACATTGTTGGGTGAACTGTTGCCAAACGTGGCCACTAAACTCGGGGGCATTGTCGGATAGAAGAGCAAGGGGCAGACCGAATATAGGGAATACTTCTGTGGCAAGCAGTGTGGCGACTGTGGTGGCTGTGTGGTCTTTAGCTCGGCAGGCTATTAAAAATTTGGAATAGACGTCAACAAATGTGACGATATAGCGTTTGCCAGCGTAAGGAGGAAATGGGCCCATGATGTCGAGGGATAGGACTTGGAACGGTTTGGTAGCCGACAAGGTACCAGCTGGGCCTGGGGTGCGTGATCTATCCTTCCCCAATAAACACGGTTTGCAGGATTCTGTCACTCGTTGTGCAATTTTGGAGGGGTTGGGGGTCCAGTATTGGTCTGTGAAGATCTTCAACATCTTCTTTTGTCCAAGGTGTATGCCGTTTCCCTCGTGGATGGCAATCATGTAGTCGTGGGCAATGGTGGGGTCTAAGATTATGTGACCAGAGTCTGTGGCAAGTTGATCTCCCCAGCGAGTCAGTTTCCTGAAGACATTTAACGGTATCCAGGGGGTCTGATTCTTGCTTCCCAAGATTGAATTAGGGAGGAGGCTGAGGGGGCATTATGTTGGGGGATGGGGGTAGGTAACAACTCAGTGTTTTGTAAGGCGGCTAGGTTGGTGGGGGGGTCTTTTGGTACTGGCAAACGTGACAGGGCGTCTGCATTGGTGTGGAGTTTGCCTGGACGATACTGTATTGTAAAGTCGTAGTCCTCTAGTGTCTCCCTCCAACGTACCAAAATAGCTGAGTTGGTTTCGCACTTACGCAGCCATTGTAAAGATTGATGGTCGGTTATTATATCGAGTTTTGCGCCCAACACAAATGACCGGAAGTGGCTGAGTGCCCAAATGATCCCTAAACACTCTCTCTTGGTGGCTGCATAATTCTGTTGTGCTTGGTTGAGTGTGGAGCTGGCATACGCTATAACATGTTCCTCTCCATCTCTGACTTGAGCTAAAACTGCACCAATGGCGTACAGAGATACGTCGGTATAAAGACGGAACGGTTTAAGGTAATCAGGGAAAGCGACAATAGGGGCTTGGATTAGCTTTTGTTTCAAAGTGTTAAACACGAGGTCTCTTTCAGGTGTCCAGGTGAACGGGGTGTCTTTGTGGGTGAGTTGGTGGAGGGGTCTGGCTATGGTGGCGAAGTGGGGGACGAAACGTCTGTATGTGGCTAAACCTAGAAACGAACGTACTCCTTTAACGGTGGTGGGTGGGGGTTGGTTTTGTATGGCTTGCAGTTTCTTTGGGTCTGGTGCAATACCATGTTCAGATATTACGTGGCCTAGGAAGTCTACCTTATTTCGGGCAATCTCGCACTTTGAGGGTTTTAATTTCAACCCGGCGGCTCGGATTCTTTGTAGGACTTGTCTCAACCTGAGGAGGTGTTCTTCCCAGGTTGGTGAGTACACAATAATATTGTCCAGATAGGCTAGGCAGGTTTCCCAGGTGAGGCCATGTAGTACCGCTTCCATCAAACGGGAGAAAGTGGCGGGTCCGTTACAGAGGTCAAAAGGTAGGACGTTAAATTCGTAGTGGTGGCCACCACTAGTGGAAAATGCTGTTTTCTCTTGGTCCTCGGCCTTGATAGGCACTTGCCAATACCCTGCTTGCAAGTCGAGGGTAGTGAACCATTTGGATCCGTGTAGGGAGTCAAGGGAATCGTCTATTCGGGGTAAGGGCGTAGCGTCTTTAATGGTTACGTCATTCAACCTCCTGTAATCGACGCAAAAACGGGTTGTCCCATCTTTCTTTTTGACTAGGACAACAGGGGAAGACCAGGGACTAATGGACGGGGTGGCAATACCGGCCTCTAACATTTCCTGGACTTGGCGTTCCTCTTCCTGACATTGTATGGGATTCTTTCTACGGGATGTTTGTCGTATGGGGGGGCCTGTGGTGTTAATAATGTGTTGTTCTACATCTGTCTGTCCGATTTCGGTGGGTTGTTGGGCAAACACGTCACTGAATTCTAGCAATAGGTCGTACATGCCGTTCTTTTGGTGGTCGGATAATGTGTCAGGGAGAGGGGGCAATTGGAGGCTGGTAGGGGTGTCATTAAAATCTATGGGGAGGTCATCGAAAGTTTCGAGGTCTCCTATAATGAGACCTTTTGGTAATGTCAGGGATTCCTCCGAGATATTTGCCACGAGAATGTGGTTGATGCGAGCGGAAATGATGGCGGGTTGTAAGAGGCAACGATTGGGGTTGGGGGACGTGGTAGTGGGGGAAAATATCATGTGAGTTAGGGGTATGGGTCGCAGGTTCACCCATTTTTGATGGCAGGGGGGAATTTGGCATTTATCCTGAAGTACAGCTGGGCTAATGATGGTGGGGGATTGACTGGCAAGCAGGTGCTTGGTACTTATAAGGGGGGCAAGGTCACTTTGGTGGGGGTCACGCGTGAGGGGGGGATTAACGGCGCGTGTGGGAGGATCAGTGGGGCGCGGTGTGAGGGGGTTAGAAAACGGGATTTGTTGGAGGGACTGTGGAGCGTTGGTGGGGGAAGGGTTAGGTGTAGAACATGGGTTGTTGGTGGAGGACTGATGTGTTGATTTGGGGTTGTTAACAGGACGAATATGGGGAATTTTTTTGGTGGCAGTCACGGTCTGATTAGAGGTTATCTGGGACTGGTGAGTTTGTTTGTCATGAGAGGGCGAGTCAAGGGTGGGGTTGTGAAGTTTTTTAGGGGTGTGGATTGTGGGGGGGTGGAAGGGAGCTACTGACGGAAGACTGTCACAAGGGGAATTGGGGTGGTTGGGGAATAGCTGGACATTTGTGGGGGCATGGTGGGAACATGGTTGTATCCCTCGGTCGGCACGCGTGAGGGGGGGATTAACGGCGCGTGCGGGCGGGTCAGGGTGGTGAGAAGTGAGCGAGTTAGAAAACGGGATTTGTTGGTGGGACTGTGGAGGGTTGGTGGGGGAAGAGTGAGGTGTAGAACATGGTGTATTGGAGGGGGACTGGGGTATTGATTTGGGTTTGTTAGCAGGATGAACGTGGGGAATTTTCTTGGTGGCAGTCAAGGTCTGGTTAAAAGTGATGTGGGGCGGGTGGGTTTGTTTTTCATGAGAGGGTGAGTCAAGTGTGGGGTTGTGAATTTTTCTAGGTGTGTGAATTGTGTGGGGGGGAAAGGGAGCTACTGACGGAATATTGTCACAAGGGAATTGTTGTTGGTTGTGGGATAGCTGAACATTTCTGGGGGCATGGGGAAAACATTGTTGGGTACATTGGTCGGCATTTTCCCTGGAAACATGTGTACATAAACATTTGATAGAATTATGGTTACATATATCAGAGTCTGTTCTGAAAACATGGGAGGATTTATCCGGGACAGAATTACGAGAATGGAGGGGATTACCGAGAGGGAGTTGCTTGGACTTGTCTTCTTTCGTTTGTTGAGGCATTTTGTTACTGAATGGGGTGAGATTTTGAGGGAACTCAAGGCAAGGGGAGGGTTTAGGAGTCACCTTAGTGCTAGCTGCAACTTGGTAACCCTGACTCAGGGTTTGTTGAGGGGGAAGGTGTTTTTTCTTCTTATGAATGGGTTTCTGCGTGATGGGTTTGTCAGAGGCTTTGGGTTGTAATTTATTTTTGAATGAGATCAGCCTTTGGCCGCAGTCGACCTGGGCCTGGAGTTTTTGAAGGAGGTCAAGTCCAAGGAAACCATCGTAATGTTTACAGTGGGAGGAAAATACTGTGAACGTGTGATAACAACGAGCATGGGGGGCAGGAGTAGTTACTGACAGGGGCAAAGTGTCTCCTAGGAGATTTAAGTAAGTATCAGCAGCTGAGATTAGTTCTGCTTTGGTGGTTAACAAGGGGCCAAATAGTCGGTGGTGTTGATCATAGAAAGACTTGAACAAACATGACTTGGCAGCTCCCGTGTCGATTAACAAGCGGACAGGAATGTCCTTGATTTTGGCCATGTAATAAATGGGGGCAGTGCGGTCAGTTATGGCGTCCCCCGCCGAGGCCATCTTTAAAAATCCTGGGAATCGGTATCTACCTCCTCCAGGGTTTCCTCGGTATCCTCTGAGGTCATGTTAGGGCCTATTTCTCCAGTGTGTCTTTCTTCCATCTCTTCCTCTTGTCCCAACTCCTCTTCATTTACAGAAATGCGAGGAGTAAAGGGGCGAGGTTTGGCAGAGTCACGAATTTGATGGAAAGCACACTGAGCATTACAGGCAGGGAAATCATAGGGGTTGATAATTACTAAGGTAGGGTTTTTACTTTGGTAGGTGTTGTAGTTTCTGTTCCGGTTGAAGATTCTGCGTGGCTGGGTAGGTTGGAACCGGGGTCTACTGGGTTGGGGCTTGCCGGAAGGGTAGGTGGGTCTGTTGTGGAAGGATGAGGCTGGGTAGGCATTCTTGGAGTTTTGGTGGTCGGGTTGCTGCGGGTGCGTGGGAAACCTCTTGATTGCAGCGATTTGGGTGGGTGTTTTTTTTTTTTTTTTTTTTTTTTTTTTTTTAAAAGACAATGAACGGAGGAAGGAAAAACACAGATACAACAAGAAGGTCCATGTGCCTAAAGGCATCCTCCATTCATAAAATGTTTGTAACAACTGGATTTAAACATTTGTAGATTGTAAGTTTGTGGAAAGCAATTCGAGGGAAGTGAATTCCAAAGAGTAGTAGCTCTGGGGATAAATGAATTCTGATAAGCAGAAGTTCTGCATTGTGGAGGAGAAAGTGTAAATTCATGGGCGCTCTCAGCTGCCCTAGTTCTACGGGGAAAGATGTGGAGAGGCGGCACAATTGAAGCAAGTTCCTCGGTTTCTGTGCGCACGGCCAAAATACGTCGGATCGTGATGAGATCTTTTTGGTATCCGACGAAATCGTGCACACGGAAATGGTCTTTTACTGCTGAGGGCAATATAGACACAAGGTTGACCAGAATTTGCTGTTCTTGTTGGATTCTGGTCAATGTGGGGAAAGAAACTTTTATGTGTTGGGCAATCTTATTCACTGTGGCATCTAGATCGCCTTCGAATTTAGTGTCTTGGATACGGGTGTGGGCCACGAAAACGCCCAACGAAGGCTTAATGGCTTCTATCACTATTGGGCGAAATTCGTCCCAGGTGAGAGCAGGGTGCACTTGATAGGCAACCAGGGAAACGGCTTTTCCCAGGTGCGTTAATGTTACGGCTATTTTTTCTGCATCCGTGGTATAAACTAGGTCAAGTACGGGTTTCACTATGTCCATGAATGTTTCGATCTCATAAGTTTCTCCATCATAATGTGGGATGGGAATGTGAGAACGGTGCGCCATGATGTTATCATGTTCTGGCTGTTCCAAACTTGCAATGTAATGCAACCTTTTTTCCGAATCAAGAACCACCGCTGCCGCCAATGTTATGCCCTGTTTTTCTACAGGATTAACTTGGGTGATGTGGGCTCTATCTGACTGGGTATATAAGGCTGCATGCACAATACAAGGTATGAGGAATAGAGAACATAAAATAAACACACGGTAACACGACACACGATCACGTTTATTTAAGTAGATGAATAAAAAGCATAGAAAGATAGTAATACTCGTACAAAACAAATAATAGAAGGGAACTGCTAGCATTAGCGGATCTGGATGGAGCCTAGTCTCCCACTTCCAACGTTCAGGTATACTCTTCTGATCACTGGTTTAGTTAGCAAGTTGTATAATACTGGAAGACCTCAATGTACTTATGTATTCACTTTCACTAATTAGATTTCTTACTGGTAGGTCGGGTGCCCAAGTAGCGGCTCACAGTTAGAATTAGACACGCGTATATTTTAGAACACGGAAATTCTAGTAACCTCAAGGGGGTACTGATCTAAGATTTATAACTTATGGCAGAAATACGTAGAACACAAATCAGTGGGCGAACGTTATATATTACTAGGGTTTTAATATCGGAATAAGGTAATTACGAGAGTCAATGTCGCCTGTTAATTAATGAACACTGATACGCTTAGTACGTCCCAAATGGAATGGTTAAATATGAGTTACACTGGGCAAAGTTATAGCCACTTCATAGAAAAGTTAATAAGTGAATGTCGAACTAGTACTATAACACGTTAGTACTAATAAAGTGAATCTTGAATAATATTTGTTGGTCTGGTCCTGGTTATCTTGCTTCTGGTGATGTTGGGGGCTAACGACTGATTCCTCGGCCGTCCAGGTGGTCCAAATGTAGGAAGTTCTCAAGTCGGATCTCTTGGCGATCGGTGCTGGCTACACACTTATAGACCCACTAATTTGTGTGAAGGTTATAAGGTGCACGTTGGTACTTGTACGTGGACAGATCTTCTATTTAACTTCTGCCACGGAGTCTGCCGGCTCGGGAATCTCTCAACTCAGGAACAACACAAGGGCAGAGCTAGAGGTCAACTTCAGGGTGGGTACCACTGGTTGGTGTCTATCTTTCAACTGATTTTACTGGGGCGGGAGCTTGGTTTATAGGCTCGGTTCTGGACCCTGTAGGCCATAGGGATCTTGAGTCTTATGGACTTATTGGAGCTCTCAATAGATATGGGGACTAGGTAAGATGGTGATTACTGTTGTGACACATGGCTATAGGAAGCCTTCATATTGTGAGATAACTGAGCCTCAGTAAGAGGTACTATTTTGGCTATACTGGAAGTATTTATGGGAGGGAGACTGGATCTACTTTGCGGGGAGGGCTGGGACAGCTGTGATAGGGGCGTCTCTCTTATATTGCTCAGTCTTCATTCTATGGCATAGCTGAGGTGCTAATTTGCTTATCCGAGTATGCAAGAAGGGTGAATGGATGATTGTGGGTAAAAAGAGGTGAGTAAGGGGGTTAGACATGCATGGTTAGTTCATTGATAGGAAGAATTCTTGGGCTACCTGGCAATGACCCGGAAGTCAAAACAGGGGTCAGGTATACCTCCGCGGGGGTGGGGGTCTCCCTCCTCGGGTGGGTAAAATAGGGGTAGCCGGGCGCTCTCTCTCTGGGATGGTCGTCCGGCAGCTGTGGCTAGGGACTTGCCATATCACCAGTGTTTGTAATAACCCTCTGTTTATGAGACAGATGTGGGTCTTCTTAATATCCAAACCAAAGGTGCCTTGGCTAGCTGGTTTAAATCGGTTGGTTGTTAATCGTATGGTTTGCTGGATGTGGTGGAGACTGGTTGCTAACTCTGCCACATTTATCTGGAAGTATGGCAATAGAAGTTAGTTACTGGTGAAGCGGCTAGCCTCGCACCGACGACCATTGGGTGCAGGGTTGTGAATAGGTTGTAAGATAATAGATGGCATGCAAGGGGTTAGTAAAGTTCTAATGTTGTTCTGGCCTACTAAGGGAAGGCAGGCTGGGTAGGAGTATATATATATAAAAGGTTGGAGAGCGTTAGCAACGGAAAAATCAAGGATCTTCAAGAGGTATGAGAGAGAGGCTAGGTCGGACAAGAGTCGAGAAGCGCGGGGTATTTTAATGAGAGGGGAGGAGTTCAGGGGGGCTATAGGGAAATTTGACCCTAAGGTCTCTGGGCGTTGGGGTGGCATTAGGCTGCAGTTGATATTGGAGTTTGAAAAGGCAGTGAAAGTACGTTAGCCAAATGCTACCGGGGAATGCAACTATGGGGTGGTATATGAGTCTGGAAAAGATAGAATTATGTGGACTGTGGGGCTGGGGGGGAGAAGGAGGTGAACTGTAGGTGTGTGCTTGACTGTGGGTAAAGTGGGGAAAAACATGGTGTATTATTCTTCGTCAGTACGAGGGGTTATGGATACAATTAGTTGGCACGAGCTTTTGCACGTCTAGTTGTCCCTGGGAACTGCGTTTTCTATGAAATATATACCAAGAAAAGCGGCAGTTCGTAGGGGTACTTCGTTATTGTTTCGAGGTACTTATGACAGATACTGGTAACAAGGTTATCTATACAATCTCTGGTTGGGGTAAGAATTACGTTATAGCATGGCGGCTAACATCTGTAGTCATGGCTGTCTAAGTCTTACGGGGGCAATGGTTCTATATCCTGGTGTACCCGTGGGTATCTTAATTTCTTATGAGTTTGGACATGTGGTTTTTAACATCTACTTCTCGGATGTAAGAACATACATAGATATATGGCTGTCTGATTTGTTGGCATTGGCTCAACCTAGGGACAGGGCATGGGTGTTTTTAATATGAATGTATATTCCTGTTCATCATCATGTAGGTAGAATCGGGCGGGTAAGAGGTGTAGGACACGAAGCAAATTGGCGTAGTGTGGACTGTGGATACGAAGGAGGTAAGTGGAAGACGTATGACAATTGTGGAAAAGTAAATGGAAAAAGGTGAACACAATGGCGGATAAAGATACTTAACCTAAGGATTGAATACATAGATTTATGGGGCGATGGGTCTTCAGAAACTTAGTCTGGCAAGACAAGATGTTAGGGAATGTTAATATTAATGCTTAATCTAAGGATTGAATACATAGATTTTATGGGGGCGATGGGTCTTCAGAAACTTAGTCTGGCAAGAGAAGGTATGTTAGGGTATGTTAATATTAATATCTTAAACCTAGGGACAGAGCATGGGTGTATTAACTTCTAAAATATATAACATCTACTTCTCGGATGTAAGAACATACATAGATATATGGCTGTCTGATTTGTTGGCATTGGCTCAACCTAGGGACAGGGCATGGGTGTTTTTAATATGAATGTATATTCCTGTTCATCATCATGGAGGTAGAAGTGTAGGACACGAGGGGGTAGTGTACGTGAGGTGTAGAAAAATGGTCAGTTTAGAAGGGGTAGGTAGGTGCGGCTTGGAGCTGCTTAGCCCTGCGGACTTGGGCCTGTCTTAATTGGCTGGCTCGGTCAGCTGGTCCTTTCGTTCTGTGGACCTTTATTTCGGGTGTTTCTGTGTGGTGTTCGCTCGTGGCTTCTGTGGTGGGCTTCTCGTTCTGGGGCATTTTACTGGTGTAATGCCCTCGATAATGTCCCGCAACCACAATAATGTACTACCCGAGTTGACGTCAGGTATAGCGTAAAATTGTCGTGGATGGTAAGTCCAATAAACTCATCACGTGAAAACACCACGAGACTATCACCTGGTTCTTAAAAAAATAGGACTAAGGTTGCTATACTTTTAGTACGTCCGTGGTAGTACAGTGGGTTAGCGCGCGGGCCTGGTGGTGATGGTGGGTAATCACTAACCAGGGTTCGAACCCCACCCATGGCATCTCAAAACCTGTGGGTTTTTAGGAGGGTTAAATTCCCTTCAGAGGTTCGTACCCCGCGCCAGGTACCAAGAAAGGTTGATCCTAAAGTGGGCCTGGGGATATTTCGGTCCTGAAAAACCTAGCATTTCAATAACAGTATGTACTATGCTTACAAGTGTCTCAAAATATATGTATGAATGTGAATGTAAAGAGAGAGGGAAGTAGTGTGTGTGTGTGGGTGTGTGTGTGTGAGAGAGAGAGAATGAGAGAGATAGGATATTCACTTATTCTGACCTTGGCCAGCCTGATTATTGTTTGATTCCGATTATATTAGTCTGAGGAGGAGGAGGATGTTAAGATTATTTTAGGGAGCGAGAGAGATAGGATATTCACTTGTTTTGACCTTGGCCATCCTGTTTATTGTTGGATTCCGATTATATTGGTCTGAGGAGGAGGAGGATGTTGAGATTATTTTAGGGAGCGAGAGAGAGAGATAGTGAGAGTGTAAGTGAGAGAGAGAGAGTGAGAGTGAGTGAGCGCAGAGAATAATGGTAAGTGTAGTAACAGAGCTAAATAATAACAAAGCCAACAAACAAAGCCAAAGGAAGGCATACATACATACATACATACATACACACATACATACATACATACATACATACATGCATACTTACACACATACATACAAACATACATACATACTGTACATACATACACACACACATACATACATACATACACACATACATACATACTTACATGCATACATAGATACATACATACATACATACATACAAACATAATAAAGATAAACCAAGCTAAAGGAAGGCATACATACATACATACATACATACTACTAACTTGAGCTGGACACATTATGTTAGAAGCATTGCTAAGAATGCCTCTAAAAAACTGGGACTCCTGTACAGAGTTCGAGAATTCTTCACTGGCGAGCAGTTGGCCGTAATATATAAAAGTCATGTGCGTTCTCAGATGGATTACTGTTCACCTCTGTGGGGTGGAAGTGGAGTGGTTGCATTGAGGCAGTTGGACAAAATTCAAAATAAAGCTATTAGATTAATCAATAACCCTGCAATCACACAGGACCTTCCTACATTATCCATACGAAGAAACGTTGCATCCCTTGCATTATTCTACAGATATTTTCACAGCAATTGTTCCGAGGAACTTGCTTCAATTGTGCCGCCTCTCCACATCTTTCCCCGTAGAACTAGGGCAGCTGAGAGCGCCCATGAATTTACACTTTCTCCTCCACAATGCAGAACTTCTGCTTATCAGAATTCATTTATCCCCAGAACTACTACTCTTTGGAATTCACTTCCCTCGAATTGCTTTCTACAAACTTATAATCTACAAATGTTTAAATCCAGTTGTTACAAACATTTTGTGAATGGAGGATGCCTTTAGGCACATGGACCTTTTTGTTTTATCTGTGTTTTTCCTTCCTCCGTTCATTGCCTCTTAAAAAAAAAAAAAAACAAAACAAAAAAAACATAGATACATGCATACATACATACATACATACACACATACATACATACATAGATAAATGCTCCCCACAAGGGGAGGTGTGGTGGAGTGGTCTTGCCACTGGCCTGGTAATCCAAAGGTCCCGGGTTCAAATCCCGATGTATCAATGGGAAGATATTATTGGGATGGAATTTGTGCTGTACCTGGTATCAGTGCATTACCACAAGCCCACCGAAACGTCAATAAAATACCCTCATTGTTCCCTTATTAAATAGCACTGTATGAATATTCCCATATTCAAAATATGCTATAGGGGTGCAATGCCTGGTGAGTTATCTGCTCAACAGGTGGCGTTGTGTGTGTGTAAGTGTGAGAGTCCGAGTGTAGGGGGTGAGACAGTGAAGCACGGGAACGAGGTGGCTTCAGAGATGGGGTCGTTTCAGGCCATGAGTGAGCACCGTGCCCCATGTGAAGGCAAGATGGCAGGTGCTCGTTGTACTCTACGTGCTTCACATGTCTCACTCCCTAGACTGGAACAAGACCTCACAGGCTTCACTGTTCATTGTAAAGTGGTGAATGTTAAGGCTCTCAGCCTATGCCCGAGAGGAAGTAAGTTGGAATATAGAAAAAAAAAAAAAAAAAAAAAAAAAAACATACATACACACATACATACACACATACATACATACATACATACATACATACACACATACATACATACATACATACATACAAACATAATAAAGATAACAAACCAAGCCAAAGGAAGGCATACATACATACATAGGCCTACATACATACATACACACACACATACATACATACATACAAACATAATAAAGATAACAAACCAAGCCAAAGGAAGGCATACATACATACATACATACATAGGCCTACATACATACATACATACATACATAGGCCTACATACACACATACATACATACATATATACGTATGTTCTGTATATGAGTAAGTAAATAAATGTGTATATGTACTGTATATCACTTACTCTCATGGTTATTTTATGATAATTTGTATTCTGCACATGCATCATTATTGTATTTATTTATTTTGTTTGCAAACTAAGCTTACCATCCTCATATCTGTACATCTCATGTTCATCCACTAAATTGTAAAATGTGTATTTTCAGCTCATGAGGCTGCCATTCTTTAATAAACCATTTATTATTATTATTATTACATACATAGGCCTACATACACACATACATACATACATACATACATACAAAAATAATAAAGATAACAAACCAAGCCAAAGGAAGGCATACATACATACATAGATACATGCATACATACATACATACATACACACTGTTACGACCGGGACTACGAATAAAACAAGGGCACTCAATGATTGGACTAGTAATAGGGCACTATGCAACAACGGTACGGTACGCTAGATCCAAACCCATGAACTTATATGCCGGCGAACAAAACACCTATACCCTCCAGGGTTAATCTGCGATAGCGGGGTATCCTTAACTGGGCATAAATGTACTCTACTTCAGGCTAACCTGCACTGGTATAGCCTGATAACAAACAAGATGCAAGTTACGTTAAAATGCATAAAAAGGAATCTATGGAAAGATCAATTAAATCACTGCAAGATTTAATACAATAAAAAGATGCTTCAATACAGTTACTCTAAACAACAATAAACTCTTCACTCCTATCTGAAAGAAAGTGAAGTATAGTCCTACAGCATAGACCTGGAAACTTCTGAAGAAAGTTTGATGCTCATAAGATGCTCATACTGATTTAGAACTATATAAAGGCAGGAGGCAGGACACCACACGTGTAAATCGAATACACTAAAAGATAGGACATATAATGTTAATGGACACGAGAATACTATAAATGCGCAACGGTAGCAATGCTCGACACTAAAAGAAGTGCTTCCTCATCAACGAAACAGTCTGCTATGGTTGTGCGGCTCAGCAACAACCTAGACTAATTAATGCTGTGAATAATAATGCGCACATATCAAAGAGCTTATATTAAATACTAACAAGTGTCTACTCGATTAATAATGTCTAGCTGGGATACTCTAGGTAAGGAACTGGGGTTGAGCAAGACAGGCTCGTAGCCTAGCGATGTCCTTAAGACTGCATCCTTTAAGTTACTTTAATTGACTAGGGGGCTCTCTCGATAGATCCAGATCACAAGTATCTGGTTCTATCCTGGCGACCCTCTAAAGACAAGCAAAGAGGCAGCAAAGTGTGGAACTGGTACAGGCCAAAACCCTCAGTCAACACAATGCTGCACTCGCAAAGGACGCAGCCGAAAAGACAACCCAGGCTACCACAGGACCGGTCGAAGTCGTATAGGTATAAGCAAACCGTACACACATCGGAGACAACGACTACAGTTACCTTATCTCAGTCTAGCATTAAATAAAAGAGCAGAAACATTAAATCAATAATGGAGACACACAAAGTTCTTAACCTATACTAATTAAGAACCCTCAAACCTATTCTAAGTACATGTAAATATCTCTGAGGACGGCGCATGCAATACAATGGGCCAGCTATGAAAACCGTATGCAGAACCCAAGGGGAGTGTTGTGCAGTTAATAAAGGTTAGAGTATGGAAAGAGAGAATCGAGTGAGAGAAACAGTGATAAAGGTGGTGATCGGGAGAGAGTATGCAAAGGGATGTTAGAAGCACGCGCGCCAAGCCTGTCCTGACGAGGACAGCTCCTGGGGACCCTCATGGAGGAGGTAAGTTACACAGGAGACCGCAAAGGCGCGATGGTCGGCCAATCACGGGCCAAGACGTCACAAGACAGCAGGCGTCATAGGACATAGCCAGACACGCCGTCCAATGGCGAGCGAGAGGCAGGAATGCACCCGTACATACAGACACTTACTACCTCCTCGCTCTGAAAGTCTTTCTCATTCACACGCTGGTACTATTATCACTACTGTTTATATAAAATATAACCCGTTGTCACAGACGAAAACAAAGACCACCACTGGACTGTCTGTGACAATGCGATTACTAGGAAAGAAAGAACAACATTCTTTGATAACTGTAGCCCATTTCGATGTCCCTGGCGAGTGCTAGTGGCCAACGAGAGGCGATTCTGCCAACGCTGGTAGACGTCACAACACACACAAAGGAAGGCCTCCCCAGTAACCCCTTCCCTTTCCTTCCCAAACCGGTTATAAAGTACCTAATCTCACAACCGGTCTTATATTAGTCTAGATTTCAACCCTCGCTAGCAGAACCAGCTTATTTGCATAGACGTGTGCATTATTTTGTTCACGATATGGTTCTGTTCGGATTGGCAACGTGATGTGAACTGTGAAATTATTGCTTATGCACCCCTCCCCCCCCCACACACACATACACACACACACACACAGACACACACACACACGCGCGGATTAGGAAAGGATAAGTATTTTGTCAGAAATAGCTTATCTCTTTTCTGTGCTATAGATACATCAATACATCATCCAAATTATAGTTTCAAACTAAAATAGATCACATAAAAAAACTTGGCGAATCATTGCATTACACACAAACAAGTGAGATCAATACCACAATTAACACAAGCTATGCTTAAGGGGAGATGGGCCGTTTTTCTGATCCCCCCTTCTTCGTCATGTTTAGCCCCATTGGTTTTCAAATCATAAGACGTTCGGCCCATTAGTTTGGCGATTTTAAGATCTTTCGCCCCATTCCTCTGTCAATATTAAGACTTTTCGTGTCAATTCGGTGTTAATTTTTTCCTTGCGAGCGATAGCGAGCCTGTAATTTAAGATAAACCAGGCAGGGAATTTTTTCTATCGAAAAATGTACAAATTTTTCTTGAAGGAGGGTCTTGGGTGAGTGTTTTTAAGCTTGATGGAGGTCTAGGGAGGAAACTAATAAAATAATAAAAACATACATAAATGAGCAAACAAAAAAAATGGCCCAAACCCCCTTAAACAATTTCGAAACGCAACGCATATCCCGTTTTTTTTTTTTTTTTTTTTTTTTTTTTTGCACCCGTTTTCTAAGTTTGGCTCGGGGTATGAAATGGTTGAGGTTTGTTTTTGTGGTCAGTGTGTTTACGTCTTTGATAGGGGGCGGATGTAGGCGGGGGGGGGGGGGGGTATGAGGGCTGGTTTGCTGTGCTTGTTTGTATGCTTGTACGTTGGGGCATGCTTGTGTGTTTGTCTAGCTGGGGTAGATGCTTGTGAGTTGTGTGTGTGTGTGTTCTGTATGTTTGTATTTCAATGTTTATTGTGTGTGTGTGTGTGTGTGTGTGTGTGGGGGGTGGGGGCTATATTAGGGCTGGTTTGGTTGGTTTGTGTGTTGGTACATGCCTGTTTGGGTTTGTGTGTGTGTGTGGGGGAGGGGGGGGGGCTATATTAGGGCAGGTTTGGTTGGTTTGTGTGTTGGTACATGCCTGTTTGGGTTTGTGTGTGTGTGGGGGGGGGGGGGTATATTAGGGCTGGTTTGGTTGGTTTGTGTGTTGGTACATGCCTGTTTGGGTTTGTGTGTGTGTGTGGGGGGGGGGGGGGCTATATTAGGGCTGGTTTGGTTGGTTTGTGTGTTGGTACATGCCTGTTTGGGTTTGTGTGTGTGTGTGGGGGGGGGGGGCTATATTAGGGCTGGTTTGGTTGGTTTGTGTGTTTGTACATGCCTGTTTGGGTTTGAGTGTGTGTGGGGGGGGGGGGCTATATTAGGGCTGGTTTGGTTGGTTTGTGTGTTGGTACATGCCTGTTTGGGTTTGTGTGTGTGTGTGGGGGGGGGGGCTATATTAGGGCTGGTTTGGTTGGTTTGTGTGTTGGTACATGCCTGTTTGGGTTTGTGTGTGTGTGGGGGGGGGGGGGGCTATATTAGGGCTGGTTTGGTTGGTTTGTGTGTTGGTACATGCCTGTTTGGGTTTGTGTGTGTGTGGGGTGGGGGGGGGGGCTATATTATGGCTGGTTTGGTTGGTTTGTGTGTTGGTACATGCCTGTTTGGGTTTGTGTGTGTGTGGGGTGGGGGGGGGGGGGCTATATTATGGCTGGTTTGGTTGGTTTGTGTGTTGGTACATGCCTGTTTGGGTTTTTACTTACTCTAGTTGTACTTACTCTAGTTGTATTGCGGGAGTGAGCATGCTCGTTATTTCCCGCCTCCTATATGTGTAGGTGTTATATGTATCGTTGGAATGGCTGTGGATGTGTGTGTAGTCTGTATTTTTAGCCAATTGGCAACATCGGAAACGAAGGCTTAGGGTGGATCTGTATGGTACCATTCTCACTATAGACGGTACCGTCTCGCCCGAAGGCTTAGGTAGCCATCAGCTTAGGTGAACCATATGATACCCATCTCGCCTTGTACCATTTTTGCCAACCCCAGATGGGACGTCACAACGTCGTCCACTTATTCCAGGTACCTATTTACAGCTAGGTGAACTGAGGCTAACACATGAAAGGAGACAAGCCCAATTTGTCTCCGCCCGGCCGGGGATTGAACCCCCGACCCCTCGTGTGTGAGACAAGAGCTCTACCTACTAGGCTACGGGCTGTGTGTGTGTGTGGGGGGGGGGGCTATATTAGGGCTGGTTTGGTTGGTTTGTGTGTTGGTACATGCCTGTTTGGGTTTGTGTGTGTGTGTGGGGGGGGGGGGGCTATATTAGGGCTGGTTTGGTTGGTTTGTGTGTTGGTACATGCCTGTTTGGGTTTGTGTGTGTGTGTGGGGGGGGGGGGGGGGGCTATATTAGGGCTGGTTTGGTGGTTTGTGTTTGTACATGCCTGTTTGGGTTTGTGTGTGTGTGGGGGGGGGGGGCTATATTAGGGCTGGTTTGGTTGGTTTGTGTGTTGGTACATGCCTGTTTGGGTTTGTGTGTGTGTGTGGGGGGTGGGGGCTATATTAGGGCTGGTTTGGTTGGTTTGTGTGTTGGTACATGCCTGTTTGGGTTTGTGTGTGTGTGTGGGGGGGGGGGGGGCTATATTAGGGCTGGTTTGGTTGGTTTGTGTGTTGGTACATGCCTGTTTGGGTTTGTGGTGTGTGTGGGGGGGGGGGGGGGCTATATTAGGGCTGGTTTGGTTGGTTTGTGTGTTTGTACATGCCTGTTTGGGTTTGTGTGTGTGTGGGGGAGGGGGGGGCTATATTAGGGCTGGTTTGGTTGGTTTTGTGTTGGTACATGCCTGTTTGGGTTTGTGTGTGTGTGGGGGGGGGGGGGGGCTATATTAGGGGGGGTTTGTTTGTTTTGTGTGTTGGTACATGCTTGTTTGGGTTTGTGTGTGGGTGTGGGGGAGGGGGGGCTATATTAGGGCTGGTTTGGTTGGTTTGGGTGTTGGTATATGCCTGTTTGGGTTTGTGTGTGTGTGTGTGGGGGGGGGGGGGGGGGGGCTATATTAGGGCTGGTTTGGTTGGTTTGGTTGTTTTGTGTTTTGGTACATCCCTGTTTGGGTTTGTGTGTGTGTGGGGGGGGCGGGGGGTTATATTAGGGCTGGATTGGTTGGTTTGTGTGTTGGTACATGCCTGTTTGGGTTTGTGTGTGTGTGGGGGAGGGGGGGGCTATATTAGGGCTGGTTTGGTTGGTTTGTGTGTTGGTTCATGCCTGTTTGGGTTTGGGTGTGTGTGGGGGGGGGGGGGGGCTATATTAGGGCTGGTTTGGTTGGTTTGTGTGTTGGTATATGCCTGTTTGGGTTTGTGTGTGTGTGTGTGGGGGGGGGGGGGGCTATATTAGGGCTGGTTTGGTTGGTTTGGTTGGTTTGTGTGTTGGTACATGCCTGTTTGGGTTTGGGTTTGTGTGTGTGTGTGTGGGGGGGGGGGCTATATTAGGGCTGGATTGGTTGGTTTGTGTGTTGGTACATGCTGTTTGGGTTTGTGTGGTGTGGGGTGGGGGGGTGGGGGGGGGGTGGGGGCTATATTAGGGCTGGTTTGGTTGGTTTGTGAGTTGGTACATGCCTGTTTGGGTTTGTGTGTGTGTGGGTGGGGGGGGGGGCTATATTAAGGCTGGTTTGGTTGGTTTGTGAGTTGGTACATGCCTGTTTGGGTTTGTGTGTGTGTGGGGGGGGGGGGGGGGGGGGGGGGGGCTATATTAGGGCTGGTTTGGTTGGTTTGTGAGTTGGTACATGCCTGTTTGGGTTTGTGTGTGTGTGTGGGGGGGGGGGGCTATATTAGGGCTGGTTTGGTTGGTTTGTGTGTTGGTACATGCCTGTTTGGGTTTGTGTGTGTGTGTGTGTGTGTGTGTGTGCTTATTTGAGCTTTTGATTGGGCGTTTTTGTGTGTGTGAGTGGGTAGGACAGATGCTTGTATTGCTTGTTGTGCATGAATATGTGTGTGTGTGTGTGTGTGTGTGTGTGTGTGTGTGTGTGTGTGTGTGTGTAAATGTGTATAATATGTGTATATCTATTCATATATCAGTAATAGGCTTTACTCCCCGGCCCACCAATGCTCTCTCTCCCATTGGTGGAACATTCGGAATCATCTGAAAACAATTTGTATAAGCGAATCATTTCCTTTGTATCGAAAATCCATTCTAATTAAAACATTTTGATCAGAATATGTGATTATTATATTAGTACAGAAAAAATACATATACGCTAAATATAACACAGTAATAGTTAGTTAGTGTGTTATATTTAGCTTATATTTACAGGTTATAGTGACCATACCCTACCCCCCTGATACTACTCTCCTTGACGCGGTTGGGGGGCTTCAGTGACTAATTTTGAGTAGTTTTTCATTCCTCATTCTATGTTTTTCCCCTTCTATTCTTACTCTGTCCCATCTAAACGCCTGTGCAGTAATCTGGAGACAACCCTCCAAGCAAACTGCACATTTAAACAATAAGAAGAAGAAGAAGACCATACCCTGTTCCAAGTAAGTAGGCCAAATATCTTTATCATTAATAACCACCTTTATAGTTCACAAACGACTTATATAATCGAATTGATATTTCTACCATTTGGGAGGAGTCAACCAGGGAATAGGTGTGCAAATGTACAGCCCATATGCTCTAGCCCTTTTTGAGTTACAGAAGGGTTCACGATTGTTTGCCTACCTAGCTAGAGGTGTGATCAGAAATGGAAGAGAAACGAGCAGGTGGTTGAGAGAGACGCCCGATCTAATAATAATAATAATCTGGTATTTTATTTCTAGTGCGAATGGAGGAGGGAGGAAGAGGAGGAGAAGACGATGAAGAAGAAGATAAAGAAGAAGATGAAGGTGATCGAGGGGGTGGTGTGGGACTGGGCTTGGTAGGTGGGGGGGGGGGGGAGTGGGGGGGGTGGGGGAAGGGGGGGGGTGAGGTTGGATAGTAATAGGGATAGAGATATAAGATTTGGGGGTGACGGGGGGGACGCTGGATGGGTAAGGTTGAAGAGGGGGAGCAAGGCGACGGGGAAGGTGGGGGAGGGGGGTCGTAGGGGCAGGAGTGTAAGAGGAAGGGGAATCAGGAATTTGAGTACTGGAGGAGGAGGAGGAAGGAAATTGTAAGCGAGAGGGGATAAGGTTATAGGAGATGAAGAAGGGGCTGACGAAGGGGGTGAAGCGGATGAAGAAGGGGGTCTATTTTTTTTTTTGGTAGGGGGATGATACTTAGTGGGAGGGGTAGGAATGGGAGAGGGGCGTCTGGCTGTAACACGACGTGGAAGGGTGGGGGGCAAGCGGCGGCGAAGGCATAACGGGGGCGAGTAGGGGCAGAAGAAGGAGGAATATTTCTGGGGGTTGTGGGATAGGGAGACGTTGGGGGGGGGGGGGTTGAGGAAGAGTAGGATGACGTAGATTTTCAGCCATGTGGCTGCAAGTGAACAATAAACCGACAATTATAATAATTATGTTTTACAAACACACACACAGTAAAACCTTCGCACTTTAGTACAACCATTTAGCTCAGTCCAACATTTCCTGGTTTTGCTATTAACGGCTTAATGAGTTTGTTTGTCAGACATGCTCTGTTTATTGTCATCCTTAATACAGTACACCATGACGCCATGCTCTTTTCTTAAGCATTACCACAGGCACAATAATCGCCTGAATCATCAAGATATTTGCATAATTAAGTTGCTAGCTCTAACCCTTTCTTATTTTATTTCAACTACATTTAGACGATTTTATGAAACTAAATACAATTTTCTAATAGTTGCCAGAATATAATGAAAAATACGTCACCGGTACAGACAGACAGACAGAGAGAAAGTTGATTTGCTCAGACTTCTTTATAAAGTATGGAACACAGCTCTCAAATTACATAGTTATAATACAAAAATATGATGATTTACATTGACATTGCAACTTAAAACATATGTACAATACTATTTGCAACCTGTTCAATATTTATGATTATGCAGCAGCTATGGAAACATCCTATAAATAGATTGCAAATATTTTGACAAATTCAACAGGGTCTTTTTGTTAGTACTCTGCAATAGTTCAGCAAATGTGTTCCTATTTGAAGATACTCTGAAATATCGTGAAATATATTGAAGGCGTTCGTCCTCTATATGTTGGTTTTTACACTCGAGAACCATATGGTATTCATCGCCAATTGTGTTACTATTACATTTATTATGTATACAGTCCTCTCTAGCAATTATCTGGCACCTGCCAGTTACTATGGGGAATTTATTATTATTTGGTCTAAGCTTGTATATACTGGTGCAGTATTTCTTGGACAATTTCAATATGTAATCTTCTAACTTAAAATAACTTTTATATGTTACATAAGTACTACATGATGACATATTATTTAGATTACTAAACCATTGTGTTATCCATTGATCTAGTAGACGTCTTTGTATTGCAGCCTTAAACCACAATGGATTAGCAACCTCCTGTATATTCCTTATACCTGACATACCACAATTATTTATTAATGATCTTCAAATGTATTATCATGATCTAGTTTTAGAAGACATTGGTACATAATGTGGCTCAGCTTACTACCTTTACCACTGATAAGTCTATCCCAAAAACTAATAATTCTACATTTGATATGGACCATGAAAGGAAATCTGCCCAACTCACCATATACTATATCATTACATGTACTTTTATTTGCATGAAGAATGTGTTTAACCCTTGTCTGGCGGGGGTGGACTTGAATTCGGTCTAGAGAACCATGGACTATGTGACGGGGACCGACTTAACACTTAAAGAGCTGGGCCCGACTTAAGTCCGTATCTAAAAAGCAGCAAGTTAGGAGCATTATTAAGGCTTTTAACCTTCTCGGCACCGTCACGTACACATGTACGTGATAAGTGCTTCAGTAAAATATACCGTCCCGTACACACGTACGTGATAAATTAAAAGAAATGCTGCCAGTCGGTTTTGCTGCCTGGGGCTCTATCTACGGTACTGTATGTCACACTGGGGATACAGGAAGCTCCGCCCCTTTCCCCAGCAGCCAACCAGAGCCCTGTGACGTCACCGAGGACCGTGACGTCACGGTATCTCTCGACTAATGAGAGGCAGATTTTCCCCCCAGGGCCCAGACTTCCCCTAGGCACCGCCCACGCAGGATTATAGTGCTTTTGTGTCTCCATGCATTCGCCATCTTGGTCTTCATACGCATTATTATGCCATTTATTATTATTATCATCATTATTATTATTTACGTGTATTTAGTAGGGAACATTTGATAACTTCGACTACTGATACTACTACTACTTCTAATACTTCTAATACTGCTATCCTGTTGTACCTAACTACTCTACTATACAAATTAATGGGTATTTGGCAAGGTTTAGTGGGTGGATAATGCGCGTGGGAGGGAGCGGTATGTAGGCCTACTGAGCGGGATGGCCGCGCGGTGCCGAAGGGGTTAAAGGGTTAAAATCAAGTGCAAATGGCCGGGAGCGCATCAGGCCACACGGCCGACACCCAGGGCTTACCGCCGCCCACTGACTCACGCTCCCTCTGTTCTCGAGAGGACGGCAGTGTAGCCAGTAGTGAGTGTAGCTGGAAAAAATATGCCGCTATACGCTAAACTCCCATGTTGGTGGTACCACTGCATCAAAACGACGAGTGCTACGTAGCTCGTTCTGGTCTCATTTTGAAGCTTGTAGCGCCTAGTTTTTTGCTGAATACATTTTGTTTCATGCAGATACTTGATTGATCATTCAGGATGGCCTGAATATGCCCAAAATAGCCCAAAACCCCCCGCTAGACGAGGGTTAAGGCGGTGTGCAATTTTGAGCAATATTTGGCTCTGAGAGAGAGACGAGCGGTAGGAGGAGCGTAGGTCGGCTCTGACCGGTCGGCACGGCTCCTGCGCCAGCACTGGGCCCAGCTCCACACACACCCACACTCACTGCCTCGCTACACAGGGAATTATGTAAGGAAATTACCGTATTTTAGGGATTTTTCTTTCGTCTTGCACGATCGTTGCAAGAGAACGCGTGGTCGTAGAAGGATGGTTCTGGTGTTATTGGAAAGCTCAATTATCACCCTTTCAGGGATACATAATTGTATTACGCTCTGGCTCTTGTTTATGCATGAAAAAGAGCATGGAAACAAGGTCGTTTAGGGTAAAACCACCCGCTTGGCGGGTAGTAGAAGTTACTGACGGGCCCACTGGTAAGGCGTTAAGGAACTTTAAATGAAGACTGTCTAACCCTTTATTTATTGCATAGCCCCATATCTCGCAACCGTATATTAAGGAGAGGTTTTTAGTTTATTCCCTAGATATCCTTCAAGCTTAAGATTACACCCCGTTGAGCCCCTCTCAAGATAAATTTGTACATTTTTCGGTAGAAAAATTTCCCGGCTGAAAGCCGGTTCCTCTTAAATTACAGGCTCGCTATCGCTCGCCAGGATAAAATCGACACCTAAATGGCACGAAAAGTCTTAAAATTGATAGAAATGGGTTGAAAGTTCTTAACATCGTCAAAATAATGGGGCGAACATCTTAAAATTAGAAAAACAAAGGGGCTAAACATGAGGGAGAAAGGAGTCAAGAAAAAAATCCCTCAAGTGGAAATCTCCCCTTAAAATGGGAGTTATCATAGAATCAAACAGTTCCAGCAAGGGTTAAGAAACGTTAACACATTCTATAAAATATATGCCCTTCCAGTTCGTTGTTATTCTAATCATTAATATGACTATTGTGAAACGATTTTATTCGGTTTAATGAAAATCATTGGGAGCCCCATTGCTGATTGAAAACTATCCTTCTGATTCTCGATATTCTTCCTAAGCTGAGAAAATCGTCTGCATGCTAAGTAGTACACTCCAAAATGGCCACATCCTAAACGGCCACATTCCTAAACGGCCGCACAATTTTATACTGATTGTGTTATATTCTATGAGGCACTAACTACAAAATACCCAAACTGCATTTATTTTTCTGTTCTCTGGCTGTTATTGGACGATGTTATTCAGATTAGGAAAGATATATGGCAGAGGGATAATTCCGATAGTCTTTGTTTACCCTTTTCATTCCTACAGTTCCTTCCTAAGCTGTATACAATCGCCAAATACAGATACATTTAGATAAACACAAGGTTACATAAAGATACATTTAGATAAGCACAAGGACACATAAAGATACACAAAGATACATAAAGATAAACACAGATACACAAAGGTACATCAAGATACACATAAAGATACATAAATACATACACAATGATACATAAAGATACATACAGGTAGCCCACAGAAGTATAATAATCTATATATATATAGTCCAGGCAGGTTTCTTTAAGGCAGCTACATAAGGCCAAAACATAATGCCTTAGATCTGACGCACACAATAATAAAAAGGTGTTCTGCCTCACCCCATTAGTTTGGGGATTTTAAGACGCTTCACTCCAGTATGTTAATGTATAAATTTAGCTTGAAGGGTGTCTGGGGTGGGCATTTTTTAGTTTGAAGGAAGTATGGGAAGGCGTTTCTGTTAGCCTAGGGGACAAACTAAAATACATTTATCGAAATTGGCAAGAACAAGCCAATATCGTAAACAATAATTCAAGAAAAAATCATAATATAGGTAGCCCTTTAAGGGGAGATTCCACTTGAGGGATTTTTTTCTTGACTCCTTTCTCCCTCATGTTTAGCCCCTTTGTTTTTCTAATTTTAAGATGTTCGCCCCATTATTTTGACGATTTTAAGAACTTTCAACCCATTTCTATCAATTTTAAGACCTTTCCTGCCATTTATGTGTCGATTTTATCCTGGCGAGCGATAGCGAGCCTGTAATATTATTTTTTTAAGAGGAACCGGCTTTCAGCCGGGACATTTTTCTACCGAAAAATTTACAAATTTATCTTGAAAGGGGCTCAACGGGGTGTAATCTTAAGCTTGAAGGATATCTAGGGACCAAACTAAAAACCTCTCCTTAAGGATATGACGCGTTTTAGCAGTGGGTTTTGGCTATTATTAGACGATTTTATACAGCTTAAGGAAGGATCTGTGGAAATTAAGAGGATAAAGACTTCTTCAATCATACTTCTGGACTTCCACATACCCCTTCTAATCGGAATAAAATCGTCTAATGATAGCCTAAAAGAAGCGCGTCAACGAACCTCAAAGGGTTAAGGGGAGATGGGCCGTTTTTCTAGTCCCCTTCTGCCTCATGTTTAGCCCCATTAGTTTTCAGATTTTATGACGTTCGGCCCATTAGTTTGGCAATTTTAAGACATTTCGTCCCATTTATTTGTCAATATTAAGACTTTTCGTGTAATTTAGATGTCGATCTTTTTTCCTGGCGAGCGATAGCGACCCTGTAATTTAAGAGGGACTGGCCTTCGGCCGGGACTTATTTCTATCGAAAAATGTACAAATTTATCTTGAATGGGGGGGCCTTGGGGGTGATTTTAAGCTTGATGGAGGTCTAGGGAGGAAACTAAAAAAATAATAATAATACAAAAAAAACATAAATGAGCAAATAAAAATGCCCTATCCCCCCTTAATTGGCAATAAGGCAGCAGCTGTATAAGGAAAAACAAAGGACGTCACACATCACGCTTGTTAGACCTGACGTACAATAATAAAAACAAAGGACGTCACACATCACGCTTGTTAGACCTGACGTACAATAATAAAAACAAAGGACGTCACACATCACGCTTGTTAGACCTGACGTACAATAATAAAAACAAAGGACATCACACATCACCCTTGTTAGACCTGACGTACAATAATAAAAACAAAGGACGTCACACATCACGCTTGTTAGACCTGACGTACAATAATAAAAACAAAGGACGTCACACATCACGCTTGTTAGACCTGACATACAATAATAAAAACAAAGGACGTCACACATCACGCTTGTTAGACCTGACGTACAATAATAAAAACAAAGGACATCACACATCACCCTTGTTAGACCTGACGTACAATAATAAAAACAAAGGACGTCACACATCACGCTTGTTAGACCTGACGTACAATAATAAAAACAAAGGACGTCACACATCACGCTTGTTAGACCTGACGTACAATAATAAAAACAAAGGACGTCACACATCACGCTTGTTAGACCTGACATACAATAATAAAAACAAAGGACGTCACACATCACGCTTGTTAGACCTGACGTACAATAATAAAAACAAAGGACGTCACACATCACGCTTGTTAGACCTGACGTACAATAATAAAAACAAAGGACGTCACACATCACGCTTGTTAGACCTGACATACAATAATAAAAACAAAGGACGTCACACATCACGCTTGTTAGACCTGACATACAATAATAAAAACAAAGGACGTCACACATCACGCTTGTTAGACCTGACATACAATAATAAAAACAAAGGACGTCACACATCACCTTTGTTAGACCTGACGTACAATAATAAAAACAAAGGACGTCACACATCACGCTTGTTAGACCTGTGTGACGCCTCCCGGCGTTAGCAGAATGGTTGCGTGGGGCATTGCAGCTCGCTAGCGCTCGCCAGGATGGGGTGATGGGCTACAGTTGTCCTAGAATGATCTGCTTTATTTAATTAGTGTCGTGTTGCCACAGACAGTCTAGAAATGGTCTTTGTTTTGGTCTGTGACCGCGCCTTGTATTTTATATTCGCTATAATATAAATGTTGCTTGTGTGGGAGGCGAGCGAGAGAGGGTGAGGGAGTACACCTGGCAGCGGGGTGAGCTATGACGCGGCTCGCTTGGGCGCTGACGGCGTTGGCGGCCGGGTGGTCAACTAGTCCCTTCCCATCGCGGCCTCGTGTTCTTTACCAGCTCAGAGCTTGCCTGACTCGTGTATCGCCTACACCCTTTGCAATTCTGTCCCCCATACTCGCCACTTTGCATACTATTTCTCTCTCTCGACTTCTCCTTTCTCATTCTCTAAGCTTTATTAAACTCAACATCCCTTCTGGTTTCAGCATAGACGTTCACCGTCGACCAGTCGTATTGTATGCGAAGCTCTCAGATATTTCCATGTATTAGGTTAAGGAGGTATTATGCTTTATTGAGGTTAGAGAGACGGACTTTTCCATATGTGTCCTCTCTCGGGAAGGTTGTAGACCGGTATATGTCTCCCTGGCAAGGTGTTGAGTGATTCTGCTTGGTTATCTAAAGCTAGACTGGGGGTAAGGTTACTGTGTCATTGTCTCCGATATGTGCAGTGTTAGCTAAGCCCTGCACGACATCGACAGGTACTGTGGGAGCCTAAGTTGTCTTCGGGTGGGTTTACTTTGCGAGCACAGCGCTGTGGTGTGAGAGGGCCATAGCCTATCCCTCACAACATAGTGCTGCCTCTTTGTGTTGACTTCTGAGGGATCGCCAGGATAGAACTAGGTACTAGAGACCTAGATTTATCAAGAGAGCATCCCCGTCATATAACGTAATCTTCATTATACCACCTTCGGACAACGTTAGGCTACGAGCCGCATGCTCACCCATTGTTGCCCTGCCTTGATACCCCAGCTAGACTTTATTAACTGAGCAGACACTGGTTAGAGATAAGCCCCCATTATTATATGTATGCAACATTATTATTCACTGCACTTTTGAGCCGAAGTTGTTGTTGAGTTGCACAACCCTAGTAGGCTGTTGCGTTGTGTCACGAAGCATTTCTTTAGTTGTCGAGCATTACTACCTTTGCGTAGTCTTTATTATTCGCCTGCCTATTATTACTATATGTCCTAGTATTTATTGTGACCCGTATTCTGCATTATAATTGTTCAAGATTCTTTACGAACATCTTCCCAGCATCAGACTTATTTCAGAAGTTTCCAGTTGATGTTGCAGGACTAGCATTGCAATTTCTTTAATACAGGAGTGCCAGTTATTTGAGTATCTACCGTAACGTTAATTAATCACGTTAACTATCTTTTCTTTGTGTAACCTAGTCCAGTAATCTTTTACTGTTTGAGAATAGGCTGTTTCATCGAGCATCAGCCTAGTGTGTGTGCACCAGTTACCGAGTCATAGGATACCTCGTTGTCCAGGCACGACTCAGGGCGGTAATGGTGTTTTGTTTTCCAGTGTTTAAGGCATTTTTTTTTTTTTTTTTTTTTTTTTAAAGAGACAATGAACGGAGGAAGGAAAAACACAGATAAAACAAAAAGGTCCATGTGCCTAAAGGCATCCTCCATTCATAAAATGTTTGTAACAACTGGATTTAAACATTTTTTAGATTGTAAGTTTGTGGAAAGCAATTCGAGGGAAGTGAATTCCAAAGAGTAGTAGCTCTGGGGATAAATGAATTCTGATAAGCAGAAGTTCTGCATTGTGGAGGAGAAAGTGTAAATTCATGGGCGCTCTCAGCTGCCCTAGTTCTACGGGGAAAGATGTGGAGAGGCGGCACAATTGAAGCAAGTTCCTCGGAACAATTGCTGTGAAAATATCTGTAGAATAATGCAAGGGATGCAACGTTTCTTCGTATGGATAATGTAGGAAGGTCCTGTGTGATTGCAGGGTTATTGATTAATCTAATAGCTTTATTTTGAATTTTGTCCAACTGCCTCAATGCAACCACTCCACTTCCACCCCACAGAGGTGAACAGTAATCCATCTGAGAACGCACATGACTTTTATATATCACGGCCAACTGCTCGTCAGTGAAGAATTCTCGAACTCTGTACAGGAGTCCCAGTTTTTTAGAGGCATTCTTAGCAATGCTTCTAACATAATGTGTCCAGCTCAAGTTAGTAGTTAATGTTACACCGAGAATGTCAATACTAGGGGAAGTGGGAATATTTACATCATTACAAAATATATGGGAGTCAGTGAGATTCTGTCAGTTAGAAAATTGAATGTATTTGGTTTTCTGTGCATTAAAGGAAACTAGATTCTTTTGTCCCCATCCATTAATTCTAGAAAGGTCCTGGTTCAGAGAAATTGCAGTGTTTATTTTTGAATTTATAAGATCACGCTTGTTAGACCTGACGTACAATAATAAAAACAAAGGACGTCACACATCAGCTTGTTAGACCTGACATACAATAATAAAAACAAAGGACGTCACACATCACGCTTGTTAGACCTGACGTACAATAATAAAAACAAAGGACGTCACACATCACGCTTGTTAGACCTGACGTACAATAATAAAAACAAAGGACGTCACACATCACGCTTGTTAGACCTGACGTACAATAATAAAAAGGAGTTCTGTCTCATTCTGTTGTCTCACTCTGCTCTTCTTATGTGGTTTTTGCTCTCTCTCTCTCTCTCTCTCTCTCTTTCCAACAGGTTTTTGTCATTGCCCAACCTAATCCTACCTAATTAAACCTCTTGAGGATCATGACTCATTTTGACAGTCTATCCTGGCTCTCAATTGACACTTTTATACAGCTTAGGAAGGATCTGTGGGCATTAAAAGGGTAAAGACTGTCTAGATTAACCCTCTGACTCCCATATCCCCTTCCTAAACTGAATACAATCGTCTAATAACAGCCAGAACACAAAACATTAAATGCGTCATGGTCTCTTCTAAGGGATAAGGGGGGTCTCCGTTTTTTTTTATCTTTCACTCCTATTTTCTCTTTCCCTGGCTTGTATCCATGCGGCCCCATTCAGCCAACTGTTTTAAGACGTTTATCCCCATCCAGGTGTCGATTTCTTCCTGGCGAGCGATAGCGAACCAGCATTGTATGGAGAAATCCGGCTTCGGAGAAATTTTTCTATCGAAAAATGTACAAATTTAGCTTGCTGTCAAAACAAAAATATATATATGCTGGCTCGCTACCGCTCGCCAGGAAAATATTGACACCTGGATGGGGGTAAACGTCTTAAAACAGTAGGCTGAATGGGACCGAATAGATACAAGCCAAAGAGAGAGGGAGAGAACGAGAAAAAAATAAAGCGAGGTGGGCTCCCTTAATGAGGCTACAAGCAATCTCGTAATGATCACCAGTGCTGATGTTGCTTGCTTTTCTTGGTGCTTAGTAATCCGCTGCCTAATGAGTCCGCGGCCGTCAAGATCCGGGGCCTAAATGCCAATCAGTTTTCCCTATACACCTTGCACTTAACCCCATGAGGATTTATGACGCATTTTGGCAGTGCATTCTGGTTATTATTTGACGATTATATTTTGAGTTGGAAGGGTATACGGAGGTCAGGTTTATTAAGGCAGACTTTATCCTTTTCATTTCCACAGATCCTCCCTAAGCTGCATAAAATCGTCTAATGATAGCCAGTCAGAGGGTTTATTAAGGCAGTCTTTATCCTTTATCAGTCTTTATCCTTTATCAGTCGTTATCCTTTTCGCTCCCACAGATCCTCCCTAAGCTGCCTAAAATCGTCTAATGATAGCCAGTCAGAGGGTTTAGTGAGGCAGTCTTTACCCTTTTCATTCCCACAGATCCTCCCTAAGCTGCATAAAATCGTATAATGATAGCCAGAATGTACAGTCAAAATGCGTCATGGTCCTCAAGTGTGAATTGTGTTTCCTGGAACGCTTCAGCCGAGTGGTCTTGTTCAGCCCCTTCAGTTTCGCCCCATGGCTTTGGCGAAATTTAGGACGAATCACTGCATTAAATTGGCAATCATTAACACGTTTCGGCCCATTCAGGTGTCAGTTTGTTTCTGGCGAACGAAAGTGAGCCTGCATTATAAGAGGCACTGGAATTTGGCCGGGACGCTTTCCGGTGAATTACAGACTCGCTTTCGATCGCCTGAAAAACAGAACTAGATACCATAATTAGGCGAAGTGTTTAGCCCGTTCAGTACCGGTGCCGTCCTTTTAACTTTATTTTGGCTACTATTACACGATTTTATTCAGTTTAAAAAGGGTCTCCAGCAGTTAACAGACTTTGAAGTAACTCACTCAGCCCATTCTACTACCACAGATCCTTCTTAAACCGCACAAAATCGTCGCAATGTAACTAGAATATAATTAGAAAGACGTCCCCGGTTCAGGAGGGGTCAATATTTGCCTAACAAATGGAGCGAAACATCTTAAAATGGCCGAACAAATTGTGGTGTGACGCTACCTGTGTGAAGTGCTTCCAGGAACACTGCAGCTCAGAGTTGTCGCCAATTTAGCTACTTTCCCGCTAGATCTTGAGGTATTTACTTCGATCTAGAGGCAAATTTTTACATCTAGCGACATGAATGCTGGTGATATTCTGTAAATTTGAGCCATTTTAGAACGATATTGTAGAGATTGTGCCAATATTCTAGAAATTTTCGCCATTTATTTAGGATGTAGCGGACTTGATTTGGTAACCTTGCCGGGCAGCTCTCCCTCACACCTCACCTGAGCTATATACCTGTGTGAAGTGGCTGGCTGGAACGTGGGGTATTCTGGGTTCACTATATAGGGTTAGGTAGAACGCCTACCCTTTCTTAGTATTTATCTTTATTAATTTCACTCCAACACCAAAGACCTCCCAAAAAAATTAATGAAAGTAAGCTTGTGATCCACTGGGATTCGAACCTGGGTTACCATATACAGATTTTAAAGACTCTAACCATTACATCATCAAGGCCAGCTAAATCCTGATAGGTAATATTTTAGGGGAGACAATAATTCAACGGTTGATAGCGGTGTCACACACAAGCACTTTTCCCGTCAACTTTCACGGACAATTTTAGTCTGGCATCTTCAAAATTTAAGTTTGATCTGAAACCAGCCACCTTGCTTAGGAAGGTTTTTAGTTTGTTCCCTCGACCTCCATCAAGCTTAAAATTACACCCCCTAGACCCTTTGTCAAGATAAAATTGTACATTTCTCGGTAGCAAAATGTCCTGGCCGAAGACGGGTTCCTCTTAAATTATAGGCTCGCTATCGTTCACCAGGAAAAACATGACACCTACATTTCACGAAAGGTCTTAAAATTGACAGAAATGATGCGAACGTTCTTAAAATCGCCAAAATAATGGGTCGAACGTCTTAAAATCTCAAAAGCAATGGGGCTAAACGTGAGGGACGTTTAGCCCCAAAAGATATGAGACATTAAGACATTTGCCATATTAGTTGGTGATTTTAAGACCTTTCGTGCCATTTAGGTGTCCATTTTGTTCGGCTTTTGGTCGGGGCATTTTTCTACCGAAACATTTACAAATGTATCTGGAAAGGAGATCTTGGGGATAATTTCAAGCTTGATGGAGTTCTAGGTAGCAAACTAAAGTATATATATATATATATATATATATATATATATATATATATATATATCTCAAGTTAGGTTAAGAAACTGTAGCTATTATGGTTTGTGGCCGTTTTGGTGCAGGCCGTTTTGGAATGTGGACGATTAGGAGTGTGACCGTTTTGAAGTGTGGCCGTTTTGGAGTGTGGACGTTTTGGAGCGTGGACGTTTTGGAGTGTGGACGTTTTGGAATGTGGATTTTTGGAGTGTGGACGTTTTGGAGTGTGGACGTTTTGGAATGTGGATTTTTGGAGTGTGGACGTTTTGGAGTGTGGACTTTTTGGAGTGAATGTTTTGTAATGTGGACGTTTTGGAGTGTTACTCAGTTACTTGTTCGTCAAGGGGAATCCACGCAATGCGAGCTAAGCTCATTATTATCGCGCCTCCTTAACTGGGAATGTATTGCGTGAAATGCATGTTAAGTGTTTTATGTACTGTTGGAATGGCTGTGGATGTGTGTGTAGTCTGTATTTTAACCAATTGGCGACATTGGAAACGAAGGCTTAGGGTGGATCTGTATGGTACCATTCTCACTATAGACGGTACCGTCTCGCCCGAAGGCTTAGGTAGCCATCAGCTTAGGTGAACCATATGATACCCATCTCGCCTTGTACCATTTTTGCCAACCCCAGATGGGACGTCACAACGTCGCCCACTTATTCCAGGTACCTATTTACAGCTAGGTGAACTGAGGCTAACACATGAAAGGAGACAAGCCCAATTTGTCTCCGCCCGGCGGGGGATTGAACCCCCGACCCCTCGTGTGTGAGACGAGAGCTCTACCTACTAAGCTACGGGCTGTGTGTGGACGTTTTGGAGTGTGGACGTTTTGGAGTGTGGACGTTTTGGAGTGTGGACTTTTTGGAGTGTGGACGTTTTGGAGTGTGGACGTTTTGGAGTATGGACTTTTTGGAGTGTGAACGTTTTGGAGTGTGGACTTTTTGGAGTGTGGACGTTTTGGAGTATGGACGTTTTGGAGTGTGGACTTTTTGGAGTGTGGACGTTTTGGAGTGTGGACTTTTTGGAGTGCGGATGTTTTGCAATGTGGACGTTTTGGAGTGTGGACATTTTGGAGTGTGGACGTTTTTGTAATGTGGACGCTTTGGAGTGTGGCCGGTTTGGAGTGTGGATGTAAGGAGTGTGGCTGTTCTGAAGTGTGACCGTTCTCACTTAAGGGGATAGTGGCTGGTTTTTTGGTCTATTAATTGATTTATTATTTATTTTTTATTTTTTTCAGTTTTCTCGCTAGACCTCCATCAAGCTTAGAACATAATCCCCTAAACCCCCTTTCAAGATATATTGGTACATTTTCGGTAGAAAACATTTCCCGGCCGAAAGCCTATTCCTCTTAAAATTACAGACTCGCTCTCGCTCGCTAGGAAAAAAATTACACCTAAATGGCACGAAAGGTCTTAAAATTGACAACGACACTTGTTGCGAAAGTTGTTAAAATCGCCAAACTAATGGACCGAACGTCTTATAATCTTAAAACTAATGGGGCTAAGCACGAGGGAGAAGGGGGAGCAGAAAAAATACTCATCTCCCCTTAAAACCGGGAAGAACAAGTAAATATGTGTGTATGTGTGGGCGCAGGACGGTAAGCCAACAATTATTATTATGCTAACCTTTGGACATAATATACTAAAGTTTTCCTCCTGTTGCCCAAAGATTATAGGAGGAAGTAATTTATGAACAGGATCTGAACCACTTAAGGGGGGATGGTGCACTTTTTGGGCGATTTTTGCATGTATTCGTTATTTTTCTAGTTTCCTCCCTAGACTTCCATCAAGTTAAAAAAAAATCCATTAGATCTCCCTTCTAGATTAATTTGTACATTTTTTCGGTAGAAAAATAGCCCGGCCGAAGGCCGATTCTACCAACATTACAGGCTCACTATCGTTCGTCAGGGAAAAAATCGACACCTAAATAGCACGAAAGGTCTAAATATTGACGAAGAAATGGGTCGAGAGGTCTTAAAATCGACTAACAAATAGGGCAAACTCTGAACATCTGAAAACTAATGGGGCTAAACATAAGGGAGAAAGTGGTACAGAAAACCGGCCCATCCCCCCTTAACAACTATGGTATTATGGAGTTAAGGGGAGGTATACAGTCGCTTTTTCTGGACCCCCTTCCCCTTAATGTTTAGCATACTAGTTTTGTGATTTTAAGACGTTCGTTCCGTTAGTTTGTCGATTTTGAGACCTTTCGCCTCATTTCTTTGTCAATATTTAGACCTTTCGTGACATTTAGGTGTCGATTCTTTTCCTGACGAACGATAGTGAGCCCATAATTTTGGAAGAACCGGCCGAGACCGGTACATTTTACTACCGAAAATTGTACAAATTAATCTAGAAGGGGGATCTAATGGATGTGTTTTTTAAGTTTGATGGAGGTCTAATAATAAATATATGAAATTATCGACCAAAAATAAACACTGAATTCCCACTTAAATTAAGGGGAGGTTTTTAGTTTGGTCTCTAGATATCCACCAAGCTTAAGATTATACCTCCTTGAGCCCCTTTCAAGATAAATTTGTACATTTTTCGGTAGAAAAATGTCCCGGCTGAAAGCCGGTTCCTCTTAAATTACAGGCTCGCTATCGCTCGCCAGGATAAAATCGACACCTAAATGGCACGAAAGGTCTTAACATTGACAGAAATGGGTTGAAAGTTCTTAAAATCGTCAAACTAATGGGGCGAACGTCTTAAAATTAGAAAAGCAATGGGGCTAAACATGAGGGAGAAAGGAGTCAAGAAAAAAATCCCTCAAGTGGAAATCTCCCCTTAAGAACAGGATCTGAACCCCTTAACCAGTATGGTATTGTGGAGTTAAACTAATGATGCAGGAGAGATTTGTAATATAATTATAATGATGCAGGAGAGATTTGTAATATAATTATAATGATGCAGGAGAGATTTGTAATATAATTATAATGATGCAGGAGAGATTTGTAATATAATTATAATGATGCAGGAGAGATTTGTAATTATATAATTATCTTTAAGAGCAGGATCCTAGGCGTGTTGTAATGTAGCAATAGCCTTATTTTTCTGGATGTTTAAGTGCTGCAGGAGCTTAGAACAACCAAATATATATCGTTAACCCTCTGAAGATTATGACGCTTTTTGGGCGGTTTATTCTGGCTCTCATTAGACGATCTTACGCAGCTTAGGAAGGATCTGTGGGAATTAAAAGGGTAACTAGACTATCTCAATCATATATCTCAATCCATATACCCTTTCTAATCTGAATAAAATCGTTTAATAATAGCCAGCAAACAAAGTAATGCGACATCGATCCTCAGAGGGTTAAGCGCAGGATCCTATATGCGTGTTTTAAGGGGAGATTTCCACTTGAGGGATTTTTTCTGGATCCCTTTCTCCCTCATGATTAGCCTCATTGTTTTTGAGATTCTAAGAAATTTGCCTCATTAGTTTGGCGATTTTAAGAACTTTCGCCCCATTTTTTTTTTTTTTTTTCAATTTTAAGACCTTTCGTGCTATTGATGGAGCTTGATGGAGGTCTAGGGAGGAAACTAAACACATAAATGAATAAATAAATATATGGCTGCTGTTAGACGATTTTATTCAGTTTATAAGGGGATTCCGGCAATTAAAAGGCTTCGAACTATCTCACTTCGCCATTTTTACTACCATAGATTCTTTTTTAAGCCGCACAATATCGTCTAAATGTAGCTCGAATATAACTAAGAAGACGTCGTCGGTGCAGAAGGGGTTAAGGGGGGATGGGCGTATTAATTTGCTCATTTATTTAGCTTTATTATTATTGTTTAGTTCCTCACTAGGCCTCCATGAAGCTTAAGAAAACACCCACGGAAGACTCTCCTTCAAGATGAATGTGTACAATTTTCGATAGAAAAATGTCCAGGCCTAAGGCCGATTCCTCTAAAATTACAGGCTCGCTTTCGTTCGCCAGGAAAACATTGACATCTAAATGACATGAAAAGTCTGAATATTGACAATGAATTGAAGTGAAAACTCTGAAAATCGGTAAACTAATGGGTCGAACGTCTTAAAATCTTATAACTAACGGGGCTAAACATGAGGAAGAAGAGGGGACCAGAAAAAAACGACCTATCTTCCCTTAAGGGGTTCCAGGAAAGGTAATTACTGTGTGACTGACAGGCTTCTCAATTACCCCCCCCCCCCTCGATCCATCCAATTATCCCTGAAGTAAATATAAAGAACATGTGCGCTGTACACAAAAACATAAAAAAATACATAAATAAATTAATAAATACGTGAGTAAATAGATTAATAAATAAATAAATATATAAATAAATAAAATAAAATATATACTGTATATCAAAATCAAGGGTAGAAAAAGGGTAAGACAAAATGTATTCATATTATCACCAACCCACTAATTAACTTGCACATATACCTAATTAATGACATCTATGAAACTAGTGAATACATGTGGTACTCCAGGGATTCGAACCTAGGATACTCACACCGAATTTCCGCGCACTATAATAATAATAATAATAATAGTTCTTAAAGCTAGCGCATGCTAAGCTAGCTAAGGATAGCTCAATAAGGCCGATTAGGCGTATTTCCATTGGGGTCCTGTACTACTACCCCATCCCTTTGCTCATGAGGGATGGCAACGACTCAGTGCGTGTGAAACATCTTTAATGCGCCGAGCGTGGGCGCGAACCCGGGCCTTCTGGGTGGAAGTCCGAGACGCTAGTCACTACACCAAGCGAGTCTAACTTTAGCCACAATTAAGGTAAAAGGGCGTCATCGTGTTGAAGGGGTTAATTAAGAGTCTATCAGGTAAACAAAAACCTGGTTCCGGGAAGAGGTATACATATGAGGAAGTGTGTGTGTGTGTGTGGAGGGGAGACGTGAGGTGATCCTGTATGTCAATAGTGGTGATGGTGGTGGTGGTGGTGGTAGGATCGAACCTGGGTACATACTAACTCACTGCCTTCATTAATGGCAACTCTGGGTTCATGTGGGACAGGAGGATTGTTCATGGTGTTGGTGTTGTTGGTAGTGTTGTTGTTGGTGGTGGTGGCGCTGTTAGTGATGGTGTTGGTGATGATGGTGGTGGCCGGTGTTGTCGGTGGTGGTGTTATTGGAGTTGGTGGTGTTTGTAATGATTATTGATGTTGGCGGTGTTAGTGATCTTGTTGTTGATGGTGGTGGTGGTGGTTTGATAGTGGTGTTAGTGTTGTTGTTGGTGGTGGTGGTGTTGTTGTTGGTGGTTGTGGTGTTTGTGTTGTACTACAGAAAACACACACACCACATAACAGACACTCACACACACACACACACACACACACAAACCCATATACGTACCACACACACACACACACACACACACACACACACACACACACACACACACACACACACACACACACACACACACTAGAAATCACCCTCATTATTCGCCGTCATAATTTAGCCTCATTAACTTCCAGCCAAATTTACGAAAGTAATTATCAATTTGTATGTAATTAACTGAACCACCATAATTAATAGGCCAACTAGTTAATCTTACACGAAGCCTAATGACTCTGGACCTACAGTATATATTAGAATATTTATTTCCAAAATATATGCAAATAGTACCTGTGTTTCATCTATCTAAGCTACAGTATCTCAATCTAACTATCTATCTACCCATTCGTCTATATGGAACTTAATAATAATCTTGATCCCTGACCTCTGTGTAACTTGAAAGGGACGAAAACAAACTGGCTGTAAATATCCACACCTACTATTTCCTGGTGGACTCTTCTCAAATAATAGAAACGTCAGCCCGATTGCTTTCATTCATTTCTCTCTCTCTCTCTCTATCTTTGTTATGACGTTCATTACTCTCTCTCTCTCTCTCTCTCTCTCTGTTAATTACTCTCCCTCTGTCTCTCTCACACACACACACACACACACACACTCTCTCTCTCTCTCTCTGTTATGATGCTAATAATTATAATGCTAAGAACGTCAAGTAAGGCCTACAAAACAGTGCCAGTGCAGTTCTAAACACGGAAAGGTTGGGTGGGTCGCGGGCAGGAATGCATAAATCATATTTTTGTAACCCTGCGCCGGGTTGAGGGGATTATTTAATTAATTAATTTATTTATTTATTGTTTACCTCCTTCTCCCTCATGCTTAGCCCGATTGGTTTTGAGATTCTAAGACGTTCGCTCTATTAGTTTGGCGATTTTATGACCTTTTGCCCCATTCCTTGTCAATAATATGACCTTTCGTGCCATTTAGGTGTCTATTTTTTTTTTTCCTGGCGAGCGTGAGTGAACCTGTAAATTAAATGGAACCGGCCTTAGAGTAGGACATTTGTCTACCGAAAAAAGCTTGATGGAGGTCTAGGGAGCAAACTAAACTTCGAACAGGGGCCAAATTCCCCAATTTACAGGCTCACTCAGTAAAACACGAAGCCTGAATAAGATAATTCGTTCTATTATAGCAAAACAAATGGTGTGAAACGTCTTATGGTGTGAAACGTCTTAACTCTCTCACCCTTACTGGAAACTTATATAACTTTAAAATGCCCCAGAACGAGAAGCCCACCACGGAAGCCACGAGCGAACACCACACAGAAACACCCGAAAGAAAGGCCCACAGAACGAAAGGACCAGGTGACCGAGCTAACCAGTTAAGACAGGCCGAAGCCCGCAGGGCTAAGCAGCTCCAAACCACACCTGCCTACCCCTTCTAAACACTGACCTTTCCCCCACCTCGCGTATACACTACCCCTCGTGTCCTACACCTCTACCTACATGATGATGAATATAAATACACCTTAAGTTAATACACCCATGCCCTGTCCCTAAGTTAGGATATCAATATCAACATACCCTAAAATACCTTGTCTTGCCAGACTAAGTTTCTGAAGACCAATCGCCCCATAAATCTATGTATGTTCTTCCATCTGAGAAGTAATATGTTAACCCCTGTCTTGCCAGACTAAGTTTCTGAAGACCAACCGCCTCCATAAATCTATGTATGTTCTTCCCAGGTTAAAACACCCATGCCCTGTCTCTAGGTTGAGCCAATGCCAACCAGTTCAGACAGGCCTAAATCTATGTATGTTTTTTCCCATCCAAGAAGTAATATGTTAACCCCCTGTCTTGCCAGACTCAGTTTCTGAAGACTAACCGTCCTCATAAAATCTACATATGTTCTTCCATCCGAGAAGTAGTATGTTAAAACCCCATGTCCTAATTGATAAGAAACTATGATACCCACGGGTACACCAGTGTATATAGAACCATTGTTCCTGTAAGACCTAGACAGAAATGACTGAAGATGTTAGCCACCATGCAGTAACTTTAATTCTTACCCCAACCAGAGATTGTATATACAACCCTCTTTTACCATTGTCTCGACGCATTTTCACCCCGAAACAATACCGAAGCTACCCCTACGAACTGCCGTTTTCTTTGGTGTATATGTCATAGAAAACGCAGTTCCCAGGAACAACTAGATCAGCAAGAAGTAGTGTCAGATTAACAGTGTCTATAACCATCGTATTGACGAGTAATAATACACCATGTTTTTCCCTACTTTCATCCACAGTCAAGCACACACCTACAGTTAACCTCCTCTTCCTCACAGCCCCACAGTCCACATGATTCTATCCTTTCCAGACTCATATACCATCCCATATTGCTCATCTCCCGGTAGCGTTTGGCTAACATACTTTCCCTGTCATTAACCCCCAAGCTCCGATACCAACTGTAGTCTAATGCCACCCCTACGCCCAGAGACCTTAGGGTCAAACTTCCACGTAGCCCCCCTTAACCCTCTCCCTCTCGTTAACCCCCACGCTCCTCGACTCCTTTCCGACCTAGCCTCTCCACCATACCTCCTGAATATCCTTGATTTTTCCGTTGCTAACATTCTCAAACCTTTTATATATATACTCCTATCCAGCCTACCTTCCCTTAGTAGGACGGAACAACATTAGAACTTTACTAACCCTTTGCATGCCATCTATTCCCTCACAACCCATTCACAACCCTGTACCAAATGATCGTCAGTGTGAGGCTAGCCGCCTCGCCAGTGACTAACTTCTATTGCCATACTTCCAGATAAATGTGGCAGAGTTAGCAACCCAGTCTCCACCACATCCAGCAAACCATGCAATTAACAACCCAACCGATTAAACCAGCTAGTCAAGGCACCTTCGGTTTTGGTATTACGAACACCCACATCTGTCTCATAAACAGAGGGTTATTACAAACACTTGTGATATGGCAAGCCCCTAGCCACAGCCGCCGGACGACCATCACAGAGAGAGGGCGCGCACCTACCCTTTTTAACCACCCAAGGAGGGAGACCCCCACCCCTGCGGAGGTATACCTGACCCCTGTTTTGACTTCCGGGTCATTGCCAGGTAGCACAGGAATTCTTCCTATCAATGAACTAACAATGCATGACTAACCCCTTTACTAACCTCTATTAACCCACAATAACCCATTCACCTTTCTTGCATACTCTGATAACCAAATTAGCACCTCCGCTATACCATAGAATGAAGACTGAGCAATGTAAGAGAGACGCTCCTATCACAGCTGTCCCAGTCCTCCTCGCAAAGTAGATCCAGTCTCCCTCCCCTCAATACTTCCAGTATAGCCAAAATAGTACCTCTTACTAAGGCTCAGTTATATCACATTATGACAACCCCCTATAGCCATGTGCCACAACAGTAATCACCAGAGGTGGGCAGGTGCGTGCCATTTGGCGCTCTGCGCTCTGCGATCCGGTGCGCATTACCAACATAGAGGAGCGCGGAGCGAGGAGCGGCAAAATTCTGAAATCGGAGTGCAGGCGGGGAGCGCAGCTAGAAATTCGCGCTCCTTTCTGGCGCTCCGGAGGCGATTTTTCCTGTCAACAACAGGTACAAGAACGTCATTATCGTGTACAGTCATTGTACCGTTCGTACGGTGTTACCCACGGTGTTAGTGAACTGTGATACAGTGATACTATGATAGTGACAGACTGACAGTGTTACAGTTGTTAACTTGTTATTTTTTGTTTTTTTGCTTTTGCTAACGCAAAGTAAACCTTACGGGCAAGTTACAGCTTACGAAGGGGCCTAAGGGTAAGTCTGGCAGTGGTATAGCCCGAGCCTGTCTGATTGTCTGAGTGTCTGTGGACAGGTTGGACGGGTCCAATAATCATAATATAATCAATTAATCATATCATATTAAATTATTAATGATATTATGATATTAAATTATTATTCATTTAATCATGTAATCAACTAAATAGTAAATACTAATCAATGTAATCATGTTGTATTGTTGTTATTGTATTGTTAGGCTTGTTAGAATGTTAGCTTGATAAGTTTAACTGTTTAAGTTTCTCAGTTTGGACAGTTTCTGTAATTCTTTAGGTCATATCATAGATATCAATGGACAGTCACAATGTCACAAACTCACAATGATATCAATCATATCATATCATTGACATTTCATTTCATTGATTCATTGATATGACATAAAGAATAACAGAAACTGAGAAAGTGAGAAACTTAAACAGTTAAACTTCAGAAAGACACCATGACTTGAGTTTTTTTTAATGTTTTGAATTCCTGGAATTTAGTGAAGTGAAAGACAAAGGACAAAGTGAAGGACAAAGGTAAATAATTAAATAACTTCTAGAAGCTGTTTTGTTTGTTTTGTTTTTTATATACCTAATTTTGGGAGCGCAGGAGCGCGGAGCGGGAAGCGCATCGGGTCTGCTGACAAAAGGAGCGCGTGAGCGCTGCCGCATTACCTTATGTCTGATGAGCGCGGAGCGCTGCCGCATTACTGGTCCCACCGGAGCGCGCCCACCTCTGGTAATCACCACCTTACCTAGTCCCCGTATCTATTGAGAGCTCAAATAATTCCATAAGGCTCGAGATCCCTATGGCCTACAGGGTCCAAAACCGAGCCTATAAACCCAGCTCCAGCCCCCAGTAAAATCAGTTGAAAGATAGACACCAACCAGTGGCTGGCCCCCTTAAGTTGACCTCTAGCTCTTCCCTTGTGTTGTTCCTGAGCATTGAGTTCCAGAGCCGGCAGACTCCGTGGCAGATTTGAGATAGAAGCATCTGTCCACGTACAAGAAATCTACGTGCACCTTATAACCTTCACACACCAGTGGGTATATAAGCGTGTAGCCAGCAACGATTGCCAAGAGATCCGTCTTGAGAACTTCCTACATATGGACCCCCTGGACGGCCGCGGAACCAGTCGTTAGCCCCCAACATCACGGACGCAAGATAACCAGGACCAGACCAACCAAATACTACCCAAGATTCACTTTATTAGTACTACAGTGTTACAGTACTATTTAGAGACTCACTTATTAATATTTCTATGAAGTGGCTATATCTTTGCCCCAGTATAATTCACATATAACCATTCCATCAGGAAGTACTAAGCGTATCAGTGTTCATTAATTAACAGGCGACATTAACTCTCGTAATTACCCCGATCCAGATATTATTACATAGAAGTAAAACCCTAGTGATATCTAACGTTCGCCCACTGATTTGCGTTCTACGTATTTCTGCTATAAGAATATAAAACTTAGATCAGTACCCCCCTGAGGTTACTAGAATTCTCGTGCTCTAAATATACGCGTGTCTAATCTAGTCTGTGAACTACTACTCGTGCACCAGAACTGTCAGTAATAAATCTAAATAGTGAAATTGAATCTATAAGTAACATTGATGGCTTCCAGTATATAAACTTGCGAACAAAGCCAGTGATCAGAAGAGTATACCTGAACGTTGGAAGTGGGAGACTAGGCTCCATCCAGATCCACTAATGCTAGTTGTTCAATTCTATCATTTGTCTTGTACGAGTATTCATACCTTCTTATGCTTCCTATTAATCATCCTCAATAAACGTGATCGTGTGTCTTGTTACCGTGTGTTTATTTTGTGTTCTCTATTCCTCATACCTTGTTTTGTGCATGCAGCCTTATATACCCAGTCAGTTAGAACCCACATTACCCAAGTTAATCCTGTAGAAAAACAGGGCATAACATTGGCGGCAGCGGTGGTTCTTGATTCGGATAAAAGGTTGCATTACATTGCAAGTTTGGAACAGCCAGAACACGATAACATCATGGCGCACCGTTCTCACATTCCCATCCCACATTATGATGGAGAAACTTACGAGATCGAAACGTTCATGGACATAGTGAAACCCGTACTTGACCTAGTTTATACCACGGACGCAGAAAAGATAGCCGTGACATTAACGCACCTGGGAAAAGCCGTTTCCCTGATTGCCTACCAAGTGCACCCTGCTCTCACATGGGACGAATTTCGCCCAATAGTGATAGAAGCCATTAAGCCTTCGTTGGGCGTTTTCGTGGCCCACACCCGTATCCAAGACACTAAATTCGAAGGCGATTTAGATGCCACAGTGAATAAGATCGCCCAACATATAAAAGTTTCTTTCCCCACATTGACCAGAATCCAACAAGAGCAGCAGATTCTGGTCAACCTTGTATCAATATTGCCCTCAGCAGTAAAAGATCATTTCCGTGTGCACGATTTCGTCGGATATCAAAAAGATCTCATCACGATCCGACGTATTTTGGCCGTGCGCACAGAAGCACCCACCCAAATCGCTGTAATAAAGAGGTTTCCCATGCACCCGCAGCACCTCGACCACCAAAACCCCAAGGCCCAAACTTTCAACTCCAAGAATGCCTACCCATCCTCATCCTTCCACAACAGACCCACCTACCCTTCCGGCAAGCCTCAACCCAGTAGGCCCCGGTTCCAACCTACCCAGCCACACAGAATCTTCAACCGGAACAAAACCTACAACACCTACCAAAGTAAAAACCCTACATTAGTAATTATCAACCCCTATGATTTCCCTGCCTGTAGTGCTCAGTGCGCCCTCCATCAAATTCGTGACTCTGCCAAACCTCGCCCCTTTACTCCTCGCATTTCTGTAAATGAAGAGGAGTTGGGACAAGAGGAAGAAATGGAGGAAATGCACACCGGAGAAATAGCCCCTATCATGACCTCAGATGATACCGAGGAAACCCTGGAGGAGGTAGATACCGACTCACAGGATTTTTAAAGTACCCCCCGCCCACGATGGCCTCGGCGGGGGACGCCATAACTGACTGCACTGCCCCCATTTATTACATGGCCAAAATCAAGGACATTCCTGTCCGCTTGTTAATCGACACGGGAGCTGCCAAGTCATGTTTGTTCAAGTCTTATTATGATCAACACCACCGACTATTTGGCCCCTTGTTAACCACCAAAGCAGAACTAATCTCAGCTGCTGATGCCTACTTAAATCTCCTAGGAGACACTTTGCCCCTGTCAGTAACTACTCCTGCCCCCCATGCTCGTTGTTATCACACGTTCACAGTATTTTCCTCCCACTGTAAACATTACGATGGTTTCCTTGGACTTGACCTCCTTCAAAAACTCCAGGCCCAGGTTGACTGCGGCCAGAGGCTGATCTCATTAAAAAAAAAAATCCAACCCAAAGCCTCTGACAAACCAATCACGCAGAAACCTATTCACAAAAAGAAAAAACACCTTCCCCCTCAACAAACTCTGAGTAAGGGTCACCAAGTTGCAGCTAGCACTAAGGTAACTCCTAACCCCTCCCCTTGCCCCGAGTTCTCTCAAAATATCACTCAATTCGTTGAAAAAATGCCTCAGCAAACGAAAGAAGACAAGTCCAAGCAACTCCCTCTCGGTAATCCCCTCAATTCTCCTAACTCTGTCCAGGATAAATCCTCCCATGTTTCCAGGACAGACTCTGATGTATGTAACAAAAATTCTATCAAATATTTATGTACACATGTTTCCAGGGAAAATGCCGACCTATGTACCCAACAATGTTTCCCCCATGCCCCCAGAAATTTTCAGCTATTCCACAACCAACAAAATTCCCCTTGTGACAGTTTTCCGTCAGTAGCTCCCTTCCACCCCCACACAATTCACACCCCTAGAAAACTTCAAAACCCCACACTTGACTCGCCCTCTCATGACAGACAAAATTACCAATCCCAGATAACCTCTAAACAGACTGTGACTGCCACCAAGAAAATTCCCCAAATTCGTCCTGTTAAGAACCACAAATCAATACATCAGTCCTCCACCAATAACCCATGTTCTACACCTAACTCTTCCCCCACCAACCCTCCGCAGTCCCACCAACAAATTCCGTTTTCTAACTCGCTCACCTCTCACCACCCTGACCCTCCCACACGCGCCGTTAATCCCCCCCTCACGCGTGACCCCCACCAAAGTGATCTTTCCCCCCTTGTGCGTACCGCGCCCCTGCTCGCCAGTCGATCCCCCACCATCATTAGCCCAGCTGTAGTTCAAGATAAATGTCAAATTCCCCCCCGCCATCAAAAATGGGTTAACCTTCGACCCATAACCCAAACTCACATGATATTTTCCCCCACTACCACGTCCACCAACCCCAATCATTGCCTCTTACAACCCGCCATCATTTCCGCTCGCATCAACCACATTCTCGTGGCAAATATCTCTGAGGAATCCCTGACATTACCAAAAGGTCTCATCATAGGAGACCTCGAAACTTTTGATGACCTCCCCATAGATTCCAATGACACCCCTACCAGCCTCAAATTTCCCCCTCTCCCGGACACATTATCCGACCACCAAAAACACAGCATGTACGACCTATTGCTAGAGTTCAGTGACGTGTTTGCCCAACAACCCACTGAAATCGGACAGACCGATGTAGAACAACACATCATTAACACCACAGGCCCCTCCATAAGACAACCATCCCGTAGAAAAAATCCCATACAACGCCAGGAAGAGGAACGCCAAGTCCAAGAGATGTTAGAGGCCGGTATTGCCACCCCATCCATTAGTCCCTGGTCTTCCCCTGTTGTCCTAGTAAAAAAGAAAGATGGGTCAACCCGTTTTTGCGTCGATTACAGGTGATTGAATGACGTAACCATTAAGGACGCTACGCCATTACCCAGGATAGACGATTCCCTCGACTCCCTATACGGATCCAGATGGTTCACTACCCTCGACTTGCAAGCAGGGTATTGGCAAGTGCCTATCAAGGCAGAGGACCAAGAAAAAACAGCATTTTCCACTAGTGGTGGCCACCACTACGAATTTAACGTCCTACCTTTTGGCCTCTGTAACGGACCCGCCACTTTCTCCTGTTTGATGGAAGCGGTATTACATGGCCTAACCTGGGAGACCTGCCTAGCCTATCTAGACGATATTATTGTGTACTCACAAACCTGGGAAGAACACCTCCTCAGGTTGAGACAAGTTCTTCAAAGAATCCGAGCTGCCGGGTTGAAATTAAAACCCTCAAAGTGCGAGATTGCACGAAATAAGGTAGATTTCCTCGGCCACGTAATATCTGAACATGGTATTGCACCAGACCCAAAGAAACTTCAAGCCATACAAAACCAACCCCCACCCACCACCGTTAAAGGAGTACGTTCTTTTCTAGGTTTAGCCACATACTACAGACGTTTCGTCCCACACTTTGCCACAATAGCCAGACCCCTCCACCAACTCACCCACAAAGACACCACATTCACCTGGACACCTGAAAGAGACCTCGCTTTTAACACTTTGAAACAAAAGCTAATCCAAGCCCCTATTGTCGCTTTCCCTGATTACCATAAACCTTTCCGTCTTTATACCGACGTATCTCTCTACGCCATTGGTGCAGTTTTAGCTCAAGTAAGAGACAGAGAGGAACATGTGATAGCGTATGCCAGCTCCACCCTCAACCAAGCACAACAGAATTATGCAGCCACCAAGAGAGAGTGCTTAGGGATCATTTGGGCACTCAGCCACTTCCGGTCATCTGTGTTGGGCGCGAAACTCGATATAATAACCGACCATCAATCTTTGCAATGGTTGCGTAAGTGCGAGACCAACTCAGCCATTTTGGTACGTTGGAGGGAGACACTAGAGGACTACGATTTTACAATACAGTATCGTCCAGGCAAACTTCACACCAATGCAGACGCCCTGTCACGTTTGCCAGTACCAAAAGACCCCCCCCCCCCCCCACCAACCTAGCTGCCTTACAGAACACTGAGCTTTTATCTACCCCCATCCACCAACATAATTCCCCCCCAGCCCCCTCACTAATTCAATCTTGGGAAACAAGAATCCGACCACCCTGGATACCGTTAAATGTCTTCAGGAAACTGACTCGCTGGGGAGATCAACTTGCCACAGACTCCGGTCACATAGTCTTAGACCCCACCATTGCCCACGACTACATGATTGCCATCCACGAGGGAAACGGCATACACCTTGGACAAAAGAAGATGTTAAAAATCTTCGCAGATCAATACTGGACCCCCAACCCCTCCAAAATTGCACAACGAGTGACAGAATCCTGCAAACTTTGTTTATTGGGGAAAGATAGATAACGCACCCCAGGCCCAGCTGGTACCATTTCTGCCAACAAACCGTTCCAAGTCCTATCCCTCGACATCATGGGCCTGTTTCCTTCTTACGCTGGCAACCGCTATATCGTCACATTTGTTGACGTATATTCAACATTTTTAATAGCCTGCCCAGTTAAAGACCACACAGCCACCACAGTTGCCACACTGCTTGCCACAGAAGTGTTCCCTATATTCGCCCTTCCCCTTGCTCTTCTATCCGACAATGCCCCCGAATTTAGTGGACACGTTTGGCACCAGTTCACTCAACAATGCGGTATTAAGATCAAATGCTCATCCCCGTACTGGCCTCAAGGAAATGCTATATGCGAACGCAGCCATCGCACCATCAACAATTTAAGCGGCTCGCTTGGTGTAGTGACTAGCGTCTCGGACTTCCACCCAGAAGGCCCGGATTCGCGCCCACGCTCGGCGCATTAAAGATTTTTCAGAAGCACTGAGTCGTTACCATCCCTCATGAGCAAAGGGATGGGGTAGTAGTACAGGACCCCAATGGAAATACGCCTAATCGGCCTTATTGAGCTATCCTTAGCTAGCTTAGCATGCGCTAGCTTTAAGAACTATTATTATTATTATTATTATTATTATTATTGTCTTGTATGAGTATTCATACCTTCTTATGCTTCCTATTAATCATCCTCAATAAACGTGATCGTGTGTCTTGTTACCGTGTGTTTATTTTGTGTTCTCTATTCCTCATACCTTGTTTTGTGCATGCAGCCTTATATACCCAGTCAGTTAGAACCCACATTACCCAAGTTAATCCTGTAGAAAACAGGGCATAACACTATTTATGTTAATTCAAACCACTGAAGTCTGAATCCATTGTTCAAAATACTGATTAAAGATTTTCAAATAAAGGGGCCGAGTTGGTAATGAAAGACGGGCCGAGTTGGTAATGCAAGACGGGCCGAGTTGGTAGTAAGTGGGCCAAGTTGGTAATCTTAGATGGGCCGAGTTGGCTGTACACCGATACTAAGGCCACACCTCGACCAGTCGAGCGTGACTCTCGCAGCAAGACCAAGTTTCCGAAGTTCCCCACCTAGGCCTATTCAGATAAGTTTTTATAACTAACGTCTCCTAGGCCTGGTTATTGTTCATTTTAAATGTTTTTACTTGGTTATAGTGTAAAGAGTTACTTGTTATCTTGATTTAGAGGTCCTTGATGATGATGATGATGATGTTGAGGGATAGCCTTAAGTATCGGCCCCTCGTTGGTCTTCTTACGCTGCATTTTGTGTCACCCCAAAGTCTGATAACCCACTCTCATTAAAGTGTGGTGGCACAAAATGACAAGGGGCGATCAGACTTTTAAATATATGCATTATATGGACAACCTTTCCTAACCATTTTTAAGAATGAAAGTAAATATGCATTGCAGAATAATTATTACAAAGCAAATAAAGACAAAATAAAAGCGAAATAGCGTAATATACCAAATATCATTAGGTGGTGTCGGGGACTGGAATAATCGACAACAGAACATATCGGCAATAAATTTGAATATATACAATTTAAGATGTGTTGTGACATTACATATTAGGTGAAATTATAAAACATATTTATTTGTTTAGTAGTAGAGCAAGAAATATTCGCATACAATAATATAGACATTTCAATAATTCTGAGGAGTGACGGATTAATTACCGTGACGAACACTGATTTTCTGAACTTGACTCTTGTACCGCATTTTCCTTTACCATCATTATCTCCGATAGACTGGAAAGGGTGTCGTATTTCACACCCAAATGCCATAAAAGGGTGTCCAATATCAAGCCAACTCAACCCTGCTCCTCCACAGGCTTGAGGAAGTAAACAACTGGGTTAAAGTCAAGCCGATTCGGGCTTTAAGTATATATCTGTAAGCAAGTCATCATATTTCATTGGCGAGTGTTAAACAATTCTATCAATCTAAATGTAGTCTTAAATTAGCCCAAACATACGCCAACATAAAGATATTCACGATCATTCTAAATTGGGCTTTTGTGTATTTCCTCTTTAACAAGTAAGTGTTTATACTTATAAGAGTGTGCAAACTATAAATATGTTCTAATGAACTAAGAACCCCAAATATACGAAGCGTTTGTTGACGTTCTTAAAACAAAACAAAAGAACAACAGCTTGCGTACGCTTATACGATATCGGGAAAGTAATCCTTCTTTATTAAACCCTCTAAGTAATATATCATTTATTATGTAAAATGTTGTTAAACTATGGAACTTAAATTGTGTACTTCGACTTCCAAACCAATCTGATGATCTCTGAACTTTGAAATAATTGTAATAGTTTCGAAATCTGACCTTGTTCATTAACGGAATGAAGGTTCTTGGTACGATGTTGCCAATGTAGCTGCTACCGCTAAATCCAGCGAATCACTTACATCACTTCCATCTAGCGACATCAAGATGTGATGAATTCTAGCGATATTCAAGTTAGTTTCCCTATTTTAAGGAACTGGAGAGATATTTCGATTGTTAAAGATTATTCTAGATACTTCAACATATGTTTTCTAGTGACATACAAGTTTTTAGTGTCTGGTGACTATCTAGCGATTTGTCAATGCTATTCTAGCATACATTTGTGATTTAGTTTATCTTGCATTTTTGTCTAAATTTGCCCTATTTCTCCAGAAGAATTCCTACATGGTATAATGTATTGTTCTAGTGATAATTAAATATTATATAGGGCTATTTTAAGTTGGCTGCTGAATATGAAGCAGTAATATGCTGGACGATGAGAACACTGTATGTAAACATGTCTCGGATATCACTGATAATTTTTGGCATTTTCTGCCAAAAGCCCAATGGCTTATCAGTGGTGGTAACACAAAATGCAGCACAATGGTCAAGGTCTAGACATTTCAATAATTCTGAGGAGGAGTGATGGATTAATTACCGTGACGAACACTTACCGCATTTTCCTTTACCATCACTATCTCCGATAGACTGGAAATGGTGTCGTATTTCACACCCAAATGCCATAAAAGGGTGTCCAATATCAAGCCAACTCAACCCTGCTCTTCCACAGGGTCTAAACTCAACCCGATTCAGACTTTTGGAACTTGATAACAGTTTTAAGACTTTTTGAATCCATATAAATAATCGATTTGGATGTCATAATTATAAATGTACCTAGCTATATCCTCAGAATCTCCAAAAGAAGTGTCATAATCCTATAGAAGGCCGATAACCTACCGGAGTTATTATATATAATACCTCAAAGTAAGCAATTATATTATAGGAATAGTCATCACAATTTTTTACAAATTCAACTACTGTAGATCAAAATAATATCGAAATGATGGATCATTAATTATTGATCTTGATATGTAGGCCTAAAGCGTGTTGTTTATAAACATTGCCCGCAGCCGCGGTGCCACTCCTTTCGAGCCTAATCACTATTATATTTCGGTGTATTCTTACTTAAATGTATATCATTCGGGTTGATTAGGTTACACAATACTAAAATGCCCCAGAACGAGAAGCCCACCACAGAAGCCACGAACGAACACCACACAGAAACACCCAAAGGAAAGGTCCACAGAACGAAAGGACCAGCTGACCGAGCCAGCCATTTCAGACAGGCCCAAGCCCGCAGGACTAAGCAGCTCCAGGCCGCACCCACATACCTTTTCTAAACTGACCATTTTCCACACCTCACGTACACTACCCCTCGTGTCCTACACTCCTAACTACAAAGATGATGAACAGGAATATACATTCATATTAAAAACACCCATGCCCTGTCCCTATGTTGAGCCAATGCCAACACATCAGACAGCCATAATTATATCTATGTATGTTCTTACATCCGAGAAGTAGATGTTATATATCTTAGAAGTTAAAACACCCACGCTTGTCCCTAGACCTCGTATATCATTTCCCATGACGAGTATAGATATATGTAACCCGTGCTCAGTCGCCCCTTGCATTGTTCCTCTTGTAACTAAGTCTATAATATTAACTGCCACCAGCATTGATACGACATAGCGGCACTGTCCTTGTGTCGTATTGTGCCAAGTACAGATCAACCAGGTTTCATCACCTTATTAGGACGACGACTATAATGTCACCGTTCATCGATGTATGCAATCCTTAGTTTAAGTATTAATATTAACATTCCCTAACATCTTGTCTTGCCAGACTAAGATTCTGAAGACCCATCGCCCCATAAATCTATGTATTCAATCCTTAGGTTAAGTATTTTTATCCGCCATTGTGTTCACCTTTTTCCATTTACTTTCCCACAATTGTCATACGTCTTCCCCTTGCCTCCTTCATATCCACAGTGCACACTACGCCAATTTACTTCGTGTCATGCACCTCTTACCCCAACCAGAGATTGTATAAGATAACCTGGTTACCAGTATCTGTCATAAGTACCCCGAAACAATAACTAAGTACCCCTCCGAACTGCCGCTGTTGTTGGTATATTTATATTTAATAGAAAACGCAGTTCCCAGGGCCAACTAATAGTATCCATAACCCCTCGGACTGATCACATAACTCTATCTTTTCCAGACTCATATACCACCCCATAGTTGCATTCCCCGGTAGCATTTGGCTAATGTATTCTACTGCCTTTTCAAACTTCCATATCAATTGTAGCCTAATGCCACCCCCACGCCCAGGGACCTTAGGGGCAAAATTTCCCTGTACCCCTTGAACTCTCCCCCCCTCTCATTAAGACACCCGCGCTTCTCGACTCTTGTCCGACCTAGTCTCTCTCTCATACCTCTTGAAGATCCTTGAATTGTCCGTTGCTAATGCTCTCCAAACTTTTATATATATACTCCTATCCAGCCTACCTTCACTTAGTAGGCCAGAACAACATTAGAACTTTACTAGCCCCTTGCATGCCATCTATTCTCTTACAACCCATTCACAACCCTGCACCCAATGGTCGTCGGTGCGAGGCTAGCCGCCTCGCCAGTAACTAACTTCTATTGCCATACTTCCAGATAAATGTGGCAGAGTTAGCAACCCAGTCTCCACCACATCCACCAAACCCTACAATTAACAACCAGCCGAGTAAAACCAGCTAGCTAAGGCACCTTCGGTTTTGGTATTAAGGACACCCACATCTGTCTCATACACAGAGGGTTATTACAAACACTGGTGATATGGCAAGCCCCTAGCCACAGCCGCCGGACGACTATCACAGAGAGAGGGCGCCCAGCTCCCCCTTTTTGCCCACCCGAGGAGGGAGACCCCCACCCACGCGGAGGTATACCTGGCCCCTGTTTTGACTTCAGAGTCATTGCCAGGTAGCACAGGAATTCTTCCTATCAATGAACTAACCATGCATGACTAACACCTTTACTAACCTCTATTAACTCACAATAAACCATTTACCTTTCTTGCATGCTCTGATCACTAAATTAGCACCTCAGCTATACCATAGAATGAAGATTGAACAATCTAGAGAGACGCTCCTATCACAGCTGTCCCCATCCTCCTCGCAAAGTAGATCCAGTCTCTCTCCCCTAAATACTTCCAGTATAGCCAAAATAGTACCTCTTACTAAGGCTCAGTTATATGAAAATATAAAGGCTTTCCTATAGCCATGTACCACAACAGTAAATACCATCTTACCTAGTCTCCATATCTATTGAGAGCTCAAATAAGTCCATAAGACTCGAGATCCCTACTGTCTACAGGGTCCAGAACCGAGCCTATAAATCTAGCCCCCGCCCCCAGTCAAATCAGTTGAAAGCTAGACACCAACCAGGGGTCACTACCCAGCAGTTAACTTCTAGCTCTGCCCTTGTGTTGTTCCGGAGTGAGATCCCAGAGCCGGCAGACTCCGTGGCAGATTTGGATAGAAGGACCTGCCCACGTATTTAAGAACTTCACACATATGGGCCCCCTGGACGGCCGCGGAACCAGTCGTTAGCCCCCAACATCATGGACGCAAGATAACCAGGACCAGACCCATCAGATGCTACCCAAGATTCCCTTTAGCAGTACTACATATTACTGTGCTGGTTAGAGATTCACTAATTAATATTTCTACGAAGTGGCTATCTCTTTGCCCCAGTATAATTCATATAACCATTCAATTAGGAAGTGCTAAGCGTATCAGTGTTCATTATTTAACAGGCGATACTAACTCTCGTAATCAACCATATGCCCAGATATTATTACCTAGAAGGAAACCTTAGTGATATCTGAAGGTTCGCCCACTGATTTGCATTCTATGTATTTCTGAGACAAGAATATAAAACTTAGATCAGTACCCCCTGAGGTTACTAGAATTCCCGTGCTCTAAATACGCGTGTCTAATCTAGTCTGTGAACTACTACTTGTGCACCAGAGCTACCAGTAATAAATCTAACAGTGAATATGATTCTATAAGTAACATTGATGGTCTTCGGTATAAAAACCTGTTAAATTAAAGCCAGTGATCAGAAGATTAATACCTGAACGTTGGAAGTGGGAGACTAGGCTCCATCCAGATCCACTTATGCTAGTGTTGTTCGATTCTATTATATGTCTTACACAAGTATTCTGCAGTGGTATATCAATAAACGTGATCGTGTAACTTGCTACCATGTGTTTCTTTGTGTTCTCTATTCCTCATATCTTGTATTGTGCATGCAGCCTTATATACCCAGTCAATTAGAACTCACATTACCCAAGTTAAACCTGTAGAAAAACAGGGCATAACATTGGCGGCAGCGGTGGTTCTTGATTTGGATAAAAGGTTGCATTACACTGCAAGTTTGGAACAGTAGAAGCATGGCAACATCACAAAATTTTCAGCCACTCGCACACATTCCCAAGTATGATGTAAACACGTATGATATCACCAGTTACTTAGACATAATAAAGCCAGTGTACGATGTGGTACTTCATAATGACCGCGAAAAAATCGCCATTGCAATTACGCATATTATACAGTTGAGAGAAGCCGTTTCCCAACTTGTTGATAAGCCTACCTTTAACACCTTACGAGCGGCCTATGCGGTTTATTTATGTGTACCGCCCAGCGGGGTGTTTTTAGCCAAAATAGGGCTGTTTACGTGATCATTTTCATGCCTAAATAAGACCCAGAACGTAAAACAAGTACCTATCCCTGAAAGGGCATAAACAGAGCTTTCGAATGACACCATAACGATCCTTGTATGATGGATAGTTTTCTTGCAAAACGCGAGAGTGCAAAAAGCAGGTAATAATATTCGAGTAGATTGGTATGTGAGATTTGGAGGAGAGGTTGCACCGCGGTGGTCTGGAGCAGTCATACGCTCGCTAGTCTCCTGCCACCAATGTCTCTCTCTCTCAGCCACTACGTGCTGAAATTGCCACTCGAGTTATGTCGAGCGCCGCCACATAGTCCAGCTTTATTTAACTCGACTTATGTTGCTCGCCGCTAAATAAGGGTTAAAGAATTTATTCGCCAAACTGTGACACAGAATACGCCAGAGTTTACCTGGAACCAGTTTCGATCCTTCGTGATCCGGACCTTGGATCCACTTTTGGGTTCCCCCGTCGCCCCCAAAATAATAAAAGTCGACGAGATCAAGTATGAAGGGGATATAAATGTGACCCTCATACAACTCTACAGATACGTGAGGACCACGTATAGCTATGAAGATTACGACCAACAAAATGAACTCTTATTCACCGCATTGCTAAACATCCTCCCACCCCACATCACCGCCCATCTCGAACCGTATGGCTTATTCGAAGAACATATGCTCTCCATCAGAGAAGAATGCCTACGCAGTTCGATGAATCCCCTATCCAACCCTTCAGCCCCTATCCAAGACTCCGTGCACCCTTCCAAAATGACTTCCGGTGAAAGTCCAACCCCAGTGCACTCTTCCTTGCCTCTATCCTCTCTGACCATCCCTAAATTTTCCCTTGCCCAGCCATCCACCAACGATCATCTTCCATCAATTGTGTTACCCCATAAACCCCATCCTTTTTTCAAACAAACCCACCAACCCCAGATAACCGCTAACCAGACCGTGACTGCCACCAAGAAGATTCCCAAACTTCGTCCTGTTAACAACCCCAAATCAATACATCAGTCCTCTACCAATAACCCCTGTTCTACATCTAACTCTTCCCCCACCAACCCTCCGCAGCCCCCCCAACAAGCCCCGTATTCTAGCTATGCCTACCTATGTAGGCCTACCACAACATATTTTCCCCATGACCCCAGAAAACAAACCCACCAACCCCAGATAACCTCTAACCAGACCGTGACTGCCACCAAGAAGATTCCCAAAATTCGTCCTGTTAACAACCCCAAATCAATACATCAGTCCTCTACCAATAACCCCTGTTCTACACCTAACTCTTCCCCCACCAACCCTCCGCAGCCCCCCCAACAAGCTATGCCTACCTATGTAGGCCTACCACAACATATTTTCCCCATGACCCCAGAAATGTTCAGCTATTCCCCCACCAACTAAATTTCCCTTGTGACAGTTTTCCGTCGGTAGCTTGTGACAGTTTTCAGTCAGTAGCTCCCTTCCACCCCCACACAATTCACACCCCTAGAAAACTTCGAAACCCCACACTTGACTCGCCCTCTCATGTCAAACAAACTCACCAGTCCCAGATAACCTCTAACCAGACCGAGACTGCCACCAAGAAAATTCCCCAAACTCGTCCTGTTAACAACCACAAATCAGTACATCACTCCTCCCTCAATAACCCATGTCCTATGCCTAACTCTGCCCCCGCTAATCCCCAGTCCCACATAACCTTTAACCAGACCGAGACTGACACCAAGAAAATTCCCCAAATTCGTCCTGTTAACAACCCCAAATCAATACATCAGTCCTCTACCAATAACCCCTGTTCTACACCTAACTCTTCCCCCACCAACCCGGCGCAGTCCCCCCAACAAATCCTGTTTCCTAACTCGCTCACCTCTCACCACCCTGACCCTCCCACACGCGCCGTTAATCCTCCCCTCACGCGTGACGACCTAGGGACCCAACTATGTTCCCCCCCTTCCCCCAGAAATGCTCAGCTATTCCCCCACCAACAAAATTTCCCTTGTGACAGTTTTCCGTCAGTAGCTCCCTTCCACCCCCCCACAATTCACACCCCTAATAAACTTCAAAACCCCACACTTGACTCACCCCCTCATGACAGACAAACCCACCAACCGGATAACCTCTAAACAAACCGTCACTGCCACCGACACACCCCACCACTCTGACCCTTCCACACGCGCCGTTAACCCCCCCTCACGCGTGACCGCCACCAAAGAGGTTACCCCCCCCACATGCGTACCGAACACTGCTCACCAGTCGGTCCCCCACCATCATGAGCCCAGCTAAACTTTCAACCTCCAACTCTTCACCGTTACCCCCCCCGCCCCAAATTCCACCCCCAAAGATCCCGCTCGACAAAATACCACTCCCATCCCAATCCAACCACAAAACTTTTTCCACCTTGGCTAAACCCCAAAATACTCTCTCTCTCGCCCAAACAACATAATCAACCTCTCAACTTCAAACCACTCCCCGAAATCCCATCCATGTCCCTCCCGAAAATAAAATCAGTCCAAATTCAACCCCTCTCAAACCACAACCCTGCCTGCCCAGACCCCCCCACCATCTCCCTATCAAATCCCCACACCCAAACCTCCAAACCACCTGATCAGAGTAAACTCTCAACCTTCAGCCTTACTCACCCTTCCCCAAACCCACTCACGACCACAACTCTCTACACAATTCAACCCCTCCCAGCACCAACCTCTTCCGCAACAACAACCCCGACTCGACCTGCCCGTTTCATCTTTAAAACCCCCCTATCACTACCCCCGACCGAAACCACTTAGACACCCCCTCCCAAACTGCGCCCCGGGCAGCTCGCCCCCAGACCCACATTCCTAACGACAAGAACTAACGGTATATCCACCCCGCCCTTCCAAAGTGAAAGTGAAACCCCAAGGTCAAAGCCACAACCCAACCACCCCCTATTCCCAGACCGTCACCCAGACTAACGGCGACCCTAAATACCCCCCCCCCCTGATGATGATGAGCATATTATTGTACTAAATTGTTTTGAAATGTTTTTCAATTCCTAAGCGATTGGGCATGATTCTATAAATTTACATGTTTTCCATATACTGTATATATTATTTTTTTCCCTTAGTCATACTACTTTTCTTGTTAACCTACACTTTTCTGACTATCTTTTAAATTTGCTTTATACATTGTTAAAAACTTAACCTATTTTTATTTTCTTGTGTTCTTAGTTATCTGTTCTTTCTGAAATTAACATGTTTACCATATACTGTATATATTTTTTCCCTTAGTCATACTACTTTTCTTGTTAACCTCACTTTTCTGACTACTTTTAATTTTATACATTGTTAAACACTTTACCTCTTCTTAATTTTCCTGTGTTCTTAACCTGGGAACTGCGGAGAGAGACTCTTAAGAGTTCCCCCACGGACTTTGACATCCCCTGGGCCATGCAAAATCTCAGTCCTCTACCTCCCCCTTCCCACTTTCCACTCCTTCAGTATCACCACCCCTTCACACTAACATACACTAAGCTTATTCAAGAAGAGAGAGTATCGATCGACTGTGTCTCAGTGGCCTTGGGGGAAATTGGCGGGGAGAAAGTAGCTTGCCTCACCCATACATTATACAACTCGCGGGCTATATCTCCGATTTTGACCATCCAAACGCTGTTTTCACTCGTTTTATTGTTGTTTCAGGTTAATACCTTTATAATCAACCCATAATAGGTGCATATGGATAAGTATTAATGCTATTAATGGCACAATGAATATTTTAAGGAAACACCTCAAATACGTCAGCACAGGGGGACGTTTCCAATTACCCCCATGCGCACTTCAGAGGTTAATTATCTGTCCTTTCTTAAATTTACATGTTTTCCATATACTGTATATATTATTATTTTTTCCTTAGTCATACTACTTTTCTTGTTAACCTACACTTTTCTGACTATCTTTTAAATTTGCTTTATACATTGTTAAACACTTTACCTCTTCTTAATTTCCTGTGTTCTTAATTATCTGTCCTTTCTTAAATTTACATGTTTTCCATATACTGTATATATATATTTTTTCCCTTAGTCATACTACTTTTCTTGTTAACCTACACTTTTCTGACTATCTTTTAAATTTGCTTTATACATTGTTAAACACTTTACCTCTTCTTAATTTCCTGTGTTCTTAATTATCTATTCTTTCTTATATTTACATGTTTTCCATATACTATATTATATATTTTTTCCCTTGGTCATACTACTTTTCTTGTTAACCTACACTTTTCTGACTATGCTTCTTTTTACTTCACCCTTGAGGCTCGAGGACGAGCCTATAATGAAGGAGACGGAAGTAAAATGCCCCAGAACGAGAAGCCCACCACAGAAGCCACGAACGAACACCACACAGAAACACCCAAAGGAAAGGTCCACAGAACGAAAGGACCAGCTGACCGAGCCAGCCATTTCAGACAGGCCCAAGCCCGCAGGACTAAGCAGCTCCAGGCCGCACCCACATACCTTTTCTAAACTGACCATTTTCCACACCTCACGTACACTACCCCTCGTGTCCTACACTCCTAACTACAAAGATGATGAACAGGAATATACATTCATATTAAAAACACCCATGCCCTGTCCCTATGTTGAGCCAATGCCAACACATCAGACAGCCATAATTATATCTATGTATGTTCTTACATCCGAGAAGTAGATGTTATATATCTTAGAAGTTAAAACACCACGCTTGTCCCTAGACCTCGTATATCATTTCCCATGACGAGTATAGATATATAACCCGTGCTCAGTCGCCCTTGCATTGTTCCTCTAGTAACTAAGTCTATAATATTAACTGCCACCAGCATTGATACGACATAGCGGCACTGTCCTTGTGTCGTATTGTGCCAAGTACAGATCAACCAGGTTTCATCACCTTATTAGGATGGCTATAATGTCATCGTTCATCGATGTATGCAATCCTTAGTTTAAGTATTAATATTAACATTCCCTAACATCTTGTCTTGCCAGACTAAGCTTCTGAAGACCCATCGCCCCATAAATCTATGTATTCAATCCTTAGGTTAAGTATTTTTATCCGCCATTGTGTTCACCTTTTTCCATTTACTTTCCCACAATTGTCATACGTCTTCCCCTTGCCTCCTTCGTATCCACAGTCCACACTACGCCAATTTACTTCGTGTCATGCACCTCTTACTCCAACCAGAGATTGTATAAGATAACCTGGTTACCAGTATCTGTCATAAGTACCCCGAAACAATAACTAAGTACCCCTCCGAACTGCCGCTGTTGTTGGTATATTTATATTTAATAGAAAACGCAGTTCCCAGGGCCAACTAATAGTATCCATAACCCTCGGACTGATCACATAACTCTATCTTTTCCAGACTCATATACCACCCCATAGTTGCATTCCCCGGTAGCATTTGGCTAACGTATTCTACTGCCTTTTCAAACTTCCATATCAATTGTAGCCTAATGCCACCCCCACGCCCAGGGATCTTAGGGGCAAAATTTCCCTGTAGCCCTTGAACTCTCCCCCCCCTCTCATTAAGACACCCGCGCTTCTCGACTCTTGTCCGACCTAGTCTCTCTCATACCTCTTGAAGATCCTTGAATTGTCCGTTGCTAACGCTCTCCAACCTTTTATATATATACTCCTATCCAGCCTACCTTCACTTAGTAGGCCAGAACAACATTAGAACTTTACTAGCCCCTTGCATGCCATCTATTCTCTTACAACCCATTCACAACCCTGCACCCAATGGTCGTCGGTGCGAGGCTACCCCCCTCGCCAGTAACTAACTTCTATTGCCATACTTCCAGATAAATGTGGCAGAGTCAGCAACCCAGTCTCCACCACATCCAGCAAACCCTACAATTAACAACCAGCCGAGTAAAACCAGCTAGCTAAGGCACCTTCGGTTTTGGTATTAAGGACACCCACATCTGTCTCATACACAGAGGGTTATTACAAACACTGGTGATATGGCAAGCCCCTAGCCACAGCCGCCGGACAACTATCACAGAGAGAGGGCGCCCAGCTCCCCCTTTTTGCCCACCCGAGGAGGGAGACCCCCACCCCCGCGGAGGTATACCTGGCCCCTGTTTTGACTTCCGAGTCATTGCCAGGTAGCACAGGAATTCTTCCTATCAATGAACTAACCATGCATGACTAACACCTTTACTAACCTCTATTAACTCACAATAAACCATTTACCTTTCTTGCATGCTCTGATCACTAAATTAGCACCTCAGCTATACCATAGAATGAAGATTGAACAATCTAGAGAGACGCTCCTATCACAGCTGTCCCCATCCTCCTCGCAAAGTAGATCCAGTCTCTCTCCCCTAAATACTTCCAGTATAGCCAAAATAGTACCTCTTACTAAGGCTCAGTTATATGAAAATATAAAGGCTTTCCTATAGCCATGTGCCACAACAGTAAATACCATCTTACCTAGTCTCCATATCTATTGAGAGCTCAAATAAGTCCATAAGACTCGAGATCCCTACTGTCTACAGGGTCCAGAACCGAGCCTATAAATCTAGCTCCCGCCCCCAGTCAAATCAGTTGAAAGCTAGACACCAACCAGGGGTCACTACCCTGCAGTTAACTTCTAGCTCTGCCCTTGTGTTGTTCCGGAGTGAGATCCCAGAGCCGGCAGACTCCGTGGCAGATTTGGATAGAAGGACCTGCCCACGTATTTAAGAACTTCACACATATGGGCCCCCAGGACGGCCGCGGAACCAGTCGTTAGCCCCCAACATTCATGGACACAAGATACCAAGAACCAGCCCCATAAGTTCCTACCCAAGTTCCCTTTAACCAGTACAACATATTACTGTGCTGTTTAGAGATTCACTAATTAATATTTCTACGAAGTGGCTATCTCTTTGCCCCCAGTATAATTCATATAACCATTCAATTAGCAAGTGCTAAGCGTATCAGTGTTCATTATTTAACAGGCGATACTAACTCTCGTAATCAACCATATGCCCAGATATTATACCTAGAAGGAAACCCTAGTGATATCTGAAGGTTCGCCCACTGATTTGCGTTCTATGTATTTCTGAGACAAGAATATAAAACTTAGATCAGTACCCCCTGAGGTTACTAGAATTCCTGTGCTCTAAAATACGTGTCTAATCTAGTCTGTGAACTACTACTTGTGCACCAGAGCTACCAGTAATAAATCTAACAGTTAATATGATTCTATAAGTAACATTGATGGTCTTCGGTATATAAACCTGTTAAATTAAAGCCAGTGATCAGAAGATTAATACCTGAACGTTGGAAGTGGGAGACTAGGCTCCATCCAGATCCACTTATGCTAGTGTTGTTCGATTCAATTATATTGTCTTACACAAGTATTCTGCAGTGGTATATCAATAAACGTGATCGTGTAACTTGCTACCATGTGTTTCTTTGTGTTCTCTATTCCTCATATCTTATATTGTGCATGCAGCCTTATATACCCAGTCAATTAGAACTCACATTACCCAACTTAAACCTGTAGAAAAACAGGGCATAACAAATACAATATTACTAAGTAACAGTACACGCATATATATAAATATCATAACATTGTGAAATATAGTTCGACCACGCTAGCATCACGGCTGCGTGAGGGCCAGTAGGAACGTAGATATATCGGGGGGTGGGGGGGTGGGGGGGATATCTAGCCTCGTGACCTTGACCAAGAGTCAAGTTCAGACAATCAGTGTTCGTCACGGTAATTAATCCGTCACTCCTCCACAGAATTATTGAAATGTCTATGTATGCGAATATTTTCTTACTATTAAACATAAAATATGTTTTATAATGTCACCTAATATGTAAGTCACAACACATCTTAAATTGTATATATTCAATTATTGCCGATATGTCTGTTGTGATTATTCCAGTCCCTGACATACCTCATGATATTTGGTATATAGCTATTCGCTTTTATTTTGGTCTTATTTGCTTGTATAATATTCTGCAATGCATATTTACTTTCATTCTTAAAAATAGTCAGGAAAGGTTGTCCATATAATGTATATATTTAAAAGTCTGGATCGCCCCTTGTCATTTTGTGCCACCACACTTTAATGAGAGTGGGTTATCAGACTTTGGGGTGACACAAAATGCAGCAACTGATTTTCTGAACTTGACTCTTGAGTCAAGGTCACGATGCTAGATACCCCACCCACCCACCCACCCCTCGATATATCTACGTTCCTACTGCCTCATGCAGCGTGCGCTTAGCGCGGTCGAACATATTTCACCAAATGTTATGATTGTTATAAATGCGTGTACTGTTACTTAGTAATATGTATTGGGAACCTAATCAACCCGAATATACATTTAAGTAGGGAATACACCTAAATATAATGCGTGATTAGCTCGAATGGAGTGGATGGCGTGCCATGCGGCCTGCGGTGCGGCCAATGTTTATAAAACTACAATGGCTTTAGGACCTACATATCAAGATCAATAATTAACCTCTGAAGTGCAGTGCGCATGGGGGTAATGGAAAACGTCCCCCTGTGCTGACGTATTTAGGGTGTTCAAGTCACTAAAATAATTCATTGTGACATTAATAGCAGTAATAGTTACTATCCATATGCGCGACTATTATGGGTTGTTATTATAAAGGTATTAACCTGAAAAAACAATAAAACGAGTGATGAAAAACAGCGTTTTGGAATGGTCAAAATCGGAGATATAGCACGCGAGAGAGTAGAGTTGTATAATGTTATGGGATGACGGCAATCTGCTTTCCCGCCACTTTCCCACACGGCCACTGAACTGAGGACACGTTCGAGCTCGATACGCTCTATCTAATCTCTCTGCTTGCTCGCGCATCAGTGATGACCACACCATCTCAATCGGTTTTCTACTGTTAGCACGAAAATATACCTCAGATAAGGGAATAACGGGGAGGGAAAGGCGGGAAATCAGGTTGATAACTGAAGGAGAGGAGGAAAGTGGGGAAGGAGGGAGGAGAGGTACGGAGGACTAGATATTTTGCATTGGCCCAGGGGCAAATAAAAAAAGAACAAATAATTTTTTTTTTTTTTTTCGATGTCAAAAGTTGGATTGTTTTTTCTATGACTCTATTAAGAGTCTCTGGTCCAGCCGCGTGCGCGGAGGGAACTCTTAAGGTCGAACTGCACCTGCAGATCCCGGGTTAATGATCCTCATGTCGATATTATTTTAATCTAGGTGAATTTGAAAAAAATTGTGATGACCTATTCCTATAAATATTTAATCGCTTACTTACTGAGGTATATTATTATTTAATAATAACTACGGTAGGTTATCCGTAGGTTATCGGCCTTCTATTAGGATTATGACGCTTATTTCGGCGGTATTTGGGATATATTATGAGGATATAGCTAGGTAATTTATATTTATTTATTACACATCCAAATCGATTATTTGTATATGGATATATACATATTACACAATAGGCTTAAAAACTGTTTGTTAGAAAGTTCCGGAAAGTCTGAATCGGGGTTTGGAGTGTAGACCCTGTGGAAGAGCAGGGTGAGTTGCTTGGCTGATATTGGACACCCTTTTATTGCATTTGGGTGTGAACATACGACACCCTTTCCAGTCTATCGGAGATAGGTAGTGATGGTAAAGGGAAAATTGCGGTATTATGCGGATCATATCATCTTCCCCCCAGTTTTTCGTTCTGTCAATTCATGTAGTAGCTGGATATTCTTCCATCTTCGTCTTAATGGGGTCCTGGGGTCCTATTTCTATTAAAATTTTACATCTTTTCCCAAAACTATATTGTCAATTTTTTGTTTTTTCTTTTTCTTTTTTTCTAGTATTAGAACTTTTCTTGGATACACTTTTCTCTACTTTCTTTACCATACTTTTTAAAAATTTTTAAGACACTTTAGCTCGCTCTAATTTTTCCTGTGCTTCTTTAATTTTCTGTTCTTTCGTTCAAAGTTCGGTTATCCTCTTGTCTTCTCTCCATTTTCCTAACATCAATTACCGCCCGCATTTTCCTTGTACCATCACTATCTCCGATTAGACTGAAAACATGGGTGTCGTATTTCACACACCAAATGCTAAAAAGGGTGTCCAATATCAAGCCCAAGTGTGTCCAACCCTGCCCTCACATGGGTCAAGCCACGCAAACCTGAAGCCTCCACAGTGGTCTAAAATCTCCAACACGATTCAGACAGAATTTCGGAAAACTTGATAAACCGTTTTAAGACTTTTTGTATGTATCCCATATATATTAAACGAGTTGGATCGCTTTGGGTGTGTTAATTATAAATGTTACATAGCTATATCATCAGATATCTCAAAAGGAAGCGTCCTTAATCCAAAAGAAACCAAAAAGAACAGCGTCAATAATCCATAGAAGGCCCGATTACGAACATAACGGAGTATTATATATAATACCTCACCCAATTAAACGAGTCATATTATTGGAAATTATTATTATTGGAATAGTCATCACAATTAAAATGCCCCAGAACGAGAAGCCCACCACAGAAGCCATGAACGAACACCACACAGAAACACCAAAGGAAAGGTCCACAGAACGAAAGGACCAGCTGACCGAGCCAGCCAATTCAGACAGGCCCAAGCCCGCAGGGCTAAGCTCCAGGCCGCACCAAATACCCCTTCTAAACTGACCATTTTCCACACCTCATGTACACTAACCCCTCGTGTCCTACAACTCCTAACTACAAAGATGATGAACAGGAATATACATTCATATTAAAAACACCCATGCCCTGTCCCGACGTTGAGCCAATGCCAACACATCAGACAGGTATAATATCTATGTATGTTCTTACATCCGAGAAGTAGATGTTATATATCTTAGAAGTTAAAACACCCACGCCGTCCCTAGACCTTGTATATCATTTCCATGACTAGTATAGATATATGTAACCCGTGCTCAGTCGCCCCCTTGCATTGTTCCTCTAGTAACTAATTGTCTCTAATATTAACTGCCACCAGTATTGATACGACATAGCGGCACTGTCCTTGTGTCGTATTGTGCCAAGTACAGATCAACCAGGTTTCATCACCTTATTAGGACGACTACTATAATGTCATCGTTCATTGATGTATGCAATCCTTAGTTTAAGTATTAATATTAACATTCCCTAACATCTTGTCTTGCCAGACTAAGCTTCTGAAGACCCATCGCCCCATAAATCTATGTATTCAATCCTTAGGTTAAGTATTTTTATCCACCGTTGTGTTCACCTTTTTCCATTTACTTTTCCACAATTGTCATACGTCTTCCCCTTGCCTCCTTCGCATCCACAGTCCACACTACGCCAATTTACTGTCAGCACCTCTTACCCCAACCAGAGATTGTATAAGATAACCTGGTTACCAGTATCTGTCATAAGTACCCCGAAACAATAACTAAGTACCCCTCCGAACTGCCGCTGTTGTTGGTATATTTATATTTAATAGAAAACGCAGTTCCCAGGGCCAACTAATAGTATCCATACCCCTCGGACTGATCACATAACTCTATCTTTTCCAGACTCATATACCACCCAATAGTTGCATTCCCCGGTAGCATTTGGCTAATGTATTCTACTGCCTTTTCAAACTTCCATATCAATTGTAGCCTAATGCCACCCCCACCCCCAGCCACCTTAGGGGCAAAATTTCCCTGTAGCCCTTGGACTCTCCCCTCTCATGAAGACACCCGCGCTTCTCGACTCTTGTCCGACCTAGTCTCTCTCTCATACCTCTTGAAGATCCTTGAATTGTCCGTTGCTAACGCTCTCCAACCTTTTATATATATACTCCTATCCAGCCTACCTTCACTTAGTAGGCCAGAACAACATTAGAACTTTACTAGCCCCTTGCATGCCATCTATTCTCTTACAACCCATTCACAACACTGCACCCAATGGTCGCCGGTGCGAGCTAGCCGCCCCGCCAGTAACTAACTTCTATTGCCATACTTTCAGATAAATGTGGCAGAGTTAGCAACCCAGTCTCCACCACATCCAGCAAACCCTACAATTAACAACCAGCCGAGTAAAACCAGCTAGCTAAGGCACCTTCGGTTTTGGTATTAAGGACACCCACATCTGTCTCATACACAGAGGGTTAGTACAAACACTGGTGATATGGCAAGCCCCTAGCCCCAGCCGCCGGAAGACTATCACAGAGAGAGGGCGCCCAGCTCCCCCTTTTTGCCCACCCGAGGAGGGAGACCCCCACCCCCGCGGAGGTATACCTGGCCCCTGTTTTGACTTTCGAGTCATTGCCACGTAGCACAGGAACTCTTGCTATGAATGAACTAACGATGCATGACTAAGACCTTTACTCACCTCTATTACTCACAATTAAACCATTTACCTTTCTTGCATGCTCTGCTCACTAAATTAGCACCTCAGCTATACCATAGAATGAAGATTGAACAATCTAGAGAGACGCTCCTATCACAGCTGTCCCCATCCTCCTCGCAAAGTAGATCCAGTCTCTCTCCCCTAAATACTTCCAGTATAGCCAAAATAGTACCTCTTACTAAGGCTCAGTTATATGAAAATATAAAGGCTTCCTATAGCCATGTGCCACAACAGTAAATACCATCTTACTAGTCTCCATATCTTTGAGCGCTCAAATAAGTCCATAAGACTCGAGATCCCTACTGTCTACAGGGTCCAGAACCGAGCCTATAAATCTACCCCCGCCCCCAGTCAAATCAGTTGAAAGCTAGACACCAACCAGGGGTCACTACCCAGCAGTTAACTTCTAGCTCTGCCCTTGTGTTGTTCCGGAGTGAGATCCCAGAGCCGGCAGACTCCGTGGCAGATTTGGATAGAAGGACCTGCCCACGTATTTAAGAACTTCACACATATGGGCCCCTGGACGGCCGCGGAACCAGTCGTTAGCCCCCAACATCATGGACGCAAGATAACCAGGACCAGCCCCATCAGATACTACCCAAGATTCCCTTTAGCAGTACTACATATTACTGTGCTGTTTAGAGATTCACTAATTAATATTTCTACGAAGTGGCTATCTCTTTGCCCCAGTATAATTCATATAACCATTCAATTAGGAAGTGCTAAGCGTATCAGTGTTCATTATTTAACAGGCGATACTAACTCTCGTAATCAACCATATGCCCAGATATTATTACCTAGAAGGAAACCCTAGTGATATCTGAAGAACCACTGATTTGCATTCTATGTATTTCTGAGACAAGAATATAAAACTTAGATCAGTACCCCCTGAGGTTACTAGAATTCTCGTGCTCTAAAATACGCGTGTCTAATCTAGTCTGTGAACTACTACTTGTGCACCAGAGCTACCAGTAATAAATCTAACAGTGAATATGATTCTATAAGTAACATTGATGGTCTTCGGTATAAAAACCTGTTAAATTAAAGCCAGTGATCAGAAGATTAATACCTGAACGTTGGAAGTGGGAGACTAGGCTCCATCCAGATCCACTTATGCTAGTGTTGTTCGATTCTATTATATTGTCTTACACAAGTATTCTGCAGTGGTATATCAATAAACGTGATCGTGTAACTTGCTACCATGTGTTTCTTTGTGTTCTCTATTCCTCATATCTTGTATTGTGCATGCAGCCTTATATACCCAGTCAATTAGAACTCACATTACCCAAGTTAAACCTGTAGAAAAACAGGGCATAACAAATACAATATTACTAAGTAACAGTACACGCATATATATAAATATCATAACATTGTGAAATATAGGTTCGACCACGCTAAGCACCACGGCTGCGTGAGGGCCAGTAGGAACGTAGATATATCGAGGGGTGGGTGGGTGGGTGGGATATCTAGCCTCGTGACCTTGACCAAGAGTCAAGTTCAGACAATCAGTGTTCGTCACGGTAATTAATCCGTCACTCCTCCACAGAATTATTGAAATGTCTATGTATGCGAATATTTCTTGCTCTACTATTAAACATATAAATATGTTTTATAATTTCACCTAATATGTAATGTCACAACACATCTTAAATTGTATATATTCAAATTTATTGCCGATATGTTCTGTTGTCGATTATTCCAGTCCCTGACATACCTCATGATATTTGGTATATTACGCTATTTCGCATTTATTTTGTCTTTATTTGCTTTGTAATAATTATTCTGCAATGCATATTTACTTTCATTCTTAAAAATAGTCAGGAAAGGTTGTCCATATAATGTATATATTTAAAAGTCTGGATCGCCCCTTGTCATTTTGTGCCACCACACTTTAATGAGAGTGGGTTATCAGACTTTGGGGTGACACAAAATGCAGCTAAAATGCAGCTAATGTAAGTATTGTTTTATCTCTTCGTTTCCTTCTTTCTTGAATAGTAACTCTCCTATAAGTTTTTCAGTGTCTTGGATATATGGCCTGTGTAATCTTGTTATTTTTGTCCTAATTTCATTATATTCTTCACAATCCAGGATAAAATGTTCTAAGTTTTCTGTATCCTTATGTACACCCACCCCAGGTACGTACGGTTCATTTCGACCCCATAATGGGTCGGTATTTATTTCAGATGATTATTGTTCTTACCTATGTGATTGAGGGAGGCAAAAGGCAACTGCCTACTCGACCAGTCAAAGTCGGCTGGACTTAGAACGAATTGTAATAGAAGTTTTTTTTGGCTTTAACTTGTTTATTAGGTCCCTCGTTATGAAACATATAAAAAGTCTCCAACTTTTGGACACAAACCGGAAAGTGGTTAAATTTCATAACTTCAAGGTGTCCGCCGTCCAAAGCTTCAATTTACAGATAACTTTTTTCTGGTTGCTCCTAGACCTAATAAATGTCTTACAAACGACGGTTTTTGGCTTTAACTTGTTTATTAGGGCCCCTCTGATGAATAAAAAAAAAAACATATAAAAAGTCTCCAACTTTTGGACACCTGGAAAGTGGGTTGATTAAACAGCGCAAAAAACCTGACAAGCCCAAAAACCTTCTATTGCAATTTGTTCTAGGTCAAGCCCTACCTTTACTGCACATTATTGTCTATTACATTTTGCCTAGTCCTATACTAATCCCATCATCTTGTTTCTTGTTTCATGCAAGGACTTCCAGGAGGCTGCAGATCTTTTGGATAAGCTGTTGCGTGAAGACGTTTCACAACCGGATGAAGTCTGCAGTAAAGACGTATGCAACAAGAATTTCTGAAAAACTTTAAAGCTGAGAAAGAGCTCCTTAGCATAGCATAAGATGGGAAAGCTATGGATTCCAATACATGGACCATGATTGACCTGCTGCGTCGGCTTCCTGAGGGCAACTGAGAATGGGCGATTTCCTACTGTACCCAATCGGAACACTCCAGGAGATGTTGCCGTACTTTGCAGCGTGTGGTCATAACAATTATGCCAATTCAGCCCATGTGTACATTCAAGACATGATTGACCGTGAGCAGCTCAACCCAGACATGTTCTGGTCAATTGAACTCCGGTCCTATTTGTTGATCCGCCGAAGTGATCGGCTGTGGGCAGGACCGCCAAGCGACTTGGTTATAGAGCAGGTTTTGATGCGCTCGTTTTTGAAAACGAAGGGTGGATTGACACGTGGTAGGGGCATGGAGGAAACGCAACGCCTGCGCTGGTTACTTGCCTATGCCAGCCTGCGCTGAGGTGAGTGAAATTATGCAAGAACCTGACAGGAAAGCATTTCCCCACCTCTTAGTCCGCACAAAGAACTGACTGAAGCAAGGCGTTGTAAACGAGATAGGAAGGACACAGAGAAGGTTTTCGCATTCTTCAAGGATTCTGATCCATTTCAAGAATCAAATGAACTCAGGAATATTTGCCAACGGTGTGACAGGCCCAGCCTCGGCCAATCCTCATTTACTGTATGAGGTTGGTATGAACATTGTGGCAGAAGATGGAAGGTAGCAATGCTTTTGACTTTCAATTTAGGAAAAGAAAGATCAAGTTGAGTCGTTGGGTGCAAAGGTTACAATCAGTTCTGAAAAATTACCAATCGACCCACAGCTCCTTTTCCAGAGGCTCGTAAACTTTGCTAATAACAGACACTTAGGTGTTGAAGAGGTCTTTGGGTATGAGTTGTCAATAGCTACCCTACTGCTCTGTTCGTTAAGTGGGGGAGGCACTCAGTTGAAGCCAATAAACCACAGCTAGTAGATGAGATAGCTGCTGTTGTTCCCCATTCGTCATTGTAATCAGTTTATGAGGAAAGGACTGTGACCCATGTTCTTGGATGTTGGTTTCCTTATTGCAAGGGATTCCCATGGAAGAAGGGTTACACATTTGAGGACATTGCAAAGGCAATGTTCATGAATCGTGTTTCCAAACACTTTCTCAACCCGGTGGTTGTATTCGACGGTTATAAATCCTGACCTACTACCAAGGACATGACACACAATCGACGAGTCACAAGGATCCTTTGGTCCAAAAGGTGATGTTCACTTCCAACCATGCCCCTTCGGTCAAAAAAGGAAAACTTCTTTGACAAACTCGGACAATAAGGCAAACTTCATTGACCTTATTGTGTGAAACATTCAAGGCAAATGGCATTGACTGTGTCAATGCGCAAGCAGATGCAGATGTCATGATTTGCCAAGAAGGGAATTGAGCATGCAAGGGAAACCACCGTGACATATGTGATAGGTGAGGACACAGACTGTGTTGGGTGCTGTTGTGTCATTATGCGGAACGAGGGATGAATGATTTGTACTTCAAGTCGAGCAAGGAAGGTGGTAAATGTTGGCATATTAACTCAGTAGCGAGAAGCTCTCGGTGAAAGCATCTGTCGTGTCCTGCCAGTTGTCCATGCACTCGGTGGATGTGCACACAACCTCACGACTGTATGGGTATTGGTAAAGGGTCTTCCTTGAGGAAAGTTGAGGGAAGACAACGGTTTTTTCTTGAAATGTAGAGAAGCAATTCTGTTGCCAAAGTGGAAAGTAAAGACGCGATAAATCATCAGCTGGTGAAACGGCCTTGGTTTATTTGTACTGGGGAAAGTGGAAATCCAACCCTTGACGGGACTGCGAAAGACACAGTTTTGCAACAAGGTGGCAAAAAGTTCAACTACCGTTGAAGTTCACAAGCCTTCCCCCAACAACCCGTGCAGCCAAATACCACTCAGGTCCGAGTTTATTTTCAGGTCCATGAATGGATGGGGAACTGTGTGGGCCCCGAGAAATGGGGCTGGTGTCTGCGGAAGGGACAGCTTGAAGAACCGAAGACGATGGATTCGCCAGTGGCTGCCTGATTCACTACTGAAATTGGTCAGATGTCATGTTTTTTAAAAAAAAAAGGGGGGGGCAACTGTGACACTCAACGCTGTAGTTGCAAACGGAATGAGCTTGAATGTTCCAGTGGCATGTTGGTCAAATGTAAAGTACTCTGTCAAAATAGCAACTTTGATGCAAGCACCGATGATGCCAAGTGAATACGAACTCCTATCCAGGAATTACATAATTGGCTCTCAATGTACGGCATACTACGTCATGGTTTTTTTTTTTTTTTTTTTTTACTAACAAAGAGGGACAACAGGTCAAAAAACCCATACAAGCACAAAGTGCCTGTGTCACCCCTTGTGAAAAGAGACAGGTTCAGCCTGTCTGTAAGGTTATTTCGGCTGTAAATTAAACCGCTTTCCATGTGTCCCCAAAAGTTGGAGACTTTTTATATGTTCATCAGAGGGACCTAATAAACAAGTAAAGGCCAAAAAACGTTGTTTGCAATACATTTATAGGGTCTAGGAGCAACCAGAAAAAAGTTATCTGTAAATTGAAGCTTTGGACGGCGGCCATCTTGAATTTATGCAAATTAACCACTTTCCCGGTGTCCAAAAGTTGGAGACTTTTTATATGTTCATCAGAGGGACCTAAAAAACAAGTTAATGCGAAAAAACCTTCTATTGCAATTTGTTCTAAGTCCAG